>OX451736.1:910874424-911474424 GCA_948472305.1 Vicia faba | reverse complement strand
AGTACCTTCCCCTTGCATAATTGACTCTCTTACCCAATCTCTCAGTCGCAAGACCTTGATTTCCCCCTTTAGGTTTATCTTCGATGATTGTCCTTTCCCCTTTTATGGGATAAATAAATACTCGGTGGCGACTTCATTAATTTTACCGCTACAGTCTCTTCTCTCCAGAAGGGTCAATCAGCTGTGGAAGCAGAGACAAAGAAAATTCTGAAACCCGAGAAGATCAGAGAATCAGAATGAATCCTCCTCCAAATACAGAAATTCTGAGTCCTTCTATGGACACAGAAGATCTGAATCTTCCTTCGGTCACAGAACGTCAAATAACAAAGACATCATCTGCTATGAGTGAAATGAACAAGGGCACTACAAAAGTGATTGTCCAAGGCTTCAGAAGGAGAAGCCCAAAAAGAAGTTCTTCAAGGAGAAGAAGAAAAGCGTCATGGAAACATGGGACGATTCAGATACTTCTGATGTAGACTCAAAGTCAGATGATGAAAGAGCCAACATTGCTCTTATGGCAAATGTGACAGAAGACAGTGAAGCTTCTAGTTCAGACTCAGAATCAGACACAGAAGAGGTATTTCCTGATTTCACTGTAAATTTTACTAAAGCTGAACTAGCAGAAAGTCTGAATGAAATTCTGGAAAGGTATCAGAAGATCGGAGTCAAATTAAAGAACCTAAAAAAGGATCTTGTCTCTGACTCTAAAGAAACTGAGAGTCTTATATTAGAAAATTATGAGTTAAAAGAAAAGATTTTAAAATTAGAAAATGATTTACAAAACTCTCAGAAGGAAATAATCTCAGAGACTCCCAGTAATGCTGATAAGATCATCAAAGAGTATGATCACAGCTTTCAGAAGTTTCTGGATAAAAGCATATATAGAAGTAAGATGGCTTCAATGATCTATGGAGTTAGCAGAAGTGGAAGAAAAGGAATAGGATACCAAGGTAAGGTATCTCCTCCTAAGAAAGTCATGGAACTAGTAATTAAACGCACACCACTAAAATCTCACTTCACTTATGGGCACACACATGATCTGAAATACACTAGCAATGATTATTCTGCCAAACCAATATTCAATCAGAATTTTGGTAAAACTAAAAAACCAGGACCCAAAAGAATATGGGTACCTAAGGACAAAATTATATATGTAGCAGATATCTTTAGAAGCAAGGCTAAAACACCAGTCATGGTACCTGGACTCTGGATGCTCTCGACACATGAAGGGAAGAAAGCATATGTTCCAAAGCCTGGAACTTAAACCTGGAGGCTACGTGGGCTTTTGAGGCAACCAAAGAGGGAAGATCATTGGCTCTAAAACAGTAGGTAATGGTAATCTTCCTTCTATTAGTAATGTGCTTTTAGTTGATGGATTGATGCATAACATGTTATCCATAAGTCAATTAAGTGATAACAATTATAATATAATATTTAATCAAAATTCATGCAAAGCTGTTAGTCAGAAAGATAGAACTATCCTGTTTAATGGAAAGAGGAAAAACAACATCTATAAGATAAAAATTTCTGAACTAAAAAGTCAGAATGTAAAATGCCTTCTTTCTGTTAACAACGAGCAATGGGTCTAGCACAGAAGATTGGGGCATGTTAGTATGAGAAGAATATCTCATATTAACAAACTCAATCTGGTCAGAGGAATTCATAATCTGAAGTTCAGCTCAGATGCTCTATGTGAAGCATGTCAGAAAGGAAAATTTGCAAAACCTGCTTTTAAAGCTAAAAATGTTCTTTCCACCTCTAGGCCATTAGAGCTTCTGCACATAGACTTATTTGGACCAGTGAAAACTGCGTCTGTTAGTGGCAAAAAGTATGGGTTAGTGATTGTAGATGACTATAGCAGATGGACATGGGTAAATTTCTTAAGACATAAGGACGAGTCACATTCTGTGTTCGTTGCCTTCTGTAACCAAGTTCAGAATGAAAAGGATCTTAGAATTGTCAAAGTCAGAAGTGATCATGGTGGAGAATTTGAAAATAAAAAATTTGAAACATTTTTCAACGAAAAAGGCATTTCGCATGACTTCTCTTGTCCTAGAACTCCCCAACAAAATGGAGTTGTCGAACAAAAGAACAGAACATTGCAAGAAATGGAAAGAACCATGATCAATGAGACTAACATTACTAAGATCTTCTGGGTAGAAGCAATTAACACAGCGTGTTATATTCATAATAGAATCTCTATAAGACCTATTCTGGAAAAGACTCCATATGAATTGTGGAAGAATAGAAAGCCTAACATTTCTTATTTCCGTCCTTTTGGATGCACATGTTTTATTCTGAATACTAAAGATTATCTGAACAAGTTTGACTCTAAAGCACAAAAGTGTATTATGTTAGGATAGTCTGAATGCTCAAGCGGGTACAAAGTATACAATACAGAAACACAAATTGTTGAAGAGTCAAACAGTGTTAGATTTGATGATAATCTTGACCCTCAAAAGTCAAAGCAGAATGAATCTTTTGCAGATATAGAAGTTAAATTCCAAGGTGCAGAAGACGACCCATCAGAAGTTCCAAACAGAGACACTCCAACAACTTTAGAAGGAAATATCACAAGTGTTCCAGTACCTTCTATTGATCAACTCTAGAAAAAGTTATCCAGAAGCAGCATAACTCACCCAGCAGATAAGATTCTGGGAAAGAAGGATGACCCAATCAGAACAAGATAAACATTCAGAAACTCTGAAGAATCCCTCATGGGACTTGTCTCACTGATTGAACCAACAACAATTGATGAAGCTCTTCTGGACAATGACTGGATTCTGGCAATGCAGGAGGAGTTAAACCAGTTGACCAAAAATGTCGTATGGGATCTGGTTCCCAAACCAAAAGGATTCAACGTCATTGGAACAAAGTGGGTGTTCAGAAACAAACTGAATGAGCAAGGAGAAGTTATCATAAACAAGGCACGAATGGTGGCACAAGGTTATAGTCAGTAAGAGGGGATAAACTATACAGAAACCTTTGCTCCAGTCGCCAGGTTAGAATCTATCAGACTCTTAATCTCTTTTGCTGTAAATAATGGCATCACTCTGTATCAGATGGATGTCAAAAGTGCATTCTTAAATGGTTACATTGATGAAGAGGTATATGTGCACCAACCCCCTGGGTTTGAAAACTCCAAACACCCAGAATATGTTTTCAAACTAAAGAAGTCACTCTATGGTCTGAAACAAGCTCCCAGAGCTTGGTATAAAGACTAAGTAACTTTCTATTAGAAAAGGAATTCACCAGAGGGATAGTGGACACAACCTTGTTCTGTAAGACATTTAAGAAAGACATTTTAATTTGTCAAATTTACGTAGATGATATTATTTTTGGATCTACTAAACCTTTTCTGGGAAGAGAATTTGCTAAGTGCATGCAGGCAGAGTTTGAGATGAGCTTAATGGGAGAACTTAAATTCTTTCTGGGAATTCAGATAAACCAAACTCCAGAAGGAACTTACATTCACCAGAGCAAATACATCAGAGAACTTCTGAAGAAATTTGACCTCTCAAAATGTAAGCCCTCAAAGACTCCAATGCATCCCACGTGCATTCTTGAAAAGGAAGAGGTAAGTAAAAAGGTAGAACAGAAGATCTACAGAGGTATGGTTGGATCTCTCCTTTATCTGACGACTTTAAGGCCTAATATTTTATTCAGTTTTTGCTTATGTGCTAGTTTCCAATCAGATCCTAGAGAATCTCACTTAACAGCAGTTAAGCAAATTTTCAAGTATCTGAAAGGTACTACTAACCTGGGTTTGTTTTATAGAAAATCCAATGAATACAGCTTAGTAGGATACTGTGATGCTGACTTTGTTAGAGACAGAGTAGAGCATAAAAGCACTTCTGGAAGCTGTCAGTTTCTGGGAGACAATCTGATCTCATGGACCAGTAAGAGACAGTCCACAATAGCTTTGTCAACAGCAGAAGCTGAATACATAACAGCTGCGGGATGTAACACACAAATTCTATATATGAAAAGTCAACTTGAAGACTTCAACATATTTGAGAGTACCATCCCTATCTTCTGTGATAACACTTCTGCCATCTGTCTATCCAGAAATCCCATTTTGCACTCTAGGGCTAAGCATATAGAAATAAAACACCACTTTATTAGGGATTATATTCAGAAAGGAATTCTTACTTTAAAACTTATTGACACAGACCATCAATGGGCTGATGTGTTTACAAAACCCCTTTTTGAAGATAGATTCAATTTCATTCTGAAACATCTCAACATGAAACTGTATCCAGAATAAAATGTTTTATTTGCATATTCTAACCCTCATAATTTTATTATTTTCTGTGAACATCTGATCAACTTAACTTCAGAAGTTAGGAGTATAGTTGCCTCAGAATCTATCTATGAAGATTTGAACTTTTCATTTCAAGGATAGAGGCGTGCAGTTCACACCATCAAACATCTGTCATCCTCTCACAAGCTACCTTCTCAGGATGAACACACGTTCAACTTCTGAAGGGTCCAAGGCTCTGATTGGATGCATTGAGACACTTGGCATTGGTAATTATTCAATATCTCACAAAATCCCCTAATTTCAGGTTTCATTAATTCAGTATAATCATTACTTATTTTTCTTTCTTACTGATTACGTTTTCAAAAGTGATTATAAAACTCAATTTACTATTTCATTCATTCATGTTTTACCACCTTCAATATTATCTCTTGCTTTAGTTTTTCAAAAAACCCTTTCTATTAGTTTTCTTCAAAGAATTTGTGTGAACAATGGCATCCTCATCAAGCCTCAAGAATCTCAACAGTGCTCCTGGTTCTTTGTCAACAGAACAATATGAGGAGCCCATTAGAACACTGCTCACTCTGGTCAACAACCTGGAAGTTCTATGTGAATTGATCGTCGACTTTGAAAGTTTACTGGAAAATGGGTTTGATCTGTATGAAGATGTAACTGCACAGGGATGGAACAGATACTTTGATCGTCTGTTGGGTCCAATTTTTCCCATTCTTTTTAAAGAGTTTTGGATTCATCCTACTTCATCCAACCACCAGGTCACGTCATATGTTATGGGGAAGAAGATAGTGATTACATAAGATTTGATTGGGAAACTCACTGGATACAATGGCGACGGAGTCAGATGCATTGATATGGCTGATAAGTGTTCTGACCTAAAATCCGTTGCTAGGGTCATTTTCACTTCTGGACAGCCATCCAGCAAGATCAGAGACTTGAAAGATCATTACAGAATCTGGGCTAGAATTATTGTGGGATGTATCAATCACAGGAAGCCTACAAGCTCTCCTGATTACATTAACATTGATCAGCAATTTCTGTTATACTTCATTGCAAAGAAGACCAAAATAAATCTTCCACATTTTCTCTTCAACCATCTGAGAACAAGTGTGAAAGAGACAAGAGAAGAAAGAACTAAGAGGGATTTGATCCCTCTGGGAAGATTGATTTCAGATATTATGATAGAAAATAGGTTGATAGAACATCTGACAGAGGCTCAATAAATCAGCACTATGGAAGCAACTGCTGGGAAACCATTGAATGCCAAGAATCTGAAGAAAATGAAGATTATTGAAAGCATTAAGAAGGAACTAACAATTGCTTCTCATGAGGTCATCACTTCTAGGAGAATCCATCTAAAGGAATTTCCACTATTCTCTGAGATAGATGCTTCTCCAGAGATTATAGTCAGATACCTTGAAGCGTGCAAGGAAGATGGGACTATTCTAGAAATCAACATTTGTGACCTGCACAAGCCAGCTCCAGGGGTTGTGCTAAAGAAATCCAGAAAGAGGAAGGCAGCAGGAGAAGGATTCTCTCAGAGGACACCCAAAGCTGTGAAAAAGAAAGGTAACACATCTTTTGTTTCTGTTGTAGAATCAATAGATGTTCCAACATCTGAAACCTTTCCCCCTCAACCAACAGAAAATCCTTCACCACAAACATTTGAGGATTTTGACATAGAATTGGACCCATCTGTAACTCTTGGAAATTTCTTAAATGAACCTCACTCCCCCAATCCAAATCCAGAACAAAATCAACCAGAACTTGCAAGAGTTCTCTCTGATATTGAACTGTTTGATCAAGACTTTCACTCACCAATCCCAGAAAATCCAAATATTCAGTTTCAACAACCAGAAATCCACAACCACACTCACCCTAACTAGAAAATGAAAACCCTCTCACTCCTCAATATGAAAATCCAACTTCTGAAACACCTGAACCAGAAATCCAACACGCTACTGCAAACCAATCAGAACACTCCCTTTCAGACTCTGATACCACTACCCCAATTCCTGGAATAACAGAACCTCTTACAGTTCGTTTACCTTTCTCCATTCATGATATTCCAGAAATACATTCACCATATGAATCCATACCACCAAACACTCTTCACTCACCAATCCTGATTTCTGATTCTTCTACTCCCTCACTAATTAACCGTCCAGCTGATCATCTCTGAACTGTCATTGATCTAGAAGTACTGGATCATCTAGCTTCCACCTCAAATAAAATTGTCATTCCCAAACCCAAACCAACCTTAACCAAATTAGATGTTGGTAAGAACTTGTTGATTTTTGAAACAGAAATACAGGAATTGGTTACTTCTTTGAAGGAAGCAAGTCAAGAGAATTCTAATCTTGATGCTTCTGATTCTATGTGGGATGCATTCAGAAAATGGTTCAACTCTGAATCCCAGAAGCTGAAAGAATTGAGCTATGAGATGGCTCAGCAGAACTTCAGTGATCAGTTGAAATCCTTCAAAGATCAAGTTCTAAGTCACTGAGACAAGAAAGAAATTCTTCTGCTGGAAAATGCTCCCTGGAAAGAGCACCAACCTTCAGAAGCCACTGAACCAGATTCTGACAGTCACCCTCTGACTACTGCTCGAGAAAAGGAAATTGCAACAGAAGAAGTTGTTCAATCAGAAGAGGCTGCAGAGTGTTCTGAACGACATGCAAACCCTGAAGATACACCAGCTTCGTATCTAGTCATGCAAACTCTGGAAGAGTTGAAGAAGGAGAATGCTCTAATCCACGCCAGACTAGATAAGCAAGAAGACACAAACAAAGAGATCAGGGATATATTGCACAAACAAGAAGATATAATAATAGAAATCAAAGACATTATGGGAAAGAAGGAAGAATAAACACTCAGATTAAGAGCTTGTTGGAAGCGTTGCTCACACGACTCCCCCCTCCTTCTTAGATTTTCTTTAACTTATTATTTGTATTCGTCATCTTATCCTTTTTGTTTTTGAAAAATGTCATTGCATTCTGTTTTCAATACAAATCATCTTTTTTACTCTGATTATATTTCTTTTTGATACCTGACAAAAAGGGGGAGAACATAAGATATTTTCAATAACAGTATACCGGGACAAAGTCTCAAACATTCGGAATATCTTAACTTCTATGTTCTTTTCTGAAAGCGTGAACAGGAACATACTCTGATAAGGATAGAAGGAGATGCATCAAAAGCTCTGACAAAAAGAAACTTCAGGGAAGTAACTCACCTCTATTTGAGTAATCAACTCAAGGGGAGACTCTTTTAAGCCTTTTGTTCTCTATTTTTTATTGAAAATCCTAGTCTTTGTCATCATCAAAAAGGGGGATATTGTTAGAACATAGTTTGATTCTACAACCCTTAATTAGAGTTTTGATGATAACAAACACAAAGAAAAAATATGCACTCTAAATTTGTGTTGTTTTTTATACAGAAGTTATGACTGAAACAACATCACAAGTTAAGCCACAGAAGCTTTCAAGCTGAGCTAATCAGAATGTTCTGAAGAATGATGATCAGAATCTGCGTTAAAGTATAAGATACTCTGACTTTGAACAGAAGTCTAATACGTCAACAGATCCTCATATTTCGGAGTCATCAAAGTTCTGAAGTAAAAGCAGCATGCAAGATCCTATAGTTCTGAAGCGTTACTTTTCATTTAAGACATTATCATATACAACGACTTCATTCAGACAAGAAAATTCTCAGTATGGAAAGTGCATTGAGTGTCCATTATCACGTTTTATTTTGGACATATTTCCACGCCTATATAAACAAGCTTAAAGGACAAATCATTTACGATTTCACAAACCATTTCTCATACATCTAAAAGCGCTGCAAATATTCATATTCTCCCATACTCCCAAATTGTGTAATACATCACAGTAGTGATACAATTTTTGTAGAAAAACATATAGTACACAATCAATTGTTCTTTGATTAAGATATTGTTCCTTGAGATAAACCGGGTTGTGGTCTTACTCAAGAAGACTTTGACATTTGTCAAAGTAGTTTGTAATCAGTTTTGATTAGTGAATTAAGTCCTCGTTGGAGAGAGGAGAAATCACCTTGGCGGGTGGACTGGAGTAGTTTGAGATCAAACGAACCAGGATAAAAATATCGTGTCTATTGATTTTGATTTTAAGTTTCAATTCAACCCCCCCCCCTTTCTTGTGTTTTTCACTTCTTCATTATCATCCTATTTCATGATGTTTTATCATCTCATGCCTGATGTTTTATCATCCTATTGCATGATATTTTTTCATCTCCTGCTTGATGTTTTATCATCCTATTTCATGATGTTTTATCATCTCATGCCTGATGTTTTATCATCCTATTTCTTGATGTCTTGTCACTCATACCTGATGTTTTATCATCCTATTTCATAATGTTTTATCATCCCCTGTTTGATGTTTTATCATCCTATTTCATGATGTTTTGTCATCTCATGCCTGGAGTTTTATCATCCTATTTCTTGATGTCTTGTCACCCATGTCTGATGTTTTATCATCCCATTTCATAATGTTTTGTCATATCCTTCCTGATGCATTATCATCCTATTTCTTGATGTTTTGTCACCTCCTGCCTGATGTTTTCTCATCCCATTTCTTGATGTTTTGTCCTCCTTAGCTTGATGTTTTATCATCTTATTTCAGATGTTTTGTCATCTATACCTGATGTTTTGTCATCTTACTTGATGTGTTGTCATCTATGCTTGATGTTTTATCATCCTTTTCTTTTCTTTGAGACTTGATGTTTTGTTATCTTAATTTGTGCATACTTGATGTTTTATCATCTTTTCATCTTGATGTTTTATCATCTTTTATCTTCATGTTTTATCATCTCCGCATTGTTTTGTCATCTTTGTGATGTTTTATCATCTATGTGATGTATTGCCACCATTGTGATATTTTGTCATCTTTGTGATGTTTTATCATCTTTATAATGTTTTGTCATCTTTATGATGTTTTGTCATCTTAATGCATGCATGTATGATGCTTTGTCATCTCATTCTCTACATGATGTTTTATCATCTCATCTTCACATAATGTTTTACCATCTATGATTAATGTTTTGTCATCTTTGGTGATGTTATATCATCCTTTCTCCTATCTTTTCTTGCTTCTCCTTTTGTATGTTCCTCATAGGATCTATAGTTCACTCTTCTCTAATTTTGAGCTAAATAGACCTTAGAATCTTTATCCATGCATGACAACATTAGGTAGATATTTCCCTCATATATCAACTATAGGACCAACATTGCATGACAACTTTAGGGCTATTTTGCTAGTCTCCCTTAGTGTTTTTATTTCCTCTTTTGCATCTCATTTAAAACTAAACCTCTTCTTTTAAGCTAATGAAACACTCAAACATTGAAAAATCCTTTTTCAAGGTAAGAAACACAAACCAATTCAAACCTTTTTATCTTCAAACTTTTTCCTTTAAAAACATTTTTCAAAAGGACATGCTTCTCTAGCATCGTTCATTAAAAAACACACAACAAACAGAAACTATTGAGTTGAACTACGATGCTCTAATTTCTTAAAAGGGATACTTAGGCATCTGGTCACGAGGCTCAACCGAGTGAACTCTTTAATCTTTCCTTCTATCCCCCGTGTTTTCTATTTTGCATGCATTCCCCCTTTGCATCTTTCTTTTTAGCTCTTCAGCTTTAGACTTAGAATCTTAGACACCCTTAGATTAGAACAAACATAAGTGGATCCTGTGGAATACCACATACGTGTGGGGTTCTAATACCTTCCCCTCATGTAACCTACTTCCTTACCCGATCTCTATGGTCGCAAGATCGTGATTTCACCTTTCAGGTTTACTCGATGTTCACCTTTCCCTTTTGGAGGGATACAAATCGTTCAATGGAAACTTCATTGAGTTTTATTTCGATGATTTGCCCAGTTGTTTTAGCTGGCGACTTCACCGGGGAAGGTTTACCAATTGCTTATCCATCCTGTGCAAGTCACTTATATCTTGTGTTTGTTTTCTTGTCTTTGAGTGTTTATTTACTTATTTCTTTATCGCTTCTTTTGTTTATATGCTTTCATGCATTGTATTTTATTTTGTGGTTCCCTATACTTTGGATATGTTGTTGTGCGGTTCTCTTGTTGGGATGGGTTGATAATTTGAGGTAAAAGCCCCAATACACAGGCTAAGAGAGAATGTTTAATAACACATAGGACTAGAGTAGATAGTCATGACACCTGGATGATGTAAGGTATTGCTAGTGATATCATGAGATCCATGCTCAGACTAGGTTCGAATGAGGTACTATCATTTGCACGAAGGTGTTACAATGATGGTACTTTCAAATAAACCCTAGACTCTGAGTTAACCTTTTAACCTACCCTGACCTAGACTTCACCCTTGAGTGGGGAAGGTTGATTCTTATAGGTACCTTTGGTGACTTTGGTTCTGTCGGTGACCTTTTTCCTGTTGGTGACTATATGTGCTCCCAGTTTTTTTCCCGATTTCTCACCTTGTGATAGCCGTTTATTTCGGCAGTTCAACAGTGTCTAGTGTTTTTGAAGCCTTGATCTTGTATAGTTGTGGATCTACATGGTACTTGGTTCTTGTGTGTTGTGAAGCTAAGTCGGACCTTTGATCCTATGATATTCAGACTCGATTTTCTCATGTTCTGAGGTGGTTCCAGGCCTTTGATCCTGTGTCTTTCAAATAATTCTGAGACAGTGCAACATTTATATATTGTGATGAAAGCCTTGGTCCCATGTGCTTGCATACATATTATGTTGACACCATTTTAACACACGTGTTCTTTCCATTTCCAAGGAACCATACTTGTGAGCTTTAGGTTGTACTTTTCTACTTCTTACTAGTTTAAAATCAAAACTAAAAGCATGTGGGTTCCTTGAAAATGATTGAACATGGCAATGCATCCACTCATGCACCTCATGCATCTTCATGAATTCATAACAGGTACTTATAGACAAATATTCTTATTTGGACCTGGTATTCTCTTCGGAATTACAGACTTGACTTCTCACCACTACATGATTCAAAGATCGGTTCTGGAACAACTTCGTGGCGAATTGAATGAGGTGGAGGTTTTGATATGGTAGTTTGTGGTATAGATGCTAGCCATGGCCCGTGGTCATAAACTCTTGAAATAGGAAAAAAATCAGTTGAAGACTTAGATAAGCCTGGTTATGGAAATATTGAATATAATGTTGACGAAGAAAAGTGATTATATACTTGATGTTGCAACATAAGTTGTTATTTCTCCCCATCCCGTTGGATCTTCTTCAAGGCATGAAGTTTCGTGGATCTCTTCCATAATCTGGGATTTCTGGTTTTTATCATCAGTAACCAGTAGTTGTCCATTGTCTTATGCTCAATTATTTCCCCAGTTGCTTGAATTGCAGTTGGTTAAAGCTTCGTGCTTTAGGTTCACCACCTACCTTCTGATTTTAATGTTGCTAGATGTGTCTTCCATTATGGGGCACCTGGTTATGATGTTGAGGACCACAAGGGTTGAAGTATAAAGTCCAGCATCTGTTTGGTATATTTTCCAAAGGCCAATTCCATGGGGAAAGGTCTTCCTGTCACGTGATCTTTATCATGAATTCATGAGTTTCGCAGGGAAAGGTCTTCCTGTCACATGAAATTCACCATAAATTCATGAAGTTCATGGGGAAAGGTCTCCCTGTCACATGAACTTCTCTAGAAATCAAACATACTCTAAGTTTTCTTAACCTAAGTTCTAGCACTCCTCACCGGAGCCGACGTTCGAGGATGGTTAGACCACTGCCAAACACCAACACATAGCGAAACCTGACAAAAATCAACATGCAAGACACACAAAGCAATGAACAAATAACCTAAAATCCTAAAAGCGACGTACAAAGAAAACGAAAAAGAGAGAAAACTTTCTAGGTTAAGAAGAAAAATGGAGACTGGTGAAGTTTGAGCGGCGGAAACAACGAAGGAACACTCTGAGAATCGCAGGATTATAGAAGAATAAGAGAGCTCAAATAAATTTGGCAGAAGGAGCAAAGTTTCAAATGGAACCCACTTGCAGGTATTTATATACAAATATACTTGCACAGAAAACACAACAGCGCATGAGAAGGCATGTTGTTGAAATGGCACATCATTACCCCTACCCCTAGGTCATCATAACTTTATGCCTAGGCCACCTTTGCGCATTAAAAGCTATGCATGTGGCTCAAGGAACAAATCTTTTGTCTTCCCAAGACCCTCAGAATCTCTCATGCACATTCCCGGGGGAAAACAAGGAAAAGTTACGGGCATCATGAAAATTCATGTGTCGGGCCACGAGGAGAAATCACGAGCACCATGACAATTCATGAAATGGGCCGAGTTTACAACACGAGGCACAAGAGGATGAAACTATCGACCATAACCCCTACATGTTATCTCGCCCACACAGATGAGACAATACTGGTCATAGACAAATACCCTCCTCGTGCGCGCTGGCGCGCAAATGAAAAGCACCTAAGGATAACATAAACGTCATGGGTATGTAAGAACGAGCGCAAGTGAAGGTCCACCTCGTACAAGTCCTCTTGACCTTCCTCGACACAGACTGACTCTTAATCATTACTCCTCACCTTGGAGCAACGACTTGGGGGGCTTCTGCTCTGGATTGGGATCAAGCACAACCCAACATCGAGAATGACCCAACTTACCCCTATGCCAAGGACAACTCAAATACTTGCCCAATATATTGGGGCCCAAGCTGAAGATGCGTTATCCATATGCCCCTCAACTGGGGACACATCACCAATGTGAATTGCAGGTAAACCCCCCCCCCCCCCCCCCCCCCCCCCCCCCCCCCCCCGAGGAGCAAGCATTTGGACTAACACATAATTGGACCAACCACACATCTCTTTCTAATCTCGGTAAGAACAAAAGCTATCATCATATTTTAGTATTTCTAAAGAATCAACTCGAGGGAGTCATGCTGGAAGTAATGTAGACCCATAACGTCCTTGCAACTGAAACCCCAAAAAAAATCTAGCGATATTTATCGAGGAACTTGGGTGATTAATCTTCCCAGCGAGAGAAAGATAAAAGGCTTATTCAAGATGGGTCAAATCCAAATAGGCTAAAGACGGTGGTGCTTTAGGCTAGAACCTTTACAATATGGGGAACCCAAAAAACATTGCCTTCATATTTTATGAAGTATTTCCTTCTTGCAAATGGTATCACACCTTCCAAAGATGTTCACGATAGCTTCCCAAAAGAGTTATTACAATTATTTTACTTGTCTAACTAAGTCTATATGAAAAGAAGTGATAGGTAAGATGTCTTACCCCTTGCATCAAGCAACTAATGTACCAACTATTTGTGACACCGACTAGCAGAAGTCTTGGTATTAAATAGTCTTACGAAGGAAAGAGACATCATGTGAGTGCAAGTTATCCCCATCCTTTTAGAAAAATTCAGTTTTAATAAGGATCTTGTTGGGGCGAAGAGATACCTAGAATATTCTAAAAAATAGGTGGAGGAGCATGGTTCCCCTCGATATTATATTCAAAGGAGAAATATCATGAGAAATTGATAGAGGAGAAGGAGAAAACCTTATTCAAGGACAAAAACTCATTGTTTGGTTATAAAGCTCATTTGAACAAGGCCAAAAAGTAACTCAAAACTGCTAATAAGAAAATGGATGATAAGAAGTCTTCTCTAAAGAAGGCAAGAAAATGTCACGAGGAAGAGGTCAAAAAGTTTAAGGAACAATTGAAAAAGGCCGATGAGTATAAAGACTCTTGGCATAGTGTACTTGATAAAGTTGTTAGCTTTGCAAGCTTGGTCATGCATACAAATCCTTCGATAACACCTTGAACCAAATGGAGTTTCTATGTCCAGGAATGAAGATCCCCATAGATAATCTCAATGAAGATCAGAAGGTTATAGAGGGTAAACTAGTCACTCTTGGAAAAACAATGGTTTCTTAAGCGTTTCCTTTATTATATAATCGTGTTTGGATTTATTTGTTTGGTTTGTTGTTGCATTTTATTTCACTGGCCTTTGACCTAGTTTTATGAATAATTTGAAGAATGATTTTGTTTTATCACTTCCTTTTTAATAATGATTTTGTTTCATCATTATTTTCCTAGGTCAATCTCTTCTCGTCATTCTTTGTGGACGGTCTAAAAAATTAGTCTTTGTGTTATTCAAGGGTTTGCTCCCATTCCAAGATCGGGTAAAAAACAAGATTTGAGATTGAAAAGAGTTGAGCTCCACCACATACACTCTATAGTGGCTAGATACCAAATGGAGGTATTCATAGTATAGTGTTCCACTTTTGTTTCTTGTAATGGCTCTAGACGTTCTCCACTGCCTCACCGAAGGTGTGAGGTTCTTATTCTTTTGTATTAGAAGGTTAGCACCAGCGACAATGAGGGTACTAAATTATTTCCTTGCTCTCTAAGAAAGTGATGATTCTAGTAAAACTTAGAGAAAATATTATTCGTTAACTTACTCGAAAAAAGTATTATATTCGTAATTTTTTCACAATGATTCGAAATTTACTTAAACAAGAAAATAACTTAGTTGTAATAACATTTTAACTTGGTAGCATCCTAGATCCTTTAGATAGTTTTCTCTAGAGAGTTTCAATGGTGTAAGCTCTCTTACCGTTCTAGTTCAAATACGGTTTGACACTTTTCCAAATGGGAGAAAACATCCCTTCTCCGATGGTTCCTTGTCCAACGTGGGCTCCGTGTAGTAGAAGATCACCATACTGGAAACCTATGGGATTGGATTTCTTATTGTACTTCATCTAAAAATTCTCACTCTTCCCTATTTGCTTACAAATTGGCCTTTTCTTGTAAGGGCTATGTCGTTCTTCAGTGGAGTCATCTTACTTCAACTTGGATAAGAGACTAGGTGCCTTAGGTGATCTTAAAAGGTTTTCCCCAATTTTCGAGTGAAGTGTAGCCAGGTATGCTTATAGAACGCGTGCGTGCTCCTCTACCCATATTCATTTAGACCCCTCAAGTGTTTTCTCCTAAATTCTAGATACTACCATATTGGCAACTTCAGCTTGTCCATTGGTCTAAGGGTGTTCCACTAATGTGAAATGGGGCTTAAATCGGAGCCTCATAAAGAGTTTCTTTTGATTTTTTTTGGTGAATTGGGTCTCGTTATCAGTGATAACAAATTTGGGAATGCCATACTGTGATACGGTGGCAGAACCGACTGTTAATACTGGTTTGCATTTTTTGTTCACAAATATCGTAGTAAGAAAAAGTCGCCACTGACTTTTCTTTTATCCAACTAAGGAAAGGGTGAAAAGAACAGAAAAATACATTTTTTCGAGATTTCTGAGTAAGGGGGGTGTTAGCATCCTTTCCATCTGTAGTTTTCTAAGGGCTCTTAGGTACTTGCTCATTTTTTAAATTTCTTGTGTTTGTGTGTTTTGAAAAGCTTTGAAAATTGCCTTAGTGTGGTGATTCACTTTATGGTAACTCTTGTATCAGTCCTCAAGAGTGTGATAAAGCGTTTTGAAAACTTTTGTTTGAAAAGTAGTATTTTTGAAAGTGCGGTGTAAAAATTTATTTGAGCAAGTACCTAACAGTTATCTACCTACTCGAAAAAAGTTGTTCTTCTCCTCCTTTCCGTTAGACTGTGTTATCCTACTATTAGTGAGTAGGTAACCCTAGTCGTTGGATGTGTGAGGGACTATCGAAAGGGACGTAATGGTCATTGAAGACAACATGTAAGGATACCTTAGCATTTCGAAGGGACTATCATGATAAGATCATTTCTCGTAGGCAACTCGAGGGACATTTAGGGACTATGATCTTTATGACGATTTTAACCGAGGGTCTTTGGTAAGAGTATCCCTATGTTTCGAGGGACATGACCATTGTTTCCGAAGGCAACCAAGTGGGGTAACACCCTATGGGTGCAAGTGTGCGGCAGTGTGCTTTTTTCAGATATTTTATCTTGCGCAATTAGGGTTATCTAGGTTCAATTAATCATTATCTTTCAGGCATCCCTATTAAACATTCATCTAAGCAGTTTATCGTACGGGAAAATAAATGGCAGAAAGATAAAATTTCTAACTATTACAAGGCTTTGGTGCAATTACATAATTAGTGACTGAAAATTAAAAATACCGAATTAAAACCCTAATTAAACTATTACAAACCGGGCGCAATTGCATAATGAAAAAATAATATATCAGAAATAATAAACACGCGGGGAATAACGAAGCGCCTACACCTTAAAACACGCCTTGGTTAAGAGAAAATATTTTTGTTGTTTTTATTTAGAAAAAGGTTAAATGATAAAAGGGTAATTAATTAATTTGGAAAAAAATATTAATTAAAAAAATTAATTCTAACAAAACTAATATTTTTTATATTTTTGAAGAAAAAAGATTTTGCAATTTAAACCTAGATTCTAATTGATTTTATTTTTAAAATAAAAAAGTCAAATTAATTAATTAAATTAATTTACAAAATTAAATTTAATAAAACCTAACTCTATTTTATTATGGTTTTATTGATTTTATGATTAAATAAAAAAAACTAAATTTAAAACAATTAAAATAAAGAAATTAAAAAAAATATAAAGAAGAAATAAAATGGGCCTGATGTTGTGAAGCATTTTGGGGGGTGTTGATTGGATTTGCAAGGCCCAGGTCAACAAGCACAATAACCCCTTTGCGTGTGATTTGGTGTTGTAGCTTTTGGAAGGTCCATCATGCACACTTGCATCTGGAGCGTTTGATCTGGCGCTGAAGAGATCCAATGGTGATGATAAGCCAGTACAGGGTGCATACGCTTAACCCAGGGGTACTGAATCTGCAAGTAGAAATTAGAAAAATAATATGCAAGAGGCAAGGGTCAAACACCTGACCTCCCACACATGCAATGCCTTAACATCCTTCCTGCTTGCCACTGGACCACTTGGTTATTTGTGATATCAAACAACAACAATGTATTTTATTTAATAATTGGCAGTAATAATGAAAATGTGCGCGAGATTCAAATGGTCCAACCAGACTTGGACACACCATCATCTTCTCCAAAGGGGCTGTCGTTTTAGACAGAACCTTTACCTATGGAAAACCTGCTGTAACTACAAACCTCTGTATTTCAAAATTCACAGACACGCAATAAAAATGAAATCTAAATACACAGATCAACTGGGTTTGATCTCGTGAGTGCAATGGTTTTCATTGTTTGGCTTAATTTCACCTGTACTGAAAAACCCCAAAACAAAGCTTCAAACCCTAGCAATGGCAGTTGTCCATACAATCATCAAAACTCATAATTAATTATACAAACAGATCCTAAATGATGATACAAACATGAATGTATGCTTAGAACTCATTTATAAGGCGTAAATATTCAAAATCAAATTCAAGATTGAAGGGCAAATCGTGATACCGCATGGGGCGTTTCTGGGTGCTTTGATGCATGGTAATGGTCCAAACAACTTCCAAACGTGCCCAGGAGTTGATTGCAAGCTTTAGAATGCCTTGAATTTCCCTACAAATGCCAAACCGAATGCCACTTTTTTGTCAAAAAATTGGAGTTTCTTGTGTCAATTCTACACGGCAAAATCCTCTTCTCATCATTAGGGTTTGTTATGCATATATAGTAGAAGCAATTGGGTCAATAAAATTGAGTTGAATCTTTGCGAATTGATGAGAAGAAATTTGATTTGCATCATGTATACTTTGTTTCTAAATTTGGCCAAATCATGCTATATTTATCCCAATCCTTCCTTGCACGAAAATCTTGATTTGCCAGCTGATTATAGACTCATCATGTGGTCATAAAATCAAATCTTGGATTTTATTTTATTATTCCATTATTTAAGTTGATTTATTTTGATTTAAATGAATAAAAAATTAAAAATTAAAAATTAAAAAAATAAAATAATAGGTGGATAAGCTCAGGGGTTGTGGGTTCTCTTAGGAACAAGTTTCAAACAAGAAAACATGGGCCCATTTGGAAAAAAAAATCAATTTTGATCAATGTTGACTTCATGCACATTTCCAAAATTTGTTTAACTTTACCAATGCATCTCTCTCTCATTTTTAACCCTATGAGGGTGTTCTTTGACTTTTTAGAGAGATTAGGATGTCCTCTAAACAACCCTTTTGATTTCATCTCAATTGGATCTTCCATGTTCATATAAGGAGCTTTGACCCAAAAGGTGTTTTGTTGATTTTTTGAAATGACCTATAATGTCTGAGCTTATATCTTTTGATTGAGGCATTTATTGAACTTGAGGGCTAATGAGAAGTTTTAGGAAATTTGATTCTCTTCAAGATGAGCCTTTGTGGAAAAATTTCTGATAAAGTATGAGAAAGTTATGCCAGGTCAAAGTTTGGTTGACTTTTCCTATAGAAACCCTAAATTGCCATTTTTGACTTTAGATGAGTTAGGAGCATTTCTTGAGGAATCATGATCAACCCTTGATCAAATGATGGATAATAATTCAAAATATTGATTTTGATCAAAAATCTTGAAGTTTGACTGTATTTGGGCTACAATTGACTTTTGACCTAGTATAGTTGATTTTCAGGCATTTGAGCAGTTGACTGAGTAAACTTGTTGTGTAAGGCATGAAACTTGGCATGGATGATCTTGAGGAAATATTAGGGCAATGGAGACCATTTGGGACCCTTGGAACTAAACCATATTTCTTGAAATTTAAACCCTAGTTTGAGGCTTATTGTCTTAAGAGGAGGATTTGTCTGGTCAATCCTTAGTCAACTTGAGCAATTGAGGACCTCTAGGAGTATGTCTTGTTTGAAAATGGGAGGGAAAATTTTGGGGTACAACACATACCTATAAGAACAAGATTTGGTTCTGCAAAATTATCTATGAACTTTGATGATAACAAATGACTATGAGTGTATGAACAATTTTGTTGTACTAATGTTTGTTATTATTGAGTACTTAAAAAACAGGTTATGCTTCTGATGAATGGTGTGACCAAGACATTATAAAAGAATTAGTTCCGCTTTTACGTTACACAAGTTCTGTTGAACAGTAGCAAGACACTCCAGAAAGCTCTGAAGTGTAAGCCCTGATATTTGTCTAAAGAAACCAGTCAGAAGATCTGAAGTCAGAAGTTGCTACTTACATCCAGATGCTGAAGACTCAAGCTTCTAAAGACAACATGGTCTAAGGATACAGTCATATGATTTGAAGACAAAAGTTTGAACTTAAGTCCAGATGCTGAACAATCACGTTTCTAAAAGACAGTTTGTTCCGAAGAAACAAAGTTAGAATATCTGAAGACAAAGTTTCTACTAAAGTCCAGATACTAAAAACATAGTTTGTAAAAGACAACTTGCTTTAAAGAAGACAAAGTTAAAAGATCTGAAGACAACGTTTCTAACTAACGTTCATATGCTGAAGACTTTGTGTTTCTAATAACAAGGTTCTAAAGACAAGGATTCTTAAATATCTAAGTGCTAAAGATTCTAAAGACAGAAGGTCTGAAGATTCCAAAGACTTGAAGTTCTAAAGGTCCAAGGTTATCTACAGCGGATTCTCAAGACCAAGTGTTGAAGACTCTAAAGACGTATCTCTTAAGACTCTGAAGACTTGAAGCTCTTCTAATCTAAGGTTCGCTACAACGGGTTCTCACGACCAAGTGCTGAAGACTCTAAAGATGCAGTTCTGAAGACTTAAAGTTCTGAAGACCTTATGTTATGCTCCCGCTTCTAACCTCATTCTCGCAGGAGCCTCTGAACTGCATAAGGAAATAATATAACAATAACATGGTACAATAGTAAAAAGTACGAAAAATCTTTATTCCATTACCTTTCCACTAGCTTAAAGTGTGGAAGAGATAAGGACGTAGTAGTACTATTTGTAACGACTCTTTTTTAAATAGCTTACGACTTTATTTTGCTTGGCTATATAAGAAAAGAATCATATGTTTAAACATGTTTGTTGGATGGTTGCTAAAATCTGCAAGTTGCAAGTCGTGACTTATTGATGTTCAATGTTAAAAAGGAAAGTTGTCATTATTGGAACACAACCAAAAATCTATCAACCCCTATAAAAACAACCAGAATAATTATCATCAAAATGATTCTTCAATTATGTTGATACTGATTACAATGAAATCATAGATTCACAGTGTGCTTAATTTCATATGCTGCATAAAGCTTGCTATGCCGCAGAAGATAAGGAAGATGATCATGAAAGCTCCAGTTATAAATCCACAACATAAATGTTGTGTTCTAAAGTGATCATTGAAGAAAGTAGAACGAGGGTTGCTGTCCAGAATGTTCTAAAGTAAATCTAGATGAAGAAGTTCTTTTATTTACTACATCAATATCAACAATTCTTTCAGAAGCTTATGAAGAAGAAGACTTCAACAATTCAAGTGCTTTGGGTTGTTTTGCATGAAGAATCTACTTGAAGAAAAGAAGACAACACATTAAAGCTACAATAAAATGTAATATTTTTAGTGTGTATTAGGTTCTTCTGATGTACTTAATTTTGTTTAGATCTATCTTGTGTAGAAGCATTATTATTGTAAACAAATGTAAATGAAAAAGTTGTTTGATGGTTCCTTGAGAGACTCGGTTGAGTCAGAATTCTCAAGAAGACTTTGGCTATGGCCATCGTAGGTGAAATCCTACTAGTGGATTCTATTGGGTCAATGGTAGTCAAATCTCAAAGGGGACTGAGTGAATGTCAGCCTTCTGGAATCACTGATGGATATCATTGGAAGGAAATCCTTGTAGGAGATCCTGGTGAATTGGATTATGTTGGGTCAATGAATGTTATATCCAGTCTGGATCCCTGAACGCGTCATTGGATGTTAGTCACCGGCGGTTACCCGTGTGTCATACAGTGGGAGAACTGACTTTTTTGGTTTTATCCAAATATGCAGATAGCTAGAGTCGCCACTGACTTTTCCTTTATATAATATTTAGGAAAGGGTGAAAGAAACAGAAAATACCTTGTGTTGTATCCCAAAATTTCCCTCCCTTTTCTCAAGAAATTTCTCACAAAATATCTCAAATGCTCAAGGATGCTCAAGAGTTGAACTGACAAGCTCACCTCCTAAGTACTGAGACCACAAATTAGGGTTTTCGTTTTCACAAGGAAGATTATAATTTTAAGTCCTCAAGTTACTTTAATGGTTCATTACAAGTCTTCAATATTGCCCATACCAAGTTTCAAGCCTTGCATCACAAATTTGCTCAGTCAATTGCTCAGATGACTGAAAATTAGTTGTATTGGGTAAAAAGTCAACTATGGTCAACATACAGTCAAAATTCATGATTTTTGGCCAACATTAACATTTTGAAGTTATATTCATAAATTGATCAAGGGTTGATCATAATTCCTCAAGAAAATCACTCAAATCATCAAAGGGGAAAAATTGTCAAAATTAGGGTTTTTATTGAGAATGACTGATCAGTGACTTTTGACCTAGTACATGACCTAATGACTTGGAGCATGATCTAAAGGACTCAAACACAATATGTTTACTTAATTTCATGGCACAAATCATTTCTCAAGATCAATGGATTGATAGTTGAAATTTGATCAACTGATGAAAAGTCAACTGATACACAAAAGTCAAACTTTGACTTTTTGGTCAACATTGAACTTCAAAGATAAAGATTCATCAAGACACTCAAAAATATCAAACTTTATCATCAAGAACCAAGAAAGTCAAGAAAGTCAACAAAAAGTCAATATTTTCAATACAGAAAAATTCCAAGTGTTTTTAACCTTGATAATTTCACTACTTCATGACAATTTTTCACTATGATGCAAGATGATTCAAGGAAAACTTTCATCATGAAAGTTGTAGATCTTGATGAATTCTACAACTTTGTCCTGTAGGGTTGATGTCCAAAAAATGCTTAGATTTGAAGATATAGGCTCATGAAGTCATGACATTTTTTATAAACACTTAATGACATTTTTTTGTCCTAACTTCTTGGTCAATTTTCATCAAGTTCCAAGTTGATTTAGCCAAAATGGTCAACATGAAGGTTGTAGTCAATGTTTAAAGCTTTCCAAAATCTCAAATAACTTGAAGAGATCATGCTTGAGTTATATGTTTCGAAGATATGAAGATGGCATCATAAACTTGAATTTTAGGTCATTTTTGTGAAGAACACTTGATCAAATCTCCAACCATGCGGAATAACCTTGCTTTTCATTCCTTCAAACTTGTAAATCACTCAATAATTTAATGTTTACACAACTGTTTGATCCATTGTCCACGTGGTTCAAGCATTGTCCAAGTTGACTTGCCATTTAAGGAAGAAAGATCACACTTCCATTTTAGAAAAGCAAGCTTTACGAAAATTCTCAATGCATTGAGCCTTGTAACTTATATTTATGATTGCAAGCGAAATCAAAAGCATGAATCAAGTCCTCTGCACCCAACAAACATCAGAACATGCTTGTACATGGTCCTTGAAACCATTATTTTTCATCCAACTTGATTTTTCACCTACAACTAAACCTTAACATGTCATCTTATAATTCTGGTTACTTCAAGCTCTAAAACCTTCCCTCTATAAATAAAGGAGTCATTTGTAAGCTAAGGTACAAATTTACAAGCCCTAAAACACTTCCAAACTCCCTGAAATCAGAAATTTCATTTCAAACCTCCTTTGTTGTACATTCTGCCTTTGAACTTCAAACTCATAATCCACTCGTGCATTTCCTCTCAAATCAATCACAAAGCTTCCATACCTCATTTAGAACTCATCCCCATCCCTGTTTCATAACTGTAACTTCATCTTCATCATCCTCCAAACTCAAAAAATAGTCACCTGCAACTTGACTTCTCTAGGAAGATTCAGGCACTTTCAGCACAAAGTAAGAGTTGCATTAGCTTCCTAGGAGTTCAATGAAGTTATCCATATCATCACAACACTTCCAGAAGTGCTCAAACTCCAAATATGATTTTCAGTTTTGAGGTAAGTTTTCTCAACTTTGAACTCTCTCTACAAGCATCATTAATGGTTACTTTGTGAATAAAAAATGTAGACATCATAGCCCTAAAGCTAAACATGCCCTTAGTTTTCATTTATGTTGCATGAGTGATGTGAATTTTGAGTTTGAACTTTATGAAAAAATTAGGTTTTATTTGGTACCAAACAAAATTTATATTCATCTTTGATTTATAGCTTTAGTTATTTATATGGTTGGATTCGATGTGAAAAATGGAACAACTTTCATGTTTGCAATTTTGAAAATGGTTGAGAAATGAGCAAGATCAGGATTCATAGCAATGGTGTTGTTACTCTGCGCACGCAAGGATGAAGATGAAGCCATTCAAACCTTCAGGACCAAGTTTATTTTAAGTTTATTGCATGTTATATTATTAACGGATGAAACAACCACCCTAGTGGCAGAGGAAGTGTGCGTAAGGCATTGATCTATAGGGACCTGGGTTCGAGCCTCAGTGGTACCTTTTTGGTTTTTTACATTTTTTTCCTTCAGATTCCATGCAAGCAAGCTATGCACACCTATCATGAGTCTCACATCAATTCCATTCGATATTCAACAATCCAGATCCAACACTCTACATGATTAGGACCTTGATGCACCTTTAAAAGTTAGCCACATGGGATCAAAACAGACGCTAAACATTTATTTTTTGGGCCTGACTTATTTTTAAGCTCACACCCCCATTTTTCTTTTCAGCGCACGCCCAACATACATTTTTTAAATTGTTTTCACCATAAAAACAAAAACTTACATCTTGGGCCTAACCCTTTTTGCCAAAACTTAACCCCCATTCTACTCTTTAACACCCATACTCAATATTTTTTATACTTTTTTATTTTTATTTCTTTACTTATTTTTATTTTAACCTATATATATATATTTTTTATTAAATAATTAATTCAGATAGCTAGGATTTGTAAAATACAATAATAAAATTTAATTGTAATAATAAAATTAATAGTAATAGGTTAATATATAAAATATATATAATATATATAAATATATATATATATATATATATATATATATATATATATATATATATATATAATATATATATATATATATATATATATATATATATATTTTATTTTATTAAATTAAATTTTATTATTTTATTTTACAAATTAGTATTGACATTCAAATTATTTTCTAAACAAATTACTTAGACTTAGGTTTATTTTCTTCTTAATTTCAATTAACTTAGATTTTAGGCTTTGTTAAAAATAATTAATCTCTCATGTAATTAAAATTAATTAGTTTAATTAGGTTAATCTTTAAACCTTTTTCTATCAAAAATCCTAAAAACAATTTCTTTCTTCCTCTTTACATTTTATACATTCTATTATTATTCATATTCTATGGTTTGTAATAGATAATTATGGCTTGATTGCTTTCTTCCCCCTATTCACAAACATGTACCCCCATTCCCAAAGCATTGTAATAGCATATGACATTTAAATTCCATAATTTATCGCTTTCCTTATTATTGCTAGTAATTAAGGTTTGCATGACAAGACTTAAAATCAAACATTATACAACCCTAATTTAAAACAAAATACATGAAAACAAAACACTTTGCACACATGCACCTCTAGGGTAACCCACAATTGTTGCCTCAGATATAAACAGTCACGCCCCTCGAGCGTGGGATATTTTAGCAAAGACCCCCGATTAAAATATCATAGTCCCTCGACGACCCTTCAATGTTGCCTTCGGTAAACGATCTTAGTCCCTTACAACAATTGCTAAAACATATTACAAGTTGCCTTCTATGATTGTACGATGACCCACGTCTGTCCCTCACATCCAATGATAAAGCTCTCTTCCAATCAATGGTAAAGTAGAACTATTTAAAGGAGGAAGAAAAGAACAAAGACTTTTTGAGTAGGTAGATTTCTTGTAATTGCTTGCTCATAAATTAAAACCATTTTCACACCTCACACTTTCAAAAACAAATATCTTTTCAAACTCCCTCTTTTTAAACAATTTTTTTCAAAACAAACATTTTGTATACATTCTCAAACGATACGAGAATTATTGCAAAATTTCCATACTAAGGCGTTTTCAAAATATTTCCAAACAAAAATTTTGTATACATTATCAATGATACGAGAATCATTACAAAATTACCATTTTCAGAACATCTTTAAAACACTTTCCAACTTACACAGACACAAAACATTTCAAAGTGATCAAGCAATTAAGAGACCGTAGATAACTACAGATGAAAAGGGTTCTAACACCTTGCCTTTTCATAACCTACCCTCGGAACTCAAGAAAATTCTCAAAAGGTCTTTCCTGTTCTTTTCAACCTTTCCTTTATTAGATAAAAGAAAAGTTGGTGGCGACTCTTGCTATTTGCAACACTTGCAATAAAACACAAAACACCCAAGTCAGTTCTCCCACCGTATTATAGAACTGGAGACTCTGTTGGGGATTCAATTTAAAAGTGGGTTTACCTTAAGATTTAGATCACCATTATTGCTTTACTTGTTTTCCTTGTTTGCTTTACATTTGTGGGTTATGCTTGGGTTTATTTCTTGTATAGATCATATACCCGGATCTGGGGCACTTTAGGTAAGTAGCAATAGATCGTGGGGACTATGCAGCATAATACCAACATGGTTGAAGTGATGGCTATGTTATTGTAACTTATTTGTTGGTACTGGTGTCCCTTGAGTTCAGTCAAGGAGAATACGAGGCCGCTGTGTGGTGTCATGAAGCACTAACTGACTGTAGAACCTTAGTTAAACAACTTGGCCATTAGAAAGTAATGAGATAGATGGATTTGGTGCAAGACTAAAGTTGGCTGATACTCGATACTACACTTATTGAGATCAGACTTTCGGGATATTTTGGCCGTAGTTTGGATGCTTGAGCTAAAATGATGCCCGTTGAAGAAAGATCGGTGATGTTGAGATTCCTTAGAACCCGATTACTTCTTTTAGGACAAGTTGAACAAACTAAACTTCAAGAGGGTACATACCTATAAACCCCATGCAAGCCAAAACTTAAGGCCTTGTGTGCTTTGTTTGTATGTGATTATTATTTCATGACATCATAACATCATGCCATAGCATTTTCACTAACCATTTCAAGGACCTAGGTGTTGCAACTGGTTTTTAAATCAGAGTCGCCACCCTTAATTTTTATCCTAAGGAAGGGAATATAAAGGAATAACCCTAAAAAGTTCAGAGATTCTAGGTTTGGACTCGGTTCTAGACAAAGGGAAGGTGTTAAGAACCCCTCATATACCGTGTTCACAAGGATACTAGGTTTAAAGGTGCGTTCTTAGGAAAAAGGGTTTTAATTATTAGTTAGGGGAAAAGGGTTTGAGTTTTAGTTAGGGGAACTCGCCACGATTTTAATCGTATGCCTATGTATTCTCTTAGGAGGAATCAGAGTCTCATTTCGTAGTTTGTGGTTGTTGGGTTGGTGTTTTTTACAAGATCGCATAGAATTGCTTTTGAATTAACCTTGAACCTTGTCTGGATTGAAAATGGTATCTTGGTAAACACGGTTCATAGTTTGATTCAAAGACCATTTAATCTTTTTCTTGAAGATGTTTTGGGTTTTATTATGTTAGTAGAAAAATATTTTGAAGTTGGTCAGCTGTTTTAATTTTTGATATTAAGGCCCAAGTTCAGAAATTGAACTTGGCCCACTTTCATAGGAGGGGTGTGAATATTAAGACTGAGTGGTGTATTAGAAGAAAACCCGGACCCATAGATATTTTGAGCTCAAATTGGCTGAAGGGTACGTTTTGTAACAGGGTATTCAAATAGCAGGGTCTGACAAGTAAATACCCAAGTTCAGTAATTGAACTGGGCCCAAAATGCACATGGGGTATTAAGGGCCTAAGTTTAGAAATTGAACTTGGCCCAATTAAACAGGAGGTTTAGATTAAGTAGAATTTTAATTAAGAAGTTTTATTTTTTTAATTCTTATAAATAAAAGTTAATAGAGTATAATACACCAATTAAATCTAATTAGTCTAATAATTATATAACTACAATAATTATTTACCAACAAATCTAGAGCTAATAATAAAATCACTAATTTTTGTGTTTGAACATTTTTATAGACTAAATTAAGCAATTAATGAAATTAATATTTTATATCCTTTTTTAGAATAATATAATGATTAGTAAATTATATATGAAGAGATTGTTACCCAATATCTATAGCCTAATTTAAACAAGAGTTTGTGTAAAAAAATAAAATAAAATAGAAATAACAAATGTAAGAAATTAAAGAGATTATCTTTCACATGACTTTATCTCTATTGCTATCATCAGGTTTTCAAAGCAATGACCAATGGTAGTTATAATGGTGGTGGCCGCGAATAATATTAAAAATCAGAGTTCAATATAAATAGGATGCTAAATTTACAACTTAAAATCAAACTTCATTTAATCGTATACAAACAGATACATAACACTTAACTCGAATGAACTGATAACAACCTGATTTATTCTTCAAAATCAAACAACTTTTTATTGATAAGCAGCGAAATCTACATACTCAACTTCAATTCACATAACATCTTTTATTCAACTAAAACAACCTCAAGACAACAATTATTTCATGTAATCAACTTAAAAACTCAGCAACTGAAATAATAATCAACAACAAAACATCAAGCGTTCATCCCCCAAGCGCTACGTATCATCGCGACAACACCGACTCAAACTAACGAGGTAACAACTATCCTTCTTGATTACCTGCACATTACCAACAGAGGGAAACATTCAAATAGAAGGGGTGAGATATCAGACAATATAATAAGTCGTATGATAAATAATATATTAAATTAGATCATATAAAATCACCACTTCACAACTTACAAACAACTTTAATCACAACAAAACATCAACACGACATAACTACTAATTCACAACTTTTAGATAATACTTGTCACAACAAGTCAACAGTATAAATCAACAACAAATATATCATCACCACAACTCAAGATGTAACATCAACTGCGACTCAATTACAATGCACATGCATGTGGTACCATTGGAGCAGAACTCCCATCTCAAAAATCTGCCAATAAATAGAGGAATCAACAACGCATAAGCCTTCTTCGAAATTTGACAATCTAGGTCATCACAAAGTATGCAAATGTATGTGACTCAATGAATGCACCATCACATACTCATAACAATCATCATCCATCACAAGGCATAAGCCCACATCGCCATTATTACCAGTAAATAGAGGTAATTCATCATCATTTAAAATTCTCTGTAACTTCGCATTATCAACATGAATTCACAGAGACAATCACAACAACACAATATCTCAACATAAATCAACACTAGCCATAAGCCTAACAACTTAATAATAATTCAACACTGGCCATAAGCCTAGAATTTGATATTTCAACCACAAAAATTAGCGCAACATTGGTATAAGCCTACAACTTAGTACGCCACAACAACAATAACACAACAACATGTCAACAACCATTCGACATTGGCCATATACCTACAACATAATATTGCCCATAATTATTTGGACAATTCTAACCTATACCAGTTAATTACTTATCTAAATGCTTATTTCTAATTACAAAACTTCTACAAATTCTTATACTATAATACTACATCATCATTATCATTGATATTATTATTATGAATCAAGCATTATCATAAGATCATCGTGTCATCATCATACTTCATCACCACAAAATATCATGGTGATTTAACGCGGGAAAGCTAACTCTATCCTAACTTTGGTACTAAAATTATCCTTCTTATCCTTCATTTTACTCCTTATAAATATAGTTCATCGCATTAGCTTTCCAACGCTTCGAACGGCGCATCAAATGGAGTTACGATTCAAAAGTTATGGAGTTTTCAAAAATACTGTCAAATAGTGAGCAATCGATTGCACTAACAGAGCAATCGATTGCACCCTGTTCCAGAGGCCAAAAATCACGTTTCTAAGTAGTGCAATTGATTTCTCTTCTACTGCAACCGATTTCTTACTGAAACAGAAGCACAAATCTCAATTTTTAAACAGTGCAATCGATTGCTCTTCTGCTGCAATCGATTGCACCCTGTGAAAAATAGTTTTACGAATTGTGTAAAGTGCAGTACGAAAACCCATTTTTTTCAATTACAAAGACACAAACTTCATGAAATAATACACAATCAAACATCCAATTATCATTTATATAAACATACATCAATTACCACACAATTCAAAGCATCAATTCATCGATTATTGTCAATTTCAACTGATTAAATCAAACAATCTACACGAAAACCTAACATGCATATCATTACATCCCTACAATTATACCACTTATTTCAGAGCCAGAACCCACCCTTACCTCAGATTAGAGATTTCTCTACAATTTTCCGATCGAATCCCGCTTTATCTCTTTTCCTCTTCTCTGTAACTTCTACATTCTTTTCTTTCTTCCAACCCTTATTCCTCTTCTACTTGATAAAACCTCTTTTCCTTACTGTCACTTCTAATTTCTATTATTATAACCAAACTTAATAATTATAGTATTGCTATTGAGCCTAATTCTCACACATCCTTAATGCTACATACCACCATATAAATAAGCCCGACAACTTAATCTTATATTATGCCATTAATTCCAACATTATTATTATTAATCAATTAATCAATTAATTAATAATAATCTAACAACTTATACCAATAACTCTAAACATATCCCAACTTCAACCAATAATCCAAAAATAATTTAATTAAATAATTAATTAAATTAACGGGCGTTACAACTCTCCCCCGCTTAGAATATTTTCGTCCTCGAAAATCTACTCGATACTACCACTCTTAACGCGAATTTTGCATCACATTCTCTGATCCCCAAGTCGCGTCTGGCAACACTTCGACCACTACTTTCTCGACATAACAATGACTCAACACGATTTAAATCAAATTCATATGTGTTAATCATTCAACACTTTCTGACATGATCATTACTAGCATCTCAACTACTCAACCATCATCTGACATATCCACAATTAAAGTAGCAACAACTATAACACACTTATACTTGGATGTACATCATCGCAATATCATCCTAACAACATTCCCAACACCAAAACACATAAGCAATTTCATTCCCATATATACATATGTATGTCAGTTATCAACACAATATCAACAACTCCATTCATATTGTTGTATCACCCTTATAGTGACATCAACATATCCAACATAGTCAACTTCATCATATTATGGAGTACTATCTATCATATACGGTAACTAACAATAATATCACAACAACGAGAACAAAATTATTATAACATCAACTTAACAATATAACTCAACAAATATACATACAACTCACCATCAACTAACAACCACAATAATTTCCTTATAGGATCAACAAATATCTCCCGAATATCACAACACCTTGGCACATCATCCCTACATCAATAATCTATGAAATCAAGCATGTAGAGTCATATACTCATAGCATTTGTGCCACATACGCTTCAGCTATGCAACTTTGATAATCCATCTTAAGTCACTATCCTCATTAAAGTTTCTGCCAACTATATAATTTACAAGTCTCATTCCAGTTTCAGACTTTCCTCAAAATCCACCATAAAACCATTGTTCACTTGATATTCTCAATCTTTCACTTTGCAATGTTAGCTCGCATATAAACCCGCTACTTCGAATTGTTCAATACGTCACAACTCTTTCCTAACAATTCCTCTATTACTTCACACAAACTGGTGAACGACTAACTCATGATATAACATTAACCACTTCACTCACCATTAAGGTAGCAAGAAAAGTCTATACAATCCAACACAATCTCGTCTACTATCATCAAGAGATTAAGGGTGATTAGTTCCTCAATTTGTCAATAGATAACTGACAATCATAATGGAGTATAAACCATCATTACCGAGCTATAATAGTGTTCCTTTAGAACTTGTACTCAAGTCACCTAATTCACCATAATCAAATAATTTCCAATGAGGTTTACAAATACTTCCACAATATCCCTCTCATCTAATTTTATCGATGAGACACCAACACTTAACATATTACACAGTCCATATTACACTCACTTAGCCTCACACAAAGGTTAAATATCCTCAAACTCAAGAATTACTTTCTTTATCTCCTCATCACCAGGAATACAAATTCGATTACAGAACCTCAACATACCCTGCGCATCTAACTCGAAATCATTATTCTCAGACTGATCGAGTCCAACCATCAAACCTACCAATTTCACATCTAGCTTTTGAACTTCTTTGATATTGTCTAGAAAATCATTGTTAATCTTCAATATCCCCAACATAACACTCTTCGGTGTCACTTCACAAACTAAGCTCATATCTATGAACTGTTCAATTAATTCCAATTCTTTAACCATCATTGCCGACATATGTAAAGTCTTTTGACTTAACGCATTAGCCACCATATTTGCTTTACCTTGGATGATAATTCAAACCGAAATCATAATCTTCCAATAACTCCAACCATCTTCGTTGTCTCCTATTCAATTCCTTCTGATCAAATAAATACTTTAAACTCTTATGGTCGCTAAATACTTCAAATCTAGAACCAAAAAGACAATGTCTCCAAATATTCAACATAAACACCACTAAGTCCCATCTTAGACGCGTTCACAAATGACTCACTCGGATTAGGCAAAACCAATACCAGAGCAGTCATCAATCTTTTCTTTAGTTCTACAAAACTCCTTTCACATGCAACATTCCATACTTGAAATGATGAAAGACTATCCTTTTCAACGCCAAACATCTCATTTCTCAACTTATTCACCAACAATATATTATACTTGACCTCGTCTCGAACAACTGCGATAATAATCATTTATGCCCAAAAAGCCTCTAGTTCTGTAAACGACTTCAGAGTTCCTTCATATGGGAATGCATCAACCATATTTGAAAACACTTTCATATGATAGAATATATTTCTATCTCCTCATAGGTTCAAATGGAAAACTAACCCGATACTCGGAACACAAGATATGAATTTCCAAAGTTATCCGAAAATGCAAACACCGATGTCATGCAGCGACATACTATCAAACACCTTATGATAACATCATAAGAAAATTTCTTTGTACCAGTACCAACACTTACCATCTTGAAATCGTACTCATCTCCTCGCATTTCCGACCCTGACTCATTATTCAAAATATTCCAACAACTTCAACAACTTTTACAATCACTCACAACGATCCCACGACAAGGGATACATAAATTTATCACTCTATTACCGTTCAAACATCGACATCTTACGCAAGGGATACTCAAACCGATAAATTTGCAGTCCATCAGCAGCGCTGAAACATCACAACTTTCTAAATTCCACCTTCTAAAGATTATCCTTGTTACTTAACAATCACCTTCTGAAACATCAAGGATTTACACTCTACTCGTATATCAACAACCGTTACATTGTTACTCATCCTTATAGAAGTAAACATCAACAATGTATGATCATCCTCTCTCAAGATGTTCCAACTTGATTAACAAACAAAGTCTTTATTCCATGTCACCTTCGAATTCTGGAAACAACAAAACTTCAGCAATACTTGCACTGTCGCCATACTCAACCAACATCTTACAACCGAAACATATCCGAGAATTAAAGCTTCTCCCCCACTTATAATCAAACCAACTCCTGCATACAAGTGATTAGAAAAGCAAGCAAACAGCGACAGTGTTTCACACACTTGTCGCGCACTAAGGAACAAACAACATTAGACAACTTGGTCGGACGGACCGACCTGCTCTAATACCACTAATGTAACACCCCATTTCTACCCGGCGAATAATATTAAAAATCAGAGTTCAACATAAATAGGATGCTATATTTACAACTTAAAATAAACTTCATTTAATCGCATACAAATAGATACATAACACTTAACTCGGATGAACTGATAACAACCTGATTTATTCTCCAAAATCAAACAGATTTTTATTGATAAGCAGCGGAATCTACATACTCAAGTTCAATTCACTTAACATCTTTTATTCAACTAAAAAAACCTTAAGAAAACAATTATTTCATGTAATCAACTTAAAAATTCAGCAACTGAAATAATAATCAACAACTAAACATCAAGCGTTCATCCCCCCGAGTGCTACGTATCAGAGCGACAACACTGACTCGAACTAACAAGGTAACAACTATCCTTCTTGATTACCTACACGTTACCAACAGAGATCAACATTCAAACAGAAGGGGTGAGATATCGGACAATATAATAAGTCGTATGATAAATAATATATTAAATCAAATCATATAAAATCATCACTTCACAACTTACAAACAACTTTAATCACAACTTTAATCACAACTTTAATCACAACAAAACATCAACCCAACATAACTACTAATTCAAAAGTTTTAGATAATACTTGTCACCACAAGTCAACAACATAAAGCAACAACAAATATATCATCACCACAACTCAAGATGAAACTTCAACTGTGACTCAATTACAATGCACATGTATGTGGTACCACTGGACCAGAACTCCCATCTTAAAAATATTCCAATAAATAGAGGCATCATCAAGGCATAAGCCTTCTTTGCAGTTTTTCAATCCAGGCCATCACAGAGTATGAAAATGTATGTGACTCAACGAATGCACCATCACATACTCACAATAATCATCATCCATCGCAAGGCATAAGCCCACATCGCCATTATTACCAGTAAATAGAGGTAATTCATCATCATTTAAAATTATCTGCAACTTCGTGTTATCAAAAAGAATTCACAGAGACAATCACAACAACACAACATCTCAACATAAATCAACATTAGCCATAAGCCTAACAACTTAATAATAATTCAACACTGGCCATAAGCCTACAACTTGATATTTCAACAACAACAATTAGCACAACATTGGTATAAGCCTACAAATTAGTACGTCACGGAAACAATAACACAAAAACATGTCAACAACCATTCGACATTGGACATATGCCTATAACATAATATTGCCCATAATTATTCGTGCAATTCTCAACTATACCAGTTAGTTACTTATCTAAATGCTTATTTCTAATTAGAAAACTTCTACAAATTGTTATACTATAATACTAAATCATCATTATCATTGATGTTATTATTATGAACCAAGCATTATGATAAGATCGTCATGTCATCATCATACTTCATCACCATAAAACCTCATGGAGATTCAACGCGGGAAAGCTAAATATATCCTAACTTGAGTACTAGAATTATCCTTCTTATCCTTCATTTTACCCCTTATGAATATAGTTTATCACTTTATCTTTCCAACGCTTCGAACGGTGCATCAAACGGAGTTAAGGTTCGAAAATTATGGAGTTTTCAAGTTTTCAAAAATACTGTCAAATAGTGAGAAATCGATTGCACTAACAGAGAAATCGATTGCACCCTGTTCCAGAGGCAAAAAATCATGTTTTTAAGTAGTGAAATCGATTGCTTTTCTGCTGCAATCGATTGCTTACTGAAACAGAAGCAAAAATACCAATTTTTAAGCAGTGCATTTCATTGCTCTTCTGCTGCAATCGATTGCATCCTGTGAAAAATAGTTTTATGAATTCTGTAAAGTGCAGTACAAAACCCATTTTTTTCAATGCCAAAGACACAAAATTCATGAAATAATACACAATCAAACATCCAATTATCGTTGCTATCAACATATATCAATTACCACACAATTTAAAGCATCAATTCATCGATTATAGTCAATTTCAACGGATTAAATCAAACAATCTACACCAAAACCTAACATGCATATCATTATATCCCTACCATTATACCACTTATTAGAGAGTCAAAACCCCATCCTTACCACAGATTAGAGATTTCTCTATAATTTTCCGATCGAATCCCGCTTTGCCTCTTTTCCTCTTCTTTGTAACTTCTATGTTCTTTTCTTTCTTCTAACCATTATTCCTCTTCTACTTGACAAAACCTCTTTTCCTTACTGTCACTTCTAATTTCTATTATTATAACCAAACTTAATAATAATAGTATTGCTATTGGGCCTAATTCTCACACCTCCTTAATGCTATATACCACCATATAAATAAGCCCAACAACTTAATCTTATATTATTTCATTAATTCTAACATTATTATTATTATTAATCAACTTATCAATAAATTAATAATAATCTAACAACTTATACCAACAATTCTCAACAACTTACAACTTCAACCAATAATCCAAAAATAATTTAATTAAATAATTAATTAAATTAACGGGCGTTTCAAATGGTGGTCGCCACGATTGGAGGGTTGCCGGAGGGACTTCGTGCGTTGGTGCGAGGAAGCTTCAGCGAAACATGGTTGTGCAATTTGTATGTTGTTGATGGAAAAATTGTTGATGAATTTTGGATATGTGAAATTGTTGATAAAACAAAATACTACATATATATAATTTTTTTTTACGTAGAAAGGAAACCATGAGAAAATATCATTATATGATTAAATAAAACAACAACAAGAATTAAAAAAAATCAGGAGACCTCATATGAAATCATCGGCCAAAAAATAGTAAAACAAACACCAATAATATTGAGAAGAAAATTTGAAAAGAAAGTGTGTGTGAAAACTTGTTGTGAGAAATCCTGGATGAAAATTTAGGACAATGAGGAGTCTTATTTATAGATAAAAAAATTAGGCTAAAACCCAAAAAAAAGGAAATTATCCAATATCCAAAGCATAAATTCTCATCTTGGACAACAAGATTAAGAATCTGAACATAATTGTGTCCAGGTGCAAAATTTGATATAGAGAAAAATTGATTTGAAAAGATTTTATTTATTTATAAGGTATTTTGACTATTTTTTTAAATAAAACAATATTTTTAATAAAAAATAATGTTTTTAATAAAAAATAATATGTTTAAAATATAATAAATGAATAAATAAATAGGAAAATAGTAATTTAATAATGAAAAGAATATGATTTTTGTGGTTAGAAATAATTGAAAATGAAAATAAAGTTAGTAACAATAAAAAACAAAAATATCCAAAGTTCACCAAGTGAGATTTGAACCCGTGACTTTCTGCTTGCAAGTCTTTCTCCCTTACCAACTGTGCTATGTTATTTAATTGAAATAAAAAGCCAATTTAAAGTATATGAAGGTGAACAATTATTTTCTATTTTTAAAAATACAAATAATTATTATATTTTTAAACAGACTTGAAAGAGAATATTTATTAAAAGCCCTAAAATGTTAATGTAATTAAACAAAAATAATCTTTTACCATGTAAAACCCAAGTTCGAAAATAAATTTGACGGTAACACTGATGGCAGGCAAATTTGGGGTATGACAATTGCCCCTATTTAATAACTCTTGAATTGAATGGCGCGAGAATATGTAGGTCTTGTTCATTCGAATCGGATATTTATTAAATATTGGAAGACCCCAAAATTTGACCAAAGGTTGGCTAAATAAGGATACGCTGATATAGCATACCCCCCGAAGGTCGACTAGATAAGGAATCGCTGGTATAACATACCCCCCAAAGGTTGGCTCAATAAGGATACGCTGATATAACATACCCCTTAGAGTTTTGAAAATAATAGGTAAAGGTAACGATGTGTCACCTTACAAGGGTTTGAGCCAAAGAAATAGGCAACGACAATGATGTATCGTCCTACCAGAGTTTGAATAAAAAATAGGCAAAGACGATGATGTATCATCCTACCAGAGTTTGAATAGAGAGATATTGAAGAGTAAGATTGATCTAGATGTGACAACGCGGATAACTCGTCAATACCTAGAAAAGAGATCATCGTAGAATTTACCATAACCTAGGAGGTAAATGATACAGGTTATGAAAATGCTGACTTACTAATGCTTGGAGACTAATATAGTAATTCTTGATTTGATTCGACTTTGTCTATTTATCACAATCATAGGAAATGAATAAAATAAATTCTGATAACACATTGTTGTCTGGAGACTTATGCAATGGGTTACGCAGATTTATTCGCATACCTATCGCAACCTTGAGGATAAATATTTGAAAAGCAATTTGATAACAACATTGTTGCATGGACACTGAGGCAATGGGTTATATTGCGTATTTCGCATATTGCTGCATGGAGCCTTAGGTAATGAACTGAATCGCAAGAGGAGAAAAACGCATTGCTTCCTGGAGCCTTAGGAAATGGGTTAAATTTCATATTTCGCACATTACTGCATGGAGCCTTAGGTAATGATCTATATCTCAAGAGAAGGAAAATACATTTCTGCATGGAGTCTTAGGAAATGGGTTATATTTAGATCTCGAACATTGTTGCATGGAGCCTTAAGCAATGAACTGAATCACAAAAGGAGGAAAACACATTGCTGCCTGGAGCCTTAGGAAATGGGTTAAATTTTGGATTTCGCACATTACTGCATGTGGTCTTAGGTAATGAGCTATATCGCAAGAGAAGGAAAACACACTGCTGCATGGAGCCTTAGGAAATGGGTTAAATATACGGATTTCACATATTACTGCATGGAGCCTTAGGTAATGAACTATACCGTAAGAGAAGGAAAACACATTGTTGCATGGAGCCTTAGGCAATGGGTTATATTTGGATTTTGAACATTGCTGCATGGAGCCTTAGGCAATGAACTAAATCAAAAAATCAAGAAACACATTGTTGCATGGAGCCTTAGGCAATTGGTTATATTTGGATTTCGAAAATTGTTGTATGGAGCCTTAAGCAATGAACTAAATTGCAAAAAGAAACAAACACATTGTTGTATGGAGCCTAAGGCAATGAGTTAAATTTGTAGATGAAGTTTGTTTTGATGATCAAATCTTAGATAGCTAAATAAGAGATGAGATTGGATATTTGTCGGTTGTCTATTTTCAACTAAGGTGAAAATCTGATGGAGGCCAAGAGATATTGATTTCGCCCAAGGTATGCTTTGAGGAACACCATGTATGATGTATGCACATGATATCTTAGATTGACATGTAACCCAAGGTGTATGTTCGCTGAGTGTGTATGGCCCAAGTATTTTGAAAATGTTTTTGATAATTCTCCTTTATTAAACCATTGGGTTCTGGTAGTCACTAATTTCCCAATGTTTTTGTTGTCAATTGTTGTATTTGAATTGGTTTGATCATGATGAAGAGTGTCAGCAAGTTCTTGATATTTGTATCGAGTGTGTAAGCATGGGTCTGGACATGGGCGTAGGCGTAGACATGGACGTAGGTGTAGGCGTGGTCGTAGAAATAGGCATGGATGTGAATCGTAGGTAAGCTGCCTAATGAAATTTTGATAGTGGTGCCTTTGACGGTTGTGTCTGTTCTCAATCGAGGTAGCTATAATGATAGTACGGAGAATGGATATGGCGGAGTTTGGATTTGAAATTTGAGTTCGTCTTAGCTGGCAGTCATGCCTTGAGATTTATTGCAGTTTTCCATGGGCATATATGATTGAATTTAGTGTATGTATGTATGTTTGATATAATTATGCTTGATGTTTGAATGATGCATGGTATGTATGCTTGATATGATAATGTTATGAATTGAAATGGTGCGATGATTGATGAATGCAATGCCATGTTATTTGAACTGCAGAACCAATGCTTAAGGAAGACTATCAACCAAGACTTTTTTTTAGAAGCCAATGCAATTAAGGGCTGGGCTTTTGAAAAGATATGCTAGAGAGGAACTGGTATTTTGAAAAGATGGGCTAGACGGGAATTGGGATTTTGAAAAGATGGGCCAGATGGGAATTGGGATTTGCACCAATATCCATAGAGATTCCTGAATAGTATCAACTTGGTGGATCAGAAAGGTGAAACAGGCAACAAGGTTACCAACATTAGTAAGGTCACCGAGAGATGTCGATTGGAAAGTGTGAGGATGCTTGCGACTTTTACGTAAGGCTACTTACATACAGATGGCTAATGAATGCATGAGGTTGCTCATGCTTCGTATGGCTGCCTACGAATGAATAGTGGATGAGGTTGCGTGAGGCTGCTCACGTCTTTTATGAAACACAAATAAGAAAATGTGTGAGGCTGCTCATGTCTTGGACGGTTGTACGTAAGGCTGCTTATGATTTATTCTGACGAAGGATACTTGTATGACAGACTCACTGAGAGGGATAGATAAATAAAGGTTGGAGATTGCAATAGTGACTCCCCTAGAAATTGACTCTGGATTTTTACGGGGGTCCTAAGTCTTAGCCTATGATATGTTATGTATGTATGTAGATGCGAGTGTTAATGCGTAAAATGACTGACTAATGTAGGTAACGAGTGAATTGGATATGCTTTAATGGATTTTGGTGTTGTACCCCAAAATTTGCCCTCCCATTTTACTCAAGACATGCTTATTGAGGTCTTAAATTGCTCAAGGTTGACCAAGAATTAATCAGACAAATTCTCCTCCTAAGTAATGAACCTCTAATTAGGGTTTCACTTTTCACCAAGATGTGTGAGCTCCAAAGGTCTCTAATTTTTTCCATAGTCCTAATATGTCTTCAAGATTTTCCATGACAAATTTCATGCCTTACACTACAAGTTTGCTCAGTCAATTGCTTAAATGTTTGAAAATCAACTATACTAGGTCAAAAGTCAACTGTGGCCCATATATAGTCAAACTTCAAGATTTTTTGGTCAATATCACCACCATCTTGAAGTAATATTCATCACCTAATCAAAGTTTGATCATGATTCTTCAAGGAGTGCTCTTAATTTATCAAAAGTCAAGAATTGCTAAATTAGGGTTTCTATAGGAAAAGTCAAATAAACTTTGACCAGGCATAAGTTTCTCATACTTCATCCATTTTCCATAACCAAAACTCATTTTGAAGAGAATCCAATTCCCTACAGCTTCTCTTTTTCCATGAAGTCCAAGAAATGCACCATTTGAAAGATACAAGCTCATACATTACAAGTCATTTTCAGAAGGTCAACAAAAGACAATTTTTGTCAAGACCATTTACATCATGATAAATTCTTAAAATGCAAAATTGATTAAAAGAGGGCTTTAAGTAGACATCTTGGGCTTTCCAAAAAGTAAAAGATCATCATCATGAGATAAAAATTGAGCAAATTATTGATTTCCCAAGTTTGGAAAATTTGAGAAAATTCAAAGATTGTGCATTGAGCAAATTTGAAATTTTAGGTCAATGACCTAACTTTTTAAGGTTCAAACACTCTCATGACCTTATGAAGGACCTCTAAATCCATTTTCGCGTGCATTTGATTTTATGTATATTTATTTTTATTTTTGTTTAATTTAAAATTAAATAAATACAAAATAAATGCATAAACTAATAGGTTAATGATTTTGACATATGGGCTAGTGTTTTGGGTCATCCTTAATGCCCATTTTTCGTGCAAATATGTCTAGGTTCACTCAAGACTCAACATGGCATGAAATCTTCAAATTTGGCAAGTTTTCAAATGGAAATATTTTGTTTTCATCACGGCTTTATGGCTTGGGTTCTTTCCCTATTTCCTCCCTAATATTACCCCTCTATTTATACAACACATCTGCAAGCATCACACACGCAGAAACCACCTCAAAGAGCCACACGAAAATTGCAAAAAATACATCAAAATTATGAAATCCAAAAATAGATTTACAGTTTCTTTTGATCCAATTCAAAGGCTCCATCACACTCCTGGGAATACCAACAGCATATCCCTGCCATTTTCAAGGCTCATAGCGTCCTCAAACAGCGGGATCTTGCATCACTGGTCAAGAAAGGTTTGCCTAATTTGAAACTGTAATTTTATGTAGTATTCATACATTTAATGGTTTGATTCAGGTTCAGGGGAACCATTAGAACAGGTTTGAGGTATTGTATGCAAGTTTTGACGCGTGAAACACAAAGTTCCATTGCTAGGGCATTTGAAACTGGTTCCTTTGAATCACAAAATATAGGCCGTTCCAGGCCAAATGGACCTCAAATTTGGAATCAAGAGGGGAAAATAAGGGGGTAGGGTAGGTCTTGATCCCTGTATCTGATTGTGTTTGCAGGTTGAGTTTTTGGCCCACCGGAAATACAACCGGAAAGTTGACTCCGATGGGCTGACTCCAGCACCACACGCGTTTCTCTCCCATTGGCTCTTTTAGTCAGCACACACGTTTTTTGTTTTCAAATATTTTTCTTGTGTTTCATGTATAATGTTATTGTTTCATTTATAATAACGAATGATCATACAACTCAGTTGGCAAAGGAACGCGTGCATGGGAGAGAGGACTTGGGTTCGAGTCTCAGGTCATGCATTTTCATTTTTCTAACATATTATATGCAGATCTGATGCTTCAATTCCAAACGTGTGCATCATAAACCACTAGATCCAAGCCATCAGAACACCACTTGATCTAGATCCAGCACCTCCAATGTGCAGACCATTATGCGCTTTCCAAAGCTGCCCTCAATGGATCACAGAGAAGACCTGGGCTCTTCTTTGCATGGGCCTCGCGTTTTTTAATCTCACCCCCAGTTTTTGTTTTACTACTCAGGCCCATTTATATATTTTATTTCTTTTCTTAATTTATTTTAATTTGTTTAATCAGCAAAAATAGATAAAAATCACAAAAAAAAAATATAGTTTTAGGTTTTTTTAATTGAATTAATTTTGTAAATTAATTATTAATTATTTTAACTTCTTTTCGTAATTAAAAAGAAATTATACCTAGAATTTAATTCATTTTAATTTTTTTTTCATAATAAAAAAAACATAGAATTAATTCCCTTTAATTAGTTTCATTTTTTTTAATTATTTCTATTTTTCTTTAAATCTAGATTTAGGTTAATTAATCTAATTTTTATTTAAACATTTTCTTAAATATAATGAAAACAACAAAAAGAGTTCTCTTTTTTAACTTAGAATGAATTTAGGATTAGACGTCATTTCAATTCACACGCGTTTTTACCTTTCACATTTTATTTTCATATTTTCTGTAACTTCCTACTGGGATGTAATAGAATTAATTAGGGGCCAGATGGGAATTGGGATTTGCACCAATATCCATAGAGATTCCTGAATAGTATCAACTTGGTGGATCAGAAAGGTGAAACAGGCAACAAGGTTACCAACATTGGTAAGGTCACCGAGAGACGTCGATTGGAAAGTGTGAGGATGCTTGCGACTTTTACGTAAGGCTGCTTACATACAGATGGCTAATGAATGCATGAGGTTGCTCATGCTTCGTATGGCTGCCTACGAATGAATAGTGGATGAGGTTGCGTGAGGCTGCTCACGTCTTTTATGAAACGCAAATAAGAAAATGTGTGAGGCTGCTCATGTCTTGGACGGTTGTACGTAAGGCTGCTTATGATTTATTCTGACGAAGGATACTTGTATGACAGACTCACTGAGAGGGATAGATAAATAAAGGTTGGAGATTGCAATAGTGACTCCCCTAGAAATTGACTCTGGATTTTTACGGGGGTCCTAAGTCTTAGCCTATGATATGTTATGTATGTATGTAGATGCGAGTGTTAATGCGTAAAATGACTGACTAATGTAGGTAACGAGTGAATTGGATATGCTTTAATGGATTTTGGTGTTGTACCCCAAAATTTTCCCTCCCATTTTACTCAAGACATGCTTATTGAGGTCTTAAATTGCTCAAGGTTGACCAAGAATTAATCAGACAAATTCTCCTCCTAAGCAATGAACCTCTAATTAGGGTTTCACTTTTCACCAAGATGTGTGAGCTCCAAAGGTCTCTAATTTTTTCCATAGTCCTAATATGTCTTCAAGATTTTCCATGACAAATTTCATGCCTTGAAATAGTTAGATTTACACTTTCGCACTTTAAATTCCCGCACACTATTTACTATCTAAATGTATGACTAATAGGATTGTATGGAAAGAACATAAAATCAAACGCTAGCAAACCTAACATAAGACAAATAACTGAATACAAACACAATTGCACATGCGCACCTCGAGGGTACCCCCACTTTGGTTGCCTTCAGAAAAACAGTCACGACTCTCATAACGTGAGAGATTTTAGTGGCTACCCTCCGGTTTAAAGATCATAAGTCCCTCGATGACCCTCTCGACGTTACCTCAGTATGATCTTAAAACCTAAGGGTAGTTACTAAATTTTCTTGCCCAGTTACATTTGTGGCTGTATAAACGTCCCTTCGAATGTCCCTCAAACATCCAACGACTAGGGCTACCTACTCACTAATAGTAGGATAGCACAGTCTAAAGGAAAATAGGAAGAGAACAACCTTTCGAGTAAAGATGATAATTGTTAGATGCTTTTTTAAATAATTTTTACACTTACACAAAACTATTCCAAAAAAATTTTCAAACACTTTTTATATGTTCTCTACCATTCCGAGAAACATTACAAAGTTCATCGCACTAAGGCGCTTTCAAAATACTTTTCAAAACACATAAAGCACAAGGTATTTCAAAATGAGATAAGCATCTAAGATCCCGTAGAAAACCACAGATGGAAAGGATGCTAACACTTTCCCTTTCCACAACCTACCCCCCTTACTCAGAAAACTCTCGAAAGGTCTTTTTCTGTTCTTTTCACCCTTTCCTTTGTTGGATACAAGAAAAGTAGTGGCGACTCTTGTTTACCAGAACATTTGCGAATACAAATGCAAAACCAGTATAATAGTCGGTTCTGCCACGGTATCACAGAACTGGTGACTCTGCTGGGGATGAGACTTCTAAAGTGGGGTTACCTTAGAGTTTAGTTCATTTTAAATTAATTTACATTGTGTGTTTTGTATGCTTTATCTTTGAGGGCTTATTTGGGTTGTTACTAAAAGATCCTACACCCGGATCTGGAGCACCTTTTAGGTAAGTAGCAATAGATCATGGGGACTGTACGGGGTATACCGACATGGTTGAAGCGATAGCTACGTTAGTGTGACACATTTGTTGGTACCGGTAGCCCTTGAGTTTAGTCAAGGAGAATATAGGGCCGTTGTGTGGTGTCATGAGGCACTAACTGACCTTAGAACCTTTAATTGAACAACTTGGCCATTAGGAAGTAGTGAGATAGCCGGCTTTTGTGCAGTCCGAAGTTGGTTGATACTCGATATTACGCTCATTGAGATCAGACTTTCGGGATATTTCGGTCGTTAATAAAGAGGCTTGTGCTGAAACAATTCCTGATGAAGAAAGATCAGTGATATTGAGATTCCCTAGAACCCGATTACTTTCTAGGACAGGTTGAACCAACTAAACTTCAAGAGGGTACTTACCTACGGAGCCCATGCAATCCTAAAACTAAGGATTTGTTTGTGTGCTTTTATATATTTGTTTGTACATAACATCATGACATCATAACATGGCATGTCGTACTAACCATTTCAAGGATTTTTAGGACTTATCTTTGTGTTATTTTGTAGGACATGGCTTCCACTCGCCGAAATACTATCCAAGTCAACCTCGTAAGAGTGCTTCCTCAACTCAAAGAGTTGGCGTCAAGTGTTCCATAGAATTCTCCATTCACCAAGAGACATGGTCAACTCCTCAATTTGGTTACCTCAAGACCTGATGAAGACATGATGAAAGTGCTATTTCAATTCTTTGACCCTTTACACCATTGCTTTACATTTCCTGATTACCAATTAGTTCCTACCATGGAGGATTTTTCTCAGTTATTGGGAGTGCCCATTCTTAATCAATTACCCTTCAACGGTATGGAAAGAGACCCAAAACTGGAGGATATTGCTCGAGCTCTGTATTTATAACAGTCCGACATTGTGGCAAATTGGGAAATAAGAAGTGGTGTCAAAGGGTTTCTAGCCAAGTTTTTGTTTGAGAAGGCTCACTATTTTTGGGATACTCTGGATTTACAAGCCTTTGAATAAGTGTTGGCCCTTCTCATCTATGGGATGTTAATATTTCCTAATTCGGACCAACTCATAGATGTGAATACGGTCAAAGTTTTTCTGTATCGTAACCCGGTGCCTACTTTACTAGGAGACATTTTGCACTGTCTTCACACCCGCACCGTGAAAAGAAGAGGGACCCTTATGTGTTGCACTCTTCTGTTGGCTAGGTGGTTTATTTCACACCTACCTCGATCTGTTTTTAAGAACGAGCAAGGCATGAGATGGTATAATAGGTTAATGTCCCTCACGCATTCAGATATTCACTGGTGTCCTCGATCTTTGGAGGACATTACCATCATTAGTCGCTGCGGGGACTTCCTAAATGTCCCTCTCTTAGGCATTAGGGGAGGAATCACCTATAACCCTTGTTTGGCCTGGCGACAGTTTGGGTATGCTAGGAGGGATGGTCCTCATGATGCACTTGTCCGAGGAATTGCATTCGACTGTTAGAACGATGTCCAAGGTTACCGTCAGAGGTTCATACAAGCTTAGGGCATGGTGAACAAAGTTGATAGCAAGACATTGGGGCATAAGAACTCCATTCATATGGAGCCTTATCTTAAGTGGGTACGAGCACGCGCTCAAAATCTCATGATTACTTATGAGGCCATCCTACCTATCATCATGGAGCCTATTGCCAAGAAATATGTTCCTTACATTATTCTCCATCCTGACATGCCGACTACTCTCGAGGAGTTGCAAAGATCACGGATTCAACTTAAATAGGAACAAGACACCTTTGAAACCCAGTCCTACACAAGAGAGAAGAAGGTTTTGGAGCTCACAAGACAACTTCATGAAGAGCATAGTTTGAATGCCTACATTGCACCAAATAGGATGCACTCATGGGAAGCTTGAGTCCTTTTGTTTTAGGAGTTTTATTTTATATTATCTTTGTTTCTTCCATTGTAAGCCCAAGACGCATCGTTATAACCGTTGAAACTTATTAATGTAACTAATGTTTGTTCTTTCTTTGTCTAAGCAAATTTAAATCTTAAAAGTCCTTGCAAACATTGCATAAGCATATCATTCATATCACAACATAAGCATGTATTCCAAAACAGGCTTCTTATCTTTTCTCTGTTTATTTCACCAAAAAGAAATGGCTCTCGAACAGAACATTAAGGACCTTCAAGCCCAAAATGCTCAATTCCAGCAAATGTTCCTGGCTCTGGCTAAGGGACAAGAAGACCTGAAAGCTATGATTCTCAAAGACAAGAAAAAGAAGACAAATAAGCCAGTGGGTGTCCTGAAAATGGGAAGGAGATTTAGAGGATTTGCAAAGCAAGCTCTAGAAATCGCAACTCCGTCAAATGAGGGAAACAATCAGGAGGAGAAGACAAAAGAAGAAGATCACAGCCAAAAGTCCAATGAAGAAGAGGCTGATTATACTGAAGAGCAGTATCCTCCTGTTGATGACAAATACAAACAGCTGGAGGATCGTCTCAATGCAATGGAAATTTAGAGGGTACCTGGTCTGGATTTTGAAGAATTAGGGTTGGTCTCTGCAGTAGTCATTCCACAGAAGTTCAAGGTTCTCGTGTTTGCTAAGTATGACGGGGTTTCATGTCCTAAGCTGCATCTGAGGTCTTATGCCAGGAAGATCCAAACTCACATTGCTGATAGGAATTTGTGGGTGCATTTTTTCCATGAGAGCTTATTAGGGACTAAATTGGAATGGTTCTATTAGTTGGAGGGAACTAACATTTGCAACAGGGAGGATATGGTTGCTGCTTTCTACAAGAAGTACCAATAGAATGCTGACCTCGCTCCAACCTGTACTCAACTTCAAAGCATGTCTATGGGTTCTAGCGAGGGCTTCAAAGATTACGCCCAAAAGTGGAGAGATCTTGCAGGAAAAGTCCAGCCTCCTCTATTTGATAGAGAGCTGGTAGATATGTTCTTGGGTACTTTATCTAATCCATTTTTCAATCACTTGATTGGAAGCTCTTCAGTCGGTTTTACTGAGCTGATATTGAATGGTGAACGAGTAGAAGCTGGTATCAAGAGCGATAAGATTCAGAGAGATGCATATTTAAGTACGATGACGAAACCATTCTCTGGGAAGCAGAGAGTAATTTATTCCTATAGCCAGAGGAATCAAAGAAAAGTTGAACGCCGTCCAATGGTAGAAGCTGTGATGATCTTCAACCCTGTGCCAAATCAACAACAAAATAATCAGCGTAAGCAGGATGCGCCCAGAAGGCAGTTCACCCGGCTTAACATGTCTTTATCTCAGGTTTTTCCAAACTTGTTGAAGTCCAATCTGGTCACTCTGAGGGAGGCACCTAAAAATCCAAATACTGCATCTCCCTGTTACAACCCAAATGCACGATGTGCCTTCCACTACAACAGTCTGGGGCATGATACAAATGACTGTTGGGCTTTGAAGAACAAAGTGCAAGATATCATTGAGGCAAAGGAGATTGAATTTGACCCTCCGGAATCCCCCAATGTGATAACAAAACCAATGCCCAAGCACGTCCAGGGTGTTAATGTTGTTGATGATGACCTATTTTTTTCTTCCGTTGATGAACTAATTACGCCTCTTCCGATTGTTAAGAAGAATCTTTTGCGGGCCAGTTTACTTACGGGATGTGGTGAAGGTTACCACTTGTTTGTGTCTCTACCCAATGGTTGATGTTGTACCCCAAAAGTTTCCCTCCCATTTTCACACAATACATACTCCTAAAGGTTCTCAATTGCCCTGGGTTGACCATGATTTGACCAGACAAATTCTCCTCCCAATGCAATAAACCTCAAACTAGGGTTTCAATTTCAAGAAAGGTGTATGATTCTAAAGGATCCCAAATATTCTCCATTATCTTAATATGTCCTCAAGATCATTCATGCTAAATTTCATGCCTTGAGCAATAAGTTTGCTCAGTTAACTACTCAAATACTTGGAAATCAACTGTACTAGGTCAAAAGTCAACTGTGGCCCAAATACAGTCAAACTTCAAGATTTTTGGTCAACATCAACATTTCGAAGTATTATCCATCATTTGATCAAGGGTTGATCGTGATTCCTCAAGAAATATTCCTAACTCATCAAAAGTCAAAAATAACAAATTAGGGTTTCTATAGGAAAAGTCAACCAAACTTTGACCAGGCATAACTTTCTCAAACTTTATCAGAAATTTTTCCTCCAATGCTCATTTTGAATAGAATCCAATTCCCTATACCTTCTCGTCCTCCCTAAAGTTCAAGATATGCCTCAATCAAAAGATACAAGCTCAGACATTATAGGTCCTTTCAAAAAGTCAACAAAAACACCTTTTGGGTCAAAGCTCCTTACATGAACATGGAAGATCAAATTGATATGAAACCAAAAGGTTTGTTTAGAGGACATCCTAAGATCTCTAAAAAGTCCAAGAACACCCTCGTAGGGTTAAAATTGAGAAAGATATGCATTGTTAAAGTTGACCAATTTTAGGAAAATGCACAAAAGTCAATATGAGCAAATTGGATCATTTGGACAAATAGGCGTGGGTTTTGGATCTCACGCATATCCCTGAACTTATTTAGGATATTTAAATCCATTATTTTATTTTTATGAGATTTGTTATTATTTATTTGAATTTTTATTCATTTAAATCTAAATAAATCAAATAAAATATTGAAATAATGAAATAAAGTCCAAAGATTTGTTTTAGGATCATATCATACGTCTAGAATCAGATCATCAAGTCAAGATTTCGTGAAATGGATGATTGGCAAGAAAAAAGCATGTTTTGGCCATGTTTGGAAACTTAAAATCCCATAGGCAAATCAAATCTTTTCTCCATAATTCTCCAAGATCCCGTCCAATTTTGTTAACCTAATATGTTCTCATATATATGTGTAACATTCCTAGACCAAAAAAAAGGTTTTTGGCCGCATAGAACAGACATACAAAGTGCAATTTTTCCTTAAAAAAGTGGCAATCGGTTTTACCTTTGTAGAGAGATTCAAGAAGTTTTGACACTTGCAATCCATTCCTGGAAACATTCTGAAGCTAACAACATCATTTACATGCATCAAGACGTCCAGAATCATCCATACGACATCACAGTTTGCACATATATTCTTGAAATCGATTTTGATCATGCACGCATTATAAATAGGTTTTAACTACGCATTCTTGTTTGTATCAGCATTTAGAACATGTTTGAATGATTAATTTCCTATTTTGGTACATATATGATAACTTGCCATTGTTAGGGTTTCAAGGTTCGTTTTAGGATTTTCATGTACAGGTGAAATTGGACCTAACAATGGATACCATCATGCTCAAGGGGTCAAACCCAATTGTTTCATGTATTTATATTGAATTTATATTGCTTGGTGTGGATTTTTGAAATGCATAGGTTTTTAGTGACAGGTTCAGTCCGTAGGTAAAAGTTATCAGGCTAAGACGACGTGTAGCTGGAGAAGATAAAGGTGTGGCACAGCCTGATTGGGTCGTTTGAAATCAGCGCGTGTTTTTTTATTAAATCAAATTCTGGGCGTTTATTTAATATATATTATTTTACGTTTATGTTATACACTGAATGAACAGGATGATGTGTTGGTAAAGGAGGCGCTTGGCAAAGGGAAGGACCTGGGTTCGGGTCGCAGGTCCAACATTTTATATTTTCTAACTAATTACTTGCAGATTCATTGGTTCTCACTCTCAAACGTGCCACATACACCCTCAGATCTAGCCATCTAATATGCATGGCTCTGGATCTGACGCCTCTAGCTTGCAGGAACATGATGGACTACCCTTACACCACCACACTAGATTACACGCTAGCATTGGGCCAACCAGACTTGGGCTTGGCCAAAATTTCAGCAACATCACCTTGCAATTGGGTCTTCACCTCCTTAGGCCCACTTCTTTTTTGCCTTTTCATTATTTTTCTTTGTCATTTTTTTAATTAATTTCAAATATCAATTTTTATTATTTAATCATAAAATCAGTAAAATCACAAAAAAAATAGGATTTAGGTTTTTTATTAAAATTAATTATAATAAGTTAATTTGACTTAATTATTTTGATTGATTTCTCTAAAATAAAATCAATTAGAATCTAGGTTTAAATTTCAAACCTTTTTCTTAAAAAAATATCCAAAAATATATTTTTTATTCAGATTTAATTTTTTTTAATTCATAATTTGTCCAATTAATTACTTTTTCATCATTTAACTTTTTTCCAATAAAAAGAAACAATCAAGAATACTTCTCTTTTAACTTATGCACGCTTTAGGGTTTAGACGCTTCGCGTATTTATTATTTTTGCCGTATTATTTTCCAATTATGTAATTGTTCCTGGTTTGTAATAATTAAGTTAGATTTAAATTCTTGTCTATAATTATGTAACTGCCCCATGGCCCTGTAATAGTTAGGAGCTTTATTTTTCCGCAATTTATTTTCTGTATAATAAACTGCTTAAATGTATGCTAATAGGATTGTATGGAAAGATAACAATTAATAGAACATAGATAACCCTAAATGCACAAGATAAATGAACAGAATCAAGCACACTTGCACATGCTCACCCCAAGGGTATCTCCCAATTTGGTTTCCTTCGAATACAATCACAATTCTCGAAACGTGAGAATCCTTAGTGGCTGTCCTTGAGTCTAAGAGATCACTAGTCCCTCGATGACCCTCTCGACTATTGCCTCAATTAAAGAAGTGATCTTAGGGCTTTAGGATAGTTACTAAGAGTTCTTTCCCAATTGCCTTAGTGACCGTAACGTCCCTTTCGATAGTCCCTTAACATCCGGCGATAGAGCTACCTACTCACTAATAGTAGGATAGTGATATCTAAAGGATAAGAGGAAAAGAACACCCTTTTTTCGAGTAGGTAGACAATTCTTAAGTACTTTCTCAAACCTAAAATTTTTACACTTACACACTTTCAGAAAAATCTTTTCAAAAACGCTTTATCACACTCTTGAGGACTGATACAAGAGTTACCATAAAGAAAACAAAAACTTTCAAAATACACAAACACACAAACAATTTTCAAAATGAGCAAGTACCTAAGAGCCTGTGGAAAACCACAGATGGAAAGGGTGCTAATACCTTTCCTTTCCATAATCTATCCCCTTACTCATAAATCTCGAAAAGGTCTTTTTATGTTCTTTTCACCCTTTCCTTTGTTGGATAAAAGAAAAGTCTGTGGCGACTCTTGCTTACCGCAACATTTGCGAACAAAAAACGTAAACCAATATTAACAGTCGGTTCTGCCACCGTAACATAAAACTGGCAACTCTGTTGGGGAGTACTTAAAAAAGTGGGCTTTACCTTAGGGTCTAGATCATTTTAAACTTGCTTCTTTGACGGTTTGATTGCTTTACTTTTAAGGGATTGTTTGGGTTACTATAGATCCTACACTCGGATCTGGGGAAACCTTTTAGGTAAGTAGCAATAGATCATAGAAACTGTGTGGGGTATATCGACACGGTCGAAGCGATGACTACATTGATGCGACACTTTGGTTGGTACCGATAGCCCTTGAGTTAATCAAGGAGAATACAGGGCCGCTGCATGGTATCATGAAGCATCAAATGACCTTAGAACCTTTAAATGAACAACTTGGCCATTAGGACGTAGCGAGATGGTTGTCTTTGGTGTATTCCCAAAGTCGGCAGATACTCGATGCTACACGACTGTAACACCATCTTCATCCATTTCCAAGTTTAAAAATAGAGCATCACAGTTGGACTTCTCCAGACCATTCTAGCCACCTTTAGCTCAAGCCAGCCATTGCATTAGCTTCCTAGAGGTCCAAGGAAGCTAACCTGATCATCACCACTGCCTAAAACAAGCTCAAATCCATTTCACGATTTCCAGTTTTGAGGTATTTTTCTTGAACTTCTATCTTCATATTTAGGCATTGTTAGGCTTGCATTTGCAAAGATAAAATATAAACATCATTGCCCTGAAACTATACGTGTCCATAGATTTCATTTATTTTGATTGAGCTATGAGAATTTTGAGTTTGAACTTTCTGAAAAATTTAGGTCAAAATTTGGTACTTTTAGAAATTCCCATTCATCTTTGATTTATAGCTTATGATATTTATATGGTTGGGTTCGTGTGACAAAATGGAGCAATTTTCATGTTTACATTTTTGCAAATGGTTGACAAATGAGCAAGTTACAGATCCTTTGGCTGGAGGTTGAAGATGAAGTGTTACCAGGGCGCGTTTTGTGTTATATATTTATCCTTTCACACAAGTTAACGGATGTATCACCACCCCAGTGATTAAAGGGCACGCCTGTCACTATGAGGTTCTGGGTTCAATCCCCAGCGAGACCTTTTTTCCATTTTTACACTTTTTTTGACATTTTTGGTGTTCTTGCAGCGCTGAGCCTCTCATTCTTTGGGCTTTTCCTTTTCTTTCTTTTTTTTGTTTTTTACTAACTTCTGACTCCCTGATTCATTAATCCACCTCCCTGACTTATTTTTATTTTATTTAATTTTTTTTCATCTTTTATTTATTATTATAAATATTATTATTATTATTATTATTATTATTATTATTATTATTATTATTCTCATTAATCATGAAAATTCCAAAAAAAAAAAAATTTATTTATTATTTGCATTTATTCATTTCTATTTTCTTATGAAACAAAGAATATTAAAAAAACATTTTCATTTAACTAATTAATTTCTATTTTAAATAATTAAATATTTAGACTTAGTTTTTTAATAATTATTTTATTAGTTGAAATTAACTTTAGAAATTAGGTTGATTTTAATTAATTAATATTCATAATATTTTCAATAATTTAAAACCTTTTCATAAAAAACTCTAAAAATCATTTTCCAATTAATTTCTTTTCTTGATTAGTTTAAGTTAATTTTATTTAATTTTAATTAATCATTTTCTTTAATTAGGTCAAGACAAAACCCCTTCCATAAAAAACAACAAAAATCCTTTCTTTTTCCATTTGTATTCTTGCATTTTATTTTCAATTTTGTACAATATTCAATATGGTTGTAATAGATAATTAAGTTTAATTTTCTTGCAATCCTCATTTGTAAATTTGTACACCCCATCCCCTAATGATGTAATAGCGTAGTAATTTTACTTTTCGCAATTTACCGCTTTATATAAATGCTAGTAATTAGGGTTTGTATGGAAAGATATATTCAACAAGTAGCAAACCCTAACCAAACACTAAACAAAGCATGAAAATTAATACACTTGTACACAAGCACCCCTAGGGTAAAAATCCACTTGGTTGCCTTATAAAATGGTCATATTATGCATGTAAGGTATCTTAGCAAAAACAAGCAAAAATACAAGATCATAGTCCCTCGATGACGCTATCTATGTTGCCTTTTCAAAATGATCTTAGTCCCTAAAGAAATATGCTAAGATACCTTGCAACATTTCTAATCATGGTTATACGATGACCTACGTCCGTTCTGTTTACATCCAAAGATAAGGTTACTTACCAAATAATGGTAAGATAACAATGTCAAAGGAAAGAGGAAATAAACAAGAAAGACTTTTGAGTAGGTGGAATGTTCCTAGTTACTTGCTCAATTTCAAAACCAAAAACATCCTTGTTATTTTCAAAACAAACACCAACACTTCCAAAAACATCTTTCAAACTTGAAAACATTTTCAAAAGATCAACACTTTGTATACATTCTTACAAACTAGAATCATTACAAAGTTTTCCTAAACGATGGCGCCTTTTCAAAATACTTTCAAAAAACCACACAAAGCATATTTTCAAACAAAAGTAAGTGATCTAGCAAGTAACCAAGAGCCCATGGAAAACCATGGATGAAAAGGGTGCTAATACCTTCCCTTTACATAATTTACCCCTGAACTCAAGAAACAATCTCAAAGGTCTTTCCTGTGATTTTTTATGTTTCCTTTTGGATAAAAGAATAGTCGGTGGCGACTCTTGCTAACCGCAATATTTGTGATAAAACGCAAAACAACCAAGTCAGTTCTCCCACCGTATCACAGAAGCCCAATAATATTATGGTGAGGGCTTTTGATGGTTCCAAGAGAATGGTACATGGGGAGGTGGACATTCCTATTAAAGTAGGTTCCCAAACTTTTGGCTCCACTTTCTATGTGATGGACATTCGCCTGTCTTACTCCTGTTTGCTAGGACATCCTTGGATTCATGGAGTCGGTGTTGTAAATTCCAATTTGCACCAGATGTTGAAGTATCTGGTTAATGGAAAGATTGTTACAGTCCAAGGCGAAGAAGAATATATGGTGATCCATTTGAACTCTTTCAGATATGTCAAGATGGACGGCAAGTTCATTGAGACCCCTGCTAGAGTTTTGAAGAGGTTCCTTAGACAATTGCTGCTGCCAAGACTGTTGCTAGTGTTCCAAAGATTACCGGACCTCCGCTGAAGATGGCTTCTCCAAAGGATGCCAAATCTGTAATTGAAGAGGGTGGGGTTACTATCTGAGGCTAGCTCCCTGACATCCCCTACAAATCTGACAAGTTTGGTTTGGGTTTTAGTTCAGGAGCTCAGAAAACTGTTCGTCGTGCTCACGCAGGAAGACCGCCACTACACATCAGTATCCATGGAATCGATGCTTTGGAGGACAGTGGCATTGATTGCAACATGGATAATTGGATCTTCCTTACTATCAACGATGAACTCGACAATTGGACGGCTAGAGACTTTGTTCCCATTACTTTCATCCAGGAGTAATTGTCTTTTTTTTGCAATATGCAATATTTGAACAATTTAAACTCTAAAAGCCTTGTGTCTTACACGAGGCACAATGGTTTATTTGTGAGGGTTATCATTGCACTTTCATATGTCATAAATAAATCATTGGATAACTTGATGCAACACTTTGGTTGGTATCGATAGCCCTTGAGTTAATCAAGGAGAATACAGGGCCGCTGCATGGTGTCATGAAGCATCAAATGACCTTAGAATCTTTAAATGAACAACTTGGTCATTAGGACGTAGCGAGATGGTTGTATTTGGTGTATTCCCAAAGTCGGCAGATACTCGATGCTACACCCATTGAGATTTGACTCTTGAGTTTTGTTTGGTTGCGAGTCAGTCTCCTATCGAACGAAGCTTGTGGGAAAGGTCAGTGATATTGAGATCCCTTAGAACCCATGTAAGCCTTAAACCTGAGGTCTTTTGTTTGATTTGCTTTTGCTTGCTATATATGTGATTTCTTAGCGTATTCATGACATCATGACATGTCATATCATACTAACCATTTCAAGTATTTTCTAGGGCTTATCTTTGTCTTGTTTTGTAGGACATGACATCCGCTCCTAGGAACACTATCCAGATCAACCTTGTGAAAGTTCATCCTTAACTTAAATACTTAGTATCCCAGATTCCTGAAAGCTCTCCCTTCACTGAAAAACATGGTCGACTTCTCAACTTGATCACTACAACCCCGGACGAAGAAATGTTAAAGGTGCGCTTTCAGTTCTTTGATTCGTTGCACCACTGCTTCACCAAAAGACCCGTCAGGATTACATACACTCCAAATTTTTCTCCTTTAATTATAACTTTTCCTGGGTCGATACCATATTCCTATGATAAGGTTGTTCCTTGGAACTATGGAGCTGACGTCTACTTCCATGGCGTCCAGCAAGAACTATTGGCTAGTAAAGATGAAGTTGTTGAAGATACTAATCCTAACATCGACAACATTATTGGGACCAGTAAAATCATTAGAAGCGGGAGAATCTTCTCTCCTGAGATCTCTCCAAAGACTATTGCCACTCCTTTGGTTATTCCTGCTAATGTTCCTGTTAATACTCATGTTATTACTCCTACTATTACTCTTGTTGTTATTCCTGCTACTGAGTCAGCTGAGACTCGGGGAAAAGAAGTACTGGTTGAGCCTTCCTAGACGGAGGCACCTAAAGAAGCCATTCTCCAGGTCTCTAAAAAAATGGAAGAGTTACTGAATCATACGGAAAAGTGACTACAATGTTGTGGAACAATTGGGGCAAACCCATTCAAAAATTTCAATGTTGGCCTTACTGTTATGCTCTGAAGCCCATGCTAAGGCTTTGGTGAAGTTATTGATGTCTGCTCATGTACTTCAAGTGACATCTGCTGACCAATTCGAGAACTACATTGCTAGTATGACTGTTGATAATGGTCTTGGTTTCTATAAAGCTGATTTGACGTCCAAAGGGAGAAAACATTATGATGCTCTGCATGTCTCTATTGAGTGCAGGGGAACTACCCTAGCTTATATTCTGGTGGATACAGGTTTGTCATTGAATGTATTTCCTAAAAATGTGTTAGACATATTAGATTGGGAAGGACTGACTTTGAAGCCCAGTAACATTGTGGTTCTAAAAGAATGGTACACGGGGAGGTGGACATGCCTATTAAAGTTGGTTCTCATACTTTTGACTCCACTTTCTACGTGATGGACATCCTCCGGTCTTACTCTTGTCTGTTGGGTCTCCCTTGGATCCATGGGGCCGGTGCTGCTCTACATCAAATGTTGAAGTATCCGGTTAATGGGAAGATCACTATACTCCATGGCGAAGAAGAATATATGGTGAGCCACCTGAACTCTTTCAGGTATGTCGAGATGGACGGAAAGTTCATTGAAACCCCCTGCTAGAACTTTGAAGAGGTTCCTCAGACAATTGCTGCAACCAAGACTGCTACCAATGTTCCAAAGATTACCATACCTCCATTGAAGATGGATTCTCTGAAGGATGCCAAAGCAGTAGTCAAAGAAGGAGCTCAAAAAGCTGTTCGTCGCGCTCGCGCTAGAGGACCACCACTACACATTAGCAACCATGGAATCAATGCTTTGGAGGATAGTGACAGTGACAACGACATGAACAAATGGATCTTCCCAACTATCAGCGGTGGACTCAATAATTGGAAGGCCAAGGACTTTATTCCCATTACTTTTATGCAGGAGTAATTGTCTTTTTGTGTTTTGGGATATGTAATATTTAAACAATATAAACTCTAAAGCCTTGTATCTTAACCGAGGCACAATGGTTTATTTGTGAGGGTTATTACCTCATCTTTATATGTCATTAATAAATCATTAGACGTTTTGCATACAAATTTTGCGCTCTCTATTTTCTTTTCTGCCTTTAATTTATCAAAATAGCTATGCTCTCTTACACACACCCACATATCAAACTGCAGATCCACATCCACTCTGGATCCCATTGATGACGGTTCTGCTATTTCCAATTATGACTTTGAAAATCTGATCTACCAAGTTGAGGACGAAGGTGTGAAAGATTGTGAAGTACCATGAGAAGATGCTAGACTGTTGCAACAAGAGGAAAGAGCCATACGACCTCATAAAGAGCCAGTCGAGACGTTAAACTTAGGTACCTAAGAGGATAAAAAGGAAGTCAAGATAGGTGCCAATTTGGAGCATAGTCTCAAAGAGAGGTAAATTCATATGTTACATGACTATGTTGAGGTCTTTGCCATGTCATACGAAGACATGCCAGGGATGGACATTGATATTGTGGTTCATCATTTACCAATGAAAGAAGACTGCCCTCCAGTGAAGCAAAAGGTTCGTCGTATGCGTCCCGAGATGTCAGAAAAGATCAAGGATGAAGTTATGAAATAATTCAATGTCGGGTTCTTAGCTATTACTTCTTATCCACAATGGGTTGCTAATGTCGTTTCGGTACCTAAGAAGGACGGTAAAGTACGTATGTGTGTGAATTACAGAGACTTGAATAGGGCGAGCCCCAAGGATGACTTTCCGCTGCCCCATATTAACGTTATGGTTGACAAAAGGTATCCTTCATGGATGGTTTCTCCGGGTATAATCAGATTAAAATGGCACCCGATGATATGGAGAAAATAACCTTCGTCACACAGTGGGGCAATTTTTGCTACAAGGTTATGCCATTTGGGTTGAAGAACACCGGGGTAACCTATCAGCATGTTATGATAGCTTTGTTTTATGAAATGATCCATCACGAGATAGAGGTATATGTTGATGATATGATAGCTAAATCTCAGACTGAAGATGAGCACCTTGATCACCTGTAAAAGCTGTTTGAAAGACTGAAGAAGTACAAGCCTAGACTGAACGCGAACAAGTGCACCTTTGGAGTAAGATCGGGTAAACTCTTAGGCTTCTTTGTTAGCGGAAAAGGTATTGAAGTAGACCATGTGAAGGTTAAAGATATACAAGAAATTCCAACTCCCTGCACTGAGAAAGAGGTTAGGGGATTCTTGGGACGTCTAAACTACATTGCCATATTCATATCCCATGTAACCGCTACTTGTGAGCCAATCTTAAAATTATTGAGGAAAGATCAATTAGTAAAGTGGAATGACGACTCCCAGACTGCCTTTGACAAAATCAAGGAATATCTTCATGAGCCTCCAATTTTGATGTCGCCGGTTGAAGGAAGACCTTTGATCATGTACTTAACATTATTAGATAATTCAATGGGGTGTGTGTTGGGGGCAACATGACGAGTATGGTCGAAAAGAGCATATAATATACTACCTTAGAAAAAAAATTTATTGACTATGAAACAAGATACTCACTGCTCGAGAAAACTTACTGCGCTTTAGCATGGACTTCTCGCCGACTGAGACAGTATATGTTGACTTACACTACCTTGTTGATATCTAAAATGGATCTTATCAAGTACATATTTGAGAAGCCCGCTCTCTCCGAAAGAATAGCAAGATGGCAAATGGTATTCACCAAATATGATATTCAGTACACAACCCAGAAAGCAATCAAGGGAAGTGTATTAGCTAATCATTTGGCTCATCAGGCTATAGACGACTACCATTCAATGAACTTTGAATTCCTGGAAGAGAACATCATGTCAGTGACTGATTGTGAAGAACCTGGACCGGATGAAGGACCTGAAAAAGGATCCTGATGGACTATGGTTTTTGACGGAGCTTCCAACGCACTTGGCAATGGCATCAGTGCTATGATCATATCTCCCAAAGGCTGTCATACTCCCTTCACCGCTCAGTTATCTTTCAACTATACCAAAAATATGGCTGAATATGAAGCATGCATTATGGGCCTTAAAGCTGCTATTGACTTGAGAATCAAATTCTTGAGTGTATTTGGAGACTCGGCCTTGGTGATTAGTCAAATCAAAGGAGAACGGGACACGAAGCATCCCAATCTCATCCATTACCGAGATAATGTGTTGACACTGATTCCACACTTTAAAGAAGTTACCTTTGAGAATTTTCCACGAGAGGAAAATCAATTAGCAGACATGTTGGCTACTCTTCCATCCATGTTTAAAGTCAGATGGGATAATGAAGCTCCTCGGATTACTATTGAAAGATTGGACGAACCATCATATTGTTATGAGGTTGATATTGAAGAAGTAGTGGACAAACCTTGGTTCCACAAAGTGAAAAGATACCTAGAAGCCCAAGAGTATCCTGAATGAGCTTCCATCAATGATAAGAAGTTCCTAAGAAGATTCTCTACCAAGTTTTTCCTCAGTAACAAAATCCTCTACAAGCGCAACCAAGATTCTACTTTACTTTGGTGTATGGATAAGAGTGAAGCAGAGAAGATCATGGAGGACATACACAAAGGTACCTTTGGTACCCATTCTAGCGGCCACACAATGGCTAAAAAGATCCTACGGGCAGGATACTACTGGTCCACTATAGAAGCAATCTGTTATCAGCATTCTCGAACTTGTCACAAATGCCAAATCTATGCTGATAAAATACATGTACCCTCGGTCCCATAGAATGTCTTGTCTGCTCCCTGGCCATTCGCAATGTGGGGAATTGATATGATCAGAGAGATTAGACCTACCTCTTCTAATGGGAACTTCTTCATCCTTGTTGCCATTGATTACTTCACAAAGTGGATCGAGGCAGCCTCATTTGCTTCTATTACCAAGAACGTTGTGGCCCGATTCATCAGGCATAATCTTATATGTCGGTATGGTATTCCATAAAGAATCATTACGAATAATGGTACCAATATCAATAATACTATGATCACCGAGCTCTGCATGCAATTCAAGATTCAACATCATAACTCTTCTCCTTACTGACTGAAGATGAATAGCATTGTTGAGGCTGCCAATAAGAACATCAAAAAGATCATACAGAAGATGACGGTGACATACAAAGGCTGGAACAAGATATTTCCATTTTCTCTCCATGGTTACTATACCTCAACGCGCATGTCAACAAGGGAAACTCCTTTCTCTCTGGTATACGGTATGGAAGTTTTCCTACCCATCAAAGTCCATATCCCTTCCTTTAGAATCATGAAGGATGCAGGTTTGAATGAAGACGAATAGGTTCATACTCGACTTGACCAATTGAACCTGATTGACGAGAAAAGGCTTGCGGCTGTTTGCCATGGTCAGATGTACCAGAAACGTATGATCAAAGCTTTTAACAAGAAGGTCATACGCCAGATATATCAGGTTGGCGACCTAGTAATCAAGCGCATTATCCTGCCACAACGTGATCCTAAGGGAAAATGGACTCCCATGTACGAAGGGCCATTTGTGATCAAGAATATATTTTCTGGTGGAGCCATGATCTTAACCACTCTGGACGGTGACAATCTTCTGCACCCTGTAAATGCGGACATAGTTAAATGATAATATGCAAGAACAAAGACCCACCAGGTTGACTGGCCTAGGCAAAATTAAGGGCATCCAGACAAACCAAAAGGGTTCGGGAAAAAGTTAGGGATATATATTGTGATACGGTGGCAGAACCGACTATTAATACTGGTTTGTGTTTTTTGTTTGCAAATGTCGCGGTAAGCAAGAGTCGCCACCGACTTTTATTTTATCCAATCAGGAAAAGGAAAAATAACAGAAAAAACTTTTTTCGAGATGTTTCTAAGTACGGGGGGTAGATTATAGAAAGGGAAGGTGTTAACATCCTTTCTATCCGTGGTTTTCCACGGGATCTTAGGTACTTGCTCATTTTGAAAACTGCTTGTGTATGCTTTTTTTGAAAAGTTTTATTTTACTTCGTTTTAACCCTTGTTTCTGTCCTCAAGAGTGTTACGAAGTTGTTTTTAAAAACTTTGTTTGAAAAGTATTTGTGTGAAAAATTTGTTTGTTTGAGCAAGTACCTAGGAACTAATCTACCTACTCAAAAAAAGTCGTTCTTTTCCTTTAGACAGCGCTGTCCTATTATTAAGGAATAGGTAGCATCGTCGTTGGAGTTTTAAGAGACGTTTGAAGGGATGTTATGGTCATTGAAGGCAACATGTAAGGATACCTTAGCATTTCGAAGGGACTGTCATCATATAGGCAACATCGAGGGACAAGATCATTTATCGTAGGCAACTCAAGGGACGTTAAGTGACTATGATCTTTATGATGACTTTTAGATTGATGGTCTTTTGCTAAGATATCCCTACGTTCGAGGGACATGACCATTGTTTTCCGAGACAACCAAGTGTGGTATACCCTAAGGGTGCAAGTGTGCAAATGATTTAATTCCGTCATTTATCTTGCAATTAGGGTTTTCTATCATTATTTCTTATCTTTCTATACAATCTTATTAATCTAAGCATTGCATAAAATATAGTAGCAGGAGATAAAGGCAGAAATGTAAACCTAAGCTATTACAGAGCTTTGGGGAAGTTACATAATAGTGAAGAGGGCGAAAAAGAAATCTTAAAACTATTACATCCCAGAAGCAATTACATGATAATGATAAATAAAAAAAGCGGGAAAAATAAAGCTACACAATTACAATTGAATGCGTCCTATACACTTTATCTAGGAAAATAAAAATAAGATGAAAATAGCAAAGAAAATGTTTTGGTGATTTTTTATGAAAAAAATGATTTATGGTAATTAATTAAATAAAAAAATGTTAATTTTGAAAAAATTTAATTAAAATATATAAATCCTAATTAGTTTTAATTTTAAAAAAAAGGTTAATTTTGAAAAAAAAATAAAAAAAAATAAAATTAATTAACCTAAAAATTAAATTAGGTTTTTTTTTTGTAAAAAAAAGGTTTGTGAAAAAAGTTTTGTGGTTAAGTGAATTTAAGATTGAAAATGACAAATTGGTTAGAAACCAAAAACAAACAATGAAATTAAAAACCTAAAATTAAATTAAAACCTAAAATAAAATTAAAAAAACCTAAAATTAAATTAAAAAAATCTAAAATTAATTATTCGAGTTTAGGAGGAAAAATCAAAGGTTTGTGAAAAATATTACGTTTTATGAAAAAGGTTTTAAACAAAAAGAAGGAAAATAGGTAAAATAGATAAAAGGAATGGAAGAACACCAAAACCAATAGGGGTGTATGTTGAACCCACGCCCTTAACCTTCTCAGGATGTCTGCCTCGTCATGCATTGGTGGTTGTTCTGTTTTGGCCTCAGTGTTTTGTAATAACCCTGCATGGGATCCTGTCTAAATCTGCAGTGTTGAATCTCATGAACACATTAAATAAATTACTATATCATGAAATACAAATAAAGAAAATATATGAAATTTTGTAATGTTAAAACAGATATGGCATGTATGAATGCTTCTATATCCTTTTGATCATGGAGATCAAACTAGCCTACCCTTACTGGAGAAGTAGTGAGATGTGGGTTTGTAACAAGGATGGCTTGTTTGTAGTGAGATGGGGGTTTGTAATAAGGATTTCAAGTTTTTTAGGGTTCTTGAAATAACTTAATATTTTAACAGGGTTATGGCAAAGGTTTTTTTTCTCGTGTTGTTTGTGTGAAAAGAATGAGATTATATAATGGAAATTAGAGAAAAAAATGGGCTTTGAATGTGCAATTAGGCCTCCAATAACCACGAGCAATATTGCATATTTTTATTCATTTGAGTCTGTCACGTTCCAGGCTAAATTGCAGGGGCTTAAGTGCAATTTTGGAAGTTGAAACGTGAAAACAAAATGTAGCCGACATCGAAAACTAACTGCTGTTTGAAAATAGGCTCAATCCGATAAAAGGTGAATTAGTTATGAATTTTTGAAGTTTCGTCTCAAACAAACTTATTTTGGGCTCCAGTGTCAACTCTAACACGTTCTTCAATAAAAAACTGGTATTGATCGGAGCATAACCCGATCTCTTCTTTGGAAGAAAAATTGTAGATCTCTGAGTCAGTGACCTTGTGTAAAACGATGGGCCCGATACGATAAAAATTGACCGAGTTATGAATTTTCGAAGTTTCGACGCAGATGAAATAATATTTAGCATTCAAAATTTTCAGCATGTCACGCTAACTCTGGGAAAAAAACGATGGCCTTTTGGTTACCGTTCAAACTCGATATCTCTTGTGAAAATGTAGCCAACTTAATTTATGAAATTTTGGCAATGGAACCAACTCAATACGATGAAAATCGACCAAGTTATGATTTTCTGAACATGACGCAAATAAACTTCTGTATAAAAATACTTGATAAATCCGCATTTTTAAAGATCTTCTGATCGAAATTGGCTTCCAGCCGTGAGAGATGAAAATGTAGATGACTTCAAGACGGAATTTTGTCCACTGGAACGGGTTCAAAACAAGCCATGATCTTCAAGTTATGAATTTTTTTAGTGCATAAAAACTGCACTTTCAGCACACTTTTTCACCATGTTTCTTCGGGAAAACTCACACATTCAGAGACCTTCTTTAAAGAATTGACTCTTGAACCGAACCTGAATTTGAGAATACATTGTCAGAGATATCTTGGTGAAAGAACACCTGAATATGACGCGTCGGGTTGGACTTGTGAATCTTTGAACCCCGAATCATTGCAAAACAGCGAACCGATCTTCAGAACGGAAAATACTCTGAGAACATCCATTGGCGAAATAAATGTCACTTGTAACCTGAAGAAGCTTGCTAAATATACATTGATTACATAACCATAAAACCAATGATATGCGTGTATGTAATAATGAAATGTAAGCCAAAAGGTCGAAATAAAGAGGGTAAATTTTGGGGTGCAACAGCTACCCCTGTTCAATCTTCTTAAACTTGAGGATGTAGATTGGTTGTCTGCCTTTCGTAATATGAAGGTGGAAGATGATTGAACACTAGAGTGCCCAGAAATTTGCACTCGTCTGAGATAGTGCTGGACTGTGTAGGTAGTATCGGGAATGGGCTTACAGATGCCATTTGGAGGAGATGACGGAAGGTCACCGGAGATGGGCTTAAAGATTCCATCTGGAAGATATGACGGAGAATCGTCGGGGATGGCCTTAAATATGCCATCTCAAGGATGTTGATTTCCCGAGATATTCCTTTGATGAGAATTCCTGTTCCTGTCGTTACGGAGGAATCTGCTGAGGAATGTTGGTCTCTGTCTTCAGAGAAATGGAATTTTAGGAACTTTAGTTGTCCGTTACTCTACTGGGGAATCATCTCTTAGTCGAAGAGATGAAAATGAACCGCTATCTAGTCGTGCTCCAGGCCTTACAGTAATTTGCTGAGGATAATAAGACAGACTGCTATCTAGTCGTACTCTAGGTTTTACAGTGACTTACTGGAGAGATGAGATTAAACTTGTTATCTGGTCGTGCTCCAGGCTTTGCAATCTCAAAAAATGTTATCTGGTCGTGCTCCAGGCTTCAGAATGAATTAAGTGGTTATCCGGTCGCATCCGGGTTTCAACTTGAATTTAAGGCATACTAACATATGGTCGTTTCCAGGCTTCAATAGTAATTGGCCGAGTAAACCGCTATCTAGTCGAATTCCAAGCTTCGCAGTACCTCATACTGTTATCTGGTGGTGCTCCAGGTTTTACAGTGTCTCTTGCCGCTATCTGGTCGTGCTCTAGACTTCACAGCGTCTCATACGTTATCTGGTCGTGCCCGAGGCTTCAGTAATTTGGAGAAATTAAGATATTATCCAGTCGATTTTCGGGCTTCATAGCTTGAATTTGAGATATACCACTATCTGGTAGATTCTAGGCTTCGTAGTATTTTGTACTGTTATCTGGTCAGTTTCCGGGCTTCACAGTATGATGTATTGTTGGTTGACTATTATCCGGTCAGTTTCTGGGCTTCATAGTTTTTTTAACTGGAATAGAAATCTTAGTATCAATTTAACTGAACCAGGGAAAGGTCTCGAGTTTTCTTCAACTGGGAGAGAAATCTTAGTATCGATTTGACTGAACCCGAGGGAGGTCTCGGATTAACTTTGACTGGCATAGAAATCAAGGGAATCTTAGCGGCGATTCGGCTTACCCAGAAGAAAGTCTTAGAACATCTTCAACTAGAATAAAAACCTTAGTGTCGGTTTGACTAGACCGGAGAAAATCTTGAAAAGTGTTGGAATATCTTCAACTGGAATAGAAACCTTGGTGTCAGTTTGACTGAATTAGAGAGAAATTGTGAGAACTTGATTGCATCTTTCCCTGAAAGGTAAAGAGTTAGTCGTATGTAATGTCATGATGTATGAAATGTATTGAGTAATGATGTTCTCAAAATAAATGAGATTGTGTTGTATAATATGAATTCACATGCCATGATGTATGGATATGAAATGCTATTGTGATATTCTCTAGTTGGGGAAAATAAATCCTGGACTTCTACTAGAGAGTATAAGGAGTTGAGTTATTTGTTTATGTTGGGGATAGTGACCGAAGATGATTAGCTAGGGATTTACATCCATTCTACTTAAGAACATTCTGCCGGAGGAGACTTTTTCTGAGAATAATCCTGCGGCGGAATGACTATGTGGGGAAGAGAGATACTCTGTTGGAAGATCTGCTGATTTGGAGAAATAAACTCAGCTGGGGATGAACTTCCATTGTGGGAGAGAAGAGCTCAGTTGGAGATTGAGCTTCCGCTGTCAGAGAAATAAACTCTGCTCTGGAGATGGCTTTATAAACTTCTCATGGTTATAAAACTCGGCTGGGGAGTGCAGATATCAGCTTTCTGAAGGAACCTGTTAGGGAAGGAATTCCTGCTTGGGGATACGGAGGTCGGACCTTGGTTGTCTCGGCTCTGTGGGGAATATAGGTATCACTGGATTGTATGTGATAATGACTTCACTTCCTACTGTCTCTTTCCCTTGTACCATGATGGAAAAAGTACATGCAGAGATTTTATGGATGGATCTATATCGTGATTGTACTTGAACATGTATTTAATGAGTGTCAGGATGGCATTCGTCTCTGGATTATATCTGAACTGTACTTGAAACATGTGTTGAATGAGTTCCAAAATGACATCCGTCTCTGGATCGTATCTGAACTGTACTTGAAACATGTGTGGAGTAAGTGTCAGAATGAACTCCGTCTCCGGATCGTATCTGAACTGTACTTGAAACATGTGTCGAATGAGTGTTAGAATGACACCAGACTCTGGATCGTATCTGAATTGTATTTGAAACATGTGTTGAATAAGTTTCAGAATGACATCCGTCTCTGGATCGCATCTGAACTGTACTTGAAACATGTGTGGAGTAAGTGTCAGAATGAACTCCATCTCCGGATCGTATCTGAACTATACTTGAAACATGTGTCGAATGAGTGTCAGAATGACACCTGACTCTGGATCGTATCTGAATTGTATTTGAAACATGTGTTGAATAAGTTTCAGAATGACATCCGTCTCTGGATCGTATCTGAACTGTATTTAGAGGAGAATCTGGAGTAAGTATCAGGATGACATCTGTCTCTGGATCGTACCTGAACTGTTTCTAGAAGAGAAATCTGGAATAAGTACTAGGATAACATCCGTCTCTGGATCGTACCTTAACTGTTTCTAGAAGATATTTCTGGAATAAGTATCAGGATAACATTCATCTCTGGATCGTACCTGAACTATTTCTCAATGTATGAAAATCTTGAATAAGTAGCAGAATGACATCCGTATCTGGATCGTATCTAAACCGTTTCTCGATGTATGAAAATCTTGAATAAGTAGCAGAATGACATCCATATCTGGATCGTATCTGAACCGTTTCTAGATTTATGAAAATCTTGAATAAGTAGCAGAATGACATCCGTATCTGGATCGTATCTGAACCGTTTCTTGATGTATGAAAATCTTGAATAAGTAGCAGAATGACATCTGTATCCAGATCGTATATGAACCATTTCTCGATGTATCAAAATCTTGAATAAATAGCATAATGACATCCGCATCTCGATCGTATCTGAACCGTTTCTCGATGTATCAAAATCTTGAATAAGTAGCATAATGACATCCGCATCTGGATCGTATCTGAACCGTTTCTCGATTCTGGTGCTCTTGATGAATGTTGATCAAGGTATAAGTCTTCCACTGATAGACAGGTGACGAGACATAGTCGTACATTTTAAATCCCTAACGTTTTCCTGGACCGCCCTTTCGGGTTTTCAGTCCACCGAGATACCCTTTTTGCCAAAGCCGCCCTTTCGGGTTTTCGACTTGCGGGTGTACAGATTTTTTCATTTTTTATCCCTAATTTTTTTCCGAACCCTTTTGGTTCACCGGGATTCCCTTATTTTTGCCTAGGTGTGTCAACCTAGAGGGTCTTTTTTCATGCGTAGTATTTTCCGACTATGTCCACGCTTTCAGGATGTTGAGAGTTGTCACTGTCCATAGTGTTGTGTTGTAGTACTTTCAATTTTTTTTTCTTGATGGCACATGATTCGTTGCTGGAATGCGTGCGTAATGCCCCAAGCGATTCAGATGGAGATATGTATCTAATTATTTGGCACTTTTGGAGAGACTGCCCCAGGTGTGTTTAGACATCATGTCATGCCCCTTGCTTATGGAAGACCTGTTATTGGAAGTGTCATTCCCGCTGAGGTGATTATGTCCATTGAGAGGATGTTTGTTCATTGAATATACATTGTGCGGATTTCTCTGTTGTCAAAAAATTAGTCATATGCAAACAATGTCATTTAAAGAATGCAAAACTCATGTCTGTCTTGAATTTTTTTTTTAAAAAAGTTTTTTGTGTAGTAACACGAAATTTGCAAGAATGTGATATCAACTCAGGATTCGTAACAAAGCCTACAGGAGTAAGGATACCTTTGTAACAATATGCTATCAAACTAACCCATGCTTCAGCTAGGACTTTTAAGGGTTATAACGTGGTCTGTTCACGGTTCAAGAAACAAAGGATAAAGGCTCAAATTTTATTTGTACCCAACCCGCTCTTCGTGATGTTCTTCCGTCCTATGCTCAGTTAATTGCGAGTTTAGATCCCGATTGAGTCTAGAATATCTTTGCTCTGATACTTGGTGATGATTCAGAAATTGAACATTTGTTTTGAAAAGGCAGTCATTTTTGTAATCTTCTTTTTGTCGAGGATTTGTAGTAACCTCTGTTTTTTGGTTTTCGTTATCCCTTCTTTTGCCTAAATTGTTTCTTTTGTGATTACAGTCAGCGGGATGCCCCAATTTTCTCTTAAGTCTCCTTCATAGGTTTTGACCTAATGGGATTTTATTTTGATAGATAATGACTTCCTGTCTTGACGATTACACAAAACCATCACCGTCTTTTATTTTGGAAGGACGTCTTCGATGCCATTCATTGTGTACGAAGCGGCAGATTATGACTGAATGCTCCTCTAAATTAACTGAGAAAACAACCCTGCCCCAGGTTATGATTAAGGGTTTTCATTTGTGCGAAAAGAAAATCTCCTACTTCTTTGGCTCGAAGGGGTTGACTAGGGATTATCTTCCTTATAACTCCACTGTTTAGGATTTGAAACAACGCTTGTACATCGTTAGTGGGGTCTGTTTAAAAGCATACTGTAGAGGTTGTGGTATCATTTTTGTCATCCTCCCTCTAAGGCTTAGAGTTTTTAATCGAGAGTAGAATATCACAAAAGGACATAAGAATGCATTTTTGAAATAGTGAATACGAATTAATTGATTCAAGACAAACGTGTGCAATGCATTGATGAAATAACGAGGTTTGATATGAATAAATGTTCAAACAAATCAAAAGAAAATTACACATTGAAAATTATAATGAACGAAAAGTCTTCTTATGAGAACTTGTCACTTCAGATGGTATGCCTTGGAGGGATGGCAGAAGAACTCATCCTGTCTGTCTTGTGCAAATTCTAGCGTTCCTTCATCAATCAAGTCTTGAATTTTATTTCTCAACGCCCAACAGCTGTTGGTGTCATGTCCAGGACTGTTGGAGTGGTACGCATATCTTGCATTTGGATTGTACCTTGGGGTGGCTATGTTGGGATTCTGAGGAGGGTCCCTTAACATAACCAACAAGGCCTTCAACATGTGTTGCAATGCTTGAGCCAATGACATGTTGATTTTGGTGAAGCGTCTTTCGGATGTATTATTTTTATGCCAATTGCCCTGTTGTCGTTGGCGAGGTTGTGGTTGGGCTTGTGATGTAGTAGTAATCTGGAAAGGTCTGTTCCTGACCAAACCAAACTCTTCTCTCACTGGGGGCTGATTAATACCTTGATCCATAATTTTAACTGTTTTTTTCATGGATCTGCATCCATCTTGGTGAAGCTTGTTGAGGAAGGCTCTTAGCCCTTCTTGTCCTCGAGCTAAGTTTTGGATAAGAGCCATCTGCCCCAGCATCTGGATTCTCATTGCTTCTACGTCAGCTTGCAGTTGTTCCAATTGTTCATCCTTGTTGTTGTCAGGACGTTCCTTGGTCAGATTCCCGGCGAAGAGTGTTTTCAGGTCTTCTTGCCCATTGGATAGATTCAAGAGAAATTCCTTGAACTGGGCATCCTGAGCTTGGAGATCTCTGTTGTCTTGTTGGAGAGACATTGCTGAAATAAACAGCGAGAACATGAGAGACGTGCTTTGAAACCTGCTTATGCAATGATATGTATTATATATGTATGCGATGTTTTCAAGGATCTCGCATGGGTAAATAAGAAAATGTCAGAAGTTGAAATTTGGAGATTTGATTGAAAAACTTTGTATCATTGAGAGTCCTTCTACGAGAGTCAAGCTCACCATATCAAGTGGTTCATAGCCCCTGACTCAAGTTGTTGAGTTTTAATCTTCTGACGATATTGGCTAGAGGAAAATAAATCCCCTTGCCCCTTGCTAAACGTTTGATTTATCATAACCTGCATCACAGGCCCTCGAGATCCTTGAAATGGTTAAGGAAATGTTAAGGAATGATGTTATGATGTGTATGCTACGCTTTTAAGAAAAGGTGTGGAGTGATGTAAGAAAGTAAACCCTGTAAGAAATCCAAGTTATTGGATAATAACTGTAAACAAAACCTGCAAGGAACTCATGTTGTCAGGTAATAAAACTCTGCAAGTAGTTCAAGTTAAAAGCACACAAGTCTTGCAAACAACCTTAGGTTTAGGCTTGCATGGGTTTTAAGGTCATACCCTCTTGAAGCTGGATTAGTTCAACCTGTTCTATAAATAGTAATCGGGTTCTAAGGGATCTCAATATCACTGATCTTTCCCTCAAGCTTTGTTCAATCGACGATTGACTCGTAATCAAACAAAACTCAGAAGTCAAACCTCAATGAGTGTAGCATCAAGTATCTGTCGACCTTGGGCATACAGTAAAGTCGGCCATCTCGCTACGTCCTACTGGACAAGTTGTGCAATTAAAGGTTCTAAGGTCAGTTGATTATTTATGACACCACGCGGCGGCTCCGTACATCTCCCTGATTGACTCAAGGGTTACGGGTACCAACCAAAGTGCCACATCAACATAGCTACTACTTCAACCGTGTCGATATACCCCAGCACAGCTCCCTCACAATTTATTTCTACTTACCTAAAAGGTGTTTCCCGATCTAGGTGTAGGATCAAATAACCCAAACAGTTCCCATAAATATAAAGCAAGCAAGAAAATCAAGAGAAAGCAATTAAGTATGACCTAGATCCTAAGGTTTACCCCCCACTTTATATTTTGTTCCCCAGCAGAGTCGTCAGTTTTGTGATACGGTGGCAGAACCGACTGTTATTACTGGTTTGTGTTTTTTGTTCGCAAATTTCGCGGTAAGCAAGAGTCGCCACTGACTTTTATTTTATCCAATCAGGAAAAGGAAAAAGAATAGAAAAAACCTTTTTCGAGATATTTCTGAGTACAGGGGGTAGATTATAGAAAGGGAAGGTGCTAGCACCCTTTCTATGTGTGGTTTAAAATGGGCTCTTAGGTACTTGCTCATTTTGAAAACTGCTTGTGTGTGCTTGTTTTGAAAAGTTTTGTTTTACTTCGTTTTAACCCTTGTTTCTGTCCTCAAGAGTGTTACGAAGTTGTCTTTGAAAACTTTGTTTGAAAAGTATTTGTGTGAAAAAATATGTTTGTTTGAGTAAGTACCTAGGAACTAACCTACCTACTCGAAAAAAAGTCGTTCTTTTCCTTTAGACAATGCTATCCTATTATTAAGGAATAGGTAGCATCATCGTTGGAGTTTTAAGAGACGTTTGAAGGGACGTTATGGTCATTGAAGGCAACATGTAAGGATACCTTAGCATTTCGAAGGGACTGTCATCATATAGGAAAAACCGAGGGATAAGATCATTTCTCGTAGGCAACTCGAGGAACGTTAAGGGACTATGATCTTTATGATGACTTTTAGATTGAGGGTCTTTTGCTAAGATATCCCTACATTCGAGGGACATGACCATTGTTTTCCGAGGCCACCAAGTGAGGTATACCCTAAGGGTGCAAGTGTGCAAATGATTTAATTCCGTTATTTATCTTTCAATTAGGGTTTTCTATTGTTCATTTTTATCTTTCCATATAATCTTATTAATCTAAGCATTGCATAAAATATAGTAGCAGGAGATAAAGGCGGAAATGTAAACCTAAGCTATTACAGAGCTTTGGGGCAGTTACATAATAGTGAACAAGGCGGAAAAGAAATCCTAAAACTATTACATCCCAGAAGCAATTACATGATAATGATAAATAAAAAAAGTGGGAAAAATAAAGCTACGTTATTACAATTGAATGCGCCCTATACACTTTATCTAGGAAAATAAAAATAAGATGAAAATAGCAGAGAAAATGTTTTGGTGATTTTTTATGAAAAAATCGATTTATGGTAATTAATTAAATAAAAAAATGTTAATTTTGAAAAAAGTTAATTAAAACATCTAAATCCTAATTAGTTTTAATTTAAAAAAAGTTAATTTTGAAAAAAAAAGTTAAAAAATATAAAATTAATTAACCTAAAAATTAAATTAGGTTTTTTTTGTAAAAAAAGGTTTGTGAAAAAAGTTTTGTGGTTAAGTCAATTTAAGATTGAAAAAGACAAATTGGTTAGAAACCAAAAACAAACAATGAAATTAAAAATCTAAAATTAAATTAAAACCTAAAATTAAATTAAAAAAACCTAAAATTAATTAATCGAGTTTAGGAGGATAAATCAAAGGTTTGTGAAAAAAATTAGGTTTTATAAAAAAAGTTTTAAACAAAAAGAAAGAAAATAGGTAAAATAGATAAAAGGAATGAAAGAAAACCAAAACCAATAGGGGTGGGTGTTGAACCAACGCCCTTAACCTTCTCAGGATGTCTATCTCGTCATATATTGGTGGTTGTTCTGTTTTGGCCTTAGTGTTTTGTAATAACCCTGCATGAGACTCTGTCTAAATTTGCAGTGTTGAATCTCATGAACACATTAAATAAATTACTATATCATGAAATACAAATAAAGAAAATATATGAAATTTTGTAATGTTAAAACCGATAGGGCATATATGAATGCTTCTATACCCTTTTGATCATGGAGATCAAACCAGCCTACCCTTACTGGAGAAGTAGTGAGATGTGGGTTTGTAATAAGGATGGCTTGTTTGTAGTGAGATGGAGGTTTGTAATAAGGATTTCAAGGTTTTTAGGATTATTGAAAGAATTTGATATTTTGACAGGGTTGTGGCAAAGGTTTTTTTTCTCATGTTGTTTGTGGTAAAGAATGAGATTATATAATGAAAATTTGAGAAAAAATGAGCTTTGAATGTGCAATTGGGCCTCCAATAACCACAAGCAATAGTGTAAATTTTTATTCACTTGAGTCTGTCACGTTCCAGGATAAATCTCAGGGGCTTAAGTGCAATTTTTGAAGTTCAAATATGAAAACAAAATGTAGCCTACATCGAGAACTAACTCCTGTCCAAAAATGGGCTCAATCGGATAAACGGTGATCTAGTTATGAATTTTTGAAATTTCACCTCAAACAAACTTATTTTGGGCTCCAGTGTCAACTCTGACACGTTCTTCAATAAAAACTGGTATTGATTATAGCATAACCCGGTCTCGACTTTGGAAGAAAAGTTATAGATCTCTGAGTCAATGACCTTGTGTAAAAAGATGGGCCCGATCCGATAAAAATTGACCGTGTTATGAATTTTCGAAGATTCAGGATTTTTGGCGCGTCACGCTCACTCTGGGCAAAAAAAGAAGGCCTTTTGGATACCGTTCAAACTCTATATCTCTTGTGAATATGTAGCCAACTCAATTTTTGAAATTTTGGCGCCGGAACATGCTCAATACGATGAAAATCGACCAAGTTATGATTTTCTGAACATGATACAAATAAACTTCTGTCACAAATTTTATGTATAAAAATACTTGATAAATTCACATTTTTGAAGAACTTATGATCGAAATTGGCTTCCAGCCGTGAGAGATGAAAACGTAGATGACGTCAAGACAGAATTTTGGCCACCGAAATGGGTTCAAAACAAGCCACGATCTTCAAGTTAAGTTTTTTTTTAGTGCGTAAAAACTGCACTTTTAACAAACTTTTTCACCACGTTTTTTCGGGAAAACTCACACATTCGGAGAGCTTCTTTAAAGAATTGACTCTTGAGCCGAACCTGAATTTGAGAATACGTTATCAGAGATATCTTGGCGAAACAACACCTGAATATGACGCGCTGGGTTGGACTTGTGAATCTTTGAACCCCGAATCGTTGCAAAACAGCGAACCGATCTTCAACACGGAAAATACTCTGAGAACATCCATTGGCGAAATAAACGTCACTTGTAACCTGAAGAAGATTTCTAAATATACCTTGATTCCATAACCATAAAGCCAATGATATGCGTGTATGTAATAATGAAATGTAAGCCAAAAGGTCTAAATAAAGAGGGTAAATTTTGGGGTACAACAGTCGAAAACCTGAAAAGGCGGCTTGGGAAAAAAGGGTATCCCGGTGGACTGAAAACTCGAAAGGGCGGTCCAGGAAAAAGTTAGGGATTAAAAGAGTTCAACTATATCTCGTTGGATCACCTCATACACAAACTTCGGTAACAAGTGTTAATTTCAAATGGTACTAATCAATCCAGTCAACTTCAGCCAAGCAACAAAGTGATGAGACACTCAAAGATATAAAGGCAATAGAAGAATGAGAACCCAATGGGATCATTTCACATAGCTGTTTTCTTTGTATACTACTTTGTAAAGTTTTCATTCTTACGACGACATTCTCTTACTAGAATGTTTGTCTCTTTGTATAAAGATGCCTGTTATAGGCAAACTTCTTCAAATCAATACAAAAATATTCCTTTTTGAAGTTCAAAACTACTTGGCCTTATTTTTTCGTTTTGTTTTGCAAAAACGTACAGTGACTATTTTTGAACATATGCATTTGAATGTGATCACTGTTTACAAATATTCACATAAAAAACAAAAAGACAATTACTAATTTCTTTAAGAAACAGGACAATGTCTAAAAAGCCATCCGCAAATACCCGCAGACACTCTCTCCAACAAGTACAAAAATAGAGACGTCCTATTGTGAAGTAACTACCATATATTCAGCATACAGCCTGATGATGACAGAGGTTCTGATATCCCTTGCAGAGTAAGAGGTTCTAATCATCTCTCTAGCATCTTAATGGACTCCTCAGCATAGTTCATAAATCTCTTGGGTTCCCCAACAAGGCTTCATAAAAAACCTAAGCAGTTTACTGATTTTTATTTCCCCAATAGAGTTTATTTCTCTAGCTACGGAAATCTATCTCCCGGCAAATTCAACTTCAACAAATAACTAAGAATTACTTTCTTCATCCCCAGCAGCACTCATGGATTTATTTTCCCTTAATTCAACGAAACTGTAACGAGCAAATCAGCTCATATCTTACATTCATACATCATTTTACAAACATGCACACAAAATACATATAGCACAAACTCATTTATTTTGAGAACATCATCACACAATGTGCGTCAAGCATCATGACATTGCATACCGCTAACTCTTTATCTTTTCAGGAAAGATCAGCAAACAAACATCATCATCATCAATTTTTGACGAGTTCCAGATTAATCCCTGAAACAAGGCAGGGCAACTATATGAAGCAACAATTCATCAATCACTGCGAAGCCTAGAATACGACCAGATAGCAGTTAACATGAAATGGTACGTTGTGAAGCCTGGAATCCGACCAGATAGCAGCTTACAATGCTGTGAAGCCTAGAATCTGACCAGATAACAGCTTAAAACATTGTGAAGCCTGGAATCCGAGTAAATAACAGTCATCATCATTGCTGAAGCTTGAAATCCGGCTAGATAACAATCAATCTACAATTCAAAACACTATAAAGCCTGGACTTGGCCAAATAACAGTATAAGTTACTCCGAAGCCTGGGATACGACCAGATAGAAATTTACTCTGTCAAATTACTACAAAGCCTAGAATACAACCAGGTAGCAGTTTACTCTATCAAATTACTGTAAAGCTTGGAATACGACCAGATGGTAGGTTATTTTGTCAATTTATATGAAGCCTGGACCCGACCAGATGACAGCATACTTCAAATTCAAGTTGAAGCCTGGATCCGACTAGATAACAACTTAATTTCTTCAAATCACTAAAGCCTGGACCCGACCAGATAACAGTTCAAGTCACTAAAGCCTGGGTACGACCAGATAATAGTTCAAGTCATTGAAGCCTGGATATGACCAGATAATAGTTTAATATTAAGAAAATTACTGCAAAGCCTGGAGATCAACCAGATAACAGTTATTTTCATATTCCCCAATAAGTCACTGTGAAGCCTGGAATACGACCGAATAACAATCAACTTTATTATCTTCAACAAGTTACTATGAAGCCTGAATTTCGACCAGATAACAACTAAATTTCATTCCTCCAGTCAAGAGATAATTCCCTAATAGAGTAATGGACAAATAAAGCTCCTAGACTCTATTCCCCAAACAGAAACCAACATCCCCAGCGGAGTCCTCCTTAAAAAATAGGAACAAGAATCCCCATGAAAGATCTCATATGAAGTCAGCATCTATTTTGGATGGCATCTTTAAGCCCATCTTCGACAACTCTCAGTCATCCTCTCCAAACAACATCTATAAGCCCATTCCTGATATCATCAACAAACTACGTTACTCCATGCGAGTGCAAATTTCTTGGCACTCTAGTGTTCAATCACTTTCCACCTTCAGATTATGAAAGGCAGACAAGCCAATTTAAATCCCCAGGTTTAAAAATATTAAATAGGGGTAGTTATTGTATCCTAAAATTTTCCCTCCCATTTTACGCAAGACATGCTCATTGAGGTCTTCAATTGCTCAAGGTTGACCAAGAATTAATCAGACAAATTCTCCTCTTAAGCAATGAACCTCTAATTAGGGTTTCACTTTTCACTAAGATGTGTGAGATCCAAAGGTCTCAAATGTTTTCCATGGTCCTAATATGTCTTCAAGATTGTCCATGACAAATTTCACGCCTTCCACTACAAGTTTGCTCAGTCAATTGCTCAAATGTTTGAAAATCAATAATACTAGGTCAAAAGTCAACAGTGGCCAATATACTGTCAAACTTCAAGATATTTTGTTCAACATCATCATCTTGAAGTGATATTCACCAATTGATCAAAGGTTGATCGTGATTCCTCAAGGAGTTCTCTTAATTTATCAAAAGTCAAGAATTGCTAAATTAGGGTTTCTATAGGAAAAGTTAACTAAACTTTGACCATGCATAACTTTCTCATAATTCATCCATTTTCCCCAACCAAGGATAATTTTAAATAGAATACAATTCCCTACAACTACTCTTTTTCCCTAAAGTACAAGAAATGTACCATTTGAAAGATACAAGCTCATACATTACATGTCATTTTCAGAAGGGCAACAAAAGACACTTTTTGTCAAGACAATTTACATCATGATAAACTCTTCAAATACAAAATTAATCAAAAGAGGTTTTGCAGTAGACGTCTTGGGATTTCCAAAAAGTCTAAGATCATCATCACGAGATAAAAATTGAGCAAGTTATGGATTTCCCAAGTTGGGAAAATTTGAGAAAATTCAAAGATTATGCATTGAGAAAATTTGAACTTTTAGGTCAATGACTTAACTTTTTGAGGTTCAAACACTCTCATGACCTTATGAAGGACCTCTAAATCCAATTTTGCATGCCTTTGATTTTATGCATATTTATTTTGATTTTTGTTTAATTTAAAATTAAATAAATACAAAATAAATGCATAAAATAATAGGTTAATGATTTTGACATATGGGCTGGTGTTTTGGGTCAGCCTTAAGGCCCATTTTTCGTGCAAATATGTCTAGGTTCACTCAAGACTCAAAATGGCATGAAATCATTAAATTTGACAAGTTTTCAAATGGAAATATTTTGTTTTTATCATGGCTTTATGGCTTGGATTCTTTCCATATTTCCTCCCTAATCTCACCTCCTCTATTTATACAACACAGCTATAAGCATTACACATGCAAAAACTACCTCAAAGATCCACACGAAAATGGCAAAAAATACATCAAAATTGTGAAATCCAAAAACACATTTCCAGTTTATTTTGATCCAATTGAAAGGCTCCATCACACTACTGGGAATACCAGGAACATATCCGTGCCATTTTCAAGGCTTATAGCATCCTCAAACAGCTGGATTGTGCATCATCAGTCAAGCAAGGTTTGCCATATTTGTAACTATAATTTTATGTAGTATTTATACATTTAATGGTTTGATTAGTGTTTAGGGAAACCATTAGAATATGTTTGATGTATTCTATGCAAGTTTTGGCGCGTGAAACACAAAGTGTCGTTACTAGGGCATTTGAATCTGGTTCCTTCGAATCACAAAATCTAGGCTGTTTCAGGCTAAATGGACCTCAAATTTGGAATCAGAAGGGAAAAATAAGGGGGCAGGGTATGTCTTGATCCATGTATCTCTTTTTTTTTGCAGGTTGAGTTTTTGGCCCACCGGAGAAGATAACCGGAGAGTTGACTCCGGTGGGATGACTCCAGTGCCACACGTGTTTCTCTCCCATTTGCTCTTTTGGTCAGCGCACGCATTTTTTGTTTTCAAATATTTTTGACTTGTGTTTCATATATAATTTTATCGTTTCATTTATAATAACGAATGATCATACAACTTCGTTGGCAAAGGAACGCGTGCATGGGAGAGAGGACCTGGGTTCGAGTACCAGGTCATACATTTTCATTTTTCTAACATATTTTCTGCAGTCTGATGCTTCAAGTCCAAATGCATGCATCATAAACCACTAGATCCAAGCCACCAGATCACCACATGATCCAAATCCAGCGCCTCCAATGTGAGGACCACCATGCGCTTTACAAAGTTGCCCTCACTGGATCACAAAGCATACATGGGCTCCTCTTTGCATGGGCCTCACATTTTTTTAATCACACCCCCAGTTTTTGTTTTACTACTCAGGCCCATTTATATCTTTTATTTCTTTTCTAAATTTATTTTAATTTGTTTAATCAGCAAAAATAAATAAAAATTACAAAAAAATATAGTTTTAGATTTTTTTAATTGAATTAATTTTGTAAATTAATTATTAATTATTTTAACTCCTTTTCTTAATTAAAATAAAATTAGACCTAGGATTTAATTCATTTTAATTTCTTTCTTTTCATTATAAAAAAAACATAGAATTAATTCTCTTTAATTAGTTTCATTTTTTTAATTATTTCTATTTTTCTTTAAATCTAGATTTAGGTTAATTAATCTAATTTTTATTTAAACATTTTCTTAAATAAAATAAAAACAACAAAAAGAGTTCTCTTTTTTAACTTACAATGAGTTTAGGATTAGACGTCATTTCAATTCACGCACGTTTTTACCTTTCACATTTTATTTTCATATTTTCTGTAACTTCCTACTAGGATGTAATATAATTAATTAGGACTCTTTATTTCTCTGCTTTCTTTATTTTTTTTCCCCATGTTTTTGGACTTGTAATAATCCCCCTCCCCAAAGCCTTGTAATAGTTAGATTTACACTTTCGCACTTTAAATTCCTACACACTATTAACTGTCTAGATGCATGACTAATAGGATTGTATGGAAAGAACATAAAATCAAACGCTAGCAAACCTAACACAAGACAAATAACTAAATATAAACACAATTGCACATGTGAACCTCTAGGGTACCCTCACTTTGGTTGCCTTCAGAAAAACAGTCACCACTCTCGAAACGTTAGAGATTTTAGTGGCTACCCTCCAGTTTAAAGATCATAAGTCCCTTGATGACCCTCTCGAAATTACCTCAGTATGATAAACCTTAGGGTAGTTACTAAAGTTTCTTGCCCAGTTGCCTTTGTGACTGTATAAACGTCCCTTCAAATGTCCCTCAAACATCCAACAAGTAGGGTTACCTACTCACTAATAGTAGGATAGCACTGTCTAAAGGAAAAGAGAAAGAGAACAACCTTTCGAGTAAAGTAGATAGTTGTTAGATGATTGCTCAAACAATTTTTACACTTACACAAAACTCTTCCAAAAACATTTTCAAACACTTTGTATACGTTCTCTACCATTCCGAGAAAAATTACAAAGTTCGTCGCACTAAGGCACTTTAAAAATACTTTTCAAAACACACAAATCACAAGGTATTTCAAAATCAGCTAAGTATCTAAGAGCCCGTAGAATACTATGGATGGAAAGGGTGCTAACACCTTCCCTTTCCATAATCTACCCCCTTACTCAGAAAACTCTCGAAAGGTCTTTTTCTGTTCTTTTCACCCTTTCCTTTGTTGGATAAAAGAAAAGTCGGTGGCGACTCTTGCTTACCGCAACATTTGCGAATACAAACGCAAAACCAGTATAACAGTCGGTTCTACCACCGTATCACAGTTGGAATTTTGACACGCCAATGAGAATTGGGTTTAAGGGTAGGTTCCAAGTGAGATTAAGCTCTTTGTTAGATAATTTTTGTCGGAATTCGTCATCCGGATGAGATGATAATGAATGCATGCTAATGATTTATGCAGGCTTATGCTTTTATTATTATGACTCGCATGATTTGTTGAATGGATCCCCTGTAATGGGTCGTTGACAATTAAGTGTGGAGGTTTAACTATGTAACAAGGTTGCTTGTCACATAATGGTTGATTGTTGTGCTTTCATAATTTCCTGATACTCATTTTAAACTCGAAAATTGTTGACGTAGAAGAAAGATCCACTGGAGATTACGAAGGTACATGGAGAGCTTGCCCTTATGTGGAATATGTTGGGTCTTGGAGGAAATTATCATTGGTATGGGCTTGGAAATAGTTTTTATCATAATATCAATGACCCCACCATTTTGTATTATGCCCCTCATTAAAAGACTCTTGAAAATGCTTGGCTTTGATGGACCGCTCCGAGTCAACTCCTTTTGATCGATCCTCGCCATGATATGCCTCACCATTTGAATTTTGAAAAAGGTGCCCCTCAATCTCATGGATCTGGAGGAAATACCCTCAGAAAGACTTAGACCTTACCATGAACTTGACATAGATTTCACCAAAGCTTGAAAAGTTTGTACTAGAAGTTGCTTGAATAATTTGGACCCTACGTGTAGTAGAATGAACTTGGTACGTACTGCCCCAACATTTGAATCTTGGAAGGCTGCCCCTGAATCAAGGCCTTGAGAGGTTGGTTAAAACGAGGAAACCTAGTCACACTCTATTGTGATATGACTTGATTAAGGAATGCTCCTTCGAAAGGTATGCCCCTGATTGAACAACATTTTGAAATTTGATCTGATTTGATTGAATTTTGGAATAAATACCCCATGTCAATAGCATCTTCATGTGATATACCTCTATGACCATTAGCATTTGCCCCTGTTTATAGGAGTCCTCTTAGATGCTTTTCCCCTAGTTATAAGCTTTTTAGAAATGTTGCCTATATTAGACCTTTTTTTAAAAAAATCTCCTTGATGCTACGTATTGATTTGTAAATAAAATTGTACATTTTGAAAAGTAATTTTGTTTGATGTACATGGAAGTTTTGAAATCGAAGTTTGATTATTGAAAAGAAAATGTATGATTAGAAATGGATATTCGAAGAAGCAAAGTAGTTAGAAATAATTTTAACAAACATGGGAGTCAGTTTAACACGAATTTCGCCGAGTACGCTTTCATAGTGAACCTAGCTTCAATTAGGAATTTTAAAGGTTGTAGCATGGCCATGGTTCGTGGTTTAAAGAAACAAAAGATATAAGGCTCAAAATTTTATTTAGCCCACCCCCATTCTCCATGATGTTCTCCATTCCTAATTTCAATTAATACAACAGACGCATTTAATTCCCAGGGGAAATTTCGTAGTCGTTTAGATGATGAGAAGCGTAGATAAAGATCCAAGCATCGATGAAAAGCATTGATAAGATCCAAGCATTTATGAGAAGCCTTTGAGGTGACAGTCATAAGATTTTTCTCCAATTTTGTTTTTAATCCCTTATTTTTGCATGGACCGATTTTTTTTTTTGAATTTTTCGGTCCATTGGGACACCCTAACTTTTGCCTAAGTCAAGTTTTTTTAATTTTTACTTGACTTTTATTTTTCCTTTTGAATTTCTTTATTTCTGCTTTTGATTTTGAAAATTTGTGACTGCCATGCTGATTGTTGTAAACTTTGTCTTTATTATTTCCTCGATCTTGAATGATGTATTGAGGAAGAAGACATCGTGAAATTTGTCTTTATTGATTGCTTCCTCAATCTTTGATGATGTGTACGAGGAAGATGATGTGCTTGAACCTTTGCTTAGATCATTTCCTCAATGATGTATCGAGGAATGAGATATGCTTGAACCCTTGCTTGGATGGACTTGATTCTTTTGAGAATAGAATGCACCATTGAATTAATTGAAAGACTATCCTGCCCCTGGTTAAGATGAAGGGTTATTTTTTTTGGAAAATAGAAAGAACTCCGACTTCTGGCTCGAGGGGGTTAACTACAGATTAACTCCTTATATCTCCACTGTTTAAGAAGTGAAATAATGCCTTTCATTGTCATCTAAGTCTTAATATTAAAAAGCATACGTCAGCAAAATTCGATTATTTATTTTTCGTCATTCTCCCTCGCAGTTTGTTAATGTTGAAATGGAAGATGGAAATGAATAATTGATATTTATAGAATGTGATAGAAGAGTGAAACGAATGAATTGATTTCAAAACATGCATGCTCATTTTATTAGAATTACTAATCAAAAGACACAAAGTTACACCGAATACAACTTAGCAACTTGGAAATTACAAATTGGAACTGATAAAACCTAATGAGCCTATGGAAGAACTCCTTGGTTGACCCACGTGACTTAGGGAGATGCTTCGTGGTTCTTGGATTTGTTAGAGCATGGGATGACCCTTGAATTTTATTGGGCATACCTATTTTGTGGATAGGGAAGTTTCTCTTGATTTATGGGAATCACCAATGGTAGTGGCATTTGAGGCGCTGTGTAGGCCTATAGTTGTCATGGTGAAGGGCTGCCTTTTATCTCCAACAAGACTTGTAGGACCAAGTTCACTTGAGTCTCCGATGTTTAATCTCCTTCTTCAACAATTTCAGACTTTCTTAAGTTTGTTTGTGAATACCAAGAAGTCAGCTAGCATGTGGATAACAATTGGATAAGGGCGAAGGTGGAAATGCATGAGATGCAAATGTATGAACGTATGTGAATGCAAAAATGTTTTTGGATTTAGGGTATGATGCAAAAAGGTTTCATGGATATGCAATGCGACGCAGACGTAGTATGAGGGTAGACGTAGGGGTAGCCTATACAAGTTTATTGGTAGATATGAAAATGATAATATCCTACATTGTCTCAGAGATTGAGACAGGCAGGAACTCCTTAAGGATGAAAATAATAATAGATATGGATTTGAAGATACCCTACACTGACTCAGAGATTGAGACAGGTAGAAAATCCTTAAGGATGAAGATAATAATAGATATGGATTTGAAGATACCCTACACTGACTCGGATATTGAGACAGGCAGACACTCCTTAAGGACGAAGATAATAATAGATATGGATTTGAAGATACCCTACACTGACTCAGAGATTGAGAAAGATAGGAATTCCTTAAGGATTAAGGACCATAAAAGACGAAGAGGAGTCCCTACAAGATAGGGATTATAACTGAGGGACGAAAATTCCTACAAGCTAGGAATTGTAATAGACTAATGGGCGGTTAAGGAATACCTACAGGCTAGGGGTTATGACTTACGAAAGATAAACCCTACAGGCTAGGGATTGTATTATTCCAAAACTAAACCCTGCGGGTTTAGGGGTAGTGGAAATGGGATTATATGGATGGTATGCTTAGAAGGTAGGCTCTTAGTTTTGGCCTAAGGATATTCTATCCTCCCATAAGGTAGCTTCCTTATGGGTGTCATGAATAACACAAGAGGGAAAGGCACAAGGGCCTCCCTTAAGTAGAGCCTCTTTACAGACCGAAACTTTCATCTCTGGGTCATGGAAGGTCTCATAATGAGATTTGGTTTAGGGTTGTACAATGAGTCATAGGTGTCATTCCAAAGTCCTACTTTCCAAGAGGATATCTCTTGATAAGTATTCCTTTCACAGAATTCTACCGACTCTAGGTGAATTCGTCACATAAACTGATAGAGATGATATATCCCCTTGGCTAATAGACGAACCTTCTTTCTAGGAGTTTTAAATAAAAAAAATTTTATAATTAAAATCCCAACTCAGGTGAATAAATATAATGAATAATAATAAAAATAAACAACAAATAAAAAAATAAAAAAAAATTAAAAAATAAATAAGAATAAAACCCAAAAGAAATAAGAAAAACCTTAAAACCTAAAAACAAGGCTTCTAAACCTAGGGATGACTACCTAGCAGAGTCACCAGCTGTTGCAACTGATTTTTAAATCAGAGTCGTCAGCCTTAATTTTTATCCTAAGAAAGAGAATATAAAGGAATAACCCTAAAAGTTCGAAGATTTTAGGTTTGGACTCGGTTCTAGACGAAGGAAAGGTATTAGGAACCCCCTCATCTACCTTGTTCACAAGGATACTAGGTTTAGAAGCGCGTTCTTAGAAAATAGGATTTTAATTATTAATTAGGGAAAAAGGGGTTTGAATTTTAGTTAGGGGAAAAGGGGTTTGAATTTAAGTTAGGGGAACTCGCCACGATTTTAATCGTATGCCTACGTATCCTCTTAGGAGGAATCAGAGTTCCATTTCGTAGTTCACAATTGTTGGGTTGGGGTTTTTTATAAGATCACCTAGAATTGCTTTTGAATTAACCTTGAACCTTATCTGGGTTGGAAATTGTGTGATGGTAGACGCGGTTCGTAGTTTGATTCAAAGACAATGCTATTTAATCCTTTTTTTAAAGATGTTTTGGGTTTTGTTATGTTAGTAGAAAAATAGTTTGAAGTTGGTTAGCTGTTTTAAGTTTTGATATTAAGGCTCAAGTTCAGAAATTGAACTTTACCCGCTTTTGTAGGAGGAGTGTGAATATTAAGACTGAGTGGTGTATTAGAAGAAAATCTGGAACCAAAGATATTTTGAACCCAAATTGGCCGAGGGGTACGTTTTGTAACAGGATAGTCAAATAGGAGGGTCTGGCAAGTAAAGACTTAAGTTCAGATATTGAGCTGGGCCCAAAATGCTGATGGGGTGTTAAGGGCCCAAGTTAATAATTTAAACTTGGCCTATTAAGCGGGGGGTTTAGATTAAGTAGAATTTTAATAAAAAAGTTAGATTTTTTGAATTCTTATAATTAAAAGTTAATAGAGTATAATATACCAATTAAATCTAATTAGCTTAATAATTATATAACTACATTAATTATTTACCAACAAATCTAGAGCTAATAATAAAATCACTCGTTTTTGTGTTTGGACAACTTTTATAGACTAAATTAAGCAATTAATGAAATTAATATTTTATATCCTTTTTTAGAATAATAGAATGATTAGTAAATAAATATAAAGGGATTGTTACCCAATATCTATAGTCTAATTTAAACAATAGTTTGTCTAAAAAATAAAATAAAATAGAAATAACAAATGAAAGAAATTGAAGAGATTATCTTTCACATGACTTTATCTCTATTGCTATCACCAGGTTTTCAAAGCACTAACCAATGGTGGTTATAGTGGTGGTGGCCGCGATTGGAGGGTTGTTGGAGGGACTTCGTGCATTGGTGCGTGGAAGCTTCACCGAAATATGGTTGTGCAATTTGTGTATTGTTGATGGAAAAATTATTGATGAATTATTGATCTGTGAAATTGTTGATAAAACAAAATACTGCATATATATATATTACAAAGAAAGGAAACTATGAGAAAATATCATTATATGGTTAAATAAAACAATAACAACAATTAAAAAAAATAATCAGGAGGCCTCATATGAAATCATCGGTCAAAAATAGTAAAACAAACACCAATAATATTGAGAAGAAAATTTGAAATGAAAATGTGTGTGAAAAGTTGTTCTGAGAAATTCTGGATGAAATTTTAGGACAATGAGGAGTCCTATTTTAGACAAAAAAATTAGTTTAAAACCCCAAAAAAGAAAATTATCCAATATCCAAAGTTCAAATTCTCATCTTGGCCAACAAGATTAAGAATATGGACATAATTGTGTCTAGGTGCAAAATGAGAAAAATTGATTTGAAAATATTTTATTTATTTTTATAAGGTATTTTGACTATTTTTTAAAATAAAATAATGATTTTAATAAAAAATAATATTTTAAAATATAATAAAAAAATAAAAAAATAGTAATTTAATAATATAAAAAATATGATTTTTGTGGTTAGAAATAATTGAAAATTAAAATAAAGTTAGTAACAATAAACAACAAAAATATCCAAAGTGCACAAAGTGAGATTCAAACTTGTGACATTCTGCTTGCAAGTCTTTCTCCCTTACCAACTGTGTTATGTTACTTAGTTGAAATAAAAAGCCAATTGAAAGTATATGAAGGTGAACAATTATTTTCTATTTTTAAAATACAAATAATAATTATATTTTTAAACAAACTTGAAAGCGAATATTTGTTAAAAGCCCCAAAATGTTAATGTAATTAAACCAAAGGAATCTTTCACCATATAAAACCCAAGTTCGAAAATAAATTTCACGGTAACACAAAGGGCGGGAAATTTGGGGTATGATACTAGGGATTTATTTTTGTTTTGTTTTGTAGGTTATGGCTTCCACTCGCAGAAATACTATTTGAATCAACTTTGTAAGGGTGTCTCCTCAACTCAAAGAGTTAGCATCAAGGGTTCCTGAAAATTCTCTGTTCACCAAAAGATATGGTTAACTTCTCTATCTGGTTACCTCAAGCTTTGAAGAAGACATGATAAGGGTGATCTTTCAGTTCTTTGACCCTGTACATCATTGTTTCACCTTTCCGATTATCAATTGGTGCCTACAATGGAAGAATTCTCTCAACTACTAGGAGTATTTGTTCTTGAAAAAATATCCTTCACCGGTTTAGAGGAAACTCCAAGAACTGAAGTCATTGCCAAGGCCTTACATTTGAAGAGTTCTGACATTGTAGCCAATTAGGAGACAAGAAGTGAGGTCAATGGATTTTTGGCTAAATTCCTAATGGAGAAGGCTCGACTATTTTTGGATGCTATGTATTTACAAGCTTTTGAGGAGATCTTGGCTCTTGTAATCTATGGGTTGGTGCTTTTTCCTAACCCTGACCACCTCATATATGTGAATGCTGTCAAAACTTTCCTTACTCATAACCCTGTGCCTACATTTCTTGGAGACGTTTTACACTCTCTTCATATACGCACTATGAGGAAGCAAGGGAATCTTATGTGTTGCTTACCTTTGCTGTCTAGGTGGTTTATTTTGCACCTTCCCCGATCAGTACTGAAGAATGAGCAAGGTTTGAGGTGGTCGCAAAGGATAATGTTGCTTTCTCATATAGATATCTCAAGAGGATATTACAATCATTGATCATTGTGGGGAGTTCCCTAATGTTCCACTCTTGGGCATTAGGGGAGGTATTACTTATAACCCTTCTCTAGCTCTATGACAATTTGGTTATGCGCGAAGAGATGGTCCTCATGATGCACTTATCCATGGTATTATATTCGACTACGAGAACAATGTCCAAGGTTATCGTCAAAGGTTTGTATGAGCTTGGGGCATGGTAAGCAAGGTTGATAGCAAGACTTTGGGTCATAAGAATTCCATCCCTCTTGAGCCTTATCTCAAATGGGTACGAGCTCGTGCTTAAAGTCTCATGATGCCATATCTAGCTATCCTACTAATAGTTATGGAGCCTGTTGCTGAGGGGGATATTCCTTTTACCATTCTTCATCCTGACATGCCTATGGACCTCGAAGAATTGAAGAGATCTCGGATTCAACTCAAGGGGGAACGAGACACCTTTGAAGCTCTATTCTACACAAGCGAGAAGAAAGTGTTGGAGCTCACCAAGCAACTTCACGAGGAGCAAAGCCTGAATGCCTACATGGACACGAAGAGGAAGTGTTCGTGGGAGACTTAAGTCTTAGGTCTTAGGAATTTTCATTTTGTTGTCTCTTCGAGACCTTTTGATTTTTCTTTGTAAGCCCAAGGGGTAATTGTAACTCTTGAACTTATTAATGCAATTGTTGTTTTTGTTTCCTTTTTGGCTATACAATTTAAATTCCTTAAAGTCTTTGAAAACATTGCATCCACATAGCATGCATCATATCATAAGCAGGTTTTCTGATACAAGTTTCCTCATATTTTTACTATTTATTTCAGTATAAGATGGCTCTAGAGCAAAGCGTCAAGGATCTGCAGATTCAACATGCACAATTCCAAGAGGCTATACTCAACTTAGCTAAAGGACAACAAGAAATGATGGCACTCCTTGCAACCAAAAAGAAGACCAAGAAATGGGCTGTTATTCTCAACATGGGAAGAAGGTTCAAGGGGACTTCCCGACTGGCTCAAATAGAAGAGGCTTCTTATGAGGAAGAAGACAATCAAGAAGAGGAAGTTAGAAGCACTAGGGTTGGGGATGGAAATAACCAGATTTCTGAGGATAAAGACTACCCCAATGAGCAGTACCCACTGGAGGATCACAAACACAAATAGCTGGAAGACCGGCTTAAGGCTGTAGAGATCAAAATAGTTCCCTGTTTGGAATTTGGAGACTTAGGTTTGGTCCCTGGAGTGGTCATTCCCCATAAATTCAAGGTCACTGTCTTCGGCAAATACGATGGGGTCTCCTGTCCTAAGATGCATTTGAGGTCTTATTTCTGTAAGATTCAACCGCACACCGCCGATAGGAAGTTATGGGTTCATTTCATCCAAGAAAGCTTATCTGGAACATAGTTAGAGTGGTTCTATCAACTAGAGGGGACTAATATCCACACATGGGAGGATATGGCTGCTGCCTTCTACAGAAAATACCAATACAATACTGAGCTTGCACCAACTCGCATGCAACTACAAAGTATGACTATGGGCTCAAGTGAAGGCTTTAAGGAGTATGCTCAAAAATGGAGGGACCTAGATAGAAGGGTGCAACCCCCTTTGACTGATAGAGAATTATTGGACATGTTCATGGGCACCTTGACTGGTCCATTCTTTAATTTACTGATCAGGATTTCTTCGTCAGGGTTTACTGAGTTGATTTTGACTGGCGAACAAGTTGAAAGCGGAATCAAAGTAGGAAGATCCCAATGGCAACAACCTCTACTGCTGTTAAGAAACCATTTTTTGGAAATAAGGAGACTAATGTTATTTATGGAAAAAGGAGTCATGTCAAGAATGATCATCATCAGTCAGTAAGTGCAGTATTGATTTCTAACCCAACCCCAGTTCAACGACCACAAGACAAAACAATCAGCAAAGGCCGGATGCCCCGAGAAGGAAATTCACTAGGATCAACAAGCCATTGTCTCAAGCTTTAAAACATCTTTTAAAGGCATAATCGATAACACTGCGAGATCCTCCGCAAAATCCCAACACATCATCTCTAAAGTATAACCAAAATGTAAGGTGTGCATACCATTCCAATAGTCTCGGGCACGACACCAATGATTAGTTGGCCCTAAAAAGTAAAATCCAAGATTTGATTGACAACAAGGTGATTGAGTTTGACCCTCCAAAAACTCCTAATGTGATTAATGCACCCATGCCCAGTCATGGTAAAAGTATTAATGTTGTTGATGATGCTTCCTATGTATCCTCCATCAGTGATTTGAGTACTCCCTTGATGACCATTAAAAATAATCTGTTAAGAGCCAATTTATTTCCAAGCTTCCTTTAAAATTGTTACCATTGTGCTTCTCAAACTAATTGTTGTATGTGGTTGAAGAAAGGTATCCAACGCCTGATTGATAGCCATGAAATTATGTTCGAGAAAACTCTATTCGTAAAGAGTTTGTCTGAAAGTAGTTTCCAAGAGCTGAGACTTGAAGATATTTCCATAATCACCATTACAAATACTCTTATTTAGATCACCTCTAAAGGACCTATGTGGATTCCTGCTGAGCCAAGAGTGGCTCCCCTGATTATCACTACACCGGGGCCAGTCCCCTATTCTTCTGACAAAGCTGTGCCCTGGAACTAAGAGGCAGAAGTCTATTATCATAGTGTCAAGCAAGAGCCATGGATTAATGAAAGTTAAGATATTGAAATTACAAACATTGTCGGAACTAGTAAGGTCACTAGGACAAGAATGATCTTATCTCCGGAGATCTCTCCTCCAACAACTACTACAACACCTGTTCATATTCCTGCTGCTAGACCAACTATTAATACCCGAGGTAAAGAGAAAGTGACTGAGCTTGCCCATACGGAGGCACCATCCAAATATGTTACAATTGAAGACCCATCTAGACAAGAGATGGAAGAAATTCTGAAGATCATCCGAAAAAGTGACTACAAAATAGTTGAGCAATTGGGGTAGACACCCTCAAAGATATCCATGATATCTTTGTTATTATGCTCTGAAGCACATGCCCAAGATTTGTTGAAATTCCTGAAGAATACCCATGTACCACAAGAGACCACTGCTGATCAATTAGAGAATTGTGTTGCAAGCCTAACTGCTGATAATGGCTTATGATTTTTTGATGCAGATCTGACTCCGGCAGGGAAGAATAATAACAAAGCTCTACACATATCTATTGAATGCAAAGGTACCACTATGGCACATGTTTTAATAGATAATGGGTCCTACCTAAATGTTTTACCCAAAGGTGCTTTGGATAGAATGGACTGTGAAGGGTTGGTGCTGAAACCCAGCGATATTGTGGTAAGAGTTTTCGATGGTTCGAAGAGAATGGCCCACAAAGAGGTTGATCTTCTAATAAAGGTGGGATCTCAAGTCTTCAATTTAAATTCTTATGTAATGGATATCCGCCCGACCTATTCTTTCTTGCTCGGACGCCCATGGATTCATGGGGCAGGTGCGGTTACCTCTACATTGCATCAAAAGCTGAAATACCCGATGAAAGGGAAGATTGTCACAGTCCATATAAAGGAACAATATATGGTCAATCATTTGAATTCTTTCAAATATTTTGAAATGGATGGTGAATTCATTGAAACTCCCTACCAAACGTTTGAAGTAATTCCTCTGACGGTAGTTGTTTCTAAAGCTATTATTCCTGAGGTCTCTAAAGACACACCAAGAATGGCTTCCTTGAAGGATGCTAGGGCTGTGGTAGAATATAAATGTTGCACTATCTGGGGATAACTTCCTGATATCCCCTACAAGTCCAACAAATTTGGGTTGGGTTTCACTTCAAAGGCTCAAAAAGAGGTTTGTCGTGCTCGCGCTGGAGGACCACCTCTGCATATTAGCAACAATGAACTCAGTGCTTTGGAGGACACTGATAGTGATGAGGACTTGGATGACTGGATATTCCAAACTACTGATTATGGACTTAACAAATGGAAGGCCAAAGACTATATCTCGATCTCCTTCAGCCAGGAGTAATTATTATTTCCTATATTTATTTCTTTAAGAAGTTTGTCTGTATAATTTCTACTTAAAACAATTACTTTAAACCACGCTCCTTGTTCGGGGTACCATGGTCCATTTGTTAAGGGTTTTCATTTCATATATCGTATGCTCATTTAATGAACACATTGGACGATTTTGCATTCAAATTTTGCGCTCCTTGTCTTTCTTTTACTTACTTCATTTTCAAATAGCCATATGACCTTACATTCACACACACATTTGAAGATCCACATCCACTCAGGATCTCATTGACAACAATTCTGCTATTGCTGTTTATTATTTCGAAAATCCAATCTATCAAGTCGAAGACAAAGGTGAAAAAGATTGTGAGATACTTAGAGAACTCATCTGCCAATGAAAGAGGGTTGTTCTACGATCAAATAAAAGGTTCATCGCATGGTTCCTGATATGTTTGAGAAGATCAAGGCCGAGGTAATGAAACTTATTAATGAAGGTTTATTTTCAGTGATTTTGTATCCCCAATGGGTTGAAAATGTTGTTCCAGTGCCAAAGAAAGACAATAAGGTTCGTATGTGTGTAGACTACAGGGATTTAAATAGGGTAAGCCCCAAACATGACTTCCCCTACCACATATTAATATCTTGGTTGACAACACTGCTCAACACAAGGTATTATCCTTCATGGATGGCTTCTTGGGTTATAACTAAATTAAAATGGCTCCTGAAGACATGGAGAAAACTACTTTTGTCACACAGTGGGGCACCTTCTGTTATAAGGTCATGCCTTTTGGATTAAAGAACGCAGGCGCAACTTATCAAGGGCTATGGTGGCTTTATTTCATGATATGATACATCATGAGATAGAAGTCTATGTTGATAACATGATAGAAAGATCACAAACTGAGGAAGTGCACCTTGATCATCTGTACAAGTTGTTTGAAAGGCTGAAGAAATACAAGCTAAGGATGAATCCAAGCAAATGCATCTTCGGGGTAAGGTCTGGTAAACTCCTAGGATTTATCGTTAGTGGCAAAGGTATTGAGGTCGATCCTTCCAAAGTTAATGTTATCCAAGAAATGCCAGCTCCTTGTACTGAAAAGGAGGTAAGAGGTTTCTTAGGAAGACTCAATTACATTGTCCGATTCATCTCTCACTTGACTGTTACTTGTAAACCGCTCTTCAAGTTGCTGAAGAAATATAAAGTGGTAAAATGGAATGATGACTGTCAAATAGCTTTTGAAAAAATTAAAGAGTACCTTCAAGAACCTCTAATCTTGATGCCACCAGTTGAAGGAATACCTTTGATCATGTACTTAACCGTGTTAGAGAATTCAATGGAGTGTGTGCTGGGGCAACATGACGAGTCTGGTCGAAAAGAGCATGTAATATACTACCTTAGCAAAAAGTTTACCGACTGTGAAACAAGATATTCACTACTCGAGAAAACTTGTTGCGCTTTGGCATGGGCTGCTCGCCGACTAAGACAATATATGTTGACTCATACTACTCTATTAATCTCTAAGATGGATCCCATCAATAACATCTTTGAGAAGCCAACTCTCTCCTAAAGGATAGCCCAATGGAAAATGATCTTAACCGAATACGATATCCAGTACACTACTCAAAAAGCAATCAAAGGAAGTGTATTGGCAGATCATTTGGCGCATCAAGCTATGGATGATTACCAATCTATAAACTTTGAATTCCCAGATGAGAATATCATGTTGATTACAAATTATGAAAAGCCTGGACCGTATGAAGAACCTGAGCAAGGATCCCGATGGACTATGGTTTTTGATGGAGCTTCCAATGTACTGGGCAACAAAATTAGTGTTGTGATCATTTCCCCGAAGGTTTCCATACGCCTTTCACTGCCAGAATCTTCTTTGACTGCACTAACAACACGGATGAATACAAAGCATGCATCTTGGGTCTGAAAGTCGCTATTAACCTAAGAATAAAATTTTTAAGTGTATATGGAGACTATGCTTTGGTAATCAGTCAAGTTAAAGGAGAGTGGGATACAAAACATCCAAATCTTCACTACGCCAAAAATAAGTTTTAGTAGCACATAAAAGAAAGCGCTTTTGGAAAAAAGCGCTGCTGTAGGTTTTTAAAAAAATTTGCTTAAAAAAGCGCTTTCAGAGGGTGCCTTAAGAAAGCGCTTTTCAAAAGCGCTTCTAAAGGTCACCCTTAGAAAGCGCTTTTTGGGAAGCGCTGCTAAAGCTGGCCTTTCAGAGGGTACCTTAAGAAAGAACTTTTCAAAAGCACTGCTAAAGGTCAGCCTTAGAAAGCGCTGCTAAAGCTGGCCTTTAGAAAGCGCTTTTAAAAGCACTGCTATAGGATATCCAACGAAAGCGCTTTTTGATGTAAAAGCGCTATTATAGATGACCTTTAGAAAGCGCTTTTAAAAGCGCCTTCGTAGGTAGTTTTATAATAAATATCAAAACAAAATTCGTATCACTTTTCTATTCTCAGTCAGATTTTCTTCACGAGAAAACCCTAAACCAGAGCTTCTACGGCGGTCAACGGCGCTCCACTTCTCCGGCCAACTGCAATTCGAATCAAGTTTCATTTTTTTCCTCATCTCATATGTGTTTTTCTGGTTTTCGTGTGCTTTTGTTTGGTTAATGATTTTGAGCAAGCATGGTTTCTACTGTCATAGAAGTTATTAAGAAGTTGTGCATAGAAGTAACATGCTAAGAGAGAAATAATGGAGAGTAACATGCTAAGAGAGAAATAGTGGACAGTGTCACACATAATGGATAGTGTCTTTGTTTATGTTTAATCATGTCATGGGTGTTTGGTTTGTTGTGTTTTATTGGTTCTTTCATGTACAGAGAACATGACTTCTTTAGAGGCATTGAAATAATACTATGATATTATTGTGAACCAGAAAAAAATGCTTAATTAATTATATAGACTTACATTAACAAGTTGTGCATTGGTAAAACAAGCTAAGAGAGAAATAATAGAGAGCATAATAAAATATTTAATAAAGGTAGCCATATTGTTAACTCTATTAATATATTGTTTTTTTCGTGTGCTTTTTATGATTGATTTTGAGCAATGATGGTTTCTTGTTTATGTGTTCTACTCGTCTCTTTTCTTGGTAGGAATGTATTATACTTGTGTACTAAAGTAGTTGATAGAATAAAATGAATTTAGTAAAAAAAATTGAGTATTGGTTTTGTTATATGGTTGTGCAAGAGCAAGTGCAAGTTTTGAGTATTGGTTTTGTTTTCGAATTTATCATTTAGCTCAGATTGAATCAGAAACCGTAAACCATGGATAAGACATGGATGTATTCCAATCGATTTTCGAAAGAGTACGAGAATGGGGTATCAGAATTCGTTAAGTTTGCTATTGCGCACGCCGAAGACCCCAGTCGAATGACATGTCCTTGTTTGTGTTGCTCCTGAAAATGCTCCAGAAAATACTTCAGAAAAGACTTCAGAAAAAGATATTACGCGAGGTATAACTATTATGAGGGGAATCATCCGTGATAGAGATAGAGGAGTAACATATAATGTAGATTGGAATGATAATGACCAAATAATTGGGTTTAATGCTGCAAAGTTGACAAGCTACATTGGTACGCTTGTTCGTATACACATTCCAATCCCCACTCCTAGATGGAAAAGAGGAGAGTTGGATGAGGGTAAAGAGAAAGTTTGGACTGAGATAAAGGTACATATATGGTTTTTGTTATTTGCTTTATCTTGACAATAATATGTGTTTAAATTTCTTTTACTAACACACTTTATGCGTATGTTTTTTTGTAGAGGTCTTTTAACATTGAAGATACCCGTAAAAAGTATATAATGGGTTTGGCTGGAAAAAGAAATATGAGAACTTCATTACACCTGAAGAATGGGTTGGTTTTGTAGGCCAAAGAAGAGACGAGAATTTCAAGAAAGTGAGTTCCATCAATCGCGAGAGAGCGTCAAAACCCGCATATCCATACAAAAAAGAGCGTTTGGGATATGCTCGCTTAGAGGAAAAAATTATAAGTAAATATAAACTCTATGATCTTATTAATTTTCTCAATGTTTTATAATTGATGATCTTAATACTTGTGTCAATGCGTAGTTAGAAGAGACGAAAAGTGACGCAACATCACTACCAGCACATTTGTTGTGGAAGGAAGCTCGTGTGGGCAAGGATCAAGTTGTTAATCCCGATCTTCAACATGTGTATGATGAATGTGTAAGTATAAGATTGTGTATTTAATTAAATCAAATGTTTATTAATATTTAAATAATTTTTTATCTCCACTAATAATTTTCGATATGTAAATGAATTACAGGAGACCTTGTCACAATCGGTATCCCCAGGTGAGGATCAAGATACCAGGAGCGTACTTAGTCGAGCACTAAATATTGCTGAGTATCCGGGTCAGGTGAGGGGTAAAGGTCATGGTGTGACTCCATCCTCTTTGTATAAGCATCCAAGGAGAAGAAATCCTAGCAATGCATAAGTGATGCAAACATTGCAGGATTTACAAGCTCAAGTCCGTGAAATGCAGAAGGATAAAGAGAGATATATGGCGGAAAAGAGCAGTTCACAGTTGAAAGAAACTAGTGACAAAGATAGTATCAACTGTTAGCATAAATTTCCCGAGGTAATTTACAATATATATCCGTTATTATTATAGAATATTTTTAGTCACTTCTAACGGTTATTATTGGTTTAAGGCATTTCATCTTGCCAACTATACCTATCGTCGCCGACTTATCGACTAGTTGGCAAGGGAAAAGTCCATAACACTTTGGGAGATTTACTTCACCATAGACCGCTTCCGGATGGACACATGAAAGTATCGGTTGATATTTCTTTAAATATGGATGCGTTGCTTCCGGTACCTGACATTGTTGCTGAGACCACATTGCTGTGAGATGCAATAGGATCTTTTGTTGCATGGCCATCGAACCTCATTTTCATAGATTATCAGGTATGTTGAAAACCATTATGAATCTTTAAGTCTTCAACTGTCAGTTCTGACCTCACTTATTTCCACGATAATTATAGACTCCTACAAAACCCGCATCTAAGGGTAAAGGGATTTTGCGGCACGATGAGTCTGATGTATCACAAAAAGAGATACGTTTAAAATGTTAATTATATGATCTGAATAAAAAACTACATAATTTTATAATTTAACTGAGTCTATATGATTTTTAGGTACCTTTTCAAGGGTCACAACAAGTGAGCCAGAAAATCGTTGGCGTACCACCCAAGAAAAGGGTTCCTACTATATTTTTCCCTCGATACCGGCAGTGTCTTGAAACAATAGTGGCAACAACAAATTTGATGGATGGGGGTATTCGTCAAATGGATATGGATCAAGGTATCTTTGGTTTTCCTTGCACCGAAATAATTGGACATGAGGACGTGGAAGAGATTTTCGGTCATAAAGAATTAGGCGTCAGTATTATGCACACATACATCCGGTAACCCCGTCTTTATATTATGTAATTAGCTGAATTTTTTTAAAAACATTTCAATGAATATAGTCTAATATTAATTATGTTTTTATTTAAGGTTGTTAAATGACAAATTGATGCGCGAGAATCAATTGTCAAACAGATTCCATTTCGTGTCTTCCTCCCGTGTCAGCGGAGCGACAATTGGTATGGAACCAGATTTAGTAAGAGAGCACTTAGTCGAAAGATTCATGGCAACTGGCAGTACAAAAAGATTATATCTTTGGGCGTATAATACTATTCCTACAGGGTTAGATTTTCATTCTAAGTTCATTTTAATATTTTTAATTTTTGCGTAGAAAATTTTCTTCTAAACTGTTGTTTTAATTTATAGACGTCACTGGTTGTTGGTTGCTATCGATCCTATAAAAGAAGTGGTCTATTATCTGAATTCGGTTGACGGTGATTGGACAAATTATCCGAATATGAAGTTAATGATTTATACGTAAGTGAGATTATTCTAAATATTTTTGTGTATTTATATATTTAATTATTTTTGTGACATTGTTCTAAATATATATTTTTATTTTGTTAGAGCGATACAAGTATTCCGGTGTCAAAGAGAAGCTCGGGTACGACGGTCTAAATCAAACAACATTAATTGGATCAAAGTGTAGGTATATTAATTTCCACTATTTTGCTTATAATATTTATGCTATTTGATAAAACAATACAACTATATATTCTTATTTGTTTTTCTATGTAGTGTCCTCAACAGCAAAACGGTATAGATTGCGGATACTTCGTTATGCGGTTTATCAAAGAAATCCTTCAACTGAATCAAATAGAGATTCCAGTCACGGTATGGATTTATAACTTAGGATTTGTTTTATTATTTCTCGGATATTTCATATAATTTTTTACTTTTAACTAAATCATGCATATTATGTTTTGTTACGTAGTACTTCGATGAATACAAATGTGCATATTACACGAAACTTCAGTTGGAAGAAATCAAAGAGGAATTGTGTCAATATTTTATTGAGCAGAGAATCATATAAGGTATGAATACATTATTATGTGAAAAGTGTTATGAATACGTTATATGTGTACATGGAATACCATATTGACCGTGTTATTATGTTCAAACCTCGCAGGACCAGGACCTTAATACATAATTGACCGTGTTTCTTTCATACGTTAGGACTTGTTTAGTTATTGTTAGGGTTAATTTTGTAAGACTGATTTTGAGTTACAATGCTGATAACAATGGTTTTTATATATTTTGAGGTACAAAAATGGTGTATATATATTTTAGATTACAATGGTATACAATGCATTACCGCGGTTTATGAATTACAGGTTATGGAAACTGGTTTATATAAATAATATGCTGCAAACAATGCAGGTATATGAATTATATAAATTATACCTCTAAAAAAAACACCCTATGAAAGCGCTTTTTCAAGAAAAATGCTGCCTTAGGTAACCTATGAAAGCACTTTTTCACAAAAAGCACTGTCTAAGGTAAACATATGACAGCGCTTTTCCAGGAAAAAGCGTTGCTAAAAGACCACCTATGAAAGCGCTTTTACAGAAAAAAGCGTTGCTAAAAGCCTACCTAAGACAGCGCTTTTCCAGAAAAAAACACTGCTAAAAGAAAACTTATGAGAGCGCTTTTCCAAAAAAAAGCGCTACCTTAGGTAGACCTATGAAAGCGCTTCTTCATAAAATAGCGCTGCCAAAAGCCTACCTACGAAAGCTCTTTTCATTAAACAAAAAGCGATGCTAAAACCTATAGCAGTGCCACCTACGAAAGCGCTTTTAAGCGCTTTTAAAGGCCAAAAAAAGTGCTTTCGTAAGTCTTTTTCGGCGTAGTGTTTATCCCTTACAAAGAACTTGTGCTAACCTTGATCCCGTACTTTGAAGAGGTTACCTTTGAACACATTCTGAGGGAAGAAAATCAGTTGGCAGGTGCTTTAACTACCATGTCATCCATGTTCAAGGTTAATTGGGACAACGAAGCTCCTTGAATTACTGTCGAAAGATTTGACGAACCAACACACTGCTATGAGATTGACACTGATGGTGTAGAGGAGAAGCCTTGGTTTCATGAGGTGAAAAAATATCTTGAAGCTCAAGAGTATCCTGAAGAGGCGTCGGTCAACAAAAAGAAATTCCTGCGGAGGTTCTCATCTAAGTTCTTCCTAAGCAATGGGATTTTATACAAGCGCAACCATGATTCAACCCTGCTTCGTTGTATGGACAAGAAGGAAGTATAGAAATTTATGGAGGTTATGCATGAAGGCATATTTGGTACTCACTCCAGTGGACATACTATGGCCAAGAAGATTCTGAGAGCTGGTTACTATTGGTCGACCATGGAAACCGACTATCATCACCACTCGAGGACTTGCCATAAGTGCCAAATTTATGCTGATAAGGTTCACGGGCCTCCAATACCTTTTAATGTCATGACTTACCTTGTCTATTTGCAATGCGGGGAATCAATATGATTGGAGAAATCAAACCTACTTCCTCTAATGGACATCGTTTCATTCTTGTCGCCATTGACTACTTTACTAAGTGGGTTGAAGCGACTTCATTTGCCTCAGTTACCAAGAACATCGTAGCCCGGTTCATCAAGCATAACATCATCTTCCGATATGGTATCCCTGAGAGGATCATCACTGACAATGGCACCAACCTTAACAACACTATGATCACTGAACTCTGTGCACAGTTCAAGATCAAGCATCACAACTCTTCTCCATACATACCTAAGATGAATGGCACAATGGAAGCTACCAACAAAAACATAAAGAACATTGTGCAAAAGATGGTGGTGGACTATAAAGACTGGCATGAGTTGTTACCATTTTCTATTCATGGCTATCGTACCTTGGTGCGAACATCAACTAGGGCAACCCCATTATCTCCAGTCTACAGTATGAAATTTGTCCTACTTGTTGAAGCTCAAATCCATTCTCTAAGGATTATGAAAGAATAAACCTTAGACGAAGACGAATGGATTCAAAATAGGTTGGATCAGTTGAATTTAATTGACGAAAAGATGCTGGATGCTGTCTGCCATGGTCAGATGTATCAAAAATGTATGATCAAGGGTTTCAACAAGAAGATCAAGCATCGAGTATACCAGTCTGATGACTTGGTAATAAAGTGCATCATTCTTCCACAAGGTGATCCCAGAGGCAAATGGACTCCCACCTGTGAAGGACCATTTATTTTAAAGAAAGTTTTCTCGGGCGGTGCTATGATATTAACCACCATGGATGGTGAAGTTTTCCCACACCCTGTGAATGCGGATATAGTAAAAAAAATACTATGCATAAGAATGACCCGCTAGGTTGACATACCTAGGCAAAAATAAGGGCATTTCGACGAACCAAAAGGGTTCCGGAAAAAATAAGGAATATATACAAAAGATTATACACCTGGCAAGTTGAAAACCTGAAAGGGCGGCTTGGGAAAAACAGGGTATTCTGGTGGACTGAAAACTCGTTGGATCACTCACATGCAAGCTTTATTACCAAAGTCGAAATTTCAAATGGTTCAATGAACTTCTGCCGATGGCAAGGGACGAGATGTTCAAAGACATAGGGGCAATAGCAGAGTTTGGAACCCAATGAGATCACTTCCACATGGCTACACATTTTTTCCCACTTTATACTCTTTTAATTTCACGATGACTACCTCTTATAAGGATTTCCGTCTCTTTGTAAAAACTCGGTTTTTTATAGGAAAATTATCAATACAAATACACTTTAAAGTTCAAACTTTTTATTTTTCCTGTTTTGTTTGCAAAAACGTCCAATGACTAAAGTTGAATGAACATATGCATATGAACATGATTAACTGTTTACAAATATATGCATAAGAACAGGAATAAGCATTTATTCAAAATTCTAGGAGCTGGGATGGCATTCAAGTTGTCCATTAAATCCCCACAAAGTCACTTCTATGAGATTACCCCCACAGAGTAGTCTTCACAAATAACGGTACATTACCCATAATCTCCCCGACAGACTGCTCTAGCAAATAAAGGAGTATAATCTCTTTCCCAACAATATCACCATCCTATGGAGTTTCCAATCAGTACACTTCATGGAAATTCCATTCCCCTACTGAGTTTGGTCCTCCAAAACTGAAAAAGAAACCTTGCAGAGTCGTTCTCTTTAGCAGATTTAATTTCCCCAAGAGAGTTAGTTTCCTTAGCATAGCACTTCTCCGCCAACATGGCTTATTTCCCCAACAATCTACAATTTTCCCAGCTCGAGTTTATTTCTCAGACTACTACAAATTACTAACAAATTTGTTCCCCCCAATAAAGTTGTCGCTATCCCCAGAGTCTTGCTGCAAAATCGGGAATCAGACCAGATATCAGTTAGCCTTATCCTCCCCAGACAAGCTAAAGGCTTATCCATCTCTTTTATCCCTAGTTAGGGTATATAAAATAATTATCCTCCTCAGACGAGTCGGAAGTTTAACCATCTCTTTTATCCCCAGTCAGGGTATATAAAAATAAACTATCCAATAGAGCAACGGACGACCAAGGCTCCTAGACAAGATTGAAGATACAAATGCTCTTCATTCCAAGCAATAGTCAAGGACTTATTTTCCTAGACAAAGATACTACATGGGTTTGCAAATACACTTCACAACACATTCATACGTTATAACATATGCATACGAAACACATGTAGCACAATCTCATTTATTTTGAGAACATCATTACGCAATGCATTTCATACAGCATGACATTGCATATAGTTAACTCTTTACCTTTTCAAGAAGAACCAATTGACAAACCGATATCATCAACAAATCCTCAAAACAAATTATAGGTTGTTTCCCGAAACAAGACAAGCAAATACCTACATGATGGACACTACCTTCAAAACATCAATTGGCTCAGATTAAATAGACCAAAGATTTATTCTGATACTTCTCTCAGTAGACCTTTTTTTAGCTCAGATTAAATCGACCAAAGATTTATTCTAATACTTTTCTCAATTAAAGATTTAAATACATCTGCTGGCTCAGATTAAATCGACCAAAGATTTATTCTGATACTTATCTCAGTAGACATTTTTCTAGCTCAGATTAAATTGACCAAAGATTTATTCTGATAATTCTCTCAGTAGACCTTTTTCTGGCATAGATTAAATTGACCAAAGATTTATTCTGATACTTCTCTCAGTAGACCTTTTTTTGGCTCAAATTAAATTGACCAAAGATTTATTTTGATACTTCTCTCAGTTAAAGATTTAAAGACATCTGTTGGCTCAGATTAAATCGACCAAAGATTTATTCTGATACTTCTCTCAGTGGACCTTTTCTGGCTCAGATTAAATCGACCATAGATTTATTCTGATACTTCTCCCAGGTAAAGTCAAGTGTAGACTTAGTATAATTTCTCTATCAACAGTTATCTCTTGATGGCATCTATAAGACCATCTCTGTAACCTCTCCAAATGGCCTCTCTAAGCCCATTCCTGATATAATCAACAAACAATTTTACTTTATGCACAAGCGAGTGCAAACTTCTGGGCACTTAAGTGTTCAATCATCTTCTACCCTCAAGTCATGAATGGCAACAAGCCAATCTAACTCTTCAGGTTTAAGAAGATTGAATAGGGGCAGCTGTTGTACCCCAAAATTTTCCCTCCCTTTTCTCAAGACATTTCTCACAAAAGATCTCAAATGCTCAAGGATGCTCAAGAGTTTATCAGACAAGTTCACATCCTAAGCACTGAGACCACAAATTAGGGTTTTGGTTTTCAAAAGTAATATTGAACTTTTAATGCATCAAGTGACTTTCATGGTTCATTATAGGTCTCCAATATTTCCCATACCAAGTTTCAAGCCTTGCATCACAAATTTGCTCAGACAATTGCTCAAATGACTAAAAATCAACTGTATTGAGTAAGAAGTCAATTGTGGTCAACATACAGTCAAAATTCATGATTTTTGGCCAACATCAACATTTTTAAGTTATATTCATAAATTGATCAAAGTTTGATCACAATGCCTCAAGAAAAGCACTCAAATCATTAAAGGGGCAAAATTGTCAAAATTAGGGTTTTGTCTGAGAATGACTGATTAATGACTTTTGACCTAGTAACTGACCTAATGACTTGGATCATGGTCTCAAGGACTCAAAAACAACATGTTGACTTAATTTCATGGCTCAAATCATTTCTCAATATTAATGGATTGATAGTTAAAATTTGATTAACTGATGAAAAGTCAACTGATACACAAAAAGTCAAACTTTGACTTTTTGTCAACATTGAATTTCAAAGATCAAGATCAATCAAGACACTCAAAAATATAAAACTTGATCATAAAGAATCAAGAAATTCAAGAAAGTCAAGAATGTCAACAAAAAGTCAATATTTTCAATACTTAGAAAAATTGTAAGAGTTTTTAACCTTGATAATTTCACTACTTCATGACAATTTTTTACCATGATGCAAGATGATTCAAGGAAAACTTTCAACATGAAAGTTTTAGATCTCGATGAATTCAAAAACTTTGTCCCTAGGGTTGATGTCCAAAAAATTCTCAGATTTGAAGATATAGGCTCATGAAGTCATGACATTTTTTTGTAAACACTTAGTGAAATTTTCAACAAGTTTAGGCAGATTTTTTGTCCTAATTTCTAGGCCAATTTTCATCAAGTTCCAAGTTGATTTAGCCAAAGTGGTGAACATGAAGGTTGTAGACAATATTTCATGCTTTCCAAAATGTCCAAGAACTTGAAGAGATCATGCTTGAGCTAGAAGTTTCGAAGAGATGAAGATGGCATCATAAACTTGAATTTTAGGTCATTTATGTGAAGAACACTTAATCAAATATCCAACCATGATGCATAATCTTGTATTGTAGGCCTTCAAACTTGCAAATCACTCAATAATTTAATGTTTACACAACTTTTTGATCCATTGTCCAAGTGGTTCAAGCATTGTCCAAGTTGACTTGCCAATTAAGGAAGAAATGCCACACTTACATTTTGGAAAAGCAAGCTTTATGAAAATTGTCAATGCATTGGGCCTTGTAACTTGTATCTCTAATTGCAAGAAAAATAAAAAGCATGAATCAAGTCCCATGCACCCAACAAACATCAAAACATGCTTGTATTTGATCCTTGAAACCGTCATTTTTCATCCAACTTGATTTTTCACCTTCAACCAAACCATAACATGTCATCTTACAATTTTGGTTACTTCAAGCTCTAAAACCTTCCCTCTATAAATATAGGAGTCATTTGTAAGCTAATGCATGAATTTACAAGCCCTAAAACACTTCCAAACTCCATGAAATCAGAAATTGAATTTCAAACCTCCATTGTTGAACATTCTGACTTTGAACTTCAAACTCATAATCCACTTGTTTTTTTCCTCTCTAAATAAATTATAAAGCTCCCATACCTCATTTATAACTCATCCCCATCCCTATTTCATAATTGTAACTTCATCTTCATCATCCACCAAACTCAAAAAACAGTCACCTGCAACTTGACTTCTCCAGTAAGATTCAGGCACTTTCAGCATAAAGTTAAAGTTGCATTAGCTTCCTAGGAGTTCAGTGAAGCTATCCAGATCATCACAACATTTCCAGGAGTGCTCAAACTCCAAACACGATTTCTAGTTTTGAGGTAAGTTTTCTCAACTCTAAACTCTCTCTACAAGCATCATTAATGGTTACTTTGTGAATAAAAAATGTAGGCATCATAGCCCTGAAGCTAACCATGACCTTAGTTTTCATTTATGTTGCCTGAGTGATGTGAATTTTGAGTTTGAACTTTTTGGATAAATTAGGTTTTATTTGGTACCAAACAAAATTCATGTTCATCTTTGATTTATAGCTTTAGTTATTTATATGGTTGGATTCATTGTGAAAAATTGAACAACTTTCATGTTTACAATTTTGAAAATAGTTGAGAAATGAGCAAGATCAGAATGCATAGCAATGGTGTTGTTACTCTGCATGCGCAAGGATGAAGATGAAGCCATTTCAAACATTCAGGACCAATTTTATTTTAAGTTTATTGCATGTTGTATTATTAACAAATGAAACATCCAACCTAGTGGTAGAGGAAGCGCGCGTAAGGCATTGGTCTATAGGGACCTGGGTTCGAGCCCTAGTGGTACCCTTTTGTTTTTTTTACATGTTCTTACTTCAGATTCCATCTAATAAAGCTATGAGCACCTATCACGAGCCTCACATCAACGTCATTGGATATTCAGCAATCCAGATCCAGCGCTCTACATGATTAGGACCATGATACACCTTCAAAAGTCAGCCACATGGGATCAAAACACGCATGGACATTTGTTTTTCAGGCCTGAGTTATTTTTGAGCTCACACCCCCATTTTGCTTTTCAGCGCAGGCCCAACATAAATTTTTTTATTATTTTCAACATCAAACAAAAACTAACATCTTGGGCCTAACCTTTTTTGCTAAAACTTAACACCCATTCTAGTCTTTCACACCCATACTCAATATTTTTTATATTTTCTAATTTTTATTTCTTTACTTATTTTTATTTTAACCAAAAATACAAAAAATATATATTCTCTTAATTAAATTTAAAATGTTTTAATTTATACATTTTATTTTATTTTATTAAATTAAATTTTATTATTTTCTTTTACAAATTAGTATTGACATTCAAATTATTTTCTAAATAAATTACTTAGACTTAGGTATATTTTCCCCTTAATTTCAATTAACTTAGATTTTAGGATTTGTTAAAAAAATAACTAATATCTCATGTAATTAAAATTAAATACTTTAATTAGGTTAACCTTTAAACCTTTTTCTATCAAAAATCCTAAAAACAATTTCTTTCTTCCTCTTTACATTTTGTACATTCTATTAATATTAATATTCAATGGTTTGTAATAGATAATTAGGGATTTATTGCTTTCTTCCCCCTATTCACAAACATGTACCCCCTCCCCCCATTCCTAAAGCATTGTAATAGCGTAGGACATTTAAATTCCGCAATTTATCTCTTTCCTTATTATTGCTAGTAATTATGGTTTGCATAAAAAGACTTAAAATCAAACATTTGACAACCCTAATTCAAGACAAAATACATGAAAATAAAACACTTTGCACACATGCACCTATAGGGTAACCCATACTTGTTGCCTCGGATATAAACAGTCACGTCCCTCGAGTGTGGGATGTTTTAGCAAAGACCCTCGATTAAAATATCATAGTCCCTTGATGACCCTTCAATGTTGCCTTTGGTATATGATCTTAGTCCCTTACGATAATTTCTAAAACATCTTACAAGTTGCCTTCTATGAGTGTACGAGGATCAACGTCTATCCCTCACATCCAATGATAAAGCTCTCTACCAATCAATGGTAAAGTAGCACTATCTAAAGGAGGAAGAAAAAAACAATTTTTTTTGAGTAGGTAGATTTCTCGTAATTTCTTGCTCACAAACTAAAACCATTTTCACACCTCACACTTTCAAAAACAAATATCTTTTCAACCACCCTCTTTTTAAACAAATATTTTCAAAACAAACATTTGTATGCATTCTCAAACAATACGAGAATCATTGCAAAATTGCCATACTAAGGCATTTTCAAAATATTTCAAAACAAACATATTGTATACATTCTCAACGATACGAGAATCATTAAAAAATTATCATTTTTAAAACATCTTCAAAACATTTCCCAACTTACACAAACATAAAGCATTTCAAAGTGATCAACCAGTTAAGAGTCTGTAGATAACTATGGATGAAAAGGTTACTAACACCTTCCCTTTTCATAACCTACCCCCGAACTCAAGAAAATTCTCAAAAGGTCTATCATGTTCTTTTCAACCTTTCCTTTATTGGATTAAAGAAAAGTCGATGGTGACTCTTGCTATCTGCAACACTTGCAATAAAACGCAAAACACCCAAGTCAGTTCTCCCACCATATTACACCTTGATATATTTTGATTTTGGGGGTTAAGTTATTAAAAGGCAAGGTGTTAGCACACTTTTCATCCATAGTTATCTACATGCTCTTAATTTCTAGCTCACTTTTGAAAATTTGCTTTGCGTGTGTGATTTGAAAATATTTTTGAAAAGCCAAAGTACGACCAACTTTGTAATGGTTCTTGTATTAGTCCTCAAGAATGCGTACAAAGTGTTTGAAAATATTTTGTTTGAAAAGTATGATGTGAAAAAATGTTTATTTCAGAAAAGAGTTGTGAGCAAGCGATTAAGAGTTCCTTACCCACTAAAGGCCGTTCTTATTTTTTTCCTTCTCCTTTAGAGATAGTGATATCCATACCATTAGTTGGTAGATAGCCTTATCTATTGGAAGTGAAGTGATAGACGAACGTTCTTCGTAAGGTCATTGAAGGCAGCATGTAAAGAATACTTTAGCAATTTGTATTGGAGGGACTAGATCATTTTCGTAGGTGTAGCGGTGAAAATCAGAGATCAAGCTATTAATTAACTTGACTCACAAAAGCAAGAGTCGCCACCACGCTTTATTATTTCCAAGGGAAAAGGGAAAAGAGCGAAATAAAACCCTAAAATATGCAATGTAAAGTAATATTTAAAAGTAATGAAAATACAATGCATTTTTAAAAGAGATCGAGAGTTCGGGAGTTGGTTATACAATGGGAAGGTATTAGCATCCAATGCATCTGCGGTACTCCACAGGAACCTTTTGAAATATCTGTTTTTGGTTAAAATTGTTTGTTTGATTAAAATGGTTCGTTTGGCTAAAAATCGGTGTTGGAGAGATTTTGAAGATGTGATAACCTAATGTTGAAGTTTTGACTTAAAAGGGGTGTGAGTTTAAAAATTGATTTGTAGGAGATTCGTCTTAAGATTAATAAAACTAAAAAAAGGTATGAAGGGATTTCACATAATCGTATTAGATACTCGATGACATGAAGTCAACAAATTAATTCTTTCCCTTGGATTTAAAACCACAGACAGATAAATAAGCTAAGAGTATATCAAACCTCAGGTGAAAATAAATCACAAGCCGACAACATCAAAAAAAACCTGATGTAAGATAATACTCCAAGCATCAGATAAAGCGCAAAGGACGATGGATAAAGCTCACGGTATCAGATAAGGCTCAAGATATTGAATAAAGCTCGCGGTATAAGATTCCCTGCATCATATGAAATATACAGACAAAACTAACAGCACGGGAAACTTATGTGCGTCCGCACAATTTTCAGAAGTTAGTTGGAATTAAAAATAAAATCACAATGCGATGAAAATAATATTTTCAAAACCTGAATTTATTTACAAGTGAAGTGAATAGACAGTCAAAATATTATGTACAAGTATATATTTACAGTACCAAATATTAAATCAAAATAGTAAGGTAAAAAAGGAATAATAAAAAAGTATAAATGCGCTATGCGAGAGCGAACACTTGAAACAGTTCTCGGAAACCTTCACAGTAAACAAACTCGTTAGTAGCATAAGCGGTATAAAATGAAGGAAATTGCAACGGTTAAAACATGTGTCAGTAAGTAAAAAAAATGAAATTGTGTGTTGCATATGAATAAATGAATATTTACACAAATAAAAATCAAGAATTCATGACATTATTCAATGTAAACACAAAAATCAGCATTGCATTCATTATTTCAAGTGTATCAAAAGCAACCGCTATTTCAAACACAACGGAAAACAAAAATCCAAAGCTCACTTTGCAACATGAGAAATTGAATTCAAAGCATGAACCAAACAAATGATGATTATCAACAATTTAAATTCACAAACAAAACCAAAGAAACTCATGCTATAATTCCATTCAAACCATGAAAAATCAAACATTATTCATGCAAATCAAAAGTTGGACAGCAACTAAAAACTTTATGGACTTAAAATCTCAAAGCGAAAATCAAATGTTCATTCCATTTATGAGTATTCAAAAACCAATTAGCATCTATTCATGCTACTCAAAACATGTTCAAAACATGGAAAACAAAATGTAATTGAGCCATAATCGATCAAATTGAAAAAACCGGGCAGCAACTCTATAAAATATGTCCCAAAAATTCCAATTTTAAACATGGTTTGTAACAAAAGGAAATAGCCTGATGTCTTCAATGGTTTCTCGGTTAGATTTACACGCAAATAAAATGCGGCATTATCGTCACCTTCATCGAAACTAACATGAATATTATTCACCACAAATTCAATTGAAATCAAAACAAGAACAAATTATCACGGTACAAATTTCAATCGAATTCAAACAAAACATGGTAATAACTCAACATACACAAACGAAATGGTATCCAACACAATAAATTCAGCATAATCCAATACTTAAAGCGACATTGAATTTAGAATTCATCATAGTTTAATAGCAATTTTGACTCAACTGAATAAATTCAAAATCACATTTCAAGCTACTATCAGTGGATTACCAATCTAACAACAAACTGTTTTTCATCAGAACTTAACAACAAAGCAAAAATAAACAGCATCACAATTATATGCAACTGAGATAAGATCAGAAATTACCGAATCGTGTCGACATGGAGATGCAATATGTTAAACATTCACGGCGAGACGGAGAGAAGCTGCAAGCAAGTTGGTCATGGGAGTTGTTGGTGCTGTTTGACGGGAATCGCTTGCGGAATCGGTATTTTAACGGTGACGGATTGCTAGCGGAACAGGGTAGTTTGGGTCGAAGATGAAAGTGATGGTTACTGTTGGTGGATAGGATGATGCAGCGTGATAGCAGGGAGGAGAAGATAAAGGGCGATTGGTGGATGAAGGGATATGATGTTTCCGGTGGAATGGGTTGTTGTTGTTCTGGTTTGAGAATGGAGAAGGTTGAGGGAGATGGGTTACGGTGAAGATGCAGAGAAGAGGAAGAAGGCGGAAGGTTGAAGTTAGTAGCTGGGAAATGAGTAAACGCATATGCTTGTTGTTCGTGGAGAGAGGGTGAAGGGAATTAGGTGGGTTGATTGAAGGGGTATGTTATTGGCGGAGATGGAAGGAGTAGGGAAACAGAGTTATGGAGAAGGATTGATTGAAGAAGGGTGGAAAATTGAAGAGAGAAAGTAGCAGTACGTGAGGTGATGTGGGTGAAGGACGGAGTGAATACGGTGGATGCAGTTTGTCGCAGAAAGAGGAAAGGAATAGTGAGAGATGAAGGGAAATTGGGATGGATGTTATTTACTGTGAGGCGAAATGGAGAGGGGGTATTACTGCTAATGCTTTTATTTTTGTGATATGAGTAGAGAAAGAGATAAGTTGTATGCTACTGTATTGTTTTTTTTTTGTTCTCTGATACAAAGAAAATTAAGAGGTCTTATATAGACAAGTGAAGAAGAAAAAAAATTGATTTTAAATTCAATCATGATCCGTTGATTTCCATTTTCTCTGTATCAATCTACCACTTTTGCTAACAGCCAATGAGAGCATAGTATAGTGTAATCAATATATTTTTGTGACAAAAACGCCCTTAAATGATAAAAATGAAATAAAAAACTGAAAGTATTAAAATTAATTCAATTAAAAATATATTTTTTTGAATAAAAAATAAAGAGCTAAAATGACCGAAAACAATAAAAAACGGACGAAAATTTATCCGAAAAAATAAAATGAACACATTAAAATAAACTACATGTCACAAAGATTAAATAAAAAATATTCAAAAAGTCGAAATCAAAATAAAATGATAATAAAAATATCGGGCTAAAACAGATATTTACGGTTAAAAACGAGACTTCAAATTGTATCGAAAAAATAAAGCGAGCATACCGTCATAATCTACGCAAAACGCATATTCATAAAATGATCGGTAAAAGGTGAAAACTTGAAATATTTTTTCTCACTAATTTTCCGCACAGTGTCGAATCGCTTTTAACAATCTGTCTATAAAATCGAAATATTTTTATTATCAACATATAAACAACTTGGAGCAATGCAAGAAACGAGTAAAGAGATAAAAATGCATGAAGTGAAATGTCAGGTATTTTACAACTGAAAGACGATGCAAACTTTGATTTAAACTGACTTTTCTGGTCAACTTAAATACGACTAATGATGCAAAATGTGATGAATGAAGATATTTACTAATGATTGTGACTAAATAACAAAATATGATATGAAAGTGCGACTAAAACATATTAGGGGCGAAATTTAGGGTGCAACAGTTGTGCCTTGATGAATCAGTCTTCGAGAATCCATAATCAACCGTACTTTTGGCTTGGGAGACTCAAAACCTTAATTGAGGCGCGACACCTGACGCTCTTGATTCAGACCTGTCTCTGCACATGAAACAAAAGAAAACATGAACATACACCTTTGTATGCGATTAGAAATTAGTGATACATAGGCTAAAAATGTTCAAAACACTTGACAATCTTCGCATAGTCAAAGCTCGAAGGTGAGAGGTTAAAACCGACCGTATTTCGTGACCTTGACTTATGTTTAAAAATGCAAAAAATAAAAATGGGATCTTAGGTCAAAAATTGGGGTATGATAGCTGCCCCTATTTAAGTTTCTTCTATCTGGAGATATGAAGATTGGAATCTTCATTTCGACGAGATTGAAGGGACTTAAATATAGAATACATAATTTTTGGCCTTAAGATACCGCCAATAGTTTATGATATGATATGAATGTGATATTTTAAATTTAATGAGGGATGATTCCGCATGAGATAAACTACTGTTGGAGAAACCAATCACAGTAATCACACAGGGGAAGAGATTATAACTCAACTGGGGAAGCAAAAGTCATAGGCTTCAAATGAGAGACTCTTGAATGATTTACATCAGTATTGAGACTGGAAAAGAAATGATTTACATCAGTACTGAGACTGGAAAATGATTGACATCAGCATTGTGGCTGGAAAACAAAATGATTGGCATCAGCACTGTGGCTGGAAAACAAAATGATTGACATCAGCATTGTGGCTGGAAAACAAAATGATTGACGTCAGCACTGTGGCTGGAAAACAAAATGATTGACATCAGCACTGTGGCTGGAGATAAACATCTCTGATTTCTGAATTTTACCAAGAACGGGAACACATTTCTTCTCTAACCAAGATATCGCTTGAAAAGGATAAAGTAACAAACTTCCCCACGGGACTTTTCCAAAGGGATGCCATTTGCTGAGTAGACATTATTGTTGGAGATACACAAGCTGCTCAAATAAAGAGGCCGCCACTTGCTTCCTTTCAAAGGTGTCAATAACATACAAGATGCTCATGAAGAGACCGCCACTTGATGTCTTCAAAGAATATTAAAGCACACAAGTTGCTCATGAAGAGTCCGCCACTTGTTGCCAAAAACCCAAAAGCTGCTCATAAAGAAGCTGCCACTTGCTGTCTTCAAAGAATATCAAAGCACACAAGCTGCTCATGAAGAGTCTGCCACTTGTTGCCAATAACCCACAAGCTGCTCACAAAGAAGCTGCCACTTGCCGTTTTCAAGGGAACAATAACACACAAGTTGCTCAAATAGATAAGCTGCCACTTGCTGTCTTCCAAAAATACTAACGTACAAGCTGCTCATGAAGAAGCTGCCACTTGCCGTTTTCCGTACAAGCTGCTCATGAAGAGACCGCCACTTGCCGTTTTCAAAAAGTGTTGATAACATACAAGTTGTCCATGAAGAGACTGCCGCTTGCTGTTTTCTCAAAGATACCCGTAAAATATCATGAAGATATTGCTGGAGGTGAGAATCAATAATTTCATCGAGGATGGACAAACTGCTCATGAAGAGACCGCCATTTGTTGTAGAGAAATCAGAAATAATCAAACTGCTCAAATAAAGAGTCAGTCACTTGTTGTCATGTCGATATTCCCGAAGAAGGTTGTGATAACACTACTGGGGAATATAGTTCATCTTCAATGGGGAGCCATGAATAAATCCTTCTTGAGGAGACCAATTATTTACGTTGCAAAATAAATGTACTCTCCATCTAGGTTTCACAGCCTAGAGAGATCCACAGGGTATCATTCACAAGAGACAAAGCTCGATCCAGGAATAAACTGGAGAGAAAATAGTCAAACAAGACTCCACCCAATGAGGAAACAACTCAAATAGGGATTTATCCTATCCAGAGATGGAAAAGGAAAGCTAAAGCAAGATTCTTCCACGAGAGTTAACTCAGTGGGGAATTAGAAAAGAGGCGCACTTTCTGCTTAAATTGACACTCTATTTGGAAAGATCAAATATGCTATTTGAATAGACATAACCAAGGTATACGAACTCAAAGATATCAACAAATACAAATGTGCGTGCATGATGCAAGTATGAACGAATGCATGAATGTCATGTATATGTTGACAAAACAGACAGGGGAGATAGACAGAAGATGATAAGACGTCCCATTACAACCCGACGCTCAGCTAATCTCAACAAAAGGGGAACATTACTGGAGATAAAAACAAAAGCCATCATTGGAGCAAATTCCTTTTACAAGGCTTAAATCTCTTTGGAGAGGAAGATATTTTTCGGTAGAAAGCCCAAAGTTCAGTCTTCTATCACTAACAATCCCTTGAAAGGATGACAACACGAACAATGTTTCGGCTGGAAAAAGTCATGCTTAGCTGGAGATACTGGGAATACCACCCTCTGATAATGTGTGCAAAGCATATCACATATCTTAACAAATTTGGATTTCCCATGGGACTAATTTTGGATGCCCCAAGTTTACTGCTGATAAGCTGCATGTTGCACGACAATTCTTGCGAATAACTTCACTTCTAAAATGCCCCAAGCTATATGGTTGATAAGGAGAAATCGTCTCAAGAGGATTTTACAAAAGACCTGGCATTCACTATGCTCTGGTGTCTTCAAACTCTTAGAGAGATTCATCAAATCTCGATGTGATTGCCCCGGATTGACTGTAGTTGGCACAACAAAGTCTTAAAATTTTGCCCCAAAAGAGTAAACAAATTGGGAAAAGCATTAACTGGGAGAAGCAACATGTTTGTGCTTAAGGTTTTCATGTGACATGCCCCCTGATGTGATTTTTTCTAAAAATGATACTCCAATTACTCAATCATAGTTTCAGGCCTTAAAAGAATAAACTCATCAGTGGTGCTTATGTGAGCTTCCTTGATATCAAACACATGTTTTGTAGTTAGAAAAAGTTTACAATGAGAATGAAAATTCTAATGCAACAGTTATGTAAGTCTTGAAGATTTTGAAAGATATCGCACAAATTTTGCGAGTTAAAGCACCATTTATCTTTGTATAGGAAAAACATATGATACCAACATAACTATTTAGAACATTCATGGGAGTCAGGAACACTATCTCATTGAAGTATGCTTTCAAAATAACCTTGCTTCAATTAGGACTTTTGAAGGTTGTAACGTGGTCTGGTTCATGGTTTTTAGAAAAAAGATTTTAAGGCTCAAAATATTTGGTGCTCACCCATTCTTCATGATGTTCTCCAACCCTATGTTCAGTTAATTCAAACATGAGTGTTCATCTCTCAAAAGGATTTTGTGACGGTCAAGGAAACGACGAGGCTTTCGGAGTAGAAACCACCCTCATGTCTTCGTGTTTGTAGTCACCAATTTGTTCTTTGCTGAGGACTTTTCTTTGCATTCCTTTCTTTGCAATTTTTATTTTCCCTAACTTTTGCCTGGACTAATTCTTTTGAATTGATAGTCCAGCGGGATGCCTTAATTTTTGCCTAAGTCACACGTTTTCATGTTTTTTTGACTTAGCAGGCTTTTTCTTTTTCTCGATTTTTGACTTTTTGAATAAAATGTGTGACATTAGCTTGTATTTGCTTGTTGAGAAGATTGTGATTGCCTAGTTTCTTGATGAATGAGGGATAACATTGTGATTCCACATCTTCTGGCTTCATTATACATGAAAGATAGCCCTCATAGTTTCTCTTCAGAAATATCTTCCTTATGAATTTTGAACACTCAATCAGATTAACTGAAAACTACCCTGCCCCAGGTTAAAAGTTGAGGGTTTTTTCGTATAGAAAAGAAACTTCTACTTCAAGGCTCAAAAGGGGTTAGCAAGGGATTATCTTCCTTATATCTCCGGTGTTTAGGGATTAGAAACAATGCTTGTACATCATCAACAAGATCTTATTCAAAAGCATGCAACCAGAGATTTTGTGTTCTTTAGATCATCATCCTCCTCAATCTCTGCCTAGGTAAGAGGATGGGCAACAAGTTGGTATCATAATGCAAAAAGCAATTTAGAATTTGAAAACAAATATGTGTGAAACAAATGAATTTCTTCAAGACAAACATGCTCATTGTATTAAGATAATCATTCAAATGTAAACAAGTTCTTACATGCAAACAATGTTTTGATAAACAAGAAAAATTGCAACAAGCAGAAATAAGTTAATGATCGGGGAAGGCTTTCCATCTGGACTTGAATCACTGAAAACATCCTTCAAAACTCAAAGTGACCATCAATCGTGTTTACTCTTCGGCACGTGCTTGATTTAAACTTCAAAACCAACGTCCTTGAATGACAATCAGTGAATACTTTTATCATCGCTTCCTCCTTCTTAGAAGGATTGACTTGGGCGGAAACCAAAATTTAGACCAAACCAGTTAAGGGCTCCACACTAGCTTTCAAATTAGTCATCTCTCTACGGAGTTCAGAAACCTCTTGCTTGATATTCTCCATTGTTCTCTTAGCGCCAGTGTTGTACTGGTGAGACCAAAGGAAAAATAAGACTCGGAAAAAGACCTTTGAAAGTGAAACAAAAAAATGTAGAATGATGTATGATATGCAAAAGAGAGTTTTTATTTGATTTTCAAGGAACTCAAGATATTAAGTTGTAAACATCAAAGTATGAAGATAGAAGATGAATTTTAAATTGGCTCCAAACATTGATCAAGTTATCATCAAGATCAATCATCCATTTTGGTGGATTAGGGTTTTCGCCCTATCAACACCCAAGATCCATTGAGCTTGACGAAACTTGTGATGTTTACAAAGAAAGACTTCCAAATCAAGTGAAAAAGGGTTTCATGGATGCATGAAGGTATGGCTAGGCAACAACCACAAGCAAGGTCAGAAACAAAGTCGAAAGGTTCAACGTCACGAGCATGGAGTCAAAGGTAAAGACCATCCCCAAGGTATGTACTAAAGGTTTAACCACACCTGCAAAACAAGGTTCTAAAAGTTCTCGGAGTCTACATTCCTCCTTCGGATATTACCAACGTCTTGATTACTCAATAATCAGCAATATTCTCAAGAGAAACTCATCCGAGCGTAGCATCGCGTAACAATTACTTCCGGATTACTCCGTTATAATCTTCGCGCTACACCTAAAAGGCCAAGATGGGTTAGGGTTCTACGGTTCCCAGCTTCTCTGGCTCCCAGGTCGAAAATAATAATGTCTTCTCGATTACTCGGTAAACAAATATTACGTTCAAAAGGGCCTTCCACTGAGTGGGGGATCTCATGTCTCCTTCTTCGGGATTACTCCCTCAAAGTTAACATGAATATACCGCCCGTCCTATTCCTAAGTGTAACTTAGTCCGCGTATAGGACTTGTCCTTTGTAAATATTATCAACACCCAAATAATATATACATATAATCAAACAATCAAATAATGATAAAACAGATAAAACAAATTAGGCTTAACCCACTTAGGGATGGACCAGCAAGAGGTCAATCTATCCCCAGCAGAGTCGCCAATTCTGTAGCGGTGAAAATCGGAGATCAAGCTATTAATTAACTTGACTCATAAAAGCAAGAGTCGCCACCGCGCTTTATTATTTCCAAGGGAAAAGGGAAAAGAGCGAAATAAAACCCTAAAATATGCAATGTAAAGTAATATTTAAAAGTAATGAAAATACAATGCATTTTTAAAAGAGATCGAGAGTTCGGGAGTTGGTTATACAATGGGAAGGTATTAGCATCCAATGCATCTGCGGTACTCCGCAGGAACCTTTTGAAATATCTGTTTTTGGTTAAAATTGTTTGTTTGATTAAAATGGTTCGTTTGGCTAAAAATCGGTGTTAGAGAGATTTTGAAGATGTGATAACCTAATGTTGAAGTTTTGACTTAAAAAGGGGTGTGAGTTTAAAAATTGATTTGTAGGAGATTCGTCTTAAGATTAATAAAACTAAAAAAAGGTATGAAGGGATTTCACATAATCGTATTAGATACTCGATGACATGAAGTCAACAAATTAATTCTTTCCCTTGGATTTAAAACCACAGACAGATAAATAAGCTAAGAGTATATCAAACCTCAGGTGAAAATAAATCACAAGCCGACAGCATCAAAAAAAACCTGATGTAAGATAATACTCCAAGCATCAGACAAAGCGCAAAGGACGATGGATAAAGCTCACGATATCAGATAAGGATCAAGATATTGAATAAAGCTCGCGGTATAAGATTCCCTGCATCACATGAAATATACAGACAAAACTAACAGCACAGGAAACTTATGTGCGTCCGCACAATTTTCAGAAGTTAGTTGGAATTAAAAATAAAATCACAATGCGATGAAAATAATATTTTCAAAACCTGAATTTATTTACAAGTGAAGTGAATAGACAGTCAAAATATTATGTACAAGTATATATTTACAGTACCAAATATTAAATCAAAATAGTAAGGTAAAAAAGGAATAATAAAAAAGTATAAATGCGCTATGCGAGAGCGAACACTTGAAACAGTTCTCGGAAACCTTCACAGTAAACAAACTCGTTAGTAGCATAAGCGGTATAAAATGAAGGAAATTGCAACGGTTAAAACATGTGTCAGTAAGTAAAAAAACATGAAATTGTGTGCTGCATATGAATAAATGAATATTTACACAAATAAAAATCAAGAATTCATGACATTATTCAATGTAAACACAAAAATCAGCATTGCATTCATTATTTCAAGTGTATCAAAAGCAACCGCTATTTCAAACACAACGGAAAACAAAAATCAAAAGCTCACTTTGCAACATGAGAAATTGAATTCAAAGCATGAACCAAACAAATGATGATTATAAACAATTTAAATTCACAAACAAAACCAAAGAAACTCATGCTATAATTCCATTCAAACCATGAAAAATCAAACATTATTCATGCAAATCAAAAGTTGGACAACAACTAAAAACTTTATGGACTTAAAATCTCAAAGCGAAAATCAAATGTTCATTCCATTTATGAGTATTCAAAAACCAATTAGCATCTATTCATGCTACTCAAAACATGTTCAAAACATGGAAAACAAAATGTAATTGAGCCATAATCGATCAAATTGAAAAAACCGGGCAGCAACTCTATAAAATATGTCCCAAAAATTCCAATTTTAAACATGGTTTGTAACAAAAGGAAATAACATGATGTCTTCAATGGTTTCTCGGTTAGATTTACACGCAAATAAAATGCGGCATTATCGTCACCTTCATCGAAACTAACATGAATATTATTCGCCACAAATTCAATTGAAATCAAAACAAGAACAAATTATCACGGTACAAATTTCAATCGAATTCAAACAAAACATGGTAATAACTCAACATACACAAACAGAATGGTATCCGACACAATAAATTCAGCATAATCCAATACTTAAAGCGACATTGAATTTAGAATTCATCATAGTTTAATAGCAATTTTGACTCAACTGAATAAATTCAAAATCACATTTCAAGCTACTATCAGTGGATTACCAATCTAACAACAAACTGTTTTTCATCAGAACTTAACAACAAAGCAAAACTAAACAGCATCACAATTATATGCAACTGAGATAAGATTGGAAATTACCGAATCGTGTCGACATGGAGATGCAATCTGTTAAACATTCACGGCGAGACGGAGAGAAGCTGCAAGCAAGTTGGTCATGGGAGTTGTTGGTGCTGTTTGACGGGAATCGCTTGCGGAATCGGTATTTTGACGGTGACGGATTGCTAGCGGAACAGGGTAGTTTGGGTCGAAGATGAAAGTGATGGTTACTGTTGGTGGATACGATGATGCAGTGTGATAGCAGGGAGGAGAAGATAAAGGGCGATTGGTGGATGAAGGGATATGATGTTGCCGGTGGAATGGGTTGTTGTTGTTCTGGTTTGGGAATGGAGAAGGTTGAGGGAGATGGGTTACGGTGAGGATGCAGAGAAGAGGAAGAAGGAAGAAGGTTGGAGTTAGTAGATGGGAAATGAGTAACTGCATATGCTTGTTGTTCGTGGAGAGAGGGTGAAGGGAATTAGGTGGGTTGATTGAAGGGGTATGTTATTGGCGGAGATGGAAGGAGTAGGGAAACAGAGTTACGGTGAAGGATTGATTGAAGAAGGGTGGAAAATTGAAGAGAGAAAGTAGCAGTACGTGAGGTGATGTGGGTGAAGGACGGAGTGAATACGGTGGATGCAGTTTGTCGCAGAAAGAGGAAAGGGATAGTGAGAGATGAAGGGAAATTGGGATGGATGTTATTTACTGTGAGGCGAAATGGAGAGGGGGTATTACTGCTAATGCTTTTATTTTTGTGATATGAGTAGAGAAAGAGATAAGTTGTATGCTACTGTATTGTTTTTTTTTGTTTTTTGTTCTCTGATACAAAGAAAATTAAGAGGTCTTATATAGACAAGTGAAGAAGAAAAAAAATTGATTTTAAATTCAATCATGATCCGTTGATTTCCATTTTCTCTGTATCAATCCACCACTTTTGTTAACAGCCAATGAGAGCATAGTATATTGTAATCAATATATTTTTGTGACAAAAACGCCCTTAAATGATAAAAATGAAATAAAAAACTGAAAGTATTAAAATTAATTCAATTAAAAATATATTTTTTTGAATAAAAAATAAAGAGCTAAAATGACCGAAAACAATAAAATATATATGAAGAAAATATGGAATAGAAAACAAAATAAATAATAAAAATAATAAAATGGGCCAGGAGTGTAAACATAGTCAGGGGGTTAGAATCAACAAACAAATGGCCAGATCCAAGTTAGAGACCCAGTGCTGCAAACAACAACCAAAAAAGTGAAAAATATGAAAAACAAGTAAAAGGGTACCACTGGGGCTCGAACCCAGGTCCCTCTGGTTACAGGCGCGCGCTTTAACCACCGGGGTGGTGATAAATCTGTTAAAATTGGCACAACAATAAATACATAACACATATTTTTCCCTGCCTGTACTTCATCTTCAACCTCCAGCCAAAGGATTTCAAACTTTCTCATTCCTACCCATTTTCAAAAATGTAAACATGAAACTTGTGTATTTTTTCACCATGAATCCAACCATGTAACTAATTTAAACTAACATTCAAAGATAAGGATGAATTTATGAAAGTACCAAATTCTGACCTAAATGTTTCAGCAAGTTTAAACTCAAAATTCTCCATGCTCAAACAACATAAATGAAATTTATGGACATGTATAGGTTCAGGGAAATGATATCTACATTTTATCTTCACAAATGCAAGCCTAACAATGCCTAAATAATAAGATAGAAGTTCAAGAAAAATACCTCAAAACTGGAAATCATGAAATGAGTTTGAGCTTGTTTCAAGTGATGGTGATGATCAGGTTAGCTTCCTTGGAACTCTAGGAAGCTAATGCAATGGCTGGCTTGAGCTGAAGGTGGCTTGAATGGTCCGGAGAAGTCCAACTGTGATGCTCTATTTTTGAACTTGGAAATGGGTGAATATGGTGTTACAGTCTTGTAACAGGGATATGGATGACTTATATATGATGTTTGGAAGCTTTTGGAAGCTTTTGGAAGCAAAACGCCAAGAAACGCACGAGTGAAATGGAAGTTTGAAGTTCTTGGTTTGAATATGCAACAATGATGGTTTGTGATGCAGTTCTAAGTTTGGGGAAGTTTTGGAGCTTGTATATTCGTGTTTTAGCTTACAAGCAACTTGTGCATAAGTAAGGAAAAAGTTGTGAGACTTGAGAGGGTCAGAATCACACAAGTACAAGTTATAGGATTTTGCTTGTTTTTGAAGCATGCTTGAATCATCTTGTTTCAATGTGAAGTAGCAAGCTTGTAGGGTGGCTGTAACTTTTAAACATGCTTATTCTGATTGTGTAGGGAAAGCTTGTGCAGAAAGGACAAGTTCAATGCTCAAGATAAAACTGATTTTGTGGTTAAAGCAACTTTACTAGAATGGAATGGTTACTTTCTTCCTAAAATGGAAATAATCATGGGTAATGCATTGAATGCTTGAGTTGAAGCTTCTTACAACTGTGCAAACATTTAATTATGGAGTGACAAACAAGTTTAAGGCATGCAAAGCAAAGATTATGCAGCCTAGTCTTGGATTTGAATTCTTGTTCATCATGAAATGGCTTGTAATTCAAGTTTGAAAACACTAACTTCATCTCTTCGCTTCTCCCAACTCAAACATGATCTCAATGAGTTCTTGAAAATTTTGGAAAGCTTGTAACATGCTCTACAACCCCTATTTGAATCACTTTTTCAAATTCCAAATGGAACTATATGAAAAGTTGCTATGAAGTTGGTATCAAAAATCTGCCTAATTAGGGCAAATTTTCACTAAGTGTTTAGTTTCATGACCATAATTTTACGAATTAATAACTTTAGATCCAATCATTTCTACGAGGAGTTGTGTAAATAAATGTTTTAGATCTCATTTAGATCTAAAACTTTCATGAAATGTTTTAGATCTCATTGATATCTAAAACTTTCATGTTGAAAGTTTCCTTTGAATCATCTTGCATTATGGTGAAAAATTGGCTCAAAGTTGTGAAAAAATATGAAGTTTTCAACACTTAGAAAAATTTCTAAGTTTGGAAACTTTGACTTTTCAAAATGAAATATTGACTTCTTTTTTTATTTCTTGATGAACAAGTTTCATATTTTGACAGGTTTTGATGAATTGTGATATTCGACACTTGATTTTGACCAAAAAGTCAAAGTTTGACTTTTCAGTGTACAGTTGATTTTTGATCAGTTAACTAAAAATCAACTATCAATCAATTGATCTTGAAGGAAGTTTTGAGTCATACCAATAGGTCAAAATGATGAACTTGAAACCTTGATATCATGCCTCAAACCAATTAACCATTTGCTAGGTCAAAAATCAAAAATTGCCCTTTCTTAGTCAAAACCATAATTTTTACCATTTTGCCCTTTTGATGATCTGGTCAAATTTCTTGAGGAATTGTGGTCCAAACTTGATCAATTGAAATATAGGAGTTCACAATGTTGATATGGATAAAAAATTATGAAGTTTGACTGTAAATTGACCATAGTTGACTTTTTCCCCAATACAGTTGATTTTTTAGGTCAACTGATCAATTGAATGAGCAAAGATGTGATCCAAGACTTGAAACTTGACATTAGAAATATTGATGGTCTATAATGATCCATGAAATTAATATGAGGCATTAAAAGATCAATTATCCTTGTGCAATCTCAAACCCTAATTCCAGTCATCAGTGCTTAAGGAGGTGTCTTGAGCTGATCAACCATTGTGCAGTCTTGAACCAAAGGAGATCTTGTGAGAAAATACTTGATAAATGATAGGGAAAATTTTGGGGTACAACACATACCAAAACTAATTAGCCTATCCTTAGTAGGGAGCTTACCGTTCAATACCATCCAAAGAGTGAATATTGCTCTCGGCCTTACATAGTTACTAGTAAACATTTTATGCCAATTCACCTTGTCAAAACTTCCTCTCATAACTTTGTACATGCTTCCTGTATTATACCATTTTCCAAGCTTAACTTCTTTCCAATACTGAATATTCTTGAAACTATCCCTGTATTTAATGATTCTCTTAATTATCCAAGAATAGTTTTTATTCATTGTCCAACTCATAATATCTTCCTTTTTAAGATAGTATGTATTAACCCATCTCAGCCACAATTTATCCACTTTTTAAGATAGGCAGAAACTCCTTAAGGACGAAAATAATAATAGATATGGATTTGAAGATACCCTACACTGACTCAGCGATTAACACAGGTAGAAACTCCTTAAGGATGAAGATAATAATAGATATGGATTTGAAGATACCCTACACTGACTCGGAGATTGAGACACGCAGAAACTCCTTAAGGATGAAGATAATAATAGATATTGATTTGAAGATACCCTACACTAACTCAGAGAATTAGAAAGATAGGAATTCCTTAAGGATTAAGGACCATAAAAGACGAAGAGGAGTCCCTACAAGCTAGGGATTATAACTGAGGGACGAAAATTCCTACAATCTAGGAATTGTAATAGACTAATGGGTGGTTGAGGAATATCTACAGGCTAGGGGTTATGACTTACGAAAGATAAGCCCTACAGGCTAGGGATTGTAGTATTCCAAAACTAAACCCTGCGGGTTTAAGGATAGTGGAAATGGGATTATATGGATGGTATCCTTGGAAGCTAGGCTCCTAGTTTTGGCCTACGAGTATTCTATCTTTCCATAAGGTAACTTCCTTAAGGGTATCATGAATAACACAAGAGGGAAAGGCACAAGGGCCTCCCTTAAGTGGAGTCTCTTTACAGACCGAAAATTTCGTCTATAGGTCACAGAAGGTCTCATCATAAGATTTGGTTTAGGGTTGTACAAATAGTCATATGTGTCATTCCAAAGTCCTACTTTCCAAGAGGATATCTCTTGATAAGTATTCCTTTCGCAGAATTCCACCGACTCTAGGAGAAGTCGTCACATAAATTGATAAGGATGATATATCCTCTTGGCTAATAGACGAACCTTCTTTCTAGGAGTTTTTAAAAATATTTTTATTTTAAAAATTAAAATCCCACCTCAGGTGAATAATTATAATGAATAATAATAAAAATAAACAAGAAATAAAAAAATAAAAAAATAAAAAAAAAGTTAAAAAAAATAAGAATAAAACCCAAAAGAAATAAGAAAAACCTTAAAACCTAAAAACAAGGCTTCTAAACCTAGGGATGACTCCCTAGAAGAGTCGCCAACTATTGCAACTGGTTTTTAAATCAGAGTCGTCAGCCTTAACTTTTATCCTAAGAAAGAGAATATAAAGGAATAACCCTAAAAGTTCGAATATTTTAGGTTTGGACTCGGTTCTAGAAGAAGGGAAGGTATTAGGCACCCCCTCATCTACCTTGTTCACAAGGATACTAGGTTTAGAAGCGTGTTTTCAGGAAATAGGATTTTAATTATTAATTAGGGGAAAATGGGTTTTTATTTTAGTTAGGGGAAAAAGGGTTTGAATTTTAGTTAGGGGAACTCGCCACGATTTTAATCGTATGCCTACGTATCCTCATAAGAGGAATCAAAGTCCCATTTCGTAGTTCACAATTGTTGGGTTGGTGTTTTTTATAAGATCACGTAGAATTGCTTTTGAATTAACCTTGAACCTTATATGGGTTAAAAATTGTGTGATGGTAGAGGCGGTTCGTAGTTTGATTCGAAGATAATGCTATTTAATCCTTTTTTTTGAAGATGTTTTGGGTTTTTTTATGTTAGTAGAAAAATAGTTTGAAGTTGGTTAGCTGTTTTAAGTTTTGATATTAAGGCTCAAGTTCAGAAATTGAACTTGACCCGCTTTTGTAGGAGGGGTGTGAATATTAAGACTGAGTGGTGTATTAGAAGAAAATCTGGACCCAAAGATATTTTGAGCCCAAATTGGCCGAGGGGTACGTTTTGTAATAGGATAGTCAAATAGGAGGGTCTGACAAGTAAAGACTTAAGTTCAGATATTGAGCTGGGCCCAAAATGCAGATGGGGTATTAAGGGCCCAAGTTAATAAATTGAACTTGACCTAATTAAGCGGGGGGTTTAGATTAAGTAGAATTTTAATTAAAAAGTTTGATTTTTTTGAATTCTTATAATTAAAAGTTAATAGAGTATAATATACCAATTAAATCTAATTAGCCTAATAATTATATAACTACATTAATTATTTACCAACAAATCTAGAGCTAATAATAAAATCACTCGTTTTTGTGTTTGGACAATTTTTATAGACTAAATTAAGCAATTAATGAAATTAATATTTTATATCCTTTTTTAGAATAATAGAATGATTAGTAAATAAATATAAAGGGATTGTTACCCAATATCTATAGCCTAATTTAAACAATAGTTTGTGTAAAAAATAAAATAAAATAGAAATAACAAATGAAAGAAATTGAAGAGATAATCTTTCACATGGCTTTATCTCTATTGTTATCACCAGGTTTTCAAAGCACTAACCAATGGTGGTTATAGTGGTGGTGGCCACGATTGGATGGTTGTCGGAGAGACTTCGTGCGTTGGTGCGTGAAAGCTTCATTGAAACATGGTTGTGCAATTTGTGTATTGTTGATGGAAAAATTATTGATGAATTATGGATCTGTGAAATTGTTGATAAAACAAAAATACTGCATATATATATATATATATATATATATATATATATATATATATATATATATATATATATATATATATATATATATATATATATATATATATATATATATATATACAAAGAAAGGAAACCATGAGAAAATATCATTATATGGTTAAATAAAACAAAAACAACAATTAAAAAAAATAATCAGGAGGCCTCATATGAAATCATCGGTCAAAAATAGTAAACAAACACCAATAATATTGAGAAGAAAATTTGAAATGAAAATGTGTGGGAAAAGTTGTTGTGAGAAATTCTGGATGAAATTTTAGGACAATGAGGAGTCCTATTTATAGACAAAAAAATTTGTTTAAAACCCCAAAAAAGGAAATTATCCAATATCCAAAGTTCAAATTCTCATCTTGGCTAGCAAGATTAAGAATATGGACATAATTGTGTCTAGGTGAAAAACGTAATATAGAGAAAAATTGATTTGAAAAGATTTTATTTATTTTTATAAGGTATTTTGACTATTTTTTTTAAATAAAATAATAATTTTAATAAAAAATAATATTTTAACATATAATAAAAAAAATAGTAATTTAATAATATTAAAAATATGATTTTTGTGGTTAGAGATAATTGAAAATGAAAATAAAGTTAGTAACAATAAACAACAAAAATATCCAAAGTGCACAAAGTGAGATTCAAACCTGTGACATTCTGCTTGCAAGTCTTTCTCTCTTACGAACTGTGCTATGTTACTTAATTAAAATAAAAAACCAATTAAAAGTATATGAAGGTGAACAATTATTTGCTATTTTTAGAATACAAATAATTATTATATTTTTAAAAAGACTTGAAAGCGAATATTTGTTAAAAGCCCCAAAATGTTAATGTAATTAAACCAAAGGAATCTTTCACCATGTAAAACCGAAGTTCGAAAATAAATTTGACGGTAATACAAATGGCGGGAAATTTGGGGTATGATACTAGGGATTTATTTTTGTTTTGTTTTGTAGGTTATGGCTTCCACTCGCAGAAATACCATTTGAATCAACTTTGTAAGGGCGTCTCCTCAACTCAAAGAGTTAGCATCAAGGGTTCCTGAAAATTCTGTTCACTAAAATATATGGTTAACTTCTCTATCTGGTTACCTCAAGCTTTGAAGAAGACATGATGAGGGTGATCTTTCAGTTCTTTGACCCTGTACATCATTGTTTCACCTTTCCCGATTATCAATTAGTGCCTACAATGGAAGAATTCTCTCAACTACTAGGAGTATTTGTTCTTGAAAAAATACCCTTCATCGGTTTAGAGGAAACTCCAAGAACTGAAGTCATTGCAAAGGCCTTACATTTGAAGAGTTTTGACATTGTAGCTAATTAGGAGACAAGAAGTGGGGTCAACGGCTTTTTGGATAAATTCCTGATGGAAAAGGCTCGACTATTTTGGGATACTATGTATTTACAAGCTTTTGAGGAGATCTTGGCTCTTTTAATCTATGGGTTGGTGCTTTTTCCTAACCCTGACCACCTCATAGATGTGAATGATGTCAAAATTTTCCTTACTCGTAACCCTGTGCCTACATTGCTTGAAGACGTTTTGCACTCTCTTCATACTCTCACTATGAGGAAGCAAGGGACTCTTATGTGTTGCTTACCTTTGCTGTCTAGGTGGTTTATTTCACACCTTCCCTGATCAGTACTGAAGAATAAGCAAGGTTTGAGGTGGTCGCAAAGGATAATGTTGCATTCTCATATAGATATCCATTAGTGCTCTTGATCTTAAGGGGATATTACAATCATTTATCATTGTGTGGAGTTACCTAATGTTCCTCTCTTGGTAATTAGGGGAGGTATTACTTATAACCCTTCTCTAGCTCTACGACAATTTGGTTATGCGCGAAGAGATGGTCCTCATGATGCACTTATCCATGGTATTATATTCGTCTACGAGAATGATGTCCAAGGTTATCGTCAAAGGTTTGTACGAGCTTGGGGCATGGTAAGCAAGATTGATAGCAAGGCTTTGGATCATAAGAATTCCATCCCTCTTGAGCCTTATCTCAAATGGGTACGAGCTCGTGCTTAAAGTCTCATGATGCCATATCCAGCTATCCTACTAATAGTTATGGAGTCTGTTTCTAAGGGGGATATTCCTTTTACCATTCTTCATCCTGACATGACTACGAACCTCGAAGAATTGCAGAGATCATGGATTCAACTCAAGGGGGAACGAGACACATTTGAAGCTCGATTCTACACAAGCGAGAAGAAAGTGTTGTAGCTCACCAAGCAACTTCACGAGGAGCAAAGCCTGAATGCCTACATGGACACAAAGAGGAAGCGCCCGTGGGAGACTTGAGTCTTAGGTCTTAGGAATTTTCATTGTGTTGTCTCTTCGAGACCTTTTGCTTTTTCTTTGTATGCCCAAGGGGTAATTGTAACTCTTGAACTTATTAATGCAATTTTGTTTTTGTTTCCTTTTTGGCTATAAAATTTAAATTCCTTAAAGTCCTTGAAAACATTGCATCCACACAGCATGCATCATATCATAAGCAAGTTTTCCAATAAAGGTTTCCTCATATTTTTACTATTTATTTCAGTATAAGATGGCTCTAGAGCAAAGCGTCAAAGATCTGCAGATTCAACATGCACAGTTCCAAGAGGCTCTCCTCAACTTAGCTAAAGGACAACAAGAAATGATGGCACTCCTTGCCACCAAAAAGGAGACCAAGAAATGGGCTGTTATTCTCAACATGGGAAGAAGGTTCAAGGGGACTGCCCGACTGGCTCAAATAGAAGAGGCTTCTTCTGAGGAAGAAGACAATCAAGAAGAGGAAGTTAGAAGCACCAGGGCTGGGGATGGAAATAAGCAGATTTATGAGGATGAAGACTATCTCAATGAACAGTATCCACTGGTGGATCACAAACACAAATAGCTGGAAGACCGACTTAAGGCCGTAGAGATCAAAATAGTTCCCGGTTTGAACTTTGGAGACTTAGGTCTGGTCCCTGGGGTGGTCATTCCCCACAAATTCAAGGTCCCTGTCTTTGCCAAATACGATGGGGTCTCCTGTCCTAAGATACATTTGAGGTCTTATGTCTGCAAGATTCAACCACATACCACCGATAGGAAGTTATGGGTTCATATCTTCCAAGAAAGCTTAATTTGAACACAGTTGGAGTGGTTTTATCAACTAGAGGGGACTAATATCCACACATGAGAGGATCTGGCTGCTTCATTTTACATAAAATACCAATACAATATTGATCTTGCACCAACTCGCATGCAACTACAAAGTATGACTATGGGCTGAAGCGAAGGCTTTAAGGAGTATGCTCAAAAATGGAGGGACCTGGCTAAAAGGGTGCAACCCCCTTTGAATGACAGAGAATTTGTGGACATGTTCATGGGCACCTTGACTGGTCCATTCTTTAATTTACTGATCGGGAGTTCTCCGTCATGGTTTACTGAGTTGATTTTGACTGGCGAACAAGTTGAAAGCGGAATCAATGTAGGAAGATCCCAATGGCCACAACCTCTACTGCTGTAAAGAAACCATTTTTTGGAAATAAGGAGACTAATGTTATTTATGGACAAAGGAGTCGTGTCAAGAAGGATCGTTATCATTCAGTAAGTGCAGTATTGATTTCTAACCCAACCCCAGTTCAATGACCACAAGACAAAATAATCAGCAAAGGCTGGATGCCCCGAGAATGAAATTCACTAGGATCAACAAGCCATTGTCTCAAGCTTTAAAATATCTGTTAAAGGAATAATTGATAACATTGAGAGATCCTCTGCAAAATACCAACACATCATCTCTAAAGTATAACCAAAATGTAAGGTGTGCATACCATTCCAATAGTCTCGGGCACGACACCAATGATTAGTTGGCCCTAAAAAGTAAAATCCAAGATTTGATTGACAACAAGGTGATTGAGTTTGACCCTCCAAAAACTCCTAATGTGATTACCACACCCATTCATAGTCATGGTAAAAGTATTAATGTTGTTGATTATGCTTCCTATGTATCCTCCATCAGTGATTTGACTACTCCCTTGATGACCGTTAAAAAGAATATGTTAAGAGCCAATTTATTTTCGGGCTTCCTTGAAAATTGTTACCATTGTGCTTCTCAAACTAATGGTCGTGTGTTGTTGAAGAAAGGTATCCAATGCCTGATTGATAGCCATGAAATTATGTTCGAGAAAACTCTATTCGTAAAGAGTTTGTCTGAAATTACTTTCCAAGAGCTGAGACTTGAAGATATTTCCATAATCACCATTTCAAATACTCCTATTAGGATCACCGCTAAAGGACCTATATGGATTCCTGCCGAGCCAAGAGTGGCTCCCCTGATTATGACTACACCGGGGCCAATCCCCTATTATTCTGACAAAGCTGTGCCCTGGAACTAAGGGGCAGAAGTTTATTATCATAGTGTCAAGCAAGAGCCATGGATAAATCAAAGTGAAGATATTGAAATTACAAACATTGTCGGAACTAGTAAGGTCACTAGGACAAGAATGATCTTTTCTCCGGAGACCTCTCCTCCAACAACTACTACAACACCTGTTCATATTCCTATTTCTAGACTACCTGTTGATACCCGAGGTAAAGAGAAAGTGACTGAGCTTGCCCGGACGTAGGCACCATCCAAAGATGTTACAATTGAAGACCCATCTAGACAAGAGATGGAATAAATTCTAAAGATCATCCGAAAAAGTGACTACAAAATAGTTGAGCAATTGGGGAAGACACCCTCAAAGATATCCATGATATCCTTGTTATTATGCTCCGAAGCACATGCCCAAGCTTTGTTGAAATTCCTGAAGAGTACCCATGTACCACAAGAGACCATTGTTGATCAATTTGAGAATTGTGTTGCAAGCCTAACTGCTGATAATGGCTTATGATTTTTTGATGTAGATCTGACTCCGGTAGGGAAGAATCATAACAAAGCCCTACACATATCTATTGAATGCAAAGGTACCACTATGGTACATGTGTTAATAGATAATGGGTACTACCTAAATGTTTTACCCAAAGGTGTTTTGGATAGACTGGACTGTAAAGGTTTGGTGCTGAAACCCAGCGATATTGTGGTAAGAGTTTTTGACGGTTCGAAGAGAATGGCACACAAAGAGGTTGATCTTCCAATAAAGGTGGGATCTCAAGTCTTCAATTTAACTTTTTATGTAATGGATATCCGCCCGACCTATTCTTGCTTTCTCGGATGCCCATGGATTCATGGGGCAGGTGTCGTTACCTCTACATTGCAACAAAATCTGAAATACCCGGTGAAAGGGAAGATTGTCATAGTCCGTAGAGAGGAAGAATATGGTCAGTCATTTGAATTCTTTCAAATATTTTGAAATGTATGGTGAATTCATTGAAAGCCCCTGCCAAATGTTTGAAGTAATTCCCCCGACGGTTGTTGTTGCTAAAGCTACTATTCCTGAGGTCTCTAAAGACACACCAAGAATGGCTTCCTTGAAGGATGCTAGGGCTGTGGTAGAATATGGAGGTTTCACTATCTGGGGATAACTTCCTGATATCCCCTACAAGTCAGACAAATTTGGGTTGGGTTTCACTTCAAAGGCTTAAAAAGAGGTTTATCGTGCTCGCGCTGGAGGACCACCTCTGCATATTAGCAACAATGAAGTCAATGCTTTGGAGGACACTGATAGTGATGGGGACTTGGATGATTGGATATTCCAAACTACTGATGGTGGACTTAACAACTAGAAGGCCAAAGACTATATCTCAATCTCCTTCAGCCAGGAGTAATTGTTATTTCCTATTTTTATTGCTTTAAGAAGTTAATCTGTATAATTTCTGCTTAAAACAATGACTTTAAACCACGTGCCTTGTCTGGGGCACCATGGTCCATTTGTTAAGGGTTCTCATTTCATATATCGTATGCTCATTTAATGAACACATTGTACGATTTTGCATTCAAATTTTGTGCTCCTTGTCTTTCTTTTACTTACTGCATTTTCAAATAGCCATCTAACCTTACATGCACACACACATTTGCAGATCCACATCCACTCAGGATCTCATTGACAACAATTCTGTTATTGCCATTTATGATTTCGAAAATCCAATCTATCAATTCGAATACAAAGGTGAAGAAGATTGTGAGATACCTAAAGAACTTGCCAGACTCCTGATACAAGAGGAAAAGGCTATCCAACTGCACGAAGAACCACTCGTAGTGATAAACTTGGGTACTGAGGCAGATAAGAAAGAAGTCAAGATTGGCGCTAACTTAAAAGACAATGTCAAGAGCAGATTGGTTCATGTGTTACACGACTATGTTGAGGTATTCGCTTGGTCATACGAAGACATGCCAGGGCTCGATATTGATATCGTGGTTCATCGTCTGCCAATGAAAGAGGGTTATTCTACGATCAAACAAAAGGTTCGTCGCATGCGTCCTGATATATTTGAGAAGATCAAGGCTGAGTTAATGAAACTGTTTAATGCAGGTTTCTTTTCAGTGATTTTGTATCCCCAATGGGTTAAAAATGTTGTTCCAGTGCCGAAGAAAGACAATAAGGTCCGTATATGTGTAGACTACAGGGATTTAAATAGGGTAAGCCCCAAACACGACTTCCCCTACCACATATTGATATCTTGGTTGACAACACTGCTCAAGACAAGGTATTATCCTTCATGGATGGCTTCTCGGGTTATAAAGAAATTAAAATGGCTCCTGAAGACATGGAGAAAACTACTTTTATCACACAATGGGGCACCTTCTGTTATAAGGTCATGCCTTTTGGATTGAAGAATGCAGGCACAACTTATCAAGGGCTATGGTGGCTTTATTTCATAATATGATACATCATGAGATAGAAGTCTATGTTGATGACATGATAACAATATCACAAATTGAGGAAGTTCACCTTGATCATCTGCACAACTTTTTTGAAAGGCTGAAGACATACAAGCTAAGGATAAATCCAAGCAAATGCATCTTCGTGTAAGGTCTGGTAAACTCCTAGGCTTTATCGTTTGTGGCAAAGGTATTGAGGTCGATCCTGCCAAAGTTAATGATATCCAAGAAATGCCAGCTCCTCATACTGAAAAGGAGGTAAGAGGTTTTTTAGGACAACTCAATTACATTTCCCGATTCATCTCTCACTTGACTGCTACTTGTAAACTGCTCTTCAAGCTGCTGAAGAAATATCAAGTGGTAAAATGGAATGACGACTATCAAATAGCTTTTGAAAAAATTAAAGAGTACCTTGAAGAACCTCCAATCCTGATGTCACCAGTTGAAGGAAGACCTTTGATCACGTACTTAACCGTGTTAGAGAATTCAATGGAGTGTGTGTTGGGGCAACATGAATAGTCTGGTCGAAAAGAGCAAGCAATATACTACCTTAGCAAAAAATTTACCGACTGTGAAACAAGATATTCACTACTCGAGAAAACTTGTTGCGCTTTGGCATGGGCTGCTCGCCGACTAAGACAATATATGTTGACTCATACTACTCTATTAATCTCTAAGATGAATCCCATCAATAACATCTTTGAGAAGCCAACTCTCTCCTGAAGGATAGCCCAATGGAAAATGATCTTAACCGAATACGATATCCAGTACACTACTCAAAAAGCAATCAAAGGAAGTGTATTGGCAGATCATTTGGCGCATCAAGCTGTGGATGATTACCAATCTATAAACTTTGAATTCCTGGATGAGAATATCAGGTTGATTATAGATTATGAAAAGCCTGGACCATATGGAGGACCTGAGCAAGGATCCCGATGGACTATGGTTTTTGATGGAGCTTCCAATGCACTGGGCAACAAAATTGGTGTTGTGATCATTTCCTCGAAGGTTGCCATATGCCTTTCACTGCCAGACTCTGCTTTGATTGTACTAACAACACGGCTGAATACAAAGCATGCATCTTGGGTCTGAAAGCTGCTATTGACCTAAGAATCAAATTCTTAAGCGTATATGGAGACTCTGCATTGTTAATCAGTCAAGTTAAAGGAGAGCGGGATACAAAACATCCAAATGTTATCCCTTACAAAGAACTTGTGCTAACCTTGATCCCGTACTTTGAAGAGGTTACCTTTGAACACATTCTTAGGGAAGAAAATCAGTTGGAAGGTGCTTTAGCTACCATGTCATCCATGTTTAAGGTTAATTGGGACAACAGAGCTCCTTGAATTACTGTTGAAAGATTTGATGAACTAGTACACTGCTATGAGATTGACATTGATGGTGTAGAGGAGAAGCCTTGGTTTCATGAGGTGAAAAGATATCTTGAAGCTCAAGAGTATCCTGAAGAGGCGTCAGTCAACGACAAGAAATTCATGCGAAGGTTCTCAGCTAAGTTCATCCTGAGCAATGGGATTTTATACAAGCACAACCATGATTCAACCCTGCTTCGTTGTGTGGACAAGAAGTAAGTAGATAAATTTATGGAGGATATGCATGGAGGCATATTTGGTACTCACTACAATGGACATACTATGGCCAAGAATATTATGAGAGCATGTTACTATTGGTCGACCTTGGAAACCGACTATCATCACCACTCGAGGACTTCCATAAGTGCCAAATTTATGCTGATAAGGTTCACGAGCCTCCAATACCTTTGAATGTCATGACTGCCCTTGGCTATTTGAAATGCGGGGAATCAATATGATTGGAGAAATCAAACCTACTTCCTCTAATGGACATCATTTCATTCTTGTCTCCATTGACTACTTTACTAAGTGGGTTGAAGCGGCTTCATTTCCCTCAGTTACCAAGAACATCGTAGCCCGGTTCATCAAGCATAACATCATCTTCCGATATGGTATCCCTGACAATGGCACCAACCTTAACAACACTATGATCACTGAACTCTGCGCACATTTCAAGATCAAGCATCACAACTCTTCTCCATACATACCTAATATGAATGGCACAGTGGAAGCTACCAACAAAAATATAAGAAGATTGTGCAAAAGATGGTGGTGGACTATAAAGATTAGCATGAGATGTTACCATTTTCTCTTCATGGCTATCGTACCTTAGTGCGAACATCAACTAGAGAAACCTTATTCTCTCTAGTCTATGGTATGAAAGTTGTCATACTTGTCGAAGTTCAAATCCATTCTCTAAGGATTATGAAAGAAGCAACCTTAGACGAAGACGGATGGATTCAAACTAGGTTGGATCAGTTGAATTTAATTGACGAAAAGAGGCTGGCTGCTGTTTTCCATGGTCAGATGTATCAAAAACGTATGATCAAGGCGTTCAACAAGAAGATCAAGCATTGAGTATACCAGTCTGATGACTTGGTAATAAAGCACATCATTCTTCCAAAAGGTGATCCCATAGGCAAATGGACTCCCACCTATGAAGGACCATTTATTTTCAAGAAAGTTTTCTCGGGCGGTGCTATGATGTTAACCACCATGGATGGTGAAGTTTTCCCGCACCCTGTGAATGTGGACATAGTAAAAAAATACTACGCATAAGAATGACCCGCTAGGTTGACATACCTAGGCAAAAATAAGGGCATTGTGACGAACCAAAAGGGTTCAGGAAAAAATAAGGGATATATACAAAAGATTATACACCCGAAAAGTTGAAAATATGAAAGGGCGACTTGGGAAAAATAGGGTATTCTAGTGGACCTCAAACCCGTTGGATCACTCACATGCAAGCTTTATTACCAAAGTCGAAATTTCAAATGGTTCAATCAACTTCTGTCGATGGCAAGGGATGAGATGTTCAAAGACAGAGGGGAAATAGAAAAGTTTGGAACCCAATGAGATTACTTCCACATGGATACACATTTCCCCCACTTTATACTCTTTTAGTTTCACTACGACTACCTCTTACAAGGATTTCCGTCTCTTTGTACAAACTCTGTTGTTTATAGGAAAATTATCAATACAAATACACTTTAAAATTCAAACTTTTTATTTTTCCTGTTTTGTTTGCAAAAACGTCCAATGACTAAAATTGAATGAACATATGCATATGAACATGATTAACTGTTTACAAATATATGCATAAGAACAAGAATAAGCATTTATTCAAAATTCTAAGAGTTAGGATGACATTCAAGTTGTCCATTAAATCCCCACAAAGTCACTTCTATGAGATTACCCCCACAGAGTAGTCTTCACAAATAAGGGTACATTACCCACAATCTCCCCGGTAGACTTCTCTAGCAAATAAAGGAGTATAATCTCTTTCTCGGCAATATCATCATCCTATGGAGTTTCCAATCAGTACACTTCATGGAAATTCTCTTCCCCTACTGAGTTTGGTCCTCCAAAACTGAAAAAGAAACCTTGCAGAGTCGTTCTCTTTAGAAAATTCAATTTCCCCAAGAGAGTTAGTTTCCTTAGCATAGCACTTCTCCGCCAACATGACTTATTTCCCCAACAGTCTACAATTTTCCCAGCTCGAGTCTATTTCTCAGACTACTACAAATTACTAACAAATTTCTTCCCCCCTATAAATTTGTCGCTATCCCCAGAGTCTTGCTGCAAAACCGGGAATCAGACCAGATATCAGTTAGCCTTATCCTCCCCAGACAAGCCAAAGGCTTATCCATCTATTTTATCCCCAGTTAGGGTATATAAAAGAATTATCCTCCTCAGACGAGTCGGAAGTTTAACCATCTCTTTTATCCCCAGTCAGGGTATATAAGAAATAAACTCTTCAGTAGAGCAACGGACGACCAAGGATCCTAAAACTCTACTCCCCAAACAGAAATCAATACATCCCCTGCAGAATTTTCCTCAAACAAGTAAGAACGAATCCCCAGCGGAAGCATTCTAGACAAGATTGAATATACAAATGCTCTTCATCCCCATCAATAGTCAAGGACTTATTTTCCCAGACAAAGATACTGCACGGGTTTACAAATACACTTCACAACACATTCATACGTCATAACATATGCATACAAAACGCATGTATCACAATCTCATTTATTTTGAGAACATCATTACGCAAGGCATTTCATACCGCATGACATTACATATAGTTAACCCTTTACCTTTTCAGGAAGAACCAATCGACAAACCGATATCATCAACATATCCTCAAAGTAGATTATAAGTTGTTTCCTGAAACAAGAAAAGCAAATACCTACATGATGGACACTACCTTCAAAACATCAATTGGCTCAGATTAAATAGACCAAAGATTTATTCTGATACTTCTCTCGATAAACCTTTTTCTGGCTCATATTAAATCGACCAATAATTTATTTTGATACTTCTCTCAGTTAAAGATTTAAAGACATCTACTGGCTCAGATTAAATCGACCAAAGATTTATTCTGATACTTATCTCAGTAGACCTTTTTCTAGCTCAGATTAAATCGACCAAAGATTTTTTCTGATACTTCTCTCAGTAGACCTTTTTCTGGCTCAGATTAAATCGACTAAAGATTTATTCTGATAATTCTCTTAGTAGACCTTTTTTTTTTGGCTCAGATTAAATTGACCAAAGATTTATTCTGATACTTCTCTCAGTTAAAGATTTAAAGACATCGGCTGGCTCAGATTAAATAGACCAAAGATTTATTCTGATACTTCTCTTAGTAGACCTTTTCTGGCTCAGAATAAATCGACCATAGATTTATTCTGATACTTCTCCCAGTTAAAGTCAAGTGTAGACTTATTCTAATTTCTCTATCAACAGTTATCTCTTGATGGCATCTATAAGCCCATCTCTGTAACCTCTCCAAATGGCCTCTCTAAGCTTATTCCTGATATAATCAACAAACAGTTTTACTTCATGCACAAGCAAGTGCAAACTTCTGGGCACTTAAGTGTTCAATCATCTTCTACCCTTAAGTCATGAATGGAAACAAGACAATATAACTCATCAGGTTTAAGAAGATTGAACAGGGGAAGCTGTTGTACCCCAAAATTTTCCCTCCCTTTTCTCAAGACATTTCTCACAAAAGATCTCAAATGCTCAAGGATGCTCAAGAGTTGATCAGACAAGTTCACCTCCTAAGCACTGAGACCACAAATTAGGGTTTTGGTTTTCAAAAATAATATTGAGCTTTTAATGCCTCAAGTGACTTTCATGGTTCATTATAGGTCTCCAATATTTCCCATACCAAGTTTAAAGCCTTGCATCACAAATTTGCCCAGTCAATTGCTCAAATGACTGAAAATCAACTATATTGGTAAAGAAGTCAACTGTGGTAAACATACAGTCAAAATTCATGATTTTTGGCCAACATCAGCCTTTTGAAGTTATATTCATAAATTGATCAAATTTTGATCACAATGCCTCAAGAAAAAGCACTCAAATCATTAAAGGGGCAAAATTGTCAAAATTAGGGTTTTGACTGAGAATGACTGATCAATGACTTTTGACCTAGTAAATAACCTAATGACTTGGATCATGGTCTCAAGGACTCAAAAACAACATGTTGACTTAATTTCATGGCTCAAATCATTTCTAAATATTAATGGATTGATAGTTAAAATTTGATTAACTGATGAAAAGTCAACCGATACACAAAAAGTCAAACTTTGACTTTTTTGTCAATATTGAATTTCAAAGATAAAGATTAATCAAGACACTAAAAAATATAAAACTTGATCATAAAGAATCAAGAAAGTCAAGAAAGTCAACAAAAAGTCAATATTTTCAATACTTAGAAAAATTGTAAGTGTTTTTAACCTTGATAATTCCACTACTTCATGACAATTTTTCACCATGATGCAAGATGATTCAAGGAAAACTTTCAACGTGAAAGTTTTAGATCTCGATGAATTATACAACTTTTTCCCTTAGGGTTGATGTCCAAAAAATGCTCAGATTAAATCGACCAAAGATTTATTCTGATACTTCTCTAAGTTAAAGATTTAAAGACATTTGTTGGCTCAAATTAAATCGACCAAAGATTTATTCTGATACTTATCTCAGTAGACCTTTTTCTAGCTCAAATTAAATCGACCAAAGATTTATTTTGATACTTCTCTCTGTATACCTTTTTCTGGCTCAGATTAAATCGACCAAAGATTTATTCTGATACTTCTCTTAGTAGACCTTTTTTTTGGCTCAGATTAAATTTACCAAAGATTTATTCTGATACTTCTCTCAGTTAAAGATTTAAAGACATCGGTTGTCTTAGATTAAATAGACCAAAGATTTATTCTGATACTTCTCTTAGTAGACCTTTTTTGGCTCAGAATAAATCGACCATAGATTTATTCTGATACTTCTCCTAGTTAAAGTCAAGTGTAGACTTATTCTAATTTCTCTATCAACAGTTATCTCTTGATGGAATCTATAATCCCATCTCTGTAACCTCTCCAAATGGCCTCTCTAAGCTTATTCCTAATATAATCAACAAACAATTTTACTTCATGCACAAGAGAGTGCAAACTTTTGGGCCCTTAAGTGTTCAATCATCTTCTACCCTCAAGTCATGAATGGCAACAAGCCAATATAACTCATCAGGTTTAAGAAGATTGAACAGGGGCAGCTGTTGTACCCCAAAATTTTCCCTCCCTTTTCTCCAGACATTTCTCACAAAAGATCTCAAATGCTCAAGGATGCTCAAGAGTTGATCAGACAAGTTCACCTCCTAAGCACTGAGACCACAAATTAGGGTTTTGGTTTTCAAAAATAATATTGAGATTTTAATTCCTCAAGTGACTTTCATGGTTCATTATAGGTCTCCAATATTTCCCATACCAAGTTTAAAGCCTTGAATCACAAATTTGCTCAGTCAATTGCTCAAATGACTGAAAATCAACTATATTAGGTAAGAAGTCAACTTTGGTAAACATACAGTCAAAATTCATGATTTCTGGCCAACATCAGCCTTTTGAAGTTATATTCATAAACTGATCAAAGTTTGATCACAATGCCTCAAGAAAAGCACTCAAATCATTAAAGGGGCAAAATTGTCAAAATTAGGGTTTTGACTGAGAATGACTGATCAATGACTTTTGTCCTAGTAAATAACGTAATGACTTGGATCATGGTCTCAAGGACTCAAAAACAACATGTTGACTTAATTTCATGGCTCAAATCATTTCTCAATATTAATGGATTGATAGTTAAAATTTTATTAACTGATGAAAAGTCAACTGATACACAAAAAGTCAAACTTTGACTTTTTTGTCAATATTGAATTTCAAAGATAAAGATTAATCAAGACACTAAAAAATATAAAACTTGATCATAAAGAATCAAGAAAGTCAAGAAAGTCAACAAAAAGTCAATATTTTCAATACTTAGAAAAATTGTAAGTGTTTTTAACCTTGATAATTTCACTACTTCATGCCAATTTTTCACCATGATGCAAGATGATTCAAGGAAAACTTTCAACGTGAAAGTTTTAGATCTCGATGAATTATACAACTTTTTACCTTAGGATTGATGTCCAAAAAATGCTCAGATTAAATCGACCAAAGATTTATTCTGATACTTCTCTAAGTTAAATATTTAAAGACATCTGTTGGCTCAAATTAAATCGACCAAAGATTTATTCTGATACTTATCTCAGTAGACCTTTTTCTAGCTCAAATTAAATCGACCAAAGATTTATTTTGATACTTCTCTCTGTAGACCTTTTTTTGGCTCAGATTAAATCGACCAAAGATTTATTCTGATACTTCTCTCAATAGACCTTTTTTTGGCTCAGATTAAATTAACCAAAGATTTATTCTGATACTTCTCTCAGTTAAAGATTTAAAGACATCTGCTGGCTCAGATTAAATTGACCAAAGATTTATTCTAATACTTCTCTCAGTAGACCTTTTCTGGCTCAGATTAAATTGACCATAGATTTATTATGATACTTCTCCCAATTAAAGTCAAGTGTAGACTTAGTCTAATTTCTCTATCAACAGTTATCTCTTGATGGAATCTATAAGCCCATCTCTATAACCTCTCCAAATGGCCTCCCTAAGCCCATTCTAGATATAATCAACAAACAATTTTACTTCATGCACAAGCGAGTGCAAACTTCTGGGCACTTAAGTGTTCAATCATCTTCTACCCTCAAGTCATTAATGGCAACAAGCCAATCTAACTCTTCAGGTTTAAAAAGATTGAACAGGGGCAGCTGTTGTACCCCAAAATTTTCCCTCCCCTTTCTCAAGACATTTCTCATAAAAGATCTCAAATGCTCAAGGATGCTCAAGAGTTGATCAGACAAGTTCACCTCCTAAGCACTGATACCACAAATTAGGGTTTTTGTTTTCAAAAGTAGTATTGAACTTTTAATGCCTCAAGTGACTTTCATGGTTCATTATAGGTCTCCAAGATTTCCCATGCCAAGTTTCAAGCCTTGCATAAAAAATTTGCTCAGTCAATTGCTCAAATGACTGAAAATCAACTGTAATGGTTAAGAAGCCAATTATGGTCAACACACAGTCAAAATTCATGATTTTTGGCCAACATCAACATTTTGAAGTTATATTCATAAACTGATCAAATTTTGATCACAAAGCCTCAATAAAAGCACTCAAGTCATTAAAGGGGCAAAATTGTCAAAATTAGGGTTTTGACTGAGAATGACTGATCAGTGACTTTTGACCTAGTAAATGACCTAATGACTTGGATCATGGTCTCAAGGACTCAAAAAAAAAACATTTTGACTTAATTTCATGGTTCAAATCATTTCTCAAGATCAATGGATTGATAGTTAAAATTTGATTAACGGATGAAAACTCAATTGATACACAAAAAGTCAAACTTTGACTTTTTTGTCAACATTAAATTTCAAAGATCAAGATTAATGAAGACACTCAAAAATATAAAACTTGATCGTAAAGAATCAATAAAGTCAAGAAAGTCAAGAAAGTCAACAAAAAGTCAATATTTTCAATACAGAAAAATTGTAAGTGTTTTTAACCTTGATAATTTCACTACTTCATGATAATTTTTCACCATGATGCAAGATGATTCAAGGAAAACTTTCAACATGAAAGTTTTATATCTCTATGAATTCTACAACTTTGTCCGTTAGGGTTGATGTCCAAAAAATGCTCAGATTTGAAGATATAGGCTCATGAAGTCATGACATTTTTTGTAAACACTTAGTGAAATTTTCAACAAGTTTAGGCAGATTTTTTGTCCTAACTTCTTGGCCAATTTTCATCAATTTCCAAGTTTATTTAGCCAAAGTGGTGAACATGAAGGTTGTAGACAATATTTCATGATTTCCTAAATGTCCAATAACTTGAAGAGATCATGCTTGAGCTAGAAGTTTCGAAGAGATGAAGATGGCATCATAAACTTGAATTTTAGGTCATTTATGTGAAGAACACTTGATCAAATATCCAACCATGCTGCATAATCTTGCTTTGCAGGCCTCTAAACTTGCAAATCACTCAATAATTTAATGTTTACACAACTGTTTGATCCATTGTCCAAGTGGTTCAAGCATTGTCCAAGTTGACTTGCCATTTAAGGAAGAAATGCCACACTTCCATTTTGGAAAAGCAAGCTTTATGAAAATTGTCAATGCATTGGGCCTTGTAACTTATATCTCTAATTGAAGGAAAAATAAAAAGCATGAATTAAGTCCCATGCACCCAACAAACATCAGAACATGCTTGTACTTGATCCTTGAAACTGTTATTTTTCATCCAACTTGATTTTTCACCTTCAATCAAACCATAACATGTCATCTTATAATTCTGGTTACTTCAAGCTCTAAAACCTTCCCTCTATAAATATAGGAGTCATTTATAAGCTAAGGCACGAATTTACAAGCCCTAAAACAGTTTCAAACTCCCTAAAATCAGAAATTGAATTTCAAACCTCCATTGTTGAACATTCTGACTTTGAACTTTAAACTCATAATCCACTTGTGTGTTTCCTATCTAAATAAATCATAAAGCTTCCGTACCTCATTTAGAACTCATCCCCATCCCTATTTCATAACTGTAACTTCATCTTCATCATCCTCCAAACTCAAAAAATAGTCACCTGCAACTTGACTTCTCCAAGAAGATTCACGCACTTTCATCATAAAGTTAGAGTTGCATTAGCTTCCTAGGAGTTCAATGAAGATATCCTACTCATCACAATACTTCCAGGAATGCTCAAACTCCAAACACGATTTCTAGTTTTGAGGTAAGTTTTCTCAACTCTGAACTCTCTCTACAAGCATCATTAATGGTTACTTTGTGAATAAAAAATGTAGGCATCATAGCCCTAAAGCTAACCATGCTCTTAGTTTTCATTTATGTTGCCTGAGTGATGTGAATTTTGAGTTTGAACTTTTTGGAAAAATGAGGTTTTATTTGGTACCAAACAAAATTCATGTTCATCTTTGATTTATAGCTTTAGTTATTTATATATTTGGGTTCATTGTGAAAAATGGAACAACTTTCATGTTTACAATTTTGAAAATGGTTGAGAAATGAGCAAGATCAGAATGCATAGAAATGGTGTTGTTACTCTGCACGCACAAGGATGAAGATGAAGCCATTTCAAACATTCAGGACCAATTTTATTTTAAGTTTATTGCATGTTGTATTATTAACAAATGAAACAGCCACCCTAGTGGCAGAGGAAGCGCGCGTAAGGCATTGGTCTATAGGGACATGGGTTCGAGCCCTAGTGGTACCCTTTTGTTTTGTTTTTTTACATTTTCTTATTTCAGATTCCATCTAAGCAAGCTATGAGCACCTATCACGAGCCTCACATCAACGCCATTGGATATTCAGCAATCCAGATCCAGCGCTCTACATGATTAGGACCATGATACACCTTCAAAAGTCAGCCACATGGGATCAAAACACACGATGGACATTTGTTTTTCAGGCCTGAGTTATTTTTGAGCTCACACCCCCATTTTGCTTTTCAGTGCAGGCCCAACATACATCTTTTTATTATTTTCAGCATCAAACAAAAACTGACATCTTGGGCCTAACACTTTTTGCTAAAACTTAACACCCATTCTACTCTTTAACACCCATACTCAATATTTTTTATATTTTCTTATTTTTATTTCTTTACTTATTTTTATTTTAACCAAAAATACATAAAATACATATTTCCTTAATTAAATTAAAAATGTTTTAATTTAGGCATTTTATTTTATTAAATTAAATTTTATTATTTTCTTTTACAAATTAGTATTGACATTCAAATTATTTTCTAAATAAATTACTTAGACTTAGGTATATTTTTCCCTTAATTTCAATTAACTTAGATTTTAGGATTTGTTAAAAAATAATTAATCTCTCATGTAATTAAAATTAATTAGTTTAATTAGGTTAACCTTTAAACCTTTTTCTATCAAAAATCCTTAAAATAATTTATTTCTTCCTCTTTACATTTTATACATTCTATTATTATTAATATTCAATGGTTTGTAATAGATAATTAGGGCTTTATCGCTTTCTTCCCCCTATTCACAAACATGTACCCCCCTCCCCCCCATTCCTAAAGCATTGTAATAGCGTAGGACATTTAAATTCCGCAATTTATCGCTTTCCTTATTATTGCTACTAATTATTGTTTGCATGAAAAGACTTAAAATTAAACATTAGACAATCCTAATTCAAGACAAAATACATGAAAATAAAACACTTTTCACACATGCACCTCTAGGGTAACCCATACTTGTTTCCTCGGATATAAACAGTCACCTCCCTCGAGCGTGGGATGTTTTAGCAAAGACCCTCGATTAAAATAGCGTAGTCCCTCGATGACCCTTCAATGTTGCCTTTGGTAAATGATCTTAGTCCCTTATGATAATTGCTAAAACATCTTACAAGTTTCCTTCTATGAGTGTACAATGACCCACGTCTATCCCTCACATCCAATGATAAAACTCTCTATTAATTAATGGTAAAGTAGCACTATCTAAAGGAGGAAGAAAAGAGCAAAAACTTTTTATGTAGGTATATTGCTCTTAATTGCTTACTCACAAACTAAAACCATTTTCACACCTCACACTTTCAAAAACAAATATCTTTTCAAACACCCTCTTTTCAAACAAATATTTTCAAAACAAACATTTGTATACATTCTCAAATAATACGAGAATCATTGCAAAATTTCCATACTAAGGAATTTTCAAAATATTTCAAAATAAACATATTGTATACATTCTCAACGATACGAGAATCATTAAAAAATTATCATTTTTAAAACATATTCAAAACATTTCCCAACTTACACAAACACAAAGCATTTCAAATTGATCAAGCAATTAAGAGTCTGTAGATAACTACGGATGAAAAGGGTACTAACACCTTCCCTTTTCATAACCTACCCCCGAACTCAAGAAAGTTCTTAAAAGGTCTATCCTGTTCTTTTCAGCCTTTCCTTTATTAGATAAAAGAAAAGTCGGTGGTGACTCTTGCTATCTGCAACACTTGCGATAAAATGCAAAACACCCAAGTCAGTTCTCCCACCTTATTACTCCTTGATATATTTTGATTTCGGGGGGTAAGTTATGAAAAGGAAAGGTGTTAGCACCCTTTTCATCCATAGTTATCTACAGGATCTTAATTTCTAGCTCACTTTTGAAAATTTGCTTTGCGTGTGTGATTTGAAAATATTTTTGAAAAGCCAAAGCACGGCCAATTTGTAATGATTCTTGTATTAGTCCTCAAGAATACGTACAAAGTGTTTGAAAATATTTTGTTTGAAAAGTATGATGTGAAAAAATGGTTATTTCAGAAAAGAGTTGTGAGCAAGCGATTAAGAGTTCCTTACCCACTAAAGGTCATTCTTATTGTTTTCCTTCTCCTTTAGAGATAGTGTTATCCATACCATTAGTTGGTAGATAGCCATATCTATTGGATGTTAAGGGAAAGGCGAAGGGTCTTCGTATGGTCATCGAAGGAAGCATGTAAAGAATACTTTAGCAATTTGTATCAGAGGGACTAGATCATTTTCGTAGGCAACTTCGACGGGTCATCGAGGGACTATGATCTTTATTTATAAGGGTCTTTTGCTAAAGTATCCCTACTTTCGAGGGGCATGACCATTATTTATAAGGAAACAAGAGAGGATACCCTAGAGGTGCAAGTGTGAGGAGTGTATTGATTTCAGTTATTTATCTAGAGAGTTAGGTTTTTCTACGTTTGTTTTTAGTCTTGTCATAAAAACCCTAATTACTAGCAATTAATTATGTACGGAAAAAGTAAAGTGCGGAAATTAAAACCCTAAACTATTACATGGCTTTGGGGCTGGTACATAAGTATAATAATTGCAGAAATGTAAATCTACGCTTTACAACCTCATAGCAGATACATGATAGGAAAAAATGCTAGAAGGTAAATCTACGGCTATTTCAAGAAAATATGCAACCTATACAATCACCTAAGAAAATAAATAGCAAAAAGAAATAGGAAAAAGGTTAGAAAAAGTGTTTGAATGTTTTTTTTGTTGTGTTTTTTTATAAAGATAATTTAAGTGTTAATGATAATAAAACCTAAATCTAATTAATTTTAATATGAAGATAATGTTAATTAAGCTAATTAATAAGTAAATAAAAAAATAATTTCAAAAATTAATTATTGATTAAAAACCTAAACCTAATTTGTTAGGATTTTAAAAAGAATTAAAATTTGTTAATGGTTGATTAAGAAAATAATTAAGAAAAAGGAAGAAATTAGGGTTAGTAAAATAAAATAGAAAGAAAATACATGGCATGGGTGTTGAACCCACACCGTCTAAGTTATATGCGCGCTTGCTTGCAACTACGCCCTAGCTATTTTGGTGTCTAGAAATAGAAGTCAATCAAGATATGATAATATGCACGTTAATTTGGAAAGTTAAATAAAATAATGCCAAAAGGCTGTGATCGAACCCATTCCCTTCATGATACGCGCGTGTTTGCTTCACCAACTGATCCATTAAGTTTTTTATGTTATTGGAATACAAACAAAACAAAATTTGATATTAAAAAGAACTGAAACCAGAGAGGCGCTGGATCCCTAGATCCGGTCGTCTCCTCTGATCGCCCCTTTCACCAAAAGCCTACAAAACATTAGAATCAAAGAAAATAAAAGATCCTACCCCCATAAATCAATGGATATAAATCCAATGGTGTTATCCATTTATTCTAAAAATGAATGTACACAGAGATACGAAGAACCAGAACATTCATGCCCTAACAATGGTGTTTTCTGATTCCTGCGTCAAATCTTACATGTAATGCGTCAATCGTGTTCTAATAATGCATATGAATTGATCTAGTATGTTAGAAATGATTGAAATTGTATAAAATCAAAAATTTGAAACTCACCAAACTTACAAACCAGTGTAGTTGAAAGGAGGTGTTCTAGGCAAGATTTGAGATGCTTAAGGACTTGGATGGATTCTTGGGCACTTCAAGATGATAATGCAATGCTTGGTTTTGATTGAGAGGGGCTGGAGACAAGGGTTTCGTGTTGCCCTAGTTTCTTGAATTTTTGAGATTTTTAGGGTGTATTTTTGGAGGCAGCTTGTGTGTTTTCCTTTGTCTGAATACATTTTGTATTAGTAGGATAAGATTAGGTCAACAAAAGTTGCATCAAATATTGTATGATTATGACGAGAAGATTTTATTTTATTTTTGCATGTAAAATCTCTTTTTGAGCTCAATCTTATGCCACATATGCTCCACACGTTTCTTGATCATCAAGGTGAATTATCTAGGCTTCCATGTGACTGAAATCAAAAGCCCATGTGCCTTGATCTAATGCTTCTTATTTTATTTTATTTAATTTGCATTTAAATGAATAAAAATTCAAATAAAATAAATTAAAATAAAAAAATATGTGAATGGTTTTAGGGTTCCCCTAATTTGTAATAAACACATTTGAACTTCAAAAGTTAGGCCCATTAGTCCAAAAGCCCAAAATTGTTCAATTGAGGTTTCATGCATTTTCACAAAATTGCTAGACTTGCACAAACCATAACTCTATCAATTTGTCATATGAAGGTGATCTCGGACTTTTTGGAAAGACTAAGATGTCTTCTACAACTTTCATGTTGGTCATTTATTAATTTAAAGTTTTTTTCTTCATGTAAATTACTTTGAAAAAAAAGTATATTTTTGTTGACTCTTAAAATGACCTGTAATGTTTTGGCTCGTATCTCTCAAATGAAGCATTTTTTGACCTTGAGCTTTTAGAGACAAAGATGTAGAGAATTGAATTTCTATCAAAATGGGCTTTGGTTGAGAATTTTTTGATGAAGCATGTGAAAGTTATGCTTGGTCAAAGTTCAGTTGACTTCTTCTAAAGAACCCTAATTTAGTAACTTTTGACTTTTGATGAATCTTGAGGTTTATTGATGAATCATGATAAACCCTTTATCAAATTATGAATTTGACCTTAAATTCTTGATATTGACCAAAAATATTGAAGTTTGACTGTAAATTGGTCAAAGTTGACTTTTTGTCCAATATAGTTAATTTTCAATCATATGGCTAATTAATGGGCAAACTCGTGTTGCAAGGCTTGAAATTTGGGATGAGGATGCTTTGAAGCATATGAGAAACAATGAAGTCCACTTGAATTATTAGAAGTCCAATTTTCCTTGAGAAAACAAAAACCTTAGTTGTAGGCCACTACTTAGGAAGAGGATTCATCTAATCATTTTTTGAGTGGTCTTGAGTGTTTAAAACCCTTAAGAGCATGAGGAGGTATCTTGAATCGTATTTTCTTGAAAAATAGGAGGGAAAATTTTGGGGTACAACAACTGCCCCTTTCAATCTTCTTAAACCTGAAGAGTTAGATTGGCATGCTCGCCATTCAGGATCTGAAGGTGGAAGAGGATTGAACACTTAAGTGTCCAGAAATTCGCACTCACATTTGAATGAAGTAACACTGTTGGTTGAGTATACTGCTTGAATGGGCTTATAGATGCCATTCAGAGAGATGATAGAGTGTCGTCGGAGATGAGCTTATGGATGCCATCCAAAATAACTATTGATAGTAGTATCAGAATTAGTCTACGCCTAACTGTATATGAAGATTGCTTTTTAGAAAATCTCTGAAGGAAAATACTTTTCAAAGTGAAGCCCTGAAGAAGATGCTTTTCAGAATTCAGTCTCTAAAGGGGAATGTTTTTCATAATAAACCTCTGAAGGAGAATTCTTTTCAGAATGAAGCACTGAAGGAGATGCTTTTCAGAATCCAGTCTCTAAAGGAGAATGCTTTTCAGAATAAACCTCTGAAGGAAATGCTCACTTGAGTTTAGTCTCTGGGGGAATGCTTTTCAGAATAAACTTCTGAAGGAGATGCTTTTCAGAATAAAGTTCTGAAGAAGATGCTTTTCAGAATAAACCTCTGAAGGAGAATGCTTGTCAGAATTCAGTCTCTAGGGGGAATGCTTTTCAGAATAAACTTCTGAAGGGAATACTCGCCAGAATTCAGCCTCTGGGGCGGAATGCTTTTCAGAATAAACTTCTAAAGGGGAATGCTTTTTCAGAATAAACATCTGAAGGAGAATTCTTTTCAGAACGAAGCTCAGAAGGAGATGATTTTCAGAATAAAGTCTCTGAAGGGGAATGCTTTTTATATTAAACTTCTGAAGGAGATGCTTTTCAAAACAAAGCCTTGAAGGAGATACTTTTCAGAATAAACCTCTGAAGGGGAATGCTTTTCAGAATAAACCTCTGAAGGAGAATGCTTTTGAGAATGAAATCCTGAAGGAGATTCTTTTCAGAATAAACCTCTGGAGGAGAATCCTTTTCAGAACGAAGCCCTGAAGGAGATGCTTTTCAGAATAAACCTCTGAAGGAAAATGATTTTCAGAACAAAGCCTTGAAGAAGATGCTTTTCAGAATTCAGTGAAGGAGAATGATTTTCAGAATAAACCTTTGAAGGAGAATGCTTTTCAGAACAAAGACCTAGAGGAGATGCTTTTCAGAATAAACCTCTGAAGGAGAATGCTTTTCATAATTCAGTCTCTGAAGGAGAATGCTTTTCAGAATAAACCTCTGAAGAAGAATGTTTTTCTGAACAAAGCCTTGAAGGAGATGCTTTTTAGAATAAACCTCTCAAGTAGAATGCTTTTCAGAATTTAGTCTCTAAAGGAGAATGCTTTTTAGAATAAACTTCATAAGGATAATGCTTTAGTTATGTAGGTAGTTGCCCCATCCTGTTTCGGGAATTTATCTACAATCTACTTCTAAATTTCTGATAATATTCGTTTGTTTGCAAACTTAACCTGAAAAGACAAAGTTAGTTCTATGAAATGTCATGATGTATGTAATGCATTGCGTAATGATGTTCTGAAAATAAATGATAACATTATACGCGTTTCATATGCATATGTCATGGTATTTTTTTAAATGGTATTTGGATGCAATATGTTGTTGGAGCATATCGGTATCTTCGTATAACAACGTATGGCTGGGGAAAATAAATCCCTAACTGTTGCTTGGGATGAAGATAATAGTTCTTCAATTTCTGTTTAGAACATCCTTACTGGGGATTTCTGCTTTCTGTTTGAGAACACCACGTTGGGGATGTTTGACTTTTACTTGGGGATGGAAGCATTCAAGGAGAGTTGGTCATCTTCGTTCTTTGAAGGATTTGATTCTTATATACCATGACTTGGGATAAAAGGATATGAATAATCCTTCGATACACTATTTGACCAAGTTTCAGATATGAGTATTAGCTCTTCTAGGGAGGACAACATTGAATGACATCTGGCCGAAGAAGAGAATCTTGCCGAGGAATTGCAATATCGGAGAAATAAAATTCCTTGGGGAAATAAACCATGTAGAATGCATTGAAGAAATAATCTCTGATTCGAAATTCGTAGACTCTACTGAATAAGTTTCCACTGTATGCTGTGGAAATGATCAAACTTCCTTATCTATTAGGGGACTTGTGATCGGTGGGAACAAGAACTAACTGTTTTGGAATGCTGGTTCGTGTTTGCGTTTGTTTTCCCAAAATGTCACGGTAAGCAAGAGTCGCCACCGTCTTTTATTTTATCCAACAAGGAAAGGACAAAAGCACAGAAAAATTCCTTTTCGAGATTGTTTCTCGGGTTCGGGAGGTAGATTATAGAAAGGGAAGGTGTTAGCAACCTTTCTATCCGTGGTTATCCACGGGCTCTTAGGTAATTGCTCACTATGTTTTCAAAAGTTTGCTTTTCTTTGTGTTTGTGGGTTTTTGAAAAGAGTTTTGTTTTTGAAGAGAGTGTAAGTGCGAAAAGTTTTGTTTTGTTTTTAAAAGGAGCAAGTACTTAAGAACCTCTACCTACTCAAAAAGGAATTAAATTATGCAAATGTCCTTTAGACAGTGCTATCCCACTATTGAGCAGTAGGTAGCACCGTCGTTGGAGTTTTCGGGTCAATTCGATTTAAAGGACGTGTGGTCACTACAACAATGTTAGGATGCCTTGGTGGTAACCCTAATGTCTTAGATCATTTTTCCGAGGCAACCGTTTCGAGGCAACTTATGATATTTGGACAAAAGGGCGACCTCTAAGACATCATATACTTAATGACCACGTTTGAGGCAACCAAGTGAGGTGTACCCTAGGAGTGGCATGTGCAAGTGTGTCAATTTCAGTTATATTATCTTTGTACATGTTATGGTGAGCTACTGTTGATTTTAAGTTAAGATAGATCTTGTCATGCAATCCTAGTCAGCATACATCTAAACAGTTAATATATGTACATGAATTTAAAGTGCGGGAATTGTAAATCCTACGCTATTACAAGGCTTCGGGGAGGGGGATTATTTACATGTCTGAAAATTGGGGAAATAAAAAGCAGTAAAGTGTAAAAGTCTTAGCTAAGTTATTACAAACCAGTAGGCAGTTACAATAAAATAAACGCACGCGAATCTGAAAATAAACTCTAAAAATTCTAAGAATAAAATCTTTTTGTTGTTTTATTTTATTTTGAGAAAATGATCTAAATCTACTTAATTTTAGTTTTTTTTTTGAGAAAATGTTAAGATAATTAAAAGATTAATTGACAAAGTTAATTTAATAGAAAAAACTAGCCTAATGTTTTTGTGGTTTTCTTATTTTAATGTTAATTAAAAAGATAAAAAAAAATGTCAATGAAAACAAAAATAAAATACAAGGGGGACCCTTCGATCCAGGAAAAAAAGGATTTTCGACCCAGGGAGGGGATGGAAGCTTCGATCTAGAGAGGGTCATGGTCCTTTCGATTGGGCCAGACAGTAAGGCGTGAGTAGCCTTCGATCCAGGGAAGGGGAGTTCCCTTCGATCCTGGGAAAAATGCCTTCTTCGATCCAGGAGGACTGTGGGAAGCTTCGATCCAGAGAAGGTGTCTCCTTCGATCTGGGATGCTATACCTGCAAAAGTATGTTAGCAAAATAAAATGCAGGGCCTGGGTATTGAACCCCAGGCCCTTCGATCCTGCGCTTGCTGGGTCTCTTCAGGCTATGTCTGCAGCAAGTGTTAGCAAACGAGGAACATGACAAGGGCACCAAACCCAGGCCTTTCGGTGCTGTCTAGGATGGCAAATCAAAGGTAACAACAAGTAATAATGTGTTATGCAAATGTAAAGTTGGACAGTTTACCCTTTCTTACCTGCAGATTGAGTCTTCGATTTGGGCACTGGCTGGATGGGAGCACTTTCAATCTGGGATTTCTGGGCGTGGATACTTTTGTTGAAGGGTTGCTTTGGCCTGGATCACTTCTGAAAATGTTGACAACTTTTGGCAGCGTAACTCCAATGTTTTTTGTTCTCCTGTTGTGTGTTTTTTCGTGTTTTTTTGCAACACTTGTGATCTCTTTATATAGAGCGGGTGGAGGGGACAGGAAGACAAAGGTTTAAATTACCTTGATTATGTGTTTGACAGCCATGAATGAGAATTTGTAACGTTGGCTAAACACATGGGATCTTATCCCTTTTTGAATTTTGAATGACATGCAACTGGCCTTCGAATGCTCCCTTTCGAATGGGCTGATAGCCTCCTTCAAATGCTCCCTTTCGAATAGGCTGATGGCCTCCTTCGAATTCTTTTCGAAAGCTTCTTCGAATGGACCCTTTGAATGCTTCTTCGAATGGACCTTTTTAGAATTCCAATCGAAGGAAACTGTTATAATGCCAATCGAAGTACTTGTCCATAATTCCAATCGAAAGGCTCCTTCAGAATACCAATCGAAGGGTCTTTCAGAGTGCCAATCGAAAGCCTTGACATAATGACAATCAAAATGCTTGTCCATAATGCCAATCGAAGAGCTTGACATAATGCCAATCGAAATGCTCCTTCAGAACACCAATCGAAGGGTCTTTCAGAATGCCAATCGAAATGTATTTAAAGCACCACTCAAAAAATTTCTTTTTCCTTAGGCAAGGGTTTCTGGTCAACCATGCAGGGGGAAGACTTTGGAAAACATGAGAGGGCAAATTTTGGGGTGCAACAGTTGCCCCTGTTCAATTTTCTTAAACGTGAGGATACAGATTGGCTTTCGAGCCTTTCGTGATCCGAAGGAGGAAGATAATTGAACACTAGAGTGCCCAAAAATTTGCACTCAAATGGTGTAGTATCAACATTGTGATGTCGGGAATGGGCTTACAGACGCCATTTGGAGATTGTTGGTAGGAGGATGGGCTTATAGATGCCATTTGGAGATTGTTGGTAGCTGTCCTGAGAGAAATAGGAGCTTCAGTTGTCCGTTACTCTACTGGGGAATTAACTCTGGAGGTGAACTGCATATCTGGACTGAGAAGGAACCTGGGTAAGGTTACTTCATGATGAGTCCATGTAAAACTTCATCTGGAAAGGAGGAACCTGTGTAGGGTTGCCTGATGATGAGTCTTTGTAAAACTGCATCTTGGAAAGAGAGGGAACCGATGTAGGGTTGCCTGATAATGAGTCCGTGTAAAACTTCATCTGGAAAGGAGGAACCTATGTAGGGTTGCCTTATGATGAGTCCATGTAAAACTGCATCTTGGAAAGAGAGGGAACCGGTGTAGGGTTGCCTGATGATGAGTCCATGTAAAACTGCATCTTGGAAAGAGAGGGAACCGGTGTAGGGTTGCCTGATGATGAGTCCATGTAAAACTGCATCTTGGAAAGAGAGGGAACCGGTGTAGGGTTGCCTGATGATGAGTCCATGTAAAACTTCATCTTGGAAAGAGAGGGAACCGGTGTAGGGTTGCCTGATGATGAGTCCGTGTAAAACTTTATCTTTGGAAAGAGAGAACCTGTGTAGGGTTTCCTGATGATGAGTCCATGTAAAACTGCATCTTGGAAAGAGAGGGAATCGGTGTAGGGTTGCCTGATGATGAGTTAGTGTAAAACTTTATCTTTAGAAAGAGAGAACTTGTGTAGGGTTTCCTGATGATGAGTCCGTGTAAAACTGCATCTTGGAAAGAGAGGGAACCGGTGTAGGGTTGCCTGATGATGAGTCCATGTAAACTGCATCTGGAATGGAGGAACCTGTGTAGGGTTGCCTGATGATGAGTCCGTGTAAAACTACATCTGGAATTGAGAAGGAACCGGTGTAGGGTTGCCTGATGATGAGTCCGTGTAAAACTACATCTGGAATTGAGAAGGAACTGGTGTAGGGTTGCTTCGGGATAAGTTCGTGTGAAACTTCTGGAGGAACCTGGGTAAGGTTACTTTGTGATAAGTTCGTGTGAAACTTCTGGATGAACCGGGGTAAGGTTACTGTGGGATAAGTTTGTGTAAAACTTCTGGAGGAACCTGGGTAAGGTTACTTTGTGATAAGTTCGTGTAAAACTTCATTCAGAAATATATGATAAAGGACCCGTGTAGGATTCTTCAGGATAGACCCGTGTGAAGCTGCATTTAGGAGAAACCCGTGTAAGATTTCTTCATGACGAACCCGTGTAAAGCTGGATCTGATCGGGCAGATAATTACTCTGTTTAGTTTCCGGAGTTAATCTTGAACTTGCTGGAAGTTGTTGATGATAACCATCTTTCCTGAAAAAGGTACATGATTAATCGTATATGATGCATGACATGCATTGTATGATGATGTTCTCAAAATAAATGAGATTATGCTGTATGCAATATGTATGCGCACATCATGATGTATGAACATGAAATGCTATTGTGGTACGTCCGAGTTTGGGAAAATAAATCCCTGACTGTTGTTGGAGAATAAAGAGTTTCACTCGCTGGAGATAATGGCTGAAGATGATTGGGAGAATAATCCTGCAGGAGAGAATAACTCCGCTGGGGAATGGACTAACGAGGAAATGACTCTGGGGAGTATATACTCTGCTAGAAGATCTACTGATTTGGAGAAATAAAACTCAGCTGGGGATGAATTACTGTTTCTGGTGACAGTGAACCCTATTGGGGATTGAATTTCTGTCTATGAAAGGAATGAACTCCGCTGGGGATAGAAAGAACCTCGCTGGGGATGATCTTTCAGTTGCAACTTGCTGAGGATAACCCGGTTAGACTCTTGTTAGGATAACCTCTGAATTTGGCTGAGGAGACTTATTTGTGCTTCGCAGGGGACAAGCTTCCAGAGTCTACTGGGAAAGAGGAGTTGTGGTCCTTTGATTTGTAGTAGTCGGAGAGGCAACCCAAGCTGGGGAATCCTGGTGTTGTTGGGGAAATAAACCCTGTCGTCAGTCCACTAGAGAGGTGACGTCTTTGTTGGGGGAAGTCCTCGAGGATTCTTGAGGTTGATTCAGTTGGGGAAAGGTTTTCAGAGATTAAACCCTCGTGGGAGTCATCCTATGAGAAGGATTTTGGGGGAGACTTGTCATTGCCCCTAGTAGCAAGTGTTTGTAGCACTGCCTGGAAATGTTTAATTGTACGTAACCCTTCACCGAGATTGATGTTCAATGCCCCAAGTGACGGAGATGGAGACTTGCCCCTGGTTACTCTGTACTTCTTCAGAGATTTCTTGAAATCTTGACTGGACTGCCCCAAGTGTGCTGGATAGTGACATGTCATGCCCCCTTGTTGATAGGAGATTTATCAATGGAAGTGTCATCCTTTTTGAAGTGATTTTGTTCACTGAGAGGGCTTTCGTTCATCGGATATTCGTTGTGTGAATTTCTCCGCTGTCAAACAAATAGCCAAATGCAAACAGTGATATTCAAATAATGCAAAGTTTATGCTTGTCTTGAAGTTTTTAAAAATGCATTTTTTAGCAGAAAACTTTTTATAAGACAAATTCAACACAAGATTTAGGGCAAAGCCTTACAGGAGTCAGGATACCTTTTGTAACAGTATGCTTTTGAACTAACCCATGCTTCAGTTAGGACTTTTGAAGGGTTGTAACGTGGCTTGGTTCACGGTTTAAGAAACAAAGGATAAAGGCTCAAAGTATATTTGTACCCACCCGCTCTTCGTGATGTTCTTCAATCCTAAACTCAGTTAATTGTTCGTCGGACTCTATTCGAATTTGGAACGACGTTTTGGTGATGGTTCACACAAGTTGGATTTTTGAAGGCAGTCATCATTTTTTTTTGCAACATTTTTCATGTTGTCGAGGATTTGTAATGACCTCGCTCTTTTGATTTATCATCCCTAATTTTTTCCTGACTGTTCCTGTTTTCGAGATTACAGTCAGCGGGATGCCGTAACTTTCTTAAGCCTCCTTTGTAGGTTTTGGCTCAGTGGGCTTTTATCTTTTGAGATATTGACTGCCTATGAGATAAGGAACCACAACTGTCTTTTGATTCCAGAGGAATGCTTTTGATGTCGTTCGTTGTATTATGAACTGAGAGTTTTGCGACTTCAATGCACATCTTTTGAATTAATTGAGAGACTACCCTGTCCCAGGTTTAAATTAAAGGTTTCAATTTGTGTTTAAAACAAAAAATTCCTACTTATTTGGCTCGAAGGGGTTGACTAGGGATTATCTTCCTTATAACTCCAGTGTTTAGGGTTTGAAAGAAATGCCTGTACATCGTCAGCAAGGTCTGTCGAAAAGCATACTGTATGAGATTATGGCATTGTTTCGTCATCCTCCCTCTAAAGGCTTGTAACTTTTAGCAAGAGTTGAATGTCATAAAGTGAGTAAAAAGCATAGTTTAAATGTAATTAAAATGATTGGATCAAATCAAGACAAACATATGCAATGCATTAATGAAACAAAGTTTGACATTAATAGATAATTGTTTGAATGACAAAAGAAATTACAACTTGAAAATTCAAATGAACAAAAGTCTTCTCGTCTCAATACTTGTCACTTCAAATGGTGAACTTTGGAGGGATGGTAGAAGAACTCAGTCTGACCATCTTGTGTGAATTCCAATGCTCCTTCATCAATCAGGTCTTGAATTTTGTTTCTCAACGCCCAACAGATGTTTGTGTCATGTCCCGGACTGTCAGAGTGGTATGCACACCTTTCATTGGGATGATAGGTAGGAGCGAAAGTATTTGGGTTCCGGGGAGGAGCCTTTAATGTAATCAGCTCTGCCTTCAACATGTGTTATAGCGCTTGAGTCAGTGACATGTCGATCTTGGTAAATTGCCTCCTGGGCATGTTTGGCTTACTCTGATCAACCTGTTGTTTTTGGTGAGGTTGTTGTTGGACCCTTGAGGTAGTAGCAACTTGGAGAGGTCCATTCTTTACTAAACCAAACCCTTGTCTTCTTGGAGGCTGATCAATGACTTGGTCCCCGACTTTGACTGTTTGCTTCATGTTGTTGTATCTGTCTTGATGAAGCTGGTTGATCATGGTTCTCAACTCTTCTTGTTCCCGAGCTAAGCCTTGGATAAGAGCCATCTGCCCCAGCATCTGGGTTCTGATTGCATCTACCTCAGCTTGCAGATGTTCCAACCGTTCGTCCTTATTGTCTTCAGGACTTTTCTTGACCAAATTCCCCATGAGGAGTGTTCTCAATTCTTCCTTCCCCTTGGATAGGTTTAGGAAGATTTCCCTGAACTGAGTCTCTTGAGTGTGAAGATCTTGGTTGGAAAGCCATTGCTGAAATAAACAGGGAGAACATGAGAGACTTGTATTGGGAGACCTGTTATGCAATGATATGTATGATATATGTATGCAATGTTTTCAAGGATCTCGCGGGGTAAACAAGAAACTGTTAGAATCTGAATCTGGTAGCTTGATTAAAGGAATTTCATGTTGCTAAGAGTCCTTCTTCAAGAGTCAAGCTCACCATATTGAGTGGGTCATAGCCCCTGACTCAAGTTGTCGTGTTTGGATTTCTAGATGGCATTGGCTAGAGGAAAATAAATCCCCTTTGCCCCTTGCTGGATATCTGATTTACCATAACCTGCATCACAGACCCTTGAGATCCTTGAAATAGTTAAAGAAATGATAAGGCATGATGTCATGATGTGTATGCTATGCGTTTAAGCACAAGTGTGAGGTGATGTAAGTAAGCCCTGCAATAAATCCAGATTATTGGATAAGGACTGTAAACAAAACCTGCGAGGAACTCATGTTGTCAGATAACAAGAATGTGCAAGTAGTTCAAGTTTGAAGGCACACAAGTCACACATATAGCCTTAAGTTTAGGCTGGCATGGAGTTTAGGCATTACCCTATTTCAGTTTAGTTGGTTTAAAACTTGTCCTAAAAATAGTAACCGGGTTGTAGAGGATCTCAATATCACTGACTACCCTCAATCGGTCATAATTCCAGTTTAGCAACCTTTTCTTGCGGCCGGAATCATCGCGAGAGTTTAGTCTTAATGAGTGTAGCATACTGCTACTGTTCTATGGCCAAGTTGGTAAATTTAAGGTTCTAAGGTCAGTTGGTGCTTAATGACTCCTTAGAAGACCCATATTCTCCTCGTTTCAACACAAGGGATATCGGTACAGACTAAGGTGCCACACCAACGTAGCTACTGCTTCATCCGTATCGGTATACGCCATACAAATCCCTCACAATTTATTGCTACTTACCTAAAGGGTATCCCCAGATCCGGGTTAGGATCTATAGAACTCCGATACAAGCCCACAAAATTAAAAGCATACAAAGCATACAATTGAAAACACAAGTGATCTAATCCTAAGGTACACCTAACTTTTAAGATATTCCCCAGTAGAGTCGCCAGTTTTCTGATCGGTAGGAACGAGAATTGACTGTTTTGGAATGCTGGTTCGCGTTTGCGTTTGTTTTTGCAAAATGTCGCGGTAAGCAAGAGTCGCCACCGTCTTTTATTTTATCCAACAAGGAAAGGACAAAAGCACAAAAAAATTCCTTTTCGAGATTGTTTCTCGGGTTCGGGAGGTAGATTATAGAAAGGGAAGGTGTTAGCACCCTTTCTATCCGTGGTTATCCACGGGCTCTTAGGTACTTGCTCACTATGTTTTCAAAAGTTTGCTTTTCTTTGTGTTTGTGGGTTTTTGAAAAGAGTTTTGTTTTTGAAGAAAGTGTAAGTGCGAAAAGTTTTGTTTTGTTTTTAAAAGGAGCAAGTACTTAAGAACCTCTACCTACTCAAAAAAGAATTAAACTATGCAAATGTCCTTTAGATAGTGCTATCCCACTATTGAGGAGTAGGTAGCACCGTCGTTGGAGTTTTCGGGTCAATTCGATTTAAAGGACGTGTGGTCACTACAGCAATGTTAGGACGCCTTGGTGGTAACCCTAATGTCTTAGATCATTTTTCTGAGGCAACCGTTTCGAGGCAACTTATGATCTTTGGACAAAAGGGTGACCTCTAAGACATCCTATACTTAATGACCACGTTTGAGGCAACCAAGTGAGGTGTACCCTAGGAGTGGCATGTGAAAGTGTGTCAATTTCAGTTATATTATCTTTGTACATGTTATGGTGAGCTACTGTTGATTTTAAGTTAAGATAGATCTTGTCATGCAATCCTAGTCAGCATATATCTAAACAGTTAATATATGTACAAGAATTTAAAGTGCGGGAATTATAAATCCTACGCTATTACAAGGCTTCGGGGAGGGGGATTATTTACATGTCCGAAAATTGGGGAAATAGAAAGCAGTAAAGTGTAAAAGTCTTAGCTAAGTTATTACAAACCAGTAGGCAGTTACAATAAAATAAACGCGCGCGAATCTGAATATAAACTCTAAAAATTCTAAGAATAAAATCTTTTTGTTGTTTTATTTTATTTCGGGAAAATGATCTAAATCTACTTAATTTTAGTTTTTTTTTTGAGAAAATGTTAAGATAATTAAAAGATTAATTGACAAAGTTAATTTAATAGAAAAAACTAGCCTAATGTTTTTGTGGTTTTCTTATTTTAATGTTAATTAAAAAGATAAAAAAAATGTCAATGAAAACAAAAATAAAATACAAGGGGGACCCTTCGATCCAGGGAAAAAAGGAGTTTCGACCCAGAGAGGGTCATGGTCCTTTCGATTGGGCCAGACAGTAAGGCGTGAGTAGCCTTCGATCCAGGGAAGGGGAGTTCCCTTCGATCCTGGGAAAAATGCCTTCTTCGATCCAGGAGGACTGTGGGAAGCTTCGATCCAGAGAAGGTGTCTCCTACGATCTGGGATGCTATACCTGCAAAAGTATGTTAGCAAAATAAAATGCAGGGCCTGGGTATTGAACCCCAGGCCCTTCGATCCTGCGCTTGCTGGGTCTCTTCAGGCTATGTCTGTAGAAAGTGTTAGCAAACGAGGAACATGACCTGGGCGCTAAACCCAGGCCTTTCGATCCTGTCTATGATGGTAAATCAAAGGTAACAACAAGTAATAATGTGTTATGCAAATGTAAAGTTGGACAGTCTACCCTTTCTTACCTGTAGATTGAGTCTTCGATTTGGGCACTGGCTGGATGGGAGCATTTTCAATCTAGGATTTCTGGGCATGGATACTTTTGTTGAAGGGTTGCTTTGGCCTAGATCACTTCTGAAAATGTTGACAACTTTTGGCAGCGTAACTCCAATGTTTTTTGTTCTCCTGTTGTGTGTTTTTTCGTGTTTTTTTGCAACACTTGTGATCTCTTTATATAGAGGGGGTGGAGGGGACAGGAAGACAAAGGTTTAAATGACCTTGATTATGTGTTTGACATCCATGAATGATAATTTGTAACGTTGGATAAAAACATGGGATCTTGTCCCTTTTTGAATTTTTAATGACATGCAACTGGCCTTCGAATGCTCCCTTTCGAATGGGCTGATGGCGTCCTTCGAATGCTCCCTTTCGAATAGGCTGATGGCCTCCTTCGAATGCTTTTCGAAAGCTTCTTCGAATGGACCCTTTGAATGCTTCTTCGAATGGACCTTTTTGGAATTCCAATCGAAGGACACTGTTATAATGCCAATCGAAGTACTTGTCCATAATGCCAATCGAAAGGCTCCTTCAGAATACCAATCGAAGGGTCTTTCAGAGTGCCAATCGAAAGCCTTGACATAATGCCAATCGAAATGCTTGTCCATAATGCCAATCGAAGAGCTTGACATAATGCCAATCTAAATGCTCCTTCAGAACACCAATCGAAGGGACTTTCAGAATTCCAATCGAAATGTATTTAATGCACCACTCAAAAAATTTCTTTTTCCTTAGGCAAGGGTTTCTGGTCAACCATGCAGGGGGAAGACTTTGGAAAACATGAGAGGGAAAATTTTGGGGTGCAACAGCACCCATTGGGGAAGATGATCATGTAAAGCTATTCATAAAAATGTAGGTGAAGTGTTGGAAGATGCCCTAATTTCTGTCTGAAGACATAGTAGATTTATCGGGGAATATGACTCTGTTGGGGATGAGCTTGGGAAGATAGCATCGTAGACATGGTTCCATGGAGATTTCTCTATGGGAATTTATGGATAACTTTGAACATTATCCTAACTCCAAAAGTCTTTAGAAAATGCTAATCAGAGTGATAAATATTCTACTGATAAACAAGACATAGTCGTACGCTTTAATCCCTATCTTTTGTCTGGACCTCCTTTTCAAATTTTCAGTCCACCAGGACACCCTTTTTGCCCAAGCCGCCTTTTCAGATTTTTGACTTGCCGGATGTAAAATTTTTTTTATATATCCCTAATTTTTTCCTGAACTCTTTTAGTTCATCGGGATGCCCTTATTTTTTCCTAGGCCAATCAACATAGCAGGTCTCTTTATCATGCGTAGTATTTTTTACTATGTTCGTGTTCACAGGGTGTGGAGAATTTTCTTTGTTCATGGCAGTAAGTGTTGTAGCACTGCCAGAAAAAAATTTCTTGATCATACGTGGCCCTTCGTATGCGGGAGTCCATTTTCCCTTGGGATTATTCTGGTGCACCCGATGTTTGAAGTTATTGATCAACCATTGACTGCCAACTTTTTGAATGTCCTGACCTTCCTCGGTATTTTTTTCTAAGAACTGTCACGACGGAATCACACCATCTGATACTACTGACATATACAAGTAATTTGGTGATACCGAAGATTCAATTTTCATAGTGGCCTTTGCTGAAACTCGTGATTAATGTAACATTCCCCAAGTGATTCAGATGGAGATCTGCCCCTGGCCATTCAACACTTTTGAGAGATTCTTTGAATCTTGACTTGACTGCCACAAATGAGTTGGACAATAACATGTCATGCCCCTTGATTTATAACCAATTGGATCCACGAAAGGCCTATTACTGGAAGTGTCTTTCTCATTTACACATCACCTGAAGTACATCTATCCATTGGGAGGATTTTCATTCATTGAATATTTGTCATGTGAATTTCTCTATTGTCAAACACTTAGTCATATGCAAACAGTGGTATTAAAATGCAAAGCTTATGTTTGTCTTGAAGTTTAAAAATGCATTTTTAGTAAAACAAAATTTGTAAGAATGTGATATCAACTCAGGATGTATAGTAAGCCTTATAGGAGTCAGGGTACCTTTTTGTAACAGTAGCCTTTCGAAATAACCCATGCTTCAGTTGGGACTTTTATGGGTTATAATGTGGCCTGGTTCACGGTTTAAGAAACAAAGGATAAAGGCTTAAAGTTTATTTGTACCCGACCCGTTATCCATGATGTTCTTCAGTCCTATACTCAGTTAATTATGCATTTGGGTTCCCATAAAGTTTTCAATTATGGAACTAATATTTTTGTGATGGTTCTGAAACCGGGATTTTATTTGGGAAGGCAATCATTTTTCTTGTAACAACTTTCTTTTGTTGAGGATTTGTCGCGACCTCTTTTTGAATTTATAATCCTTAACTTTTTCCTGAACTATTTCGTTTGAGATTACAGTCAACGGGATGCCCCAGTTTTTTCTTAAGTCTCCTTCATAGGTTTTGACTTAGTGGACTTTTCTTTTGAAAGATAATAACTATCTGACTCAATGATTATGGGGAACTATCTTCATTTTTTGATTTAGAAGAATATCTTCGACATTACTCGCCGTGTACGAAGGTAAAGTTTGTGAATGCACAATTGATTTGACTGAGAAACTACCCTGCCCTAGGTTATGTTTAAGGGTTTCAATTTGCACGAAAAAGAAAACTCCTATTTCTTAGGCTCAAAGGGGGTTGATTAGGGATCAACTTCCTTATATCTCCAATGTTTAAGAATTGAAGCAATGCTTGTACATCGTCAGCAAGGTCTGTTCAAAAGCATACTATATGAGATTATGGTATCATTTTCCTCATCCTCCCTCTAAAGGCTTATAACTTTAAAGAGAGTTGAATATCATAAAAAGGAAGTAAGAAGCACAGTTTAAATATAGTGAAACGAAAGGATTAATTCAAGACAGACATATACAATGAATTAATGGGAAAAACCAAAGTTTGACATGACAATAATTATTTGAAAAAAAACAAAATAAATTACAAATAGAAATTCAAATGATCTTAAAGATTCTCTGCCTGAACTTGTTACTTCAGATGGTGTGCTTTGTAGTTCTGATATTTGAGAAATGATAGAAAAACTGAATGTGGCCATCTTGTGTAAACTCGAAAACTCCTTCGTCAATCAAGTCCTAAATCTTATGTTTCAACATCCAACAACTATTAGTTTCATGTCCAGGACTGTTGGAGCGATATGCATACCTTCCATTAGGATCATAACTGGGAGAGGAAGTATTGGGATTCCAAGGAGGTTCTTTCAATGTAATCAGCTCCATCTTCAACATGTGTTTCAATGCTTGAGACAATGACATGTTGATTTTCGTAAATTGTCTTTTGGATATATCATGCTTACATTGATTACCCTATTATTGTTGGAGAGGTTGTTGTTGAGCTTGTGATGTATTAACAATCTAGAAAGGCCCTTTTCTATTAACTGAAGGATTAGCAATGTCAACCAAGTCAGTTTCTTGTCTCATCGGAGGCTGGTTAGTGATTGGATATCCAATTCTAGCAGTTCATCCCATATGTTTATATTTGACCTGATGAAGCTTGTTGATGAGGGTTCTTAACTCTTCTTGTCTCGAACTAAATTTTGGATAAGAGCCATCTAACCAATCATCTGGATTCTCATCTCTGCCATTTCAGCTTGCAGTTTTTCCAACCGGCCATCCTTGTTGTCTTCAAGATTCTTCTCGGTCATGTTCTCGACAAGGAGTGCTTTTAATCCTTCTTTCCCATTGGCTAAGCTTAAGAACGTCTCTTGGAACTAAGCATTTTGAGCCTGGAGATCTTCGTCTGTCTGTTCGAGCGCCATTTTTGCATAAATAAATAGCAGGAAGATGAGAAACTTGTCTTTGAAACCTGTTATGCAATGATATGTATGACATGTAGATGTATATGCAATGTTTTCAAGGATCTCGTGGGATTTAAATTTGAAATATTAGAAATCGAATCTGGTTGCAGCTTTGTCTGAAGAACTTTGAGTCTTCATCTTTGGATGGTTTTCCATAAGAATCAAGATCACCATATCAAGTGGGTCCTAGCCTCTGACTCAAGAGAATGTACTTTGATCTTGTCGGCATCTGGCTAGAGGAAAATAAATCCTCATGCCCCTTGCTAGAAATCTGGCTTATGATAATCCTACACCAAAGATCCCTAAGATCCTTGAAATGGTTAGTAAAATGTCATGATAATATGATGTTATAATGTCTTGTTTAAATAAGAAAACATAAACAAGTCACACAAGAGCCTTAGGTTTAAAGGCTTGTATGAAGTCCAAATGTAAGTACCCTTCCCCATTTAAAGTTAAGTTGGCTCAACCTGTCCAAAAATAGTAACTGGGTTCTAGGAATCTCATATCGCCGATCTTTCTCACAAGCTTTATTTTAGCATGGCAACTGGCTTGCCGTCAAAACATCATGAGAGTCAAATCTCAATGAGTGTAGCATCGAGTGTCAACCAACCTTGGACTACACCAAATTTGGCCATCTCACTACCTTCTAATGGCTAAGATGGGTCAATTAAAGTTCTAAAAGTAAGTTAGTGCTAATGACACCACACGGAAACCTAATGTTATCCTTGACTGACTCAAGGAACTTCAGTACAAACATATGTGTCGCACTAACCGTAACAATCATTTTAACCATATCGGTCTACATCGTACATTCTTCATGATCTATTGTTACTTACCTAAGAAATTACTAGATCCGGGTGTAGGATCTTACAAGAAATTAAACCCAAACAAACACTTAAAGTTAAAGCAAACAATTCAAACAAATAAAGCAAGTAAAATTGATCTAACTCTAAGTTAAACCCTGTTTTTAAGTATCCCCAGCAGAGTTACCAGTTCTGCAATATGGTGGGAGAACTGAATTTTTTAGTTTTATCCAAATGTGGGGATAAATAGGGTCTCCATCGACTTTTATTTTATCCAATATTCAGGAAAGGGTGAAAAGAACATGAAAGACCTTGATAGATTTTGAGTTCGGGGGCTAATTTATGAAAAGGGAAGGTGTTAACACCCTTTTCATCTGTAGTTATCTACGACTCTTAATTGCTATCTCACTTTTGAAAATTTGCTTTGCATGTGTGATTTGAAATTATTTTTGAAAATCCAATGTATGGACAACTTTGTAATTATTCTTGTATCAGTCCTCAAGAATGTGTACAAAGTGTTTGAAAATATTTTTGTTTGAAAAGTGTGATGTAAAAAAATGTTCATTTCAGAAAAGAGTTATGAGCAAGCGATTAAGAGTTCCTTATCCACTAAAGGTCGTTCTTATTATTTTGCTTCTCCTTTAGAGATAGTGCTATCCGTACCATTAGTTGGTAGGTAGCCCCATCTATTGGATCAGAAGGGACAGGAGAATGGTCGTCGTATGGTCATCGAAGGCAACATGTGAGGAATAATTTAGAAATTTGTATCAGAGGGGATTAGATCATTTTAGTAGGCAACTTCGAAGGGTCATCGAGGGTCTATGATCTTTATTTTTAAGGGTCTTTTGCTAAAGTATCCCTACTTTCGAGGGACATGACCATTATTCATAAGGCAACAAAAGAGGATACCCTAGAGGTGCAAGTGTGAGGAGTGTATTAATTTCGGTATTTATCTTGAGAGTTAGGGTTTTCTACGTTTGTTTTTATTCTTGTCATACAAACCTTAATTACTAGCAATTAAATATGTACAGAAAAAGTAAAATGCAGAAAGTAAAACCCTAAACTATTACATGGCTTTGGGGCAGGTGCATAAGTATAAAAATTTTTGGAAAAGCAAATATACGCTATTACAACCTCGGTGGAGATACATGATAGGAAAAATGCGAGAGGGTAAATCTATGGCTATTACAATAAAATAGGCAACCTATACAATCGTATAAGAAAATAAATAGCAAAAATATATAAGAAAAAGGCTAGAAAAAGTGTTTGAATGTTTTTTATGTTGTGTTTTTTTATGAAAATAATTTAAATGTTAATGATAATAAAACCTAAATCTAATTAAATTTAATATTAAGAAAATGTTAATTAACCAAATTAATTAGTAAATAAAAAAATAATGTCAAAAATTAATTATTGATTAAAAACCTAAACCTAATTTGTTAGGGTTTTAAAAAGACTTAATATTGGTTAATGGTTGATTAAGAAAATAATTAAGAAAAAGGAAGAAATTAGGGTTAGTAAAATAAAATAAAAAGAAAATGCATGGGATGAGTGTTGAACCCACGCCCTATAAGTCATCTGCTTGCCACTGCGCCCTAGATGTTTTGGTGTTTAGGAATAGAAGTCAATCAAGATATGATAATTTGCACGTTAGTTTGGAAAATTAAAAAAAATGATGCCAAAAGGTTAGGATCAAATCCATGCCCTTCATGATACGCGTGCACTTGCTTCACCAACTGAGCCATTGTTTTTTTCTGTTATTGGAATACAAACAAAACAAAATATGACATTAAAAATAAGTGAAACCAGAGTGGCGTTGGAACCCTAGCTCCGGTCATCTTCTACGATCAGCCCTTTCAAGAAAACCATGCAAAATGTTATAATTAAAGCGAATAAAAGATCCTATCCCCCTAAATCAATGGTTGTCAATCCAATGGTGTTATATATTTGTTCTAAAAATTCTTGTACACGAAAATACGAAGTACCAGAACCTTCATGCCCTAACAATGGTGTTTTCTGATTCATGTGTCAAATCTTACATGTAATGCATCAATCATGTTCTAATGATGCATATGAATTGATCTAGCATGTTAGTAATGATTGAAACTGTATGAAATCAAAAATTAAAAACTCACCAAAATTACCAACCGATGTAGTTGAAAGGGGGTGTTCTAGGCACGATTTGAGATGCTTAAGGACTTGGAGGGATTCTTGGGCACTTAAGGATGATGATGCAATGTTTGGTTTTCATTGAGAGGGGATGGAGACAGGGTTTCATGTTACCCTGGTTTCTTGAATTTTTGAGATTTTTAGGGTGTATTTTTGGAGGCATCTTGTGTGTTTTCCTTGGTCTGAATACATTGTGTATTTATAGGACAAGATTAGGTCAACAAATTTTGGATCAAATCTCGTATGATTATGATGAGAAGATTTGATTTGAATTTTGCATAGAAAATCTCTTTTTGAGATCAATCTTATACCATATATGATCCATACGTTTCTTGATCATCAAGGTGAATTATCTGGGCCTCCATGTGACTGAAATCAAAAGCCCATGCGCCTTGATCTATTGCTTCATATTTTTTGAAAAAAAGCATATCTTATTAACCAAAAATAGGAAAATACAAGTCAATCTCTTGGATCCATGCAAACTCCAAAAACTAAGCTATACTACGCATACCCATATTAATATCAGTACTCAACAAATTGTTCGAATTACATATCTGTAAGATATTATCAATAATTCTATCAACTAAATTCTGATCTATTTTATTTTGGGAAATATAGCTTCATTTCTTCCTTTCCAAATCTCATAGATGGTTTCAGCACATGCAATTTTTAGGACTTGCCTACGCCAACCTTTTTTCCTCGACTCCTTGATCATCCACTCTCTCTCCTTGTTGCAATCCAACTGATTCCTATTATAACCCATCCAATGAATCACTCCTTTCCAAATCTCATTGAAAACGAGGCAATCAAAGAAAATATGATTCAAGGTTTCAACATGGTCACACATACTACACTTAGGATCCAACTGCACACTGTAACACGATGGGAGAACTGACTTGGTTGTTTTGTGTTTGATCGCAAATGTTGCGGTTAGCAAGAGTCGCCACCGGCTTTTATTTTATCCAAAAGGAAAGGCTGAAAAGAACAGGAAAGACCTTTAAGATTTGTTTTCTTGAGTTCGGGGGGTAGATTATGAAAAGGGAAGGTATTAGCACCCTTTTCATCTGTAGTTACCTACGGGCTCTTAGTTTCTTGCTAGATCATTTGCTTTTGTTTGAAAATGTGCTTTGTGTGCTTTTTCGAAAGTATTTTGAAAAGGCGCCATCGTTTAGGAAAACTTTGTAATGATTCTCATTTGTAAGAATGTATACAAAGTGTTAATATGTTGCAAATGTTTCAAGTTTGAAAGGTGTTTTGAAAGTGTTGGTGTTTTTTTTTTTTAAATAGCAAGGATGTTTTGGTTTGAAAATGAGCAAGCAACTAGGAACATTCTACCTACTCAAAAGTCTTTCTTGTTTATTTCCTCCTTCCTTTGACATTGTTATCTTACCATTGATTTGGTAAGAAACCCTATCTTTGGATGTAAAAGGGACGGGCGCGGGTCATCGTATAATCATGAATAGCAATGTTGTACGATATCTTAGCATTTTCTTTGAGGGACTAAGATCATTTTTGAAAGGCAACTTTGATAGCGTCATCGAGGGACTATGATCTTTTATTTTTTGATTCCTTTTGCTAAGATACCCCACATGCATAATATTGTCATTTTCATAAGGCAACAAAGTGGATTTACCCTAAGAGTGTAAGTATGCAAGTGTATTGATTTACATGCATTATTTTGTCTTTGAATTAGGGTTTTCTAAGCATTGATTTTATCTTTCCATACAAACCCTAACTTACTAGCATTTATATATAAAACATTAAATTGTGGAAAATAAAAATACTAAGCTATTACATCAATAAGGGAGGGGGTGTACAAATTTACAAATGGGGATTTTGCAAGAAAATTAAATCTAATTAACTATTACAACCATATTGAATGTTGTACAAAATTGAAAATAAAAAAGCAAGAATGTAAATGAAAAAAGAAATGGTTTTTTTATTTTATTTTTTATGAAAGGGTTTAGTCTAAACCTAATTAAGAAAATGGTTAATTAAAACTATCTAAAACTAAAACCTAAATTAATTAACAAAGAAAAATAAGTTAAAAATGATTTTTTTAGGTTTTTTCATGAAAAGGTTTTAAATAATAAATTATATATGAAAATAAATTAATTTAATTAAAAGGAAACCTAAGTTATAAATTATTCAATTTACAAGAAAATAATGATATAATAACTAAAACTAATTATCTAAGTATTTTAAAAAAAAAGAAATTAATTTACTAAAGAAAATGTTTTTTTATTCTTTTGTTTTATGAAGAAAAATAAACTAAATAAATATAAATAATAAAATAAAAATATTTTTATATTTTTTAGTCAAATAATAATAATGATAATAATAAAAATAGTAATAAAATATATATGAAGAAAATATGGAATAGAAAACAAAATAAATAATAAAAATAAAATAAAATGGGCCACGAGTGTAAACTTAGTCAGGGGGGTTAGAATCAGTAAACAAATAGCCAGGCCCAAGTTAGAGGCCCAGCGCTGCAAATAACAACCAAAAAAGTGAAAAAAAATATGAAAAACAAGTAAAAGGGTACCACTGGGGCTCGGACCCAGGTCCCTCTGGTTACAGGCGCGCGCTTTAACAACCGGGGTGGTGATAAATCTGTTAACGTTGGCACAACAATAAATACATAACACATACTTTGCCCTGTCTGTACTTCATCTTCAACCTCCAGCCAAAGGATTTCAAACTTGCTCATTCCTCAACCATTTAAAAAAATGTAAACATGAAACTTGTGTATTTTTTCACCACGAATCCAACCATGTAACTAATTTAAACTAACATTCAAAGATAAGGATGAATTTATGAAAGTACCAAATTCTGACCTAAATGTTTCAGCAAGTTTAAACTCAAAATTCTCCATGCTCAAACAACATAAATAAAATCTATGGACATGTATAATTTCAGGGCAATGATATCTACATTCTATCTTCACAAATGCAAGTCTAACAATGCCTAAATAATGAGATAGAAGTTCAAGAAAAATACCTCAAAGCTGGAAATCGTGAAATGAGTTTGAGCTTGTTTTAAGTGATGGTGATGATCAGGTTAGCTTCCTTGGACCTCTAGGAAGCTAATGCAATGTCTGGCTTGAGCTGAAGGTGGCTTGAATGGTCTGGAGAAGTCCAAATGTGATGCTCTGTTTTTGAACTTGTAAATGGGTGAAGATGGTGTTACAGTCGTGTAACAGGGATAAGGATGGCTTATATATGATGTTTGGAAGCTTTTGGAAGCAAAAGGCCAATAAACGCACGAGTGAAATGGAAGTTTGAAGTTCTTGGTCAGAATATGCAACAATGGTGGTTTGTGATGCAGTTCTGAGTTTGGGGAAGTTTTGGAGCTTGTATATTCGTGTGTTAGCTTGCAAACAACTTGTGCATGAGTAAGGAAAAGGTTGTGAGGCTTTATAGGGTCAGAATCACACAAGTACAAGTTATGGGATTTTGCTTGTTTTTGAAGCAAGCTTGAAACATCTTGTTTCAATGTAAAGTACCAAGCTTATAAGGTGGCTGTAACCTTTAAACATGCTTATTCTGATTGTGTAAGGAAAGCTTGTGCAGAAAGGAAAAGTTCAATGCTCAAGATAAAACTGATTTTGTGGTTAAAGCAAGTTTACTAGAATGGAATGGTTACTTTCTTCCTAAAATGCAAATAAGCATGGGCAATGCATTGAATGCTTGAGTTAAAGCTTCTTACAACTGTGCAAACATTTAATTATGGAGTGACAAACAATTTTGAGGCCTGCAAAGCAAAGATTATGCATCCTAGGCTTGGATTTGAATTCTTGTTTATCATGAAATGGCTTGTAATTCAAGTTTAAAAACCCTAAGTTCATCTCTTCGATTCTCCAAACTCAAACATGATCTCAATGAGTTCTTTGAAATTTTGGAAAGCTTGTAACATGCTCTGCAACCCCTCTTTGAATCACTTTTTCAAATTCCAAATGGAGCTATGTGAAAAGTTGCTATGAAGTTGGTATAAAAAATCTACCTAATACGGGCAAAATTGTCACTAAGTGTTTAGTTTCATGACCATTATTTTATGGATTAATAACTTCAAATCCAATCATTTCTAGGAGGAGTTATGTAAATCAATTTTTTGGATCTCGTTGAGATCTAAAACTTTCATGTTGAAAATTTCCTGTGAATCATCTTGCATCATGGTGAAAAATTGGCTCAAAGTTGTGAAAACATATGAAGTTTTCAACACTTAGAAAAATTTCTAAGTTTGGAAACTTTGACTTTTCAAAATGAAATATTTACTTTTTTTGATTTCTTGATGAACAAGTTTCATATTTTGACATGTTTTGATGAATTATGATCTTTGACACTTGATTTTGACCAAAAAGTCAAAGTTTGACTTTTCAGTGTACATTTGATTTTTAATCAGTTGACTGAAAATCAACTATCAATCAATTGATCTTGAAGGAAGTTTTGAGTCATACCAATAGGTCAAAATGATGAATTTGAAACCTTGATATCATGCCTCAAACCAATTAACCATTTGCTAGGTCAAAAATTAGAAATTACCCTTTCTCGGTCAAAACCCGAATTTTGACCATTTTGCCCTTTTGATGATCTGGTCAAATTTCTTGAGGAATTATGGTCCAACCTTGATCCAATGACATATAGGAGTTCACAATGTTGATATGGATAAAAAATTATGAAGCTGGACTATAAATTGACCATAATTGACTTTTTCCCCAATACAGCTGATTTTTTAGGTCAACTGATCAATTAACTGAGCAAAGATGTGATCCAAGACTTGAAACTTGACATGAGAAATCTTGATGGTCTATAATGATCCATGAAAGTCATATGAGGCATTAAAAGTTAAATTATCCTTGTGCAATCTCAAACCCTAATTCCAGTTATCAGTGATTAAGGAGGTGTCTTGAGCTGATCAACCCTTGTGCAGTCTTGAACCAAAGGAGATCTTGTGAAAAAATACTTGATAAATGAGAGGGAAAATTTTGGGGTACAACACATACCAAAACGAATTAGCCTATCCTTAGTAGGGAGCTTACCGTTCAAGACCATCCAAAGAGTGAATATTGCTCTCGGCCTTACATAGTTACTAGTAAACATTTTATGCCAATTCACCTTGTCAAAATTTCCTCTCATAACTTTGTACATGCTTCCTGTATTATACCTTTTTCCTAGCTTAACTTCTTTCCAATACTGAATATTCTTGAAACTATCCCTGTATTTGACGATTCTCTTCATTATCCAAGAATAGTTTTTATTCATCGTCCAACTCATAATATCTTCCTTTTTAAGATAATATGTATTAACCCATCTCACTCACAATTTATCCGCTTTTTCTTGAAGATTCCACAGCAGTTTCCCTATGGTGGCCCAGTTCCAATCCTTGAGAGTCGTAATATTAAGGCCCCCTGCACCTTTCGGTTGACATATAGTATCCCAGGAGATAGGCGCTTTCCTCATAGCTTCATCTGTATAACTCCAGAGATATCTTCTGCGCAAAGTTTCTATATGATTAACAAGCTTTTGAGGCATGGGGAAAATATACATCCAGTACGACGTTACCACGAACAAGATGCTTTTAATCAACTGATACCGCCCCGCATAACTCAAAATATGGGAATTCTGAGGCTTAATTCTAGCCATAATCTTCTCAATCAAAGGTTGGAACTGCTGAATCGTGAGCTTACGACACGACAACGGCACCCCCGGGTATTTAGTAGGCAACTTGCAAATAGAGAAGCCTCTTCTGGCAACAATCAATTTCTAGGTTATCTCTTTCACTCCCCCAAAATATAACTTTCATTTAGTTGTGTGGCCACAAAGACCTGTGGCTTTAGAAAAATCATTAAATTCCTGCATTAACAGTTGCAATGAAATGCCATCACCCCTCAAAAGCAGAATTTAATCATCAGCAAAGGATATGTTAACAATCTTCATCTTTTCACATCTTGGATGAAAATTAAAGTTTGGATTATTTTTTAGTTTTCAAAGACACCTATGGAGGTATTCTATAATCAACACAAATAGCAGGGGGAAATAGGATCCCCCTGTCTTAGACCACGCCGCGCTTTCAAGACCTCAATAACATCTCCATTAATACAATAACGATACGAAAAAGTTCACATACACAGCATAATCCAGAGAATGAATTGGTCAGGGAAATTCCTCTCGGGCATAATAATCTCCGACGCTGACCATTAAACTGTATCGTAGGCTTTTTGAATATCCATTTGGATGGCACGTCGGGGGTAGTTATGCTTCCTCATATACCCTCTCAAAAGCACCTGAGCAATCATTATGTTGTCTTGAATCACTCTCCTCGAAATAAAAGCAGCTTATCTATCATCAATCACAAAATTAATTACTTTGTTAAGCCTCGAGGTCAAGATTTTTGAAATCACCTTGTAGATGGTACTGCAACATGCTATGGGCCTCATATCCTTCATCCTTCTAGCCTTCTAAGATTTAGGGATTAACGTCACAAGGGCACAGTTAATTGCAGCAAATAATCTGTTATGCAAAAATAAATCATGAACTACTTCAATTACATCGCTTCCAGTAATCTCCCAAGTGTTTTTGAAAAATTTGGATGTATACCCGTCTATACCGGGGGCTTTTGTTTCACCAATACTATGCAAGGATTTCCTAATTTCCTGTACAGTAACAGGGGCAGTGAGGGCTATTCTGTGAGCATCCTGTAATTGAGGGCCTTTCCTCAAAGCCTCAATGTTAACATGCTGCAACTCCTCCCTACTATTACCAATCTAATTCTTGTAGTAATTCAGAATATCCTTTTCAATCTCCTAAAAATTGGTTAACCGTCTACCACTTGCATCCTCCATACCATTGAGATTATTTTGGTTATTTTTTCCCTTAACAATAGCATGAAAGAAGGCATTGATTCCATCACCTAGTTGCAGCCAGTTGATCTTTGCTTTATGCCTTAGCACCTCCTCTTCCTCTTTAGTAGCTTCCATCAGCTTTTCAGACCAATTTTTTACCTCTGCAGCAAACTCCTTGTTGAATTGGTCACCAACCAACTTATTATGGGCATTATCAAGCTTATTTCAATAATCAGTAATTCCAGTAATTCCTCCATAACACATACATAGGTTTTCCATCAACTCTATGCTTCCAACTGTTTTCAACCACTTGTTTGAAATCCTTATGCTCAACCATATTGTTCATAAACTTGAACCTAGATTATTGTCTACTAGAATTTGGAGTATACTAAGGAAGAGAGAGTCTAAGGGGGGAATGGTCTGATATATGACAATTTAAAACCTCCAGCCTATAGTTAGAATATGTACGAAACCGCGCCATATTACCAATGGCTCTATCAATACATGAATAGACCAAGTCTTCCTTATGCTTGATGGACCAGGTGTAAAAATTACCTTTAGACTCTAGTTCAAAGAGGTTAGCAATATTCATCAGGTTTTCCAGATCTTCAATTTCAGCCTGCTGAACTGGATTTCCTCCAACACGATCCATAGTATGCAGAACATTATTATAGTCACCCACCACCATCCAAGGATCCTGAGTAGTGTAAGCAATTTGTTCAATATCCTTCCATAGTGTTCTTCTATTATGTAGCTGGTTGTGAGCATAAACAATTGTCAACTAATACAATCTTTGTCCTGTTATACTAGAAACCTCACAATGAATAAATTGATCAGATTGCTCCTGCATCCTAAGCACCACTTCTGCAGGGTTCCACATAATCCAAATCCTCTCATTATGATGATTAGCATAGTTGCCTAAGCACAACCAATGAGAACCAAACATACTTCTTATTTTTTTTAGCATTTTGTTGTTTGAATCTAGTCTCTAGGAAAGCAACACAAGGCACGTGGAGGTTTTTGAGATGGGCTTTAATCTCAAGGTGCCTTGATTTTTTATTGAAGCCCCTAATGTTCCAAACAATCAACATGGGTCACCTAGTGTATAGTCTCCCATCAGTAGAGCATCAAACCAATTCCTACTAGTTCCAAAATGACTCACCCCAGCTAATATATGTTCTTCATCATAAATAGGGCCCTTACCCTTGTTTTTTGAGCGAACCACTGTCCATTTCTCAGTTTCAACATCTGTGGCCTTCACCTTCCTTTACACAGGTTCCTTGTTAGCCTGTTTAGGAATCTTATGTTATTTGTTTTTTGGTTTTTGAGTCCAAACTTTCTTCACTTGGCCCATAGTGTTTCTCTTCTCACAATCATGCCCTACTTTGCTGCAACTTTTACAGTACAAGGGTTTCCATTTGTGTTCAACTTTCTGGATCAGTTTCTGACCATTAGGTTCTCTAATCGTGATGGTATCCTTCAACTCCATTGTGATGTCAATTTCCACTAATAAATGCATATAAGTGACCCTCAATTTCTTGGTAGTGCATTCATCTATCATCATGGGTTTACCTAAAGTGCTCACTATTTTCCTTATACTCTGTTCACCCTAAAAGATGTGAGGAAGTTGAGGAAAATTTACCTAGATAGGTACCACCCGCATGACATCCTCCTTTAGATAAAATTTAGGACTCCATTCATATAAGAACATAGGCTTGCGGAAGATGGTGTAAGGCCCTCTTTTCAACACAGTATCCTTGTCATCCTTTGACTAAAACCTAATAATAAAGTAGCCATCTTCATTATAGTACAGTTCGGGTAGCGCAACAAAATTCCATGTTCTCATCATGAAGTTCTTTACTCCATTCATAGTCAGCTCTTCGCCCAAAACGTACATGATGATAGCGTTATCCCAATATTTTCTCTCTGTGGCCACATCTGCCTCTTCAATTACAACCAAAATTTCACCATTAACTACCTTAGGTGTTGTATATTCCAGGACAAGCCCATTGTTTTGCAACCTATTTCCACGTATTAAATTAACCCAAGCAACATCCCTAACTGATTCTTCCAATATTTCTTCCTCAATTATTTCCTTTCGTAATGGATTCAAGATTCTGTTCATTAAGTTGTGGAGTTGGCCCCCTTTTGTCCAAATCCGTTCCACTAAACCAATTATGTGTTTCCTCTGATTTCTCTCCTGATATAGGTGAGAAGACCCTTAGCCCTGATGGGGGTGTCGCAGCCACATGTTTCTTCGGTCGGCCACACCCTTTACCCATTGGTGCCTTCTCCTTCGAGACTTTAAACCATGGGTTTCACCCTAGCTCATGCAAGGTCTCTTATCCCAAAAACAGGAATATAAACCGAAACTTGAACAGAGTTAACCCTAGCTTGACTCACCGGAGATGATTTTGAAACTCACCGGAAAACGCTTTTCTAGCTGCCGAAAATCGCCTCTTCATAACCCTGTTGAAAAGTAAACTAAAATCATTGCATTTAAATTTGAATAAAAATTCAAATAAAAGAAATAAAAATCATAAAAAATTATATGAATGGTTTTAGGGTTCCCCTAATATGTCATAAACACGCTTGAACTTCAAAAATTATGCCCATTAGTCCAAAAGCCCAAAATTGTTCGATCGAGGTTTCATGCATTTTCACAAAATTTCTCGACTTACAGCAATCATAACTCTCTCAATTTTTGTCATATAAAGGTGATCTTTAGATTTTTGGAAACCCCAAGATGTCTTCTACAACTTTCATGTTGGTCATTTATTCCTTTGAAGTCTTTATCTTCATGTAAATTGCTTTGAGAAAAAGTGTCTTTTTGTTGACTTTTAAAATGACATGTAATGTTTTGGATCATATCTCTCAAATGAAGCATTTTTTTTACCAATATAGAGACAAAGTTGTAGAGAATTGAAATTCCATCAAAATGGGCTTTGGTTAAGAATTTTCCTATGAAGCATGTGAAAGTTGTGCTTGATCAAAGTTCAGTTGACTTCTCCTAAAGAACCCTAATTTAGTAACTTTTAACTTTTGATGAATATTGAGGTTTCTTGATGAATCATGATCAACCCTTGATTAAATGATGAATCTGACCTCAAAATCTTGATGTTGAGTAAAAATATTGATGTTTGACTGTAAATTGGTCAAAGTTGATGTTTTATCCAATACAGTTGATTTTCAATCATCTGGCTAATTAACTGGGAAAACTCGTGCTGCAACGCTTAAAATTTGGGATGAGGATACTTTGAAGCATATGAGAAACCATGAAGTCCACTTGAAGTATTAGAAGTCCAATTTTCCTTAAGAAAACCATAACCCTAGTTGTAGGCCACTTCTTAGGAGGAGGATTCATCTCATCATTTCTTGAGTGGTCTTGAGAGTTTGAGACCCTTAGGAGCATGAGGAGGTATCATGAATCATATTGTCTTGAAAAATGGGATGGCAAATTTTGGGGTACAACACCATGCGATTGTAATCAAATTGATTATAGTGGATTAAGTCCTTGAGTTCAAGGCGAAATCACCTCAAGAGGGTGGATTGGTCTAGCTTGGGGGTTTCTCAAGTGAACCAGGATATATCGCGTGTTTTATTTACTTTTTCTTATGCTTTAGAGTTTATGTTTTCTGAACTTAATTAGAAGAATTACTTAGAAGTAACAATCAGAAGCATTGTTCAATGAATAATGTAACACCCCAATTCTACCCGACAATATAAATGTAAATCAGAGTTATAAAGTTTATGCAACTGAATCAGGATGCCACAAATTCAACTTAAAAATCATTGCATTCAACATGGATACATAACACTTTAAAATTTTGGATGAACCAACATCAAAATGAATTAATTCTTTTAAATCAACAACTTGAACAACTACGCAGCGGAGTCATAATAACATATTTATCCAACATAAAAGAAACTTCTGAATAACAAGTACTTAACAACAATCAACTTAAAGTTCAACAATTGAAATAACAATAAGTAAAAGCAACAAGCATTCATTCCCCCGAGTGTTAAGTATCCGAGCAATGACACTAACTCGAACTACTAAAGGTAAACCGCCTTCACTCTGGATTACCTGCACGTTACCAACAGAGGGAAACAGTCAAACATATAGGGTGAGATATCGAACACTATAATATAACGTATGATAAATATTACATCAGAATTAGTTCATGCAAAAATAACCACTTCACAACTTATAAACAACAACCATCACAACAGGTTATCAACAAAACAAAACAACTAATTCGTCACCGTAACAGCTCAATTATACAACTTAGAATGCAACTCAATACTATGCGAATGCATGTGGTACCATTGGAGAAGTACTCCCATATTAAAAATGAAGCAGAACTCCCATCTTAATAATTGTAAATTAATAGAGGCATCAACAAGGCATAATCCTTCTTCAGAGTTTGCCAATCCAGGCCATCACAAAGTATGCAAATGTATGTCACTCAATGAATGCAGTATCACATACTCACAACAATCTTCATCCATCGTAATTCATAAGCCCACATCACCATTATTATCAGTAAATAGAGGTAATTCATCATCATGTAAATTCCCTGCAACTTCGTATTATCAACGAGAATTCACAACAACAATCACAACATCACAATAACTCATTATAAATCAACATTAGCCATAAGCCTATCACATCAATCAAAGTTTCAGTCATTAACATAATCAAACAACAACTTAACATAATTTACACAACACGGTTAACGACCAAAAACATAGCATGTACAGGCAAAAGGGATAGGGAACTACGTGCCCCTCGAGATGCATATCAACTAGGACAAATTAACAACTAAATCACACTCCCCGACACGCACAGGGGAAAATAGGGTAACAACCAACCTATGCTCCTCGACACGTCCTGCAACTAAATTCTGCTCAAAAAATCCAACGCATCATTCCCCGACACGCCTCGTAGCCTAAAATGTCGCTCGGTACTTACTACTTCACTATCCTCCCGGGTCACTAATTCGGCCAACAACACAATCTCGATATAAAGTCTTAACGACCACACCACTATAATTCATAACTTCTGGCCAACCGCTCGGAATAACACATTAACAAGAAACTATATTCCTATCGACAGATTGTTCATTATACAAGACCGACTAAAACAATAATTCCTAACGTCGTAACGACCATACCCTCATAACAACCACAACAAACTAACAACCATAACAACAGGAAACAATCTACACTAACCTACTCATTGATTAAAGCGGGAAGTCACAAAGATACATAAGACATCGACAACACATCACCGTGCAACTTCCTAAAACAGATTCAATAACGGTCATACGGATCTTCCCAACGGCCACAACATGAATAAACGAGCAACTTCGATAGCAATTCAGAATATCCATGCACAACACTCATAAAACCACCAATTCCCATGTAATACACATCATAAATGCCATTATAAGGTCAGAACCCAACCCTTACCTGGATTGAATGTGTCTCAACCAAAGCTTTGACTGTAATCCTTCATTTGCTCTGCCCGGCATTGGGCAGCTTGCTTCTCGTCCGCGCAACTCCACCGGTCAACATACAGAAAACCTTATTCTCCAACTAAAACAAATCCTTGTGTTAGCTTCTCCTTATATATCAATCCTCTTGGGCCTAACCTACACCCCCACTTTACTACTTCTAACCAATAGAATAAGTCTAACATCATTTCATATATTCCTTTTAATTCATCATTATAATTATTATTAATCAACTAAATAATTAATTTATAATAATCTAATAACTTAAACCAATGATCCTCAATATTACACAACTTCATAATTATTCCAAAACAATATAATTAAATAAATAATTAAGTTAGATTAAGGGCGTTACAACTCTTCCCCACTTAGAATATTTTTGTCCTAAAAATTTTACCTTATTCGAACAACTCAGGATAGGAGTCCCGCATCTTTCTTTCCAACTCCCAAGTCATGCTTTCTCCAACAGCTCCTAACCAGACTACTTTCACCAAAGCAATCTCACTGCCTCTCAAAGTCTTCATTTCACAATCCGCGATTCGTATAGGCATCGCCCCAATAGTAAGATTATCTCGCACTTGTACATCATCCACATGAATCACATGAGATGGATCTGAAATATACTTCCGGAGTTGTGACACATGAAACATATCATGCAAATTCGAAAGATTAGGCGGTAAAGCCACCCTATAAGCCACATTTCCAACTCTTTCTAAAATCTGATATGGACCAATAAAACAAGAAGTGAGATTCTTAGACTTCAATGCTCGCGCAACACGAGTTACAGGTGTAACTCTCAAAAACACATGGTCACCAGCTTGAAATTCCAAATCCTTCCTTCGCTTATCATGATAACTCTTTTGTCTACTTTGGGAAGCTTTCATATTTTCCCGAATCAACTTCACCTTCTCAGTAGTCTCACGAATAAGTTCAAGTCCAAGCACTACACTTTCTCCAGATTCATGCAAACATAAAGGAGTTCTACATCTCCCACCATACAACGCTTCAAAAGGTTCCATCTCAATACTAGAATGGTAACTGTTATTATAAGTGAACTCTATTAACCGAAGATAAGTATCCCATGAACCTCCCTATTCAAGAACACATGCTCTCAACAAATCCTCCAACGATTAAATAGTCCTTTCTGTCTGACCATTCGTCTGAGGATGATACGCTGAACTCAACCTTAACTTAGAACCCAACGTCTCTTGCAAACTCTTCCAAAAATTAAAAGTAAACCTCAGATATCTATCTGACACAATGCACAAAAGAACACGATGCAGCTTCACAATTACACTATTGTAAACCTCAGCCAACTTAGACACTGGAAAACTGATGTTAAGAGGAATAAAATGAGCCGACTTCGTAAGGCTATCAAAAATCACCCAAATTGAATCATGTCCTCTTAAAGTATTAGGTAACCCCGTCACAAAGTCCATCAAAATACTATCCCATTTCCATTTTGGAACTTCTAACGGTTGCATCAACCCTGCAGGCTTCTGATGTTCAACTTTTGACTTCTGACAAGTCAAACATGCATACACAAACCGAGCCATATCACTCTTCATCCCAGGCCACCAAAATAAATTCTTCAAATCTTGGTACATCTTTGTAGCTTTTGGATGAATACTCAGCTTACTTCTATGACTCTCTTCAAGGATCACTTTCTTCATCTTTGAATCATCAGGAATACAAATCCGATTATGAAATCTCAACACACCTTACACATCTAACTTAAAATCATATTCTCAGACTGATCGATCCCAACCATCGAATCTACCAGTTTAACATCTAACTTTTGAGCTTCTATGATACTATCCATAAATTCATTATTAATCTTCAAAATTCCCAACATAACACTCTGCGGTGTCACTTCGCAAACTAATCTCATATCTCTGAACTGTTCAATCAATTCCAACTCTTTAACCATCATTGCTAACATATGTAAAGTCTTCTGACTTAAAGCATCAACCACAACATTAGCTTTACCTAGATGATAATTCAAACCGAAATCATAATCCTTTAACAACTCCAACCATCTTCGTTGTCTCATATTCAATTCCTTCTGATAAAATAGATACTTTAAGCTTTTATGGTCACTAAACACTTAAAATATAGAACCATAAAGATAAGGCCTCAAAATTTTCAATACAAAAACAACTGTAGCAAGTTCTAAATCATGCGTAGGATAGTTCTTCTGATGGGTCCTCAACTGCCTTGATGCATAAGAAATTACCTTATCATTCTGCATAAGCACACGTCCTAAACACATCTTAGAAGCATCACGATATACCATAAAAGTCTCTCCTGGATTAGGTAACGTCAAAATCGGAGTCGACGTTAATCTTTTCTTTAATTCCATAAAACGTTCTTCACACTGAACATCCCACACAAAAGCTCTACCTTTACAGGTCAACTTAGTCAATGGAAGTGCCAACTTAGAAAAAACTTCGATAAACCTCCTATAATAACCAGCTAATCCCAAAAAGCTTCTAATATCGGTAGCCGACTTCAGAGTTTCCCATTGCAACACAGCATCTACCTTTGATGGGTCAACAACAATGCCACTACCTGAGATCACATGACCAAGAAAACTAACCTCTCTTAACCAAAATTCACACTTAGACAGCTTTGCATACAACTTCTTCTCTTTCAAGACTTGTAATATTATTCTTAAGTGTTCTGCATGCTTTTCTTCTGACTTAGAGTAAATCAAAATGTCATCAATGAAAACCACCACAAATCGATCCAAATAAGTATGAAAGATGTGATTCATGTATTCCATGAATACTTCTGGCGCGTTGGTAACACTGAAAGGCATCACCGAATACTCATAGTGTCCATAACGCATTCTGAAAGTCGTCTTCTGGACATCTTCATCCTTCACTTTAATCTGTTGATAACCTGACCTCAAACCAATCTTACTAAACACACAAGCATCCAATAATTGATCCATCATGTCATCTATCCTTGGAAGCAGATACTTGTTCTTAATCGTCACTTTATTCAACTGTCTATAATCTATGCAAAGCCTCATACATCTATCTTTCTTCTTTACTAACAACACTGGAGCTCCCCACGGCGATACACTTGGCCTCACAAACTTTTTTTCAAGTAACTCTTCCAATTGCTCATTTAATTCTGAAAATTCAGATGCAAACATCATGTATGGTGCCATAGAAACAGGTTTGGTACCAGGTACAAGATCAATAGAAAATTCAACTTCTCTCTGGTGGTACATCAGGAATTTCATAAGGGAAAACTTCAGGAAAATCACTCACCATCTGCAATTACTCAATTATAGCTTGATTCTCGACAGATAACATCGCCATCAACGAAAACATCTGAGCTCCTTCTTGCATCAACTTCCTCAACTGTCTAGCAGACAACAAACTATCTTCCTCTTCTTCTGGAGTAGAAAACCTCACAGACTTGTTATAACAATTAATATGAACATAGTTATACTCTAATCAGTTCATACCCAGAATCACATCCAACCCTCTTAGCGGAAAACAAACCAAATCAACAACAAAGTCTCTGTCAAAAATTGACAAAGGACGCTTTAAACACACAAAAGAAGTAGTCACCAACCCCTTGGCTGGAGTGTCGACGACAATTTCTCCATTCATAGAAGATAACATAAGACCCAATCTTTCAACATAATCAGCAGCAATAAAGAAATTAGTAGCACCGATATCAATAATTGTAATTAAATGAGTAATATTAATGAAACATGTACCTCTGATGAGTCTGTCCTCAGTAGCTGCCTGGTCCTAAACTAAAGTGAACACTTTACCACTAGTTTGCGCCTTCTTTGGTTTCTGACACTGACTACCAATGTTCCCTTCTTCACCATAATTGAAGCAAATCACTTCCTTATGCTTTCACTCAGACACAACATGTCCATTCTTACCACAACAGAAACACATATTCACCTCAGCAGTACACACATTACTCTTATGCCCAGGTTTTCCACATTTGAAACAAACCACACCAGCAGGAGCATCTCCCCCACTAGTCCTCTGACCCTGAGCAGCTTTCTGTTTACCTTTACTAGCTGGGACATTATAAGGCTTAACATGATTTTTTTGGTGCTTACAAATCTTCTCACTATTAATCTTATAATGTGCATTATTATCCTCTTCATAAATCCTGCAACTATCGATCAAATCAGCAAAGACACGAATCTTTGGGTATCCAACTTCCTTCTTGATCTCAGGGCACAACCCGTTCTCAAACTTGATGCACTTAGAAAACTCAGCATTAGCCTCACTATAGTGCGGTTAAAACTTAGCCAACTCAGTAAACTTTGTAGGATACTCTACAACCGACATACTTCCTTGCTTCAGCTCAAGAAACTCAATTTCCTTCTTACCCCGAACGTCTTCAGGGAAATACTTCCTCAGAAATTCTCTATGGAACACAACCCAAGTAACATTTTCACCTGTAGCTTCAACCTTTGACACATCTCTAGCCACCAATCATCAGCTTCGACTGCTAGCATATGAGTACCATACCGAACCTTCTACACTAGAGTGCAGTCTATCACACAGAAGATTCTTTCAATCTCTTTCAACCAATCCAATGCTTCGTCAGGATCATACTTTCCCTTGAACATAGGCGGATTCTCCCTCTAGAAAGTCGCCAAACTACAAGATCCAGCATTCTCGTCAGCATTCGGTTGATTCTCCATAGCATGTGCCATTGCTTCTAAAGCAGCAGCAAGTTCAACATCATTCCTTCCTGCCATGTCAACTTATCACTACAACATAAACAATGATTAGAACTCAAATTAACAATACTCGATTGTTAAACAACTTACGACTCGACAACTTGGTCGAACGGACCAACTTTGCTCTGATACCAACTATGTAACACCCTAATTCTACCCGACAATATAAATGTAAGTCGGAGTTATAAAAATTATGCAACTGAATCAGGATGCCACAAATTCAACTTAAAAGCCATTGCATTCAACATGGATACATAACACTTTAAAACTTTGGATAAACCAACATCAAAATGAATTAATTCTTTTAAATCAACAACTTAAACAACTACACAGCAGAGTCATAATAACATCTTTATCCAACATAAAAACAACTTCTGAATAACAATTACTTAACAACAATCAACTTAAAGTTCAAAAATTGAAATAATAATAACTAAAAGCAACAAGCGTTCATTCCCCTGAGTGTTACGTATCAGAGAAATGACATCGACTTGAACTACTGAAGGTAAACCTCCTTCACTCTGGATTACCTGCACATTACCAATAGAGGGAAACATTCACACAAAAGGGTGAGATGTCAAACACTATAATAGAATGTATGATAAATATTACATCAGAATTAGTTCATGCAAAAATCACCACTTCACAACTTATAAACAACAACCATCACAACAGGTTATCAACAAAACACAACAACTAATTCATCATCACAACAGCTCAACTATATTCCTATAGATAGATTCGTTCATTATACAAGACCGACTACAACAATAATTCCTAACATCGTAACGAGCATACCCTCATAACGACCACAACAAACAAACGACCACAACGACAGAAAACAATCTACACTAACCTACTCATAGATTAAACCGGGAAGTCACACAGATACATAAGATGTCCACAACACATCACCGGGAAACTTCCTAAAACAGATTCATTAAACAGTCATACAGTTCTTCCCAACAGCCACAACATGAATAAACGAGCAACTTCGATAGCAATTCAGAATATCCATGCACAACAATCATAAAACCACCAATTTCCATGTAATACACATCATAAATCCCATTATAAGGTCAGAACCCCACCCTTACCTGGATTGAAGGTCTCTCAACCAAAGCTTCGGTTGTAATCCTTGATTCGCTCTGCTCGATACCGAGCAGCTTGCTCCTCGTCCGCACAGCTCCACCAGTCAGCGTACAAACCTTATTCTCCAACTAAAACAAATCCTTGTGTTAGCTTCTCCTTATATATCAATCCTCTTGGGCCTAACCTACACCCCCACTTTACTACTTCTAACCAATAGCATAAGTCCAACATTATTTCATATATTCCCTTTAATTCCATATTATAATTATTATTAATCAACTAAATAATTAATTAATAATAATCTAACAACTTATACCAATGATCCTCAATATTACATAACTTCACAATTATTCCAAAATAATCTAATTAAATAAATAAATAAATCAGATTACGGGCATTACAAATAATGCTTAGAAGCAAAAGTTATACAAGAAAGGAAAACCCAATTCAAACCCCCTTTTCTTGCGTTTTCTTCACACCTTCAATACCTTTCTAGGATTCTCTTTTTGAAGATTCTATAAAAGTTGGACGATGTAATATTTTTTGGGGATTGTGCTTAAATACATTTGGTAAAATCGTCTATAAATATAATGAGAAATTTTTGTTGCTCAAGAGCCAATGGTAAATGTCCACATATATCCATTCCCCATTGGATATTGACCATGGTGCAGGTAACGCGTTGAGGTAGGATGTAGAGGCATTGTGAATTTCCCCATGGTTTTGACATTATAGGTATTTCATGTCATAATTTTCTTCATCTTAGACCATTGAATGCCAATAGTATCTAACCCTGGGAATTATTTTTTGGAAGGGATCTTCCTTCAAGATGCCATCAAAATATACCCTTGTTGATTTCAGCAAGAACATATTAAACATCTTCTTCTTCCATACACTTTAAGAAAGGGGTCAATAGGCATAATAAACCCCCTATGATCGAATATGAAAATGCTCATCTTTTTACGAGGTTGGCCATCAAAAGGGTTAGTCAGTAGTATTTTGGCCTCGATATATGCTATTGTTAATGTTATCCATGAGGGGCATGTGTTATCGTCATCCAAGACCACCACTAGACTCAGTGTGAGCTAGGTTTCTCTAATATCTCCTAAATGATATCATATGAGTTAAGACTCATTATAGTTAATTAGATCAAGAACAAAGGTTGGACCTTTTACAATCAATGAACTAACGAAAGTTCGATTGATAACAAGTTAATCCTCTCTATAGTTCATCTAATATAGAATAAGGGCCGAACCTTTGTGGGAAAATAAACTAACCATAGTTTGATTTATTCAAAGTATCTAATCTAAAAGAACAATCAAACTTTTGTCATTTATTAAACATAATAATATTTTAATAATTCCATGATATATAAACAAGAATAAGTTAATTAAGCAATTACATTTTTTTAACATAAGTTGAATATATTAAAGAAATTATGATTTTTAAACAAACTTTATATGATAGGGGCGAAGAATTCAACTCTCATGAATTCAAGAAGTTTTATGAAGAAAATAGGATATAAAATTCAACTCAGCTACACTCCTCAGCAAAATGGAGTAGTTGAAAAGAATAATAGAACCATCACGAACATGATCATAAGAATGTTTGAAGTGAGAGGAATACATAGGATATTTTGGCCTGAAGTTGTGAACTAGGAAAATTATGTTCTGAATAGAAGTCCTAATGATGTCATACCATAAATCCTTGTTGATGAAGCTTGGAGAAAATTAAAACCATCAGTTTAACATTTTAGAATGTTTGGATTCATTTTCTATGCACACATATAGGCTCTATTATATAGCATTTATTTCCCTATATTCAAGAATATAACTATAAGCATAAATGTGGTCTTTTTTGAAAATGAAAAAGAAATATGGGAGGTGTGAAGTTATATATTGACAAAGATGCAATAAGCACTTCTAACTCAAACTAAAAAAATGGAAAGTTAGGAAACTTTCACTTTTCATTGACAACTATGACACTTCTACCGAGGACCTCAACCCCGATGAGGATATGATGAACCTAGTCATATTTAGTAACTATGCCAATGGAGATCTTGTGAATTATGAATATTATACTAAGGTGGATATGTGGAGAAAGGCTATGGATGATGAAATCATAGCCATAGAAAGAAATCAAAATTAGAAGTTGGCAGTACTTCTAAAAGGAGTAAAAGTACGAGGATTGAAGTGGATCTACAAAAAAAGTGAATGAAAGGCTAGAAATATAAAAACACAAGGAAAAACTAGTGAGTAAAGGTTATACTCATAAATATAGAGTTGATTACAAAATAAGTGTTTGCATGTTCGCCTAGGTCGGACACCATAAAAAGTGTTATGGAAGTGGAGTTATCAGATAATGGAGTGTATGTCATTTAGATATGAAAAGTGCTTTTATCCATGGAGAATTAAATGCAACATTTTATGTTAGAACAACTTTTAGGCTTTGTAATAAATGGAGAAGAAATTTTTTTTAAAGGTTTCTTAAGGCCTTATATAGACTGAAGAAGGCTCCAAGGGCATGGTACAACAAAATAGAGAAGTAGTTTGAAAATGAATAATTTGTTAAGTGTTGTATATGTAGATGATTTAATCTTCATAAGAAATTATAGTAAAATGTTCAAAGGTTTCAATCAATCCATATTGAACACCTTTAAAATGACAAATTTGGGAAATATGACACATTTTTTAGGAGTTGAAGTTGTGCGGGACAATGAGGGCATATTTATGTCTCGGCAAAGATATGCCAAGGAGATACTTAACATATTTGGTATGAATCAAAGCAGTTTGTGTGCATGTTTCTCTCAATAGGAAACAAGTTATTTAAACAAGACAAATAAGATAACATGGATCATAATCAATTCAAGCAAATGGTGAGAATTCAAATGTATCTAACTTCCACCAGACAAGATATGATGTTCGTAGTGAGCATGATAAGAAAATTTATGGAATATACTGTTGAACCTCGCCTAAAGGCTGCTAAAAGAATTTTGAGATATCTGAAAGGAACGATTAAGTTGGGAATTAAGTACAAGAAATATGAACATTATGAGTTAGTGTTTTACTTAGAAAATGATTATGGAGGAGATGCAAATGACGAAAAAGTACCTTATGTTATGCGTTCATGCTAGGATCTAATGCAATATCTTGGTCAACAAGAAAACAACCTATTTTGATGATGTCCAAAATTGAAGTTGAATTCAAATCTACAACTCAATGTATGTGTCAATGCATATGGTTGTTTAATTGCTTGGGCCTAAAGCAAGGAAAATGTTTAATAGCTTCCTATGATAATAGCTCGACTATAAAGCTAAGAAAAAACCATGTCATGCATTGAAGGAACATGCATATAAATATACGCTTTCATTTTCTGAGTAATTTAAGTAAAGAAGGTGAAGTTGAATTGATGTTTTTATCCTCACAAGACCACCTAGAAGATATAATAACAAAGCCTCTAATTCTTTAATTGTTCAAGAAGTTCAAAGAATTACTTGGAATTTGCATAATTTTCAAGATAGCTAGTTCTAGTTTTGTATGTTTTGATTTGTTTTTTTTTTGTTGTAAATTAGTTTTTTGAATAACTTGGCGTAAGACAAAGTTTGTTAGTTGTAAATTTTTAGTTGGGGAATTTATTAGTGTGTAAGTCATATATAATATAATCTTTAAAATGAATTTTGGTTTAGTAGTCTAGTGGCTGAAATTCGACCTTTAAATGTGAACAAGTGAAATGTTGTAGACTCTAACCCATGCTCTTACATCTGATGTCCCTTCACAGCTACCAACTAAATTGTCTTAACATGATCTTCCATAGTTTTTTTTTCGTCCTTTCATTTTTAACATTTTATTTATTTTAAAGTAAAAATGTAAATGTATCTAAAATACCTCATGAGTGGAATGGGTGGGATTAGGGGTGGTAAACGAGCATCTTCGCCCCGTAAAAGCCCATAAAAATGGGGTGGGACAGGACATGCATGATTGAGGGTGAGGAACTAAAACCTTGACCCATCTCGTAAGAAAATGAGGGTAGGGCGGGGAATGCATGCGGGCTTTGCACCTTTTAAATCTAAAATTATAAATTTTATGTAAATGTTTGTACCGTAAAAGCCTATAAAAAACGGAACCAAAAGGGACTGACATATTTGAGATTGCAAGTCTAAAACCTTTACCCGCCTCACATAAAAATTTGGACTTTCCACCCTATGTGGCATGATCCAACCTAAAATACCTCATGAGTGGAAGGGGTGGAATGATCCAACTATCACCACATGCATCAACATATTCTGAAAACGAAAACAACACTTTAACTACAAAAAAAGGTTTATAACTTTTACTTATTGGATTTACTAAATAAAACATTTGAAACTCAAATCACCAAATATAGGCCTTAATTTTTTTTTGAAGAAAACCAGATTTCATTAAATAGAAGAAATTAAAACAGGTTCGTTTACATCGCTCCCCATAAGAGGGTATCCACCAAACCAACTTATAGACCCTAACATCTTCCCAAGCCCCACTAGATTGTGGGCATCTACATTCAAATTTTTAGAAATATACACCACAGAAGCAAGCTTAAAAGAACTAATAAAAATTCTACAGTCTTCAGTTACTGGCTTAATCACCGCAATCTTCATACTTTTATTTAAGAAATCCACAACACCTAGAGCATTAGAATGTATGAGAATCATGTACAGCTTCAAGTCTTTTGACAGGCCGAGGAACCACCTGATAGCCAATGCCTTTGTAACCACCGATTATGTCAACATTACTTCCTTCTTACTAGCTGCAAGTATGATCTGCTTATCACAATTCCTGGTTACACAACCAAAAGAAATATAGGCCTTAAATTAGGTAGAACTTACCTTTAGATAATTATATAATATTCCATAATGTGTTGAACCTTATATCTATTTTCGATACATAACCTTAACGTAACTTATCATAAAATGATCAATTGCCACACACAAAAGAAGCCATCACAAATTATGAAGTTGATTTTAAAGGAATCAACTAAGTGGGATTAAAATTTAAGTGCTTCGTGAACATATGTTTTTTTCTTTCCTTTATTACGGTTGTGCCGTGATATATAAATAATAAATATAACAACAATAATATATGTAAGGTAAATTCTGTTAGTGCGCGAGGCACTTTAATGAGGAGAGAAAGAGGTAATAATAAAGGAAATAAGGATTTATATTATTGAAATATACAAATAATGATACATACTAAGACTATTTATATACAATCCTAATTGGACTTGGATATACACAACTTGGATTATATTTAAATATTAAATCTAATAAAATCTAATCTAATATTTTAACAAATATAATTTAATATTTCAACACACTCCATAATCTAAGTTATCGAACATCCTCAAAAATAGCTAATCTGAATTATTCCTAATTTCTTTCTCAAATTCAGGAATTTGTCAATCTTCAATCCGTTGGTAAAAATATTCGTCAACTGTGCTTCACTCGATAAATTCATTACTTCAAGTTCCCCTTGATTTATCTTTTCCCTCAAGAAGTGAAACCTTGCTTCAACACCCAATTCGACTAAGTATGAGTCGATCTTCTGGTTCCATGCCCTAGGTTCCTGCTTGAGGCCATAGAGCTCTTTGTGCAACTTATATACTTTACTCGCTTCCTTATGAATCACAAATCATGGAGGTTGTGTTACATAGACCTATTTGTCTAAAGGACCATTTAGAAATGTTGATTTCAAATCTAAATAAAATGTCGACCAGCCTTGGTTGCATGCCAATGCTACCACTAGTCGAACAGTCTCCAATTTTGCTACTGGAGCAAATATTTCAGAGTAGTCGAGTCCTTCACTTGGAATAAATCCTTCAGCTACTAATATTTCTTTAGGTCTTGCTATCGATCCATCAACATTATGTTTCAACTTGAATACCCACTTTACTTAGATAGCTTTTGTATATCCTGGTAATTCGACTAACTCCCATGTGTTGTTTTTTCAATTTCCTGTAACTCTTCGACCATAGCTAACTTCCACAGTTTAGTATTCAAAGCTTCTCTATAGCTAATTGGTTCAACAATTGAAAGTAAAGCAAAATGAACTAATTCTCCGTCTAGTGTGACTTCATCATCACCTACTGAAGGTGTGAAGAAAACGCAAGAAAGGGGGGTTTGAATAGGGTATTCCTTTTTTGTAAAATTTTTGCTTCTAAATATTATTCGTTGAACAATGCTTACGATTGTTTATTTTAATTAATGCTTCTAATTTGGTTCATAAAACATAAACTCTTAAGCATAAGCAAAAGTAAAGAACACGCGATATATCCTGGTTCACTTGAGAAACCCCCAATCTAATCCAGTCCACCCTTCTGAGGTAATTTTACCTTTAACTCAAGGAATTATTCCACTATAATCAATATGATTACAATCACATGGGAAACCTCCGGTGACTAACATCCAATGAAACGTACATGGATCCAAACCGGATATAACATTTATTGACCCAACAAAATGCAATTTTCCAGAATCTCCTATCAGGATTTCCTTCCAATGATATCCATCAGTGATCTCAGAAGGCTGACCTTCACCCAGTCCCCTTTGAGATATGACTACCATTGACCCAATAGAATCCACTACCAGGATTTCATCACCGCTGGCCGCAGCCAAAGTCTTCTCAAGTCTTCTGATCTTCAATCGATCACTTGAGGTGCCAACCAATTCTAAACAAAATGTTTTTTTGGAGATTATATGAGTGCTTATTATCAAGCAGATTACTCCTAATTTAGTTACATATTGGTTGACACAATTCTGAGCAGCAACACTTGTGTACAAACAATTTACATGAAGATATTAAGAAATAACACAATCTGAGAAACAAATCTTATGTTTTGCGTATTTCTACAAAGAGGAATCTAATCTAAAATAAGGGGAGCATCTTGTAGTATTTTTGTCTTCATCTTCCTTGTTGAGCAAGCTATGAGCAACAACTTCTTGCTTCTTCATAACTCTTTCAAGATGTATATGATTGATGATTTGAATTACATCTTGAAGAATTCTTCATCTTTATATTCTTTCTTCATTAAGCAAGATACGAGCAACAACTCCCTACTTCTTCACGGTTCTTCCAAGATTTATATGATTGGTAAATTGAATAACATCTTGTAGAATTCTTAATATTGTTATAGTGGATGATTGCTTCGATTTGGTTGTGTTATAATAGTGATAGCTTTTATTTTTAACTTGAAAATCAACAACCTGTGATTTGCAACTTGCAGCTTATAGCACCCAGCCAAGCAGCCTATGGCAAGCTCATCAATATTCAGCATCATGTGTTAAGAAACAGCTAACCAACCATAAGTTTTAAACATACAATTATTTTCTTATATAGCCAAGAAAAATAGAGCCATTGGATATTTGAAAAATATTCATTACATATAGTACTACAACGTCCTTTTCTCTTCCATACTTTAAGTTAGTGGAGAGGTAGTGGCATAAAGCTTTTCGTACTTTGTACTACTGTACTATGTTACTGTTATATTCTTTCCTTCTGCACTTCAGAGGCTTCTGCGAGCATGAGATTAGGAGCGAGAATATAACTTAAGGTCTTCTAACTTCAAGTCTTCAGAGTCTTCAGAGTCTTCATCACTTGGTCGTGAGAACCCATTGTAGCGAACCTTTAGATCAGAAGAGCTTCAAGTCTTCAGATCTTTTAACTTTGTCTTCTTGGAACAAGTTTTCTTTTAGAAACTAAGTTTTTAGCATCTGGAGTTCAGTAGAAACTTTGTCTTCAGATATTCTAACTTACTTTCTTGAAACACATTGTCTTTTAGAAATGTGAGTCTTCAGCATCTGGATATAAGTAACAACTTTTGTCTTCAGATTTTTTGACTGGTTCCCTTAGAACATGTTGTCTTTATAAGCTTGAGTCTTCAACATATGGACATAAGTAACAACTTATGTCTTTAGATATTTTGACTGGTTTCTTCAGAAAAATATCAGGGCTTACACTTTAGAGCCTTCTAGAGTTTGTTTCTACTGTTTAACAGAACTTGTGTAGCTTAGAAACAGAATCAATTCCCTTCTAATGTTTTTTCCACGCCATTCATCAGAAGCTGAACTTGTTTGTTAAGTACTCAACAATAACAAACATTAGTATAAAATTTTTTTCCATACAATCAAACACATTTATTATCATCAAAACTCAGAGATAATATTGTAGAACCAAATATTGTTCTTACAATCTTCCCTTTTTTGGTGATGACAAAACTATGTATTTTAATGGCACAATTTTGTACATATAATCATAATCAGTGAAATTAGAAGAGTAAGAAATACTTATCCTTTTTTTGATACTCCCCCTAAGTCAATGACTTTATGAAGATCGAATATCCTAACTCTAAACCGTTAGATTAAAACTCCCCTGGTTCCAATAGATCAGATATCGAGATCTTGAGATTCTTGACTTTAGGACTTTCAGACAGTCTTCAACTTCTAATTTTCTCTGTTCTTTTGGAAGACATATGCTTCTGCTTTAGATTCTGATGTTCTGATTATCACATTCTCATACATTATACATCTTCTGAGCTTTGAAGTGTTCTTTGAACATTCTCTGTTCTTCCTTTATTTCATTAATCGTTGTTTTTACATCGCAGTCAGACTCAGAGTTGGATACCATTAGATCTTGTTGCTTTCCTTTTTTTTTTCAACAACCTTTTCTTCTTCTGCAGCCAGTCTGGCTTCTTTTGCAGCTTTAGCTTCTTCTTCTGCTTTCAGTCTTGGTGCTTCAACTTTAGCAAGTAGAGGTTGTTCTTTATCTTATCTTTGTTTGGCAACAATTAGTTCAACATATCTAACTCTTTCTCTTTCTTCCTTTCTTTCAGTTACCATTTGAACATCCCCAATTATGGATGCTTCAGTGAATGAATTTATTTGATCAACCTCAGGAGACATCCACTTTTGAAACTTCTTCCAAGAACATTCCATGTTTTGAGGCTCATTGCTTGTGCTTGTCTCTTCTTTTAACTTAGCAATCCTTTTCTTAGCATTGATTCTAAAGATATTAATGCATTCATCCAAGTTTTTAGGAGAAGGTTTTTCATAAGCAAGCCAGGCTAGGTTGGGTTTAGGATGGCTTGGTTAAGAAGTTTGTTCATGAGAATTTTATGGTAATAGTTCAGTAATATTGAAAAGTTCTGAACAAGTGAAAGGTTCGATTGAAGAAGTTTCAATAGCTTTCTGATTATCAGAGATTATTCTTTCTGATATTTTGAGAATAGAGGAAGAAGTTGGATCATGATGAATGATGGGTGAGTCATGAAGAGTTTTTTCTATGTTAAAGAAGGTGAAGTGAAGATTGGTGTCAAAAGTTGATAAATAAAAAGTATGTGTAAGTAATTGAGATGAGGTTAATGGATATGTAGATGTGTGTATTGGTTCTGATGGAATGAAGGTAGTGAGAGATGGAATAGGATTTGAAGCAATGTGAGTCTCTGTTGAAGGTTGAGATGAGACGTTTTGAGGTAACGATGAGACATGTGTGGAGGAGAAGGTAGAGATGGATTGAGATGGTATGGGTGTAGAGATGAATGAAAGTAAGTTGGAAACGTGTGTGATTGATGAGGCTGTAATGTCGGAAGTTGTTTTGATGTTTTAAGTAGAGGCAATTGTTATTTCAGGTACAGTGGTAAGTATAGTTTTAGAAACAAAAATTTCGGTAGTTAAGGGAACAAGATCAAAAACAGGAATAATTATGGTAGATGGTGGAAGAGAACTAATTTGTGAAGTGGAGGTTGTGGATGAGAATTCATTAACAAAATTAGATGTAGACAAAGAAATAGGTACATATGTAGCAGTAGCAGACTTACTTGTTATTTCTGAATAAGTATATAGGGTTTCAGTCTTAGAAGTTTTGGACTTCTTCTTTCCAGGTTCAAAAGCTTCTAAAATATTCTTTCTTTTACCTTTGGAAGAGTCAACATACTCTTGAGCAGGAGGTAAATCATAATAGTTAAAACTAGATATATCATGTCCTTCTGCTTCCATCATTTTGACGTAGATAACAATGCTAGACATGTTATCTCCCTTAGTAAACAAAGGGTAGTCATTCACAGGAATTCTCATGATTTTGATACTTTTCAGAGGGAACATGTAGAGGTTTAGAAATGACTTCCTCTATCAGCCTCATATTCTTCAGAGTCTGTCCATCGAAGGAATCTCCAAGATTAGAAGCCAGATCCTCTGTAAACATAGCTTCTTCTACCAGAGTTTTCACTAAGCCACTTTCTACCAGTATGTCAGTGATGAGACGTCCAAAAGGAATATAGTTGGAAACCTTCTTTTTTTGCGATCATAAGTGGTTCTAGTTTTTGAAATAAAGTCTCTCAAATAATGAAACAAAAGTGATGGAAGACACACCTTCTGATAGGTCATCAAATAGTACATCATGTACTTTTGATTGACATTGAAGTGGTCAGAAGAACTGGACAAACATATGGGGTTGATGCAATGTAAAATGATTTTATGCCAAATTCTAAGTTTGTCATGAATATCTTTACTTTTACACTCATTTTTCTTAGGAGATTAGTTCTTGAAGAGGGATTTGTTAATCGTCTCCTTTACAAATGTGTATTTGTTATTGATCTTATAAATTCGTTTTCCCTCAAGATGTTGTATGCCCATAAGATCAACAATAGACTTTTCAGTAATGACAATTTTCAAACCCAACACATGAGCAACTACATGAAGATTGTCACAATCTGCTTGAATATAGAAATCCTTAACCAAATAATCATAAACAGGACCATGAAGATGCATGAGATAGTGCCTAAATACTTAGTGTTGTATCCCAAAACTTTCCCTCTTCTTTCATTCAAAAAATATCCCTCCATACTCCTAGGGTTTTCAATCATCTTAAGCTACCAAGGCTTCTGAGGCCTCGTGACATCTCAAGCTGATTCTTGGTTTCATCAAAGGATCCAGAACCTGCAAGTATTTTGGAATGAATCACGGTTTTCTTATCTATTGGCTCTAGCGCGTGGGTTTGATTATTGAAGTGTGTGACGTCATTCTTTATAAGATCTTTGAAGCAGTATCATCCTAAGTTTTGTTCGAATGCGCTTTAAATTATCAACTAAGATTCACTGGGTTGAAGATTCTTATGGTCACTCTCTTTTCCATGTTTCAAACAACACATTCATCAAAGGATTCTTCAAAGCGTCAATTACTAGTTGAATTAAGATATCTTTGTCTGAATTGAAATGAATGCCAAAAAAATCCGTTGAGAGCAAGGCTTTTGTCTGAATTGAAATGAATTTATTATTGTAGGAATTTATATTAAGATGATTATTCTGATCTAATTTGCTAAAATAATTTCATGTCCCAAAGATAGAAGTTTTTTTCATTTGAAATGAACAAAAGGATAAATGCAAGATTCGATCAAAGATCTCAATTTGTTTCTTTTACAATGACTATGGCAAGGATTTTAAATTCTAAAGCTTCATTAATAAAAAGAATATATTTTAAATGTTTCAAGCAAGAATGTATTCAAGGGGTTCACATAAGTTTCTTACAATTTCATTTACAAAATTTGAATCATAAATTCCTATTTTGTTCTAAATACATATAAAAGAGGGGACTCTTCTTCAATCTTCGGGTTCCTCGACTTCATCTTCCAAGAATTCCTTCATCATCATTCAAAACTTCTATCAACGCATCAATACATGAAACACAAAAAAGAGTTGTTAGTAAACACAAACGTGTAAATAAACAAAGAATTGAAAACAAAATATTTCAAACTCATCATTAGGGTTTGGATTGGGATCATTTTTTTTGGGTTTAATTTTGCCCATTGCAAATCACAAACTTTAAGTTTGGTTCACAAACAAGACAAACAAGAATTTTAAACTCAGCACCAATTTTCCATGCAACAAAGGCTTCAAACAAACATTGTCCTATCATTGGCCTAAATATGTCATTGCAAATCATAAACCTAAGCTTGGTTCGCAATTAAGATAAAATAGAATAGTACAAGCCTCACAAGTTAGAATTCTATAATTGGCTAGGAGTAGGACTTTTGCAAATCACAAAGACAAAGTTGGTTCACAAGAAGTGCAAAGAATAATCAAATCATATTTCAAAAAAGACTCATCATGCTCTCACACAACCAAAAGAAATAGGCCTCATAGTTATGTTGTTTCAAAGAAAAAACTCAGAACTGTAAAATCAAATCATATGCTTAGTTGACTTTACTGCAAAATCTCAAAGAAACAATGTGTTGTTTGGTTTACAGTAAAAGAAAATATACTGCACTAGTACAACAAGTACAAAATCTGTACAAAGTCAGCAAGCTAGCATCACAGAAAAACCGGAAAGGTACAAAAGTCCCACAAGCAACCGGTCCAACAAGCAACAAGTACAACAAAGTTGATTTGTGAAAAAAGTAGTAAAAGTAACAATTCAAAATTGAAGCCTCCCTCAAGTTAGTATCCTAAAACTAAGCAAAACAAGCAAGAAAACTCACTGTTTAAATAGATCCACGGTTTCACAACAACAATACAGCCCTTTTCAAGCTCCTTTCACAAAACATACAGAAGCAAAAAAACAGAACACAAACCCTAAGCAAAATTTCCTCATCACTTTCATAAAACCTAAAACCCTTCAGAGATGTAAAAAAGCAAAGATAAGGAGGAATAAAGAATGATCTCACCCAAAACAAGCATCAGAAATAAAGTCGGGGCCCTTAGGGTTTCCGTTCATCCCCTTTCAGATCTACGCAAAAACATGCACAATCTACAAAAACGAGTTAGAGATTAGTAACCAGGAGAATGAGAGGAATAAAATGACGTAAAAAATTTCACGATCGGAGCAATCACCATCGTCCACCGCCGCTAGGGCGATTTCCCGCAAGCCCTTGGACGGAGAAAGCAGAAAGAGAGTGAAGGGAGGAATGAAGTCGTTTCTTACTTTCTGAACACATTTTTTTTTGTTTTTTTTTGTTTTAATATTTTTTTTATTTTGTTTGATTTATAAATGGGACACCCTTATACCCTTTTCATCATAAGCCCATTATCTCTCCCATTAGTACCCCCCCCCCCCCCCCCCCCCCCCCACCCACATTGTTGTTACCCGGGCTTCTTCATTCTAAACTACAGGTCCAACCTTTGTTTTCAGTGCATACCCCCCCTAGTTTAATATTTCACTAACAACTTATGTTTGAGCCCTAACCAAATTCCTCCTCCAGCCCATTCGTTTTTTCTTTCTATTATTGTTTATTTTGTTTCGGCCTAACACAACAAAAAAACCAGTTTCACTTGTCATACACCTCAAACTATTTTTACACCCTTTGACTTAGTTTTTTATTTTTTATTTTATTTTTTTATTTTTCTTTTCTTTAGTATTATTTTTATTATTATTATTATTATATTATTATTATTATTATTATTATTATTATTATTATTATTATTATTATTATTATTATTATTATTATTATTATTACTAAAAATGCCAAAAATATTTTATATTTATATTTAGATATTAACTTTATTTTATTTCTTTCTAAATTAAAAAGATAAAAACATTTTCTTACAAATTTAATTTTTTTATTAAATAAATTAGTAATTAGACTTAGGTTTAATTTATTTTCTTTTAATTAAAAATTAACTTAGAACTTAGGTTTTATTTTAATTAATTAATTTTTATATTAGTTTAACTTAACTAAAATCTTTTTCACAAAACCCTAAAAAACTTGTTTTCTTTAATAAATTAGTTTTTTTTATTTACTTAAGTTTAATTTTCTTATTTTAGTTAATTATTTTCCCTTTTAATTTAATTAGGTCAAAAACCATTTTTTAACAAAATCCAAAACAAAATTTATTTTCTCTTTCATTTACTTTCTTGTATATTTATTCATTTTCTTGTATATTCTTATCTATTCAATATGGTTGTAATAGATAATTAGGACTTTTATTGCTTTCCATTTCTCATTTGTATATTTGTATCCCCCATCCCCAAATTACGTAATAGCGTAGGATATTTATTTTCCGTAATTTACCGCTTTCATATAAATGCTAGTAAATTAGGGTTTGTATGGAAAGATAAAATCAATACTTAGAAAAATCTAATCTAAAATAAATCAAGCATGAAATACAAAACACTTGCACACTTGCACCTCTAGGTTTAACTCCACTTGTTTCCTTGAGAAAATGGTCATGTTATGCATGTGAGACATCTTAGCAAAAACAATAAAAAAATACAAGATCATAATCCCTCGATGACGCTTCGAATGTTGCCTTCAAAATGATCTTAGACCCTTAAGAAAAACGCTAAGGTATCTCACAACGTTGAATTTTTATGACCATACGATGACCCACACCCGTTCCTTTATAATCAAAGACAGGGCTTTCTTACCAATCAATGGTAAGATAGCAATATAAAAGGAGAGAAATGAACAAAAAACTTTTTGAGTAGATAGAACGTTCTTAGTTGCTTGCTCACAACCCATCTTCAAAAACAAAACATCTTTTCAAATACACAAAACACTTTCAAAACATGAAATATTTTCAAAAAGTCAAACACTTTGTATGCATTCTTATAGAGACGAGAATCATTACAAAGTTTGCCTAAACGAAGACGCTTTTCAAAAAATACTTTAAAAAACCAACTACAAACACATTTCAAACAAGGAAATTTCAAAAGTGAGCTAGCTAGCAACTAAGATCCTGTAGATAACTACGGATGAAAACGGTGCTAACACCTTCCATTTTCATAACCTACCCCCCGAACTCAAGAAAATTCTCAAAAGGTCTTTCCTGTTCTTTTCACCCTTTCCTTTATTGGATAAAAGAAAAGTTGGTGGCGACTCTTGCTATCCGCAACAATTGCGATCAAACACAAAACACCCAAGTCAATTCTCCCACCATATTACAGAACTAGCGACTTTTCTGGGGAATAATGATTAGTGGGGTTACCTTAGATCTAGATCATATTTAATTGCTTTCATCATTTGATTTGTTTGCTTTACATTTATGGGTCCTTGTTTGGGTTTATATTAATCCTCTACCCGGATCTGGGAACATCATTAGGTAAGTAGCAATAGATTATGGAAACTGTACGATGTAGGCCGACATGGTTGAAGCCATGGCTACGTTAGTGTGACACATTTGTTGGTACTGATATCCCTTGAGTCTAGTCAAGGAGAATACGGGGCCGCTGTGTGGTGTCATGAAGCACTAACTGACCTTAGAACCTTTAATTGAACAACTTGGCCATTAGGAAGTAGTGAGATAGCCGGCTTTGGTGCAGTCATAAGTTAGTCGATACTCGATGCTACGCTCATTAAGATCAGAATTTCGGGATATTTCGATCGCCAATAAAGAGGCTTGCGCTGAAATAATTCTCGATGAAGAAAGATCAATGATATTGAGATCCCCTAGAACCCGATTACTTTCTAGGACATGTTGAACCAACTAAACTTTAAGAGGGTACTTACCTATAAACTCCATGCAAGCCTAAACCTAAGGATTTGTGTGTTTTATTTGTATATGATTATTTGTACATAACGACTTATTTGATGTATTTGTGTATGATTATTTGTACATAACATCATGAAATCATACCATAGAATTTTCAATAACCATTTCAAGGGTATCAAGGGTCTGTGATGCAGGGTTATGTTGAACCGGACGTCTATCAAAGGGCAATATGATTTATTTTTCTCTAACCAAATTTCGTCAAAGACCAAAGCATGATAACTTGAGTCAAGGGTTATGACCCACTTGACATGGTGAGTTTGATTCTTGTAGAAGGACATTGAACAATATGAAGTTCTTCAAAGCTAGGATCAAAGTTCAACTTCTGACATTTTTCTTATGTTTACCCCGCAAGATCCTTGAAAACATTACATCCACATATCGTGCATCATATCATGACAAGTTTTCCCCATACAGGTTTTCTCATCTGCTTACTGTTTATTTCAATAAAAAATGGCTCTCGAACAAACTCTCCAAGATCTTCAGACCGAAAATGATCAGCTTCAAGATTTTTTCTTGAATCGATCCAAGGGGCATAAAGAAGTGAAAGCATTCCTCATTGAGAGCATGACCGAGAAGAATCATGAAGACGACAAGGATGGCAAATTGAAGAAATTACAAACTGAGATAGCAACAATGAAATTCGAGATGTTGGGACAAATGGCTCTTATCCAAAACTTAGCTCGGGGACAAGAAGAGTTGAGAGTTCTCGTCAACAAGCTTCATCAAGATAGATGCAACCGTATGAAACAAATAGTAAAATATAGGGATCAACTCATTAATCAGCCTCCGATACACCCCTCAAAGACACACTATCTGAAGTGACAGAGTTTAGGCGGAGAAATTTTTGTTCATTCGAATTTCCAGTTGTAATTTCTTTATTTGTTTAAACATTTATCCTTATGTCAGATTTTGGTTATTCTCATTAATGCATTACATATGTTTGTCTTGAGTTAATCCATTCGTTTTCACTATACTGAAACTATACTTTTACTCCTTTTTGTATGATATTCAACTCTAGATTACAAGTTGTAAGCCTTTAGAGGGAGGAAGCAAAAATAATACCATAATCTTATACAATATACTTTTGGACAGACTTTGGTGACGATGTACAAGCGTTGTTTCAAAACCTAAACACTGGAGTTATAAGGAAGATAATCCCTAGTCAACCCCTTTGAGCCAAAGAAGTAGGAGTTTTCTTTTCCACACAAACTGAAACCTTTAATCATAACCTGGGGCAGGGTAGTTTTTTAGTTGATTCAAATGCGCATTCAGTCGCAAGCTTTCACTTTGCAACAAAAATATCCTTTTGAATCAAAGGATGGTGTTGGTTCCCCATAAATTATGCAATCTTAAGAAAAGCCCACCGAGTCAAAACTCATGAAGGAGACCGAAAAGAAGGAAAAAAAAATTGGGGCATCCCGCTGGCTGTAATCTCAAAACAAGAACAGTCAGACAAAAATTAGGGATAGTAGATAAAAAAAGGACACTAAAAATCCTCGACAATATGAAAAATGTTACAAAAATCATTGCCTTCCCAAATAAACTTCTAGTATTCAAACCATCACCAAAATATCATTGCAGATTCTAGTAGGAGATAAACGTGTGATTGAATGAGTTTATGATTGGAGAACATCATGGAGAACGGGTTGGGTACAAATAAAATTTGAGCCTTATCCTTTGTTTATTAAACTGTTAACCAGACCATGTTACAACCCTTTAAAAGTCCTAATTTAAGCATAGGTTAGTTCGAAAGCATGTTGTTACAAAAGGTATCCTGACTCATGTAAGGTTTACTGTAGATCTAGAGATGAATTCATATTCTTACAAATTTTTGTTGCTCTTTAAAACTGAATTTTTCAAAAAAAAATTCTCAAGACAGACATAAACTTTGCATTGTTTGAATACCACTGTTTGAATACCATTGTTTGAATATGGCTAATTTTTTGACAAACGGAGAAATTCGTAGGACGAATATCCAATGAACGAGAACTCTCTCAATAAACATGAATCAATTCAAAGGGAAAGACACCTCCAATGAAAAAATATCTCACAATCAAGGGGCATGGTATGACCATCTGGGGCAATTAAGTCGACATCCAAATAATCTATCAAGAAGAGCTGAATAACCAGGGGCAAATCTCCATCAGAATCACTTTAGGGGCAATGTCACGTTGATCATTGGCTTGAACAAAATCCACTATGAAGACTTCTAACACCACCAAATTGCTTGTCTGTTCCAGTAATATCAGATGGTGTCTGTATCATGTCTTCGGATTCTTCCATGACAGTTCTTAGAAAATTTTTGTGACTTGACCAAAGATCTTGGGTACCACCAAATTGCTTGTCTGTTCCCGTAATATCATATGGTGTCAGTATCATGTCTTTGGATCCTTCCATGACAGTTCTTAGAAAATTTTGAGACTTGACCAAAGATCTTGGGTACCACCGAATTTCTTGTCTGTGCCAGTAATATTAGATGGTGTCAGTATCATGTCTTCGGATCCTTCCGTGACAGTTATTAGAAAATTCTGAGACTTGATGAAAGATCTTGGGTACCACCAATTACTTGTCTATTCCAGTAGTATCAGTTGGTGTTAGTATCATGTCTTTGGATCTTTCCATGATAGTTCTTAAAAAACTATGAGACTTGACCAAAGATTCTGGGTACCACCAAATTTCATGTCTATGCTAGTAATATTAGATGGTGTCAGTATCATGTGTTCGGATCCTTCTATGATAGTTCTTAGAAAATTATGAGACTTAACCAAAGATCATGGGTGTAAGTACGAATTGCGCCTAAGAGGGGGGGGGGTGAATTAGGTACTTTAAAAATTCTGGTTTTAGTGATAATGGATATTATTTTTCTGGATTATGGTGAGTTTATTAAAGAGTAAAGCGCGGAAAAATAAAGAGACACAAGCGATATATCTTGGTTCCCCTCACAGTCCGAGAGTACTCCAGTCCCCTTTCAACATGAAATAGATTTCCTTATTATGGCAAACTTAAACAAGAACTACCCAAAACCAAGAACAATCCTCTTGGATTTTCACTATGTCAACAATGAGGACAATCCTCTCAAAGTGACTTCACTTGTATCCAACAATCCTGGAAAGACAAGATTTATAAAACCACTTAAACTTATTTCCAATAATCTTGAAAAATAAGTAAGTATTTATCAATATTTGATTTGAGTGAGTTTGAGTAGTAATGATCACTTTGAGTGATTTAATCAATGAATTTATCGTCTCTTCCAATGATAATGGTATACAATGACTCAAGATATATAATGCTTAAAGTTTTCTTTTTAATAATATATGAAAGTATGCAGAAAACTTGTGTATGAAAATGTATAGCGGCTTAAGATTGATTTTTGAGAATTCAGAAAATATAATTGGAAGAGGTGTAGAAAATGATTTTGAAAATGAGTAATTATATGTTCATAACACCTTTTTGAAACAACATAAAGTTCTGTAAATGAATCATGAACAATTGCCAAGATTGAGTGAAAGGTTTCCATGAAATGGTGTTATGAATAGGCATGTGCAAAGCTGCTGGTTTTTCAAAATCGTGCAGTATGCAATCGATTGCACCCTTTGTGTAAATCGATTGCACGAGGTTTCAACAGCTAGAATTTCAAAAGTTTTGAGTGCCCAATCGATTGGTACAAGAGTGTAAATCGATTGCATGTGAAGTCAGTAGCAAAAATTGATTGAGTGCAATCGATTGCACAAACATGCAAATCGATTGCACTGAGAAACAATATCAAAAGATTTGAAAAAATTGAAGCATGCAATTGATTGCACTAATATGCAAATCAATTGCAATCAAGTGAATATGATTTTTAGCTTAGAAAAACTTGAGTAAAGGTTTGAGCATCTATGTCTTAAGTTCAAAGTAGGTATTATCATTATACCTTGAAATTTGCTAAGTGCTTGAACTGAAGACTTTATCCATAGATGCTTTTAGCTTGATCAATAATCTTTTCCTTCTTTGTCCCTCATGGTTTGTCTTCATCAAAACAAAAGTGAATTTGAGAAGTTTGATTTTACATTCTCCCCCTTTTTGATGATGACAAACGATCTTGCTTGATGCGTTGTAGTTTCCAGAAAGAGCTTATCCCCCTAAGATGCATAACTCCCCCTTTGTATGAGAAGGTTGAAATCCTTGGAATTTGTTCATATTGGTTGAAGAGTACCTTAAAAAAATTAAGACAAGGAAATATACAAGCATAAAGTACCATATCCTTCTTCCCCTTTGACATTATCAAAAAGAAGGGAAAGATGAAAAAAAACCAGTAATAAAGTAATATTGAGAGGAAAACTTAATTAATCATGCATCGCAAATAGTCTAACGATTACAAATAAATTTAACAACAAACAAAACGTAGAATAATAGAACAAGGACATAACAAAAAATAGTATACATGATAAAGTTGGACATGACTTTATGGTTGATTCATAAAGCTTCGCCACCTTCGAATTCTTGATCGTTCCCTTCATCACCAACCATATATTCACCAATGTAAGTGATAGTTTTTGTTTCCAGATTATAATGAACACCCATTCTTGAGTCAACATTCTTGATTGAAATCTTATGCAGATTTGGATCCATATTGACTTTCTCAAACCCAAAAAGATCAACTCCAAATTCTTCCATAATTAATGTAACAAAATAAGAATATGGTAGAAACTTCGATTTTGCATCGAATCTCAGCATATGAACCATTATGAGCCTTGCCCAATTAACACTTATTCCTTTCTTTCTTGCATAAATCAGCTGCATTTCCAGGTCAGTCACAATGTAGTGGTTTCCAGCCTGTGGAAACATAATATAGACCATAAAGTAATGAAATAGTCAATTTTATATATAAAAGTTACCTGCACTCCATGAGTCTCTAGATGGAATCACTCTTCCAAGACCACGAATCCTTTTGGCACGGAATTCAAATTCACTTAATCTTCCAATGCTGTAATAAAATTCCTTTTTCCTGTAGTCATCCCATGCCTCGTTTTTAGGGTCGTACAAAGAGCTTCCAGTGTAGGGAATATGAAGAATCTCACCAATAATCTCAGGGGTTAGAGATATTCGAGTACCCAACACATATGTCACCATCTTGCCTTTGTGGAGAGTTAAATTGCTGAAAAATACTCTTACCAGATCCCGATAATATGGAACAATGATGAAATTAATGGTTCTAGTCCATAAGCAGTTAAATCATTTTGAAAAGAGAAACATTCCTGGGGAAAGGATGATAGCATACCATATTTAGGATTGGACACTATTTTTCTTTGAAAGTCCTTTGTGAATCTTGCTTCTTGTTCTTCGGTGAGAGATGAAAGTAATGGATTCTCAGAGGAGGAATCAACCTTTTTCTTCTCTTTCTCTGAAGCTGAAATCTTTCGTTTTTGCCTTGAAAACATGGGTAAGGTATTTTTAGGGTTTTGAAGGTTTTAGGTTTTTGAGTGAAGGGTGTTTGATGAGCTGACGTTTGGATATGATTTGTGAGTAGATAGAAATGAGTGGGTTGTATTATATGTAATGAAGTTTAATTGGCTTGGAAATATGAGAGAGAGAGAGAGAGAGAGAGGAATTCTGACCAATAAATATTTCTGTCATAAAAGCATGTTACAGCGGGTGCAATCGATTTGCACATAAAACAGAAGCAAAATAAAACTGAAACACACAGGGTGAAATCGATTTTCACTTATGGTTCAATCAATTTGAACTGAAACAGAAAGGTCAAAATTAAAAACACTTAGTGAGCAATCGGTTTACACTATTATGCAATCGATTTGCATCAACCAAAAAAGACCAAAAACAGATTTTTCTTAAACTCAAACACCACTTAACATATATATTCACATATAGCATGGTTAAAACATATATATATATAATCATAACAAGGATATAAAGAACCTTATATTTCGTGTTCATCAAGAATGTCAAGCTCTCGTCGAATCTTTTAAAACGGTTCTCTTGCCAAAGGTTTAGTGAAGATATCGGCAAGTTGATTATAAGTATCTACAAATGTTACCTTGACATCTCCTTGAAGTACATGATCATAAAGGAAATGATGTCTTATATCTATGTGTTTGGTTCTTGAATGCATGACCGGATTCTTCGTAATGTTTATTGCACTTGTATTGTCTCACCGTAGAGGAATGCATCCTAGATCGAGTCCGTAGTCACGAAGTTGTTGTTTGAGCCACAAAATTTGAGCACAACTACTACCCGATGCAATATATTTTGCTTTGGCTATGCTAAGAGAAATGCATGCTTGTTTCTTGCAGGCCCATGATACTAAAGCATTTCCAAGGATGTGACAAGTACCACTTGTGCTTTTTATATCAGTTTTACAACCTACATAATCCGCGTCAGAATAACCAACTAAGTTGCAAACACTACCTTTGGGATACCATAATCCAACATTTGTTGTCCCTTTGAGATACTTCATGATCCTTTTCACCGCCATGAGATGAGATTCCTTTGGATTTTCTTGAAAGCGAGCACATAGACAAACACTAAACATTATGTCAGGACAGCTTGCTGTCAAATATAATAAGGAGCCAATCATACCTCAATAATTTGTAATGTCGATTGAAACACCTAATTCATCTTGATCAACATATGTACCGAAACCCATTGGTGTAGACATTGCCTTAAAGTTATCCATGTCAAATATTTTCAAGAGTTCCTTGCAATACTTGGAGTGGTTGATGAAGATGCCATCTTTTAATTGTTTGATTTGAAGTCCAAGAAAATAATTCATTTTACCCATCATGGACATCTCAAATTCTCCTTGCATCAATGCTGAAAATTCTTCACACATTTCTTGGTTTGAAGATCCTAAAATGATATCGTCAACATAGACTTGAGCTAGCAAAGTGTCATCTTTGATTTTCTTGATAAACAGAGTCTTGTCAACTTTTCCCTTTTCAAAACCTTTTTCGCATAAAAAGTTCTTAAACGGTCATACCATGCCCTTGGTGCTTGTTTCAACCCATATAAAGCTTTTCTCAATTTAAATACATGAGATGGATTCTTGAAATCTTCGAACCCCGGGGGTTGCTTAGCGTAGACTTCTTCAGTGATATATCCATTCAAGAATGCACTTTTGACATCCATTTGGAAAAGCTGAAAATTTAATGAGCAAGCGTAGGCAAGTAAGAGACGCATAGCTTCTAACCTTGCAACCGGAGTGAAAGTTTCTTCAAAATCTATCCCTTCTTATTGATTGTAGCCTTGTGCTACCAACCTTGCTTTGTTCCGAACAATTATTCCATTTTCGTCAAGTTTGTTTTTAAACACCCATCTTGTTCCAATAATGTGTTTGTTGCTTGGCCTGGGGACAAGTTCCCAAACTTGATTCCTTTCAAATTGATTTAATTCTTCTTGCATAGCGATAATCCATTGGTCGTCACCTAAGGCTTGATCAACTTTGAAAGGTTCAATTTGAGAGACAAACGCCATGTTTAGGCAAGCATCTTTGATATTTAATCTTGTTGTCACACCTTGACTTATAGCACCAATTACTTTATTGATAGGATGATCTCTATGATTTCTCCATTCTTTTGGTAGATCATTGATATTTGATTCTTGTTGGGGTGATTCTTCGTGTTGAATTGGTTGATCTTTGGAAGTATTTTCTTGAGGACCTTCTAGTATTTCATCATCATCATCACAAACAATATTATCCTCCTTGGAGGGGTTAGATTCATCAAAATCTACATGCATTGATTCTTCAATTGTTAAAGTTCTTTTGTTGTAGATTCTATATGCCTTACTAGAAAGAGAGTATCCAAGAAAAATACCTTCATCGGATTTTTCATCAAACTTACCAAGGTTATCTTTGTCGTTGTTTAAGACAAAGCATTTGCATCCGAAAATGTGAAAGAAATCAATGTTTGGTTTCCTCCCTTTGAAGAGTTCATATGGAGTTTTCTTCAAGATCGGTCTTATGTTAACTCTATTGCTAACAAAATATGTCGTTCTCACTGCATCTGCCCAAAAATATTTTGGAAGATTTGAACGCTAAGCATCATTCTAGCAAGTTCCACAAGAGACCTATTCTTTCTTTCTATCACTCCATTTTGTTGAGGAGTCCTTGGTGCCGAGCAGTTGTGAGATATTTCATGTTCTCCACAAAATTCTTCAAATAGAGCATTTTGAAATTCTCCGCCATGATCACTTCTTATGGAGGCAATTGTCAGAGACTTCTCATTTTCAATTTGTTTAGCATACTTTATCAAAAAAAATTCCACCAAATCTCATTTTGAAGAGAATCCAATTACCTACAACTTCTCTTCAGCCCTCAAGTTCAAGCAATGCCCCAGTTAAGAGATACAAGCTCAGACATTATAGGTCCTTTCAAAAAGTCAACAAAAACACCTTTTGGGTCAAAGCTTAGTACATGAACATTGAAGATCCAATTGAGATCAAATTAAAAGGGTTGTTTATAGGACATCCTAAGCTCTATAAAAAGTCCAAGAACACCCTCATAGGGTTAAAGTTGAGAGAGATATGCATTGCTAAGTGTGATACGGTGGGAGAACCTACTTGGGGTTTGGTGTTTGTGTTTGCAAATGTTGCAGTTTAGCAAGAGTCGTCACCGACTTTTCTTTTATCCAAAAGGAAAGGTGAAAAAGCACATGAAAGACCTTTGAGATTGTTTTCTTGAGTTCGGGGGGTAGATTATGAAAAGGGAAGGTATTAGCACCCTTTTCATTCCATGGTTTTCCATGGGCTCTTAGTTACTCGCTAGATCACTTGCTTTTGTTTGAATGTGCTTGTGGTGTGGGTTTTGAAAGTATTTTGAAAAGGCGCCATCGTTTAGGAAAACTTTGTAATGATTCTCGTTCATAAGAATGTATACAAAGTGTTGATCTTTTGAAAATGTTTTCAATGTTTGGAAAATGTTTTGAAAGTGTATGTGATTGTTTTTGAAAATAGCAAGGATGTTTGTTTTGAAATTGAGCAATCAACTAGGAGCAATCTACCTACTCAAAAGGTCTTAGATGTTCTTTTCCTCTTCCTTTGACATTGTTGTCTTACCATTGATTTGGTAAGCAACCTTATCTTTGGATGTAAGTGGGACGGGCGTGGGTCATCGTATTGTCATGGCAGCAATGTTATGAGGTATCTTAGCATTTATTTTTTAGGGACTAAGATCATTTTGAAAGGCAACATTTATAGCATCATCGAGGGACTATGATCTTGTATTTCAATTGTTTTTGCTAAGACACCCCACATGCATAACATGACCATTTTTTAGGCAACAAGTGGAGTTAACCTCAAGGGTGCATGTGTGAATAGTGTGTTTGATTTGTATGCATTTAATCTTTGATTAGGGTTATCTACTTGTTGATTTTATCTTTCCATACACACCCTAATTACTAACAATATATGAAAGCAATAAAAGTGCATAAATGTAAAGTCCTACGCTATTACAATATTTGGGGGATGGGGGTACATATTTACGAATGGGGATTGCAAATAAAATTAAATCCTAAGTTACTATTACAACCATATTGAATGGGTAAGAATGTATAAAAGATGTAAAATGGACTTGTTTTATTTTAAGAAAATATTTTTGATCTTTTGTTTTAAGAAATAAAATAAAGCATAAAAAAATGTTTTTTTTTGGTATTTTTTTATTAATGGTATGGAAAGTGATAGCAAAAATAGTGAGAAAAAGAAAAATAGAATCAGCGTATTGCTGATTAAAGGAGGTCAAAAGTTCTGACTCTGGCGTACTGCAAAACAGAAATCCTATTAATGAAAAAATAAGTAAAGTCATAAGTTCTGAGTCCACTGGGAACACAGTAGTTTTAAGAAGTTCTGATACCACCGATAACAAAGTAGATTTCAGAAGTTCTGATACCACTGGCAGAAATTGGTCTCTCTCTCCATTCTAGTCAGAACATCTGCAACTTGGTCATTTCTCCACAAAACAGAAGATGTGCATATGACAGTTATGGCATGTGTCATAGTGTTTCAGAAATAAGAAATATCAGAACTATAAATCAGAGGCAAGTATGAATTTTCTAATCCTAATTCCGAGTCCTAATTTTGTCAAGAAGTTCTAAACTGATTTATTCCATACTTAGGCAGGCAGATGCATGAAATCTCAGAATATGTACAACATCAGAAACATGATATCTACATTATATTTTTGAACATGCAAATCTGGTAATCCTTAAGTAATGTGGTGAGAGTAAGCAGAAGCTTACCTTGCAGTTGGAAGAGATTCTGTGAACCGGAGTTAACCTCAACTCTGATGCTGTTCTGAGAAGCTTCTTCACGTACTCAGTAGGCTGGAAGTTTTCAACTTCTGGAACAACAAAGGGGTGATGTTCTGACTTCTTTGAGTAGATGGATGGAGAATGTATGGTATTATGAATATAGAAGTTTAGGGCAGTTTCTAATATGTGAATCAGAAACTTTGTGGATGGTTTTAGTCAAGAAACACTTGAGAACAAATGGAGTTTGATTGCAAGGAATCAAAAGTTAACAGGTTTTGCATGTTGTGTTTACAATTTTGTTTTCTCTCCTTTTTTCCAACCTCTCTCCAAAAACCAGCCCTTTGAACATGTGATAGAACAAACTATTTATATATGGATTTGATATGGTTTTGGGGGGGAAAACAAATGAGCTTTAAACACTTTTGGCATACTGTCCCTTTGCTTTTTAATCACAGTTTTCGTATGCTAATTTGGTGGAAGAAAAATGCAGGCGTGGACTAGATCAGCAGCACCTTGGAGTGTTGTGGCAGCTGGTGGCAGGGTTGTATCATAGTAGCACAGTGGATTGGGTGGAACGAGGTTTTGGGGCTTGATGATGTTCTGAATGGAAAGAAGAACATAGCCTTTATGTGCTTAAGAATGAAACCCTGAGGAGTCATGTTCTGATCAAAGAACAAAGCCTCCATTTGTTCTGACTGAAGCGTGGAACGTAACCTCCATATGTTGAGGAGTTATGTTCTGAACGGAGAGCCATGTTCTGAACCGTCCTTGCAAATTCTGATTGCACTTGCGTGGAATTTGGCCCAGAAGTTCTGAAATCTCTTACCACTTAGAAAATTTTCCAAGTATTTAAAAAAAATGATTTCTTTCTTTTCTCAAAGTAGTTTCTGATTTTTGACTTCTTGATGAACCAATTTCTTGTCTTGATAAAATATAATTGTTGAAACTTGATTTTTTTACCAAAAGTCAAAGTTTGACTTTTCAGAGTGCATTTGACCATTTTGCCCTTGTGAATGACTTTCTAGTAAAATTGTGATTCAAGACTTGAAACTTGATAGAAGCAAACCTAAGGGTTAGTAAAATGCAGATGCTTGCATGATGTTCACCAGATGTGGTATCATGCTAAATGCATGTGGTGTGTACATGCTATGATGTGTGAACGTGAGGTATATGTTTTTGTCCGGGAAAATAAATCTCTGACTACTGCTGAGGAAATTCTGGGAGGTTGAATCCCTGATTGCCGTTGGAGATGAAGAACGTGCGTATCTTCAAATTTTGTTGAAAGGATGCTTTTACTGGGGAATATCGCTCAAATGTCAGCTGTTATCTGGTCGGATCCAGGCTTCACAGTTGCTGAGGAAGAAGTAGTCGGCTACTATCTGGTCGGATCCAGGTTTCATGACAACTTACTCGAGGAAGAGATGAATTAACTGCTATCTGGTTGGATCCAGGCCTTGCAGAAAATTCCTTGAAATTAAATAGTTATTTGGTCGGGTCCAGGCTTCACAACAACTTGCTGGGGATGCGGAGGTTAAATGTTATCTGGTCGGATACAGGCTTCACAGTAACTTACCGGAGGAAAGGATGAATTAACTGTTATCTGGTCGGATCCAGGCTTTGCAGAAAATTCCTTGAAATTGAATAGTCATCTGGTCGGGTCTAGGCTTCATGGTATTTTGGAAAGCTGTACTATTATCTGGTCGAATCCAGGCTTCATTGTGTGTTTCTAGGAATAATAGTTAATTGTTATCTGGTCAGGGTCCAGGTTTCACAATATACTGTCTGGAAACTGTTATCTGGTCGGGTCCAAGCTTTGCAGATTTCTTGATGAGGTCAATTGTTATCTGGTCGGGTCCAGACTTCACAATAAACCTCTGAGGATGATTGTTGTCTGGTTTGGTCTAGGTTTCTCAGCAATTTTTTTGGGATATAGAGGAAACTCTACTGGGGAAAAGAAGTTAAACCTGGGTCAGATTTAGTTCAGGATCTTATATATATTTGAAGAGTTAGACTATTATCTGGTCGGGTCCAGGTTTCATAGCATTTTGAAATTGAGATCATCTGTTATCCGGTCGGGTCCAGGCTTCAGTAACTCAAACTATTATCTGGTCGGGTCCATGTTTCATTAATCGAAGAAGTCAAACTGTTATCTGGTCGGGTCCATGCTTCAGTAACTCAAACTGTTATATGGTCGGGTCCAAGTTTCAGTAATCGGAGAAGTCAAACTGTTATCTGGTCGGGTCCAGGCTTCAGTAACTCAAACTGTTATCTGGTCGGGTCCAGGTTTCAGTAATCGAAGAAGTCAAACTGTTATCTGGTCGGGTCCAGGCTTCAGTAATAACTTGAAAATTATTCTAATATCTGGTCGGATCCAGGGTTCATAGCATCTCTTGGAAATAGTACAGGCTTTACTGACGGCTTTACTGGGATTAAGGGTTGTGGCCCTGTGATTTGCTGTACTTTGAAAGGGAAATTTAAACTGGAGAGTATAGACTCAGTCGGGTAAGGAAGACTCAGCTTGGGGAGGATAGATTATGTTTGGAGATAATAGCCTCGGTTGGAGAAGATATACTCAGCTGGGGAAATAGGCTCAGCTGGGCAATTTGATTGTTGTATGTTGAACTCGGCTGGAAAGAAAACTCTATTGGGGAATAAACCCTGTTGAGGAAGTGAATTTCCTTTAGGAAGAGATCCCCGAGGATTTAACTTGTAAAAATTGACTTAGTTGGGGAAAAAGCGGCCAAGAGGTTGAGACTTTGGTCAAAGATTTTCCTATGCAAAGAGATTTTGTGGGAAACTCTGTTGGGGAAAGGTTTATTGCCGCCGTCCTTGTGGGGATAATGATGATGACATAACTCTGTGGGGCTATTTCATATACATTAAAGAGATGCTTACTGCTGCTGCGCACTGATGCCCTTTTGTTGATGCTGCTGCTTAGCAGGACACATGTGCCAAATAGTTTTAATTATGTTCATATGCATATGTTCATTCAATTTTAGTCATTGGACAAATTTGCATTCAAAACAAAGACATAAAATTTTGCACTTCAAAGGGTATTTGTATTGATATTTTGCCCATGAATAGGCGTTTTTTATACATAGAGACGGAGATCCTAGTAAGAGGAAATCACCAAAAAGGAAAACAAAATTGAGAATGAAACAAATGGCCATGTGAAATGATTTCATTGTCTTCCAGCTCTACTATTGCCCCAATGTCTTCGAACGTCCTTTGCCATTGATCGAAATTGATTAGATTGATTTGGGACCATTTTAACTTGGACCTTGGTGATAGAATTGACTGTGTTGATTTCACGGGACATAGACGTACGCTTTTAATCCTTAATTTTTGCCTGAACCGCCCTTTCGGGTTTTCGGTCCACCAAGATACCCTTTTTTGCCCAAGTCGCCCTTTCGGGTTTTCAACTTGCCGGGTGTACAATCTTTTTCATATATCCCTAATTTTTGCCCGAACCTTTTGGTTCGCCTGGATGCCCTTATTTTTCCAAGGTATGTCAACCTAGCGGGTCACTTTATGCGTAGTATTTTTTGACTATGTCCGCGTTTACCGGATGCGGGAAATCTTCTCCATCCATGGTAGTCAGCGTCATGGCTCCACCAGAGAAAACTTTCTTTATGATAAACGGTCCTTTGTAAGTAGGAGCCCACTTTCCCCTAGGATCGCCTTGTGGTACAATGATGCGCTTTATCACCTGGTCCCTAATTTGGTATACCCTAGGCTTAATCTTTTTGTTAAATGCCTTGATCATTCGCTTTTGATATGCTTGACCATGACAGACAGCAGCCAGTATTTTCTCGTCAATCAAATTCAACTGATCCAACCTCGTTTGAATCCACTCGTCTTCGCCTAGGCATGTCTCAATCGTAATCCTTAGCGAGGGAATTTGAACTTCCATGGGTAAAACAACTTCCATGCCATAGACTAGAGAAAAGGGAGTTGCCCCAGTTGATGTTCTAGCTGAAGTACGGTAGCCATGTAGAGCAAATGGTAACAACTCATGCCAATCCTTATAGGTTACTACCATTTTCTGCACGATCTTCTTGATATTTTTTTTGGCCGCTTCGACTGCACCATTCATTTTCGGTCTGTATGGAGAAGAATTGTGATTCTTGATCTTAAACTGAGTGAATAACTCCTTGATCATAGCATTGTTGAGGTTAGTCTCGTGATTGGTGATAATCCTTCCGGGGATACCATAACGGCAGATGAGATTGTGTCTGATGAATCTGGCTAACACATTCTTGGTGACTGAGGCAAACGAGGCGACTTCGACCCATTTGGTAAAGTAGTCAATAGCAACAAGAATAAAGTCATGTCCGTTGGAAGCTGTGGGCTTGATCTCTCCGATCATGTCAATGGCCCACATTGTGAATGGCCACGGAGCGGTCATGACATTCAGAGAGATTGGAGGCACATGGACCTTGTCAGCGGAGATTTGGCATTTGTGACAAGTCCTTGAATGTTGATGGCAATCAGCCTCCATCGTTGACCAGTAGTAACCTGCTCTTAAGATTTTCTTTGCCATTGCATGTCCACTTGAGTGAGTACCGAAAATACCATCGTGCATGTCTTCCATAATTTCCTCCGCCTCTTTCTTTTCCACACATCAGAGTAGAGTTGAATCATGGTTGCGCTTGTACAATATCCCGTTACTTTGGAAGAATTTGGCTGCAAATCATCGCAAGAATTTTTTGTCATTGATAGATCCCCCTTCTGGATATTCTTGTGCTTCCAGATATCTCATCACCTCATGGTACCAAGGCTTTTCCACATCGGTGTTGAGCTCATAACAATGTGCAGGTTAATTTAATCTTTCAATTGTAATCATAGGGGCTTCGTTATCCCATCTTACCTTGAACATTGAAGACATGGTTGCTAAAGCGTCAGCGAACTGGTTTTCTTCCCTAGGGAAGTGCTCAAAGGTGATCTCTTCGAAGTGAGGAATCAGGGATAGCACAAGTTCCTTGTAAGGGATAAGATTAGGGTGTTTAGTGTACCAATATCCTTTTACTTGGCTGGTCACCAAGGCGGAATCTCCAAACACATCCAAATGCTTGATCCTTAAGTCAATAGCGGCTATCAGACCTAAGATGCATGCTTCATACTCGGCCATATTGTTGGTGCAATAGAAACACAGTCTGGCAGTGAAAGGAGTGTGGAAACCTTCAGGAGAGATGATAAAAGCACCAATTCCATTACCTAAGGCGTTGGATGCCCCATCGAATACCATAGTCCATCGGGATCCTTGTTCAGGTCCATCATACAGTCCAGGTTTTGCACAATCGGTCACCAACATAATGTCTTCATTCGGGAAGTCAAAATTCATAGATTGATAATCAACAACAGCTTGGTGAGCCAAATGATCTTCCAAAATGCTTCCTTTGATGGCCTTTTGTGTTGTATATTGAATATTGTATTCGGTCATAATCATTTTCCACTTAGCTATTCTTCCGGATAGGGCTGGTTTCTCAAAGATGTATTTGATAGGGTCCATCTTAGAAATCCACAGAGTAGTGTAAGTCAGCATATACTGCCTTAGACGGTGAGCATCCCACGTTAAAGCACAACAAGTTTTCTCGAGCAGTGAACATCTGGTTTCACAGTCTGTAAACTTTTTCCTTAGGTAGTAAATTACGTGCTCTTTTCAGCCAGACTCGTCATGCTGACCCAACACACACCCCATAGAGTTCTCTAGTACCGTCAAATACATGATCAATGGTCTTCCTTCCACTGGAGGCATCAGAATAGGAGGTTCTTGCAAATACTCTTTAATTTTATCGAAGGAAACTTGACAATCGTCATTCCACTTGATTACTTGGTCTTTCTTCAAGAGTTTAAAGATCAGTTCACAAGTAGCGGTCATATGAGATATGAAAACGGGCGATGTAGTTAAGGCGACCCAAGAATCCTCTAACCTCCTTTTCAGAATGAGGAACAGGCATTTCTTGAATGTCTTTTACTTTGGAAGGATCAACTTTGATGCCTTTATCACTAACGATAAAACCTAGGAGCTTCCCAGATCTTACTCCGAATGTACACTTATTAGGGTTCAATCTCAACTTGTATTTCTTCAACCTCTAAAATAGCTTTTGCAAGTGATCGAGATGTTTTTCTTCAGTTTGATACCTTGCAATCTGTTGTCGACCAGATAGTGGTATATCTTCAACACGTGCCGTGAAGCCCGGATTTGACCGGATAAAAGCTTAGCAAGCTATTGTGAAGCCTGGATTACGACCATATGACAATACAAATTTCTGCAAATCCTGGATTACGACCAGACAACAGTCAAGAATACTAAAAAGCTTGGAGTCGACCAGATAGTGGTATATCTTTAACACAAGCCGTGAAGCCCGGATTTGACCGGATAACAACTTAGCAAGCTATTGTGAAGCCTGGACTACAACCAGATGACCATACAAGTTTCTGTGAAAGCCTGGAGATCGACCAGATAACAATTAAGCGTTATCGGAATGAAGATTCTCATCCTTAAAACTACAGAAGATTGGTATACTCCCAGTTTCTGACCCTTAACAGAATGAAGATTCTCATCCTTAAAACCTCAGAAGATTGGTATACTCCCAGTTTCTGACCCTTAACAGAATGAAGATTCTCATCCTTAAAACCTCAGAAGATTGGTATACTCCCAGTTTCTGACCCTTAACAGAATAAAGATTCTCGTCCTTAAACCCCAGTAGATTGGCATACACCCAAGCTCCTGATATTCCCAAAGAATGAAGATTCTCATTCTCAAAGTGGCATACAACTCAAGCTCCTGATTCCCCCAACAGCGGTCCCAGGACTTCTCATGTTCAACGATCCCAAGATTCTTGCAACCCCCTGCAACAGTCAAGGATTCACTTTCCCCGACAGCAGTTAAGAATCTATTATCTCCGGCTATCCAGGATCCATCTATCCTCAACAAGACAGCTCATCAGCTTACATGCGCAATCATTACATTCATGTCTTAAACATTGATATAACATGTATTGCATCATACATTTCATGCAACATAACGTCGTGTTTTAGCTAACATTTTACCTTTTTCAGGATAAGATTATTAAGCTTCAATTTCAATGACATACAAGTCAACAAACATTCCAGGTGGCATCGTTAAGCCCATCCCCGACAAGATTCTGTCTCCCCCTCCAGATGGCATCTCTAAGCCCATTTTCAAATGGCATCTCTAAGCCCATTCCCGCATCCATGTTCTGACGAGTGCAAATTTATGGGCACTCTAGTGTCCAATCTCCTTTTACCTTCGAGACGCGAACGGCAAACTTGCCGATCTAACTCTTCAGGTTCAAGAAGATTAAACAGGGGCAACTGTTGTACCCCAAAATTTGCCCTCTCTCTTTTTCACAAGAAATCACAGCTTCAGACTTTTCCTGATTTTTCAGATTGGATTAAGAATTGGTCAAACAGACTTTTCTCGTCAGTCAGACAAAATTAGGGTTTTTCATTGATTTTGAATCAGTCAAACAGATTATCAGGGTTTTTGTTAATTTGTTTGAGTTTGGGCTCAAGGTTTGATCAGGAAGACGCTTCTTTGGCAATAAATCAAGAATTAGAGTTTGCACGCGCATTTTCAGAAGAATTTGAATCCACAGTGTCTTAATTGACTGTCACATGGTTTTGACGTTTGTTCAAGATTTCTGTCTAAACATCTGGGATAAAAGCTGAGGCATTTGAATTGAGAATTTGCAGTGTTTGGTTTAATCAGTAAAAGGAAAGACATGTGGATGTTTGTTTGATTAACTGTGCAATGCTTTTGATTATTCGGAATGCCGGACGTTTATTGATTATTTATCATTTCTAAGTTAAAATTATTGGATATTGTCCAGTTATTATAATTCAAGAAATATAAATAATTAAATAAACAATTGAAGAGGAATTAAAAGAGAAATCTGACAAAAAAGATTTGTTTATTCATTTTGAATTGTTTGTTACAGATATTATTTGGATACTGTAAATTCCTTTACAGTTATTTACATTAATATTATTACAAATAATTAAAATGAAATAAAGCTATATCCTAAATGTCTTGAAATCTTTATCTTCTACTGCTACTCATCCTTTGCTCAACTGATTTTTACCTGCAAAAAGAAAAGGAAGAAGTCAAATGCAGATGAATTAAAAAAAAGCAGACAGATATTTAAAAACTCATCATTAAAGATTTTGGCCGGAATCAGTTTATTCGTCCTCTCTGCAAATCGCAAGAAGATGTTTCTTCTTGGTTCACAAAGAGGAAAGCAATTTATTTGCAAGCACATGAATTATTTTGCAAAATGCCCAAAGCTGCATAAATTCAAAATTGCAAAGTGTCAACAAGTTCAAACAAACTGCATATGCCAAACAAGTTACAAAGTTCAAATTGAACAAACAGCATAAGTGCAAACAGCCAAGATACAGTTACAAAGGAAAACTAAGCTGTCAAATGCCCAACTAAAGTCACAATGTCAACTAAGCAAAACTGTCAAAAGCGGTCAACAAGCACAAAAGCAAGGCAGAAAATTTGGAAGTATGCAGAGGAAAGACAAATGCAAGCAAGCTTATAAAAGAATACATTTTATCCATCATTTTCCAGGCCAAAGTCTTTTCAGAAAAAATAGATATTCTAAGCAAATATGTGCTTTCTGTGGAGAGAGAAAAAGAGAAAAGTAGCAGGCTTACAGTTTTCCAGGCAGGTCTAAAGATAAATATAACAAAATCAGAATACTGTCAGAGGGGGGGCAGAATACACACAGGAAAAGATATCACAAAAAACTGTAAACCTCAAGCCTTGCAACCTGCTCAAGCATTGGCATTCAAACCAAAGCTTACTTCAAAAACAAGCCTTGAAGCCTGTATCAAGAGGACCTGCCTGCATAATACCAGAAGGAGAAGCCAAAAGCAAAGAAAACAAATTCAAAAAACTTGTTAAAAACAAACAGCCTTCCTACAAACAGAGGGGACGAGTTCACACAAAACTAAAAACTCATGCCTTTCAACTTACAACAACATAAACCATAAGCCTAAAAACACAAACTTCTAAACAAACTGAAGCAAGCTTCTAAACAGAAGCCAACAACAATGAGCCTGTAAATTCCCAACAGTTTTCAAACCAGAAACCCCAACAAACCTTCATCAAAAAGCCTACACCAAAGAAAGCTAATCCAAACATCCAAGCATTCAATCCCAAAGCCCTCAGAATGACTTCATCATAGGGCCAACAACAACAACAGGTAACTCAGAATCAATATCATCAAACTCAGAGGAAAAGAAACTCAGAAGAAGGCAATACTGAAGCAAAACAATACTCAGAATCAGATCATCATAGCATTGGAAATAAACGAAGCAAGCAGAAGATATCAAAGAACTCAGAATCAACATCAACATTTCAACAAGTATTCAGAGGCAAGCGTTCAAATAAGCAGAAGAGGAAAAGAAGTTTCAGAAATGTTTGAGCTAGGGTTTTCAGGGCTATCATCATAAAACCTAACAAAAGAAAGATACAAGTACCAGATTTCCAGCAAAGCTCACAGCATCATACTCCCTCCGCCTTGGCCGCCTGAGGATACCTCCTATCCACCTCTCCTCCTCCGTCTCCAAAGGCCAGCAAAGGTATAAATTTCCTTTTCCCTTTTCTTTTTACATCTCACAAGAAACAGATAATAACACAAAAGATCAATACATGAAAAAGCTAAAACACGAGCAAGACAAATCCAAAACCCTAAGACATAAAAAAGGGAAATTGTTACCTTTTCTTGTCGTTGTTGTGCTCAACCATGGAGGGAGGAGGAGTTGACGGTGGCGCCTGGTGGCCATAGGCGGAGAATTTTGTTCAGAAAAGCTTGGCTTGAGAAAGTGAAGAGGACGAAGAAGAAGATGGAAGCGACGCCTCTGTAAAATTGTAACCCTAATTCCAAAATGAAACAAAACAGAGGGAACCCTAAAGAAAACTGTAAATGCGTAGTTGGGCTTCTGCCCACACAAAAAAAATCCTTAAGCCCATCAGAAAACAGGCGCACCCCCCTTTTTTCTTTTAATTCTGATTAATTGTTTGGGCCCAACTTTCCCCTTAAGCCCATTTACTCCTTTTTTTTATTATAAACTAATACTCTTTTTTATTTATTTATTTTCTTTTTATATAACATAATTTGTTTTGTAAATAAAAATAACACATTAACCTTTTTTTTTATATATACAAAATTTTCTAGAATGTTTTTTATTTTATTTTAGAACAATTAAAAAGGCATAAAACTTAGGTTTATTAAGTTTAGCATTTTTGTTTAATTTAAACCTTGTACATAAAAATATTAACTAAAATGCATAAACATTAATTTTCACAAACTTAAACATTTTTCTTTTCTTTTCATTAAAACCTTTGTTTATACTTAATTAACAAAATACCAAAAATGATATTAATACATAAATAAATACTTAATAAATATATTAGGTTAATATTTGCATCATTTGTAAATAATCATGTGCATCTTACATACCTTTATTTCTCTTTGATTCTTATACATTGCTATACTTTACATTGAGAATGCGATTCGATTTGGTTGTAAATATTATTTGGACACTACTATTCCGACAAGTCTCATCCCCCATTTGTAATTATTTGTACCCCCATCCCCGGATACTTATTTGTAATAGTTTAGAACTTTAAATTCACGCAATTTATCGCTTTCAATTATACCATGTTTAGACTTAGGGTTTGTATGCCAATAAAATCAATCGCTAGATAACCTAACACAAGATAAATGCATGAAAATCAATACAACAATCACACTTGCACCCCTAAGGTAATCCCGCTTGTTGCTTTCAAGAATGGGCCATGTTTGCATGTTGGGTTCTTTGGCAAAACAAAAACAATTCAAATGATCATAGTCCCTCGATGACGCTTTCTCAAGTTGCCTAAAAATGATCAAGTCCTTTAAAGGAAAATTGCCAAAGACACTTGGCACCATTGCATTCATGGTCTATACAATGACCCGCGCCCGTCCCGTTAACATTCTAACACAAGATTGTCCACCAAAGACAATGGTGGAACAATACTGTTAAAAGGGTTAAAACATGAGAAAAGTCTTTGAGTAAATTTAGGGGTAGACAACTCTTAATTACTTGATCAAACTTGCAAAACACACTTGACTACTTTCCAAACACACTCCACAACACAACTTTCAAAAACAACTTTCAAAAACATCGAAACATCTTTTCAAAAAGACACACACCTTTGTAAAACATTCGAGTAAAGAATTGTTACAACGGTTGCCTAGACAAGGCATCTTTTTCAAAACATTTTCAAAACCACACACACACACCACCATTTCAAAAAATTGAAAATCAAGGAAAGTGATCTAAAACAAGTAACTAAGAGCCCATGGATAACCATGGATGAAAAGGGTGCTAATACCTTCCCTTTTCATAATCTACCCCCCGAACCCACGAAAACATCTCAAAGGTTTTTCCTGTGCTTTTTAACCTTTCCTTTAGGATAAAATAAAAAGTCGGTGGCGACTCTTGCTAAACCGAACAAGTGCGAAAACAAACGCAAAACCTCAAGTCAGTTCTCCTGCCGTATCATAGATTTGGCGACTCTGCTGGGGAATTAATTAAAAGTGGGGTTACCTTAGGATTTTAGATCACCCTTTTGCATGATTAATTGTTTGCTTTGATTGCTTTACCTTTGTGGTTCTCTTGTTTGGGCTTGAAATCCTACACCCGGATTTGGGAAACATTCATAGATAGCAATACGTTGTGGAAACTGTGTGGGGTATACCGACACGGTTGAAGCAATAGCTATATTAGTGCGACATATTTGTGAGTACCGGTAACCCTTGAGTTCAATCAAGGAGAGTACTGGGCCGCTGAATGATGTCACTAAGCACTAATGACCTAGAACCTTACTTGACCATCTTGGCCTTTTATTAGGGGTAGTGAGATGACCGGCTTTGGTGCAGTCTGAAGTTGGTAGATACTCGATACTACACTCATTGAGGGTTGTTTTCTTGGAATATTTTGGTCGCTAGTTAAGTGGCTAAACCAAAACAATGAACATGGAAAACAATCTAATAATATTGAGCTCCTTAGAACCCAGTTACTATTTATAGGACAGGTTTTTAAGCCAACAACACTCAAAAGGGTACTTACCTATGAAACCTCATGCAAGCCTAAAACTAGGGTTTTGTGTGAATTGCTTGTACATGTGTTTGTGCATACATCATAAACATCATAAAGCATCATATGCATCCACTAACCATTTCAAGGGTTTGGATCTTTATCTTTGTTCTTGTTTTGTAGGTCATGGAAATTCTTCGCAGGAAAACTATCCAAGTCAACCTTGTGAGAATCCCTCCTCAACTCAAGGAGCTTACATCCAGAATTCCAGAAAGCTCTCTCTTCAGTGAAAGACATGGTAGACTGCTCAGCCTAGTCAACACCAACATTGAAGAAGACATGGTAAAAGTGTTGTTCCAATTATTTGACCCCCTTCACCACTGTTTCACATTCCCCAACTACCAATTGGTGCCTACTTTGGAGGAATTTTCTCAACTCCTGAGAATTCCTATTCTTAATCAACTACCTTTCAACGGTACGGAAAAAGAACCAAAGCCTGAAGATGTTGCTCAAGCACTACACTTGCAACCATCTGATATCAAGGGGCATTGGGAAACTAGAAGTGGTGTCAAAGGCTTCTTGGAAAAATTCTTGTTTGAGAAGGCACAAGAGTGCTGGAACTCCTTGGATCTACAAGCCTTTGAAGAGATTGTGACACTCCTTATTTATGGGTTGGTCTTGTTCCCAAATCCTGACCAACTTATAGATGTCAATGCTGTCAAGATTTTCCTACCCAGGAATCCCATACCTACATTGCTTGGGGACATCCTCCACTCATTTTACACACGAACAATGAGAAAGAGAGGTGTTCTCATGTGCTGTACTCCTCTCCTTGCTAGGTGGTTTATTTCTCACCTTCCACAATCTATTTTGAAGAATGAGCAAGGCTTAAGGTGGTCACAACGGTTGATGACCCTCACGCACTCTAATGTACATTGGTGTTCTCGGTCCAGAGAAAATGTCATCATCGTCGATCGTTGCGGTGAGTTCCCTAATGTTCCATTACTTGGCATTAGAGGAGGCATTACCTACAACCCTTGTCTAGCTTTGAGACAATTTGGATATGCACGGAGGGATGGCCCTCATGACATGCTGATTCCTGACCTAGTTTTTGACTTCGACAACGATGCGCAAGGACTTCGACAAAGATTCATCAGAGCTTGGAGGATGCCTAACAAGGTAGATAGTAAGACACTGGGGCACAAGAACTCCATCCCTCTTGAGCCTTATCTCAAGTGGGTAAGAACCCGAGCCCAGAGTCTTATGATGCCTTACCCCCATATTCTCCCTTTGGTTAAAGAGCCTGTTAAGGAAGGAGAGGTTCCTTACACCATCCTACATCCTGACATGCCTACATCATGGGAGGAAATGCAGGAGAGTTGGATCTAACTCAAGGAAGAGCAGAATACTTTTGAAGCCAACTTCTATGCCAGTGAGAAGAAGGTTTTGGAGCTTACCCGCCGACTTCACGAGGAGGAGACCCTGAACACTTACATCGCACCAAAGAGGATGCGCAACGTCTTTTTGCCTTAAGAAGTTTTTGTAATATTTGGCCCATGGGGCATTTATGTATTAACAAAATTTCTTCTTATTAATATGACGTGTGTTCTTTTTGTTTGCAACAATTTTGAATTTCTAAAATCCTTGAATGCATTGCATGAATAAACATATCATTCATCATATGCATAAGCAGGTCTCCACACCAGGTTTCCTTATCTTTCTGCTGTTTATTTCAGTAAGATGGATCTCGAACAGACGGTCAAAGATCTGCAGTCACAAAACTCACAGTTTCAACAGCTCCTAATGACCTTGGCAAAGGGTCAGGAGGATCTAAAATCACTGTTGGGGAATAAAGAGCAAGAAAAAGGAAAAATGAAGAAGAAAAGAGTGGGGGTAGCTACACTGGGAAGAAGATTTGAGAATGAAGCTAGAAGAGTTCTTGAATTTCCCTCCGCATCTGATGAGGGAACCAGTAAGGGAAAAGGAGCTGCACTACCTTCTGAGTCCGAAGCTGAAGAGGAAGAGGTGGAGGAAGATGAAGACTACTCAGAGCAGCAATACCCGCCAACGGACGACAAATACAAGAACCTGGAGGATAGACTGGAAGCTATGGAGCTGCAAAGGATTCCTGGGTTAGATTTTGAAGGATTGGGATTGATTGCTGGAATTGTGATCCCTCCAAAGTTTAGAGTGCCAATTTTTGCAAAATATGACGGGTTGTCTTGCCCAAAAATGCACCTAAGGTCATATGTCAGAAGAATTCAACCTCATACATCCGACATAAATCTTTGAGTACACTTCTTTCAAGACAGCTTGTCCGGTACGCAGCTAGACTGGTTTTACTAGCTTGAGAGGTCAGAAGTGCATAACTGGGAAGACTTGGCAGCTGCCTTTTATCGCCAGTATCAATATAACGCTGACTTGGCGCCAACCCGTACTCAGCTACAGAGTATGGGGATGGCCTCTAATGAGGGATTCAAAGAATACGCCCAGAAATGGCGCGACTTGGCCGGAAGAGTGCAACCACCTCTTTCAGATAGGGAACTAGTTGATATGTTCTTGGGGACCCTATCTGGCCCGTTCTTCAACCATTTGATCGGGAGCTCTTCCGCAGGGTTTACTAAATTGATTCTGACTGGCGAACGGGTGGAAGCTGGTATTAAGAATGGAAAGATTCAAAGGGATGCCTCTGCATCTGCAACTGCTAAGAAATCATTTCCAGCCAAGAAGGAGGCAACTGTCATATACTCTCAGAAAAGATTGGGAAGAACGGAGCGCCGGCCAACTGTAGGGGCCGTGATGATACAAAATTCGTCAAGTGATCAGCCTCGTAACAATCAGTCCAGACCAAATTAGCAACGGGTGGAACAGCCACAATGGTAGTTCACCCGCATCAACATGACGCCTGCACAAGTTCTTCCCCCTTTGTTGAAGTTGAATCTCACCAATATTAGAGAAGCGCCAAAGATTGTGAACACCGCTTCCCCACATTATCATCCCAATGCTAAATGTGCCTATCATTCTGACAGCGTCGGGCATGACACCAATGATTACTTGGCGCTTAAGAATAAAATTCAAGACTTGATAGATGCAAAAGAGGTTGAGTTCGATGCTCCAGAGAAGCCAAACGTAATATCCGCTCCAATGCCGAAGCATGGTCGCAATGTCCATGCTATTTGAAGAAGATCTGTATGTTTCTACTGTTGATAATCTAATGACCCCACTGTTGACAATCAAGTTGAATCAGTTGAAGGCTGGGATTTTCCCAGGATGTAAAGAAGACTGCTACTGTTGTTCCTCCCTACCAATCGACTGTCCGTCGCTGAAGTTAGGCATCCAAGGCCTAATGGACAGCCAACAAATTCTTTTCGAAAAGGTTCCTGCTACTCCAACCCCTATCAAAGATGTTTCAATAATCACCATTTCCACCAATTTTTCCAAGGTCTCTAAAAATCCTGTTAATATTACATCCAATACGAAGATTGTTCCTCTGAAAATAACCATGCCTGGGCCTGTCCCCTACAAATCTGACAAATCAATACCATGGAATTATGGCGGAGAAATCTACTACCATGGTGTTAAACAAGTTGAGATAACTGAAGAAAGCTCTGACGAAGAAGATGCCGACATTGGAAACATTGTCGGTACGAGCAAGATTACCCGAAGTGGGAGAATTTTCTCTCCAGAGATTGCCCCTCCAAAGGCAATCTTTGGACCCTCAGCTGTTGCCAAGGTTACTCCTGTACCGATAAAACTTTCTGCAAGAATTCCGTTGATTGAAGAAGCTGTTACTCCTGTGGTTGTCCCTCCTACTTCTGCTGATAAGGGGAAAGGGATCCAAGATGAGCTCTTCAGGACGAGGGCTCAGCCATTGGTCATCCCCGAAACCTCTAAGAAAGAAATGGAGGAGATTCTGAAAATAATAAAGAAAAGTGATTATGACGTTGTAGAGCAACTGGGGCAAACTCCCTCGAAGATCTCCATGTTATCTTTGCTGCTTTGTTCGGAGGCTCATGCCAAGGCCTTGATAAGGTTTTTGAAGACAGCCCATGTTCCCTAGGAAACCTCAGCCGATCAATTCCAGGATTGTGTAGCCAACCTTATTGCCGACAACAGCCTGGGTTTCTCTGATGCTGACCTAACTCCGAAAGGAAGAAATCACAATGACACATTACATGTGTCAGTAGAATGCCGAGGAACTACTCTGGCCCATGTTTTGGTCGACACTGGTTCTTCTCTGAACGGGCTGCCTAAGAAAGCTCTGGATCGATTAGATTGTGAAGGCTTGGAGCTGAAACCAAGTAATATCATTGTCAGGGCCTTTGACGGGTCTAAAAGAATGGTGCATGGGGAGGTCAACATTCCCATCAAGGTGGGCACTGAAGTATTCCACTCAACTTTCTATGTGATGGACATTCGTCCATTATACTCTTGCTTGCTAGGGAGACCATGGATACATAATGCTGGCGCAGTCACCTCCTCTCTACATCAAATGCTGAAATACCCTGTCAAAGGAAAAATCATAACTGTACACGGTGAAGAGGAATATATGATCAGTCACCTGAACTCCTTTCGGTATGTGGAAGTGGAGGGCGAATTCATTGAGACACCATTCCAACACTTCGAGGAAATTTCTCCCGAGGTTGCAGTAGCAAAGGCCGTAGCTGAGGTACCCAAGCAGGTGGCCAGGATGGCATCTCTGAAAGACGCACAGGCTGCAATAAAGGAGGGGAAGAGATCAACATGGGGTCAGTTACCTGACTTTCCCCACAAAACAGACAAGTTTGGGTTGGGGTTTACCGCTGCGGGGCAAAAAGCTATGTGTCGCTCAAAAATTGAAAGAACGCCCATCAAGATTTCTCCTCATGGAATCAATGCTTTGGAGGACGAAGACAAAGAGGGTAACATTGAAGATTGGATCTTCCCAACCATCGAAGGGGGACTACGCAACTGGGAGGCGAAAGACTTCGTCCCCATTACTTTCATTAATCAGTAACTTATCTTTTGAACATTTCCTGTTGGTCTGTAATAATTACTTTTGAATAATCTGCACACTACTTTTTCACCTCATGCCTTGCCCGGGGCATGTAGGTCCATTTGTAAAGGTTTTGATTCTCTTCATATTCATATGCCATGTTAATGAATCATTGGACGTTTTTCATTTATAAACTGCTGTGTTCATTTTCTTTCCTTTTGCATTTTTGATTGTTTAAGGATGGCTATCCCTTACACACACCCACACTCACGAATGGAGGTACCCATCCACTCAGGATTCTATGGGTGACTATTCTGCTATGTCCTTCAATAAATCTGAAGATTTGGTCAATCAGGCTGAGTATGAAGATGACGAAGATTGTGAAGTACCAGGAGAGCTAGCCAGACTTCTACAACAAGAAGAAAGGGCCATCTTGCCTCATGAAGAGTTGTTGGAAACAGTCAACTTAGGAACAAAGGAAGACAGGAAAGAAGTACAAGTGGGTGCCAATCTAGAACCAAGTGTCAAGGAGCGTTTGATACAGTTGTTGAATGAATATGTTGAAATCTTCGCCTGGTCTTATGAAGACATGCTGGGTTTAGACACAGATATCGTGGTTCACTGTCTCCCTATAAGAGAGGATTGTCCACCGATCAAGCAAAAAGTCCGCTGAATGAGGCCCGACATGTCTGAGAAGATTAAAGCTGAAGTAATGAAGCAATTCAATGCTGGATTTCTGGCTGTTACATCCTACCCACAATGGGTTGCTAACATCGTGCCAGTACCTAAAAAAGACGGCAAGGTCAGAATGTGTGTGGACTACCGGGATTTGAATAGGGCCAACCCTAAAGATGATTTTCCGCTACCACATATCGACGTTTTGATTGACAACACGACTCAACACAAGGTGTTTTCCTTCATGGACGGATTCTCGGGCTACAACCAGATCAAAATGGCCCCTGAGGACATGGAGAAAACAACCTTTGTGACACAATGGGGTACTTTCTGTTACAAGGTGATGCCGTTCAGACTGAAGAACGCAGGGGCAACTTATCAGCGCGGCATGGTGGCTTTGTTCCATGATATGATACATCATGAGATCGAGGTTTACGTAGACGACATGATAACTCGATCACAAACAGAGGAGGAACACCTTGAACATCTGCAAAAGCTGTTTGCCAGGTTGAAGGAGTACAAACTCAGGCTGAATCCAAGTAAGTGCACCTTTGGAGTTAGGTCTGGTAAACTTCTAGGATTTATTGTCAGCAACAAAGGCATTGAGGTCGATCTAGCAAAAGTAAAAGCTATACAAGATATGCCCGCCCCCCGTACTGAAAAGGAGGTTAGAGGATTCTTGGGGCGCTTGAACTATATTTCCATATTCATCTCTCATCTGACGTCTACCTGTGAGCCAATTTTTAAACTATTGAAGAAAGATCAGGTAGTCGAATGGAACGACAATTGCCAAGCTGCTTTTGATAATATCAAGGAGTATTTGCTAGAACCTCCTATTCTGATGCCACCCGTCGAAGGAAGACCGTTGATCATGTATCTGACAGTATTGGATAACTCAATGGGGTGCGTACTGGGCCAACATGACGAGTCTGGTCGAAAAGAGCATTCCATTTATTACCTTAGCAAAAATTTTACCGACTGTGAGACTCGCTACTCACTGCTCGAGAAAACTTGTTGCGCTTTGGTATGGGCTGCTCGCCGACTAAGGCAGTATATGTTGACTCATACCACTCTGCTGATTTCCAAAATGGATCCTATCAAGTATATCTTCGAGAAGCCTGCTTTATCTAGAAGAATCGCTAGATGGAAGATGATCCTGACTGAGTATGACATCCAATATACTACCCAAAAAGCTATAAAGGGGAGTGTACTAGCTGACCATCTAGCTCATCAAGCTATCGAAGATTATCAATCCATGAGATTCGACTTCCTGGACGAGGACATCATGAATTTGGACAACATTGAAGGTAACGAACCGTATGACGGACCTGAAAATGGATCCCGATGTACCCTATACTTTGATGGTGCTTCAAATGCACTTGGAAACGGTATCGGTGCAATACTCATGTCCCCGGAAGGTTGCCACACACCTTTTACGGCCCGACTTTTCTTCAGCTGTACCAACAACATGGCTGAAAATGAAGCTTGCGTCTTTGGTCTCAAGGCTGCTATAGACTTGGGGATCAAGTCTTTGATCGTATTTGGGGACTCGGCTTTGGTTATCAGTCAAGTTAAAGGAGAGTGGGATACCAAACATCCTAATCTTATCCCATACGAAGAACATGTCCTGACATTGTTGCCTCATTTCGAACAGATCACCTTCGAGCATTTCCCGCGAGAAGAAAATCAGCTAGCAGATGCTCTGGCTACCATGTCCTCCATGTTTAAACTCAACTGGGATAACGAGGCTCCCCAAATCACCATCGAGTGAATGGATGAACCCGCGCACTGTCATGAGATTAATACCGAAGAAGTAATGGAACAACCCTGGTTCCATGAAATCAAAAGGTATCTCCAGACTAGAGAATACCCTGAAGGAGCTTCAATAAATGACAAGAAGTTCTTAAGGAGATTTGCGGCCAAGTTCTTCCTAAGCAATGGCATTCTTTATAAATGCAGCCATGATTGCGTTTTACTTCATTGTGTGGACAAAACTGAAGCAGAGTTGATCATGACTGAGATACACAGTGGCACATTTGGCACCCACTTGAGCGGGCATACTATGGCTAAGAAGATTCTAAGGGCAGGCTATTACTGGTCTACCATGAAAGCTGATTGCCATCAACATTCCCGTACTTGCCACAAATGTCAAGTCTACGCTGACAAGATTCATATTCCTCCCGTTCCTCTCAACGTTCTGACGGCTCCTTGGCCATTTGCAATGTGGGGCATTGACATGATTGGAGAGATCAAGCCCACAGCGTCCAATGGACATTGCTTCATCCTGGTCGCCATTGACTATTTTACCAAATGGGTCGAAGCAGCTTCCTTCGCCTCTGTTACAAAAAGTGTGGTTTCCCGCTTCATCAAGCAAAATCTCATATGCCGGTATGGTGTACCCGACAGGATCATCACAGACAACGGTACAAATCTGAATAATATTATGATCACCGCTCTATGCGAACAGTTCAAGATTTACCCTCACAATTCATCTCCCTATCGGCCGAAGATGAACGGTGTTGTTGAAGCTGCGAACAAAAACATCAAGAAGATCATTCAGAAAATGACAGTGACCTATAAGGACTGGCATGAGATGCTACCGTTTTCTCTGCATGGATATCGTACCACGGCACGTACTTCAACAGGGGCAACCCCATTTTCTTTGGTATATGGCATGGAAGTTGTCCTGCCCATGGAAGTTCAGATTCCTTCTTTAAGGATTATGAAGGACGCTGGTTTGAATGAAGACGATTGGATTCAGACCCGACTTGATCAACTCAATCTGATCGACGAGAAGCGACTCACTGCTGTTTTCCATGGTCAGACGTACCAAAAACAGATGATCAAGGCCATCAACAAAAAAGTCAGACGTCAAGTGTATCAAGTCGGACATCTCGTAATCAAGCAGATTATCTTGCCGCAAAGCGATCCCGGGGGCAAATGGACTCCTACTTACGAAGGACCATTTGTGATCAAGAGCATATTTTCTGGTGGTGCAATGATTCTGACCACCATGGACGGCGACGATTTTCCGCACCCTGCGAATGCAAACATAGTCAAAAGATACTACGCATAAAACAACCCGACAAGTCGAAAACCCGAAAGGGCGGCTTGGGCAAAAATGGGCATCCCGGTGAACTGAAAACCCGAAAGGGCGGTTCAGGCAAAAATTAGGGATAAAACAAAAAAAATCTGTACACCCGGCAAGTCGAAAACCCGAAAGGGCGGCTTGGGAAAAAAGGGGTTTCCTGGTGGATTGAAAACCCGAAAGGGCGGTCCAGGCAAAAGTTAGGGAATTAAAGTGTATGACTATGTCTCGTCAGATCACTTTAAGGACAATCTCTTCATCAACCAGCTCCAAGCTTCTGATCAATCCATTCATCGGCGGACGAAGCATTGAATGGACAGGATATTCAGAGTTGTGAAGGCTATAGCGGAATGGGGATCCCATAGAATTATTTCACATAGCCATCTTTCTTTTGTATAAAATTTTCAATTTTTACGACGACGTCCTCTTACTAGGATGCCTGTCTCCTTTGTACAAAGATACTCATAGAAAGTTAATACAAATAATTTTCCAAATACAGAAATTTGCTTTGTCTTCCTTTTTCTCTTTTGCACTTATGTTTTATTTGAGAAACGTCCAATGTTTTGTTAAATAGGCATATGCATTTGAACATAATAATTTTCCTTACAAATCAAGAAAGATGATTGCGGATAGGTTGAAGATACGGATAGATATCTTGATGCCCTTTCAGGAATAAATCCCCGGCAGTTCTAAACTCCAAATTCCTCAACTAGGTTCAAATCCAGAGCTTAATTCCCCAAACAGAGTTAAACTATAGGATCCTCAACAGAACAAAAGCTTTCTCAAAATTGATTTCCTCAGCCAGAGAGCCTTCCATAACTCAATTCCCCTCAGAGTTAAGTTTCAGTATCCCCAGTGGAGCCCTAAAATCTGGAAATCCTATCCCCAGCGGAGCTAGAACTTCCAACTTTCAATCCCCAACAGCGGTCCTAGGATCCCCCAACAACTGAAGATCTTACTCCCCAAGCAGTCAGTAGTCAACAAGGATTTCTCACCCTCAGTAACCAAAGGATTCTTCTAGCCCCAGCTTCGGTTATGGGTTTATTTCCCCAACATTTGTCAAGGATTTATTCTCCAAAACAAATTACATTTCAAATTGATCGGTCGTTCAAAAGTTCCTTCATCATCTGTTGGAAGTTACAGTCGTCAAAGATCAAATTCTCACAAAATTCAAGTTACGAAGCCCGGATTTGACCGGATATTATCTTGATCCCTAGAGCATATTGTGAAGCCTGGAGTACGACCGAATAACAATGTCAGAAAACTGCCAAGCCTGGATTGCGACCAGATAGTGATATCCCCTCAGAGCAAGCTATGAAGCCCGGATTCGACCAGATAATAGTTTAATCCCCAACAAATTTATGCGAAGCCTGGATTACGACCAGACAGCAGTCAAGAATACTACAAAGCCTAGAGTCGACCAGATAGTGGTATATCTTCAACACGAGCCGTGAAGCCCGAATTTAACCGGATAACAACTTAGCAAGCTATTGTGAAGCCTGGATTACGACCAGATGACAATACAAATTTCTACGAAGCCTGGATTACGACCAGACAGCAGTCAAGAATACTACAAAGCCTGGAGTCGACCAGATAGTGGTATATCTTCAACACGAGTCGTGAAGCCCGGATTTGACCGGATAACAGCTTAGCAAGCTATTGTGAAGCCTGGATTACGACCAGATGACAATACAAATTTCTGCGAAGCCTGGATTACGACCAGACAACAGTCAGGAATACTACAAAGCCTAGAGTCGACCAGATAGTGGTATATCTTTAACACAAGCCGTGAAGCCCGGATTTGACCGGATAACATCTTAGCAAGCTATTGTGAAGCCTGGACTACGACCAGATGACCATACAAGTTTCTGTGGAAGCCTCGAGATCGACCAGATAACAATTAAGCGTTATCGGAATGAAGATTCTCATCCTTAAAACCTCATAAGATTGGTATACTCCCAGTTTCTGACCCTTAACAGAATGAAGATTCTCATCCTTAAAACCTCAGAAGATTGGTATACTCCCAGTTTCTGACCCTTAACAGAATGAAGATTCTCATCCTTAAAACCTCAGAAGATTGGTATACTCCCAGTTTCTGACCCTTAACAGAATAAAGATTCTCGTCCTTAAACCCCAGTAGATTGGCATACACCCAAGCTCCTGATATTCCCAACAGAATGAAGATTCTCATTCTCAAAGTGGCATACAACCCTAGCTCCTGATTCCCCCAACAGCGGTCCCAGGACTTCTCATGTTCAACGATCCCAAGATTCTTGCAACCCCCTGCAGCAGTCAAGGATTCACTTTCCCCGACAGCAGTCAAGAATCTATTATCTCCGGCTATCCAGGATCCATCTATCCTCAGCAAGACAACTCATCAACTTACATGTGCAATCATTACATTCATGTCATAAACATTGATATAACATGTATTGCATCATACATTTCATGCAACATAACGTCGTGTTTTAGCTAACATTTTACCCTTTTCAGGATAAGATTATTAAGCTTCAATTTCAATGACATACAGGTCAACAAACATTCCAGGTGGCATCGTTAAGCCCATCCCCGACAAGATTCTGTCTCCCCCTCCAGATGGCATCTTTAAGCCCATCTCCAAATGGCATCTCTAAGCCCATTCCCGCATTCATGTTCTGACGAGTGAAAATTTACGGGCACTCTAGTGTCCAATCTCCTTTTACCTTCGAGACGCGAACGACAAACTTGCCGATCTAACTCTTCAGGTTCAAGAAGATTGAACAGGGGCAACTGTTGTACCCCAAAATTTGCCCTCTCTCTTTTTTACAAGAAATCACAGCTTCAGACTTTTCCTGATTTTTCAGATTGGATTAAGAATCGGTCAAACAGACTTTTCTCGTTAGTCAGACAAAATTAGGGTTTTTCATTGATTTTGAATCAGTCAAACAGATTATCAGGGTTTTTGTTAATTTGTTTGAGTTTGGGCTCAAGGTTTGATCAGGCAGACGCTTCTTTGGCAATAAATTAAGAATTAGAGTTTGCACGCGCATTTTCAGAAGAATTTGAATCCAGTGTCTTAATTGACTGTCACATGGTTTTGACGTTTGTTCAAGATTTCTGTCTAAACATCTGGGATAAAAGCTGAGGCATTTGAATTGAGAATTTGCAGTGTTTGGTTTAATCAGTAAAAGAAAAGACACGTGGACGTTTGTTTGATTAACTGTGCAATGCTTTTGATTATTCGGAATGACAGACGTTTATTGATTATTTATCATTTCTAAGTTAAAATTATTGGATATTGTCCAGTTATTATAATTCAAGAAATATAAATAATTAAATAAACAATTGAAGAGGAATTAAAAGAGAAATCTGACAAAAAAGATTTGTTTATTCATTTTGAATTGTTTGTTACATATATTATTTGGATACTGTAAATTCCTTTACAGTTATTTACATTAATATTATTACAAATAATTAAAATGAAATAAAGCTATATCCTAAATGTCTTGAAATCTTTATCTTCTACTGCTACTCATCCTTTGCTCAACTGATTTTTACCTGCAAAAAGAAAAGGAAGAAGTCAAATGCAGATGAATTAAAAAAAAGCAGACAGATATTTAAAAACTCATCATTAAAGATTTTGGCCGGAATCAGTTTATTCGTCCTCTCTGCAAATCACAAGAAGATGTTTCTTCATAGTTCACAAAGAGGAAAGCAATTTATTTGCAAGGACATGAATTATTTTGCAAAATGCCCAAAGCTGCATAAATTCAAAATTGCAAAGTGTCAACAAGTTCACACAAACTGCATATGCCAAACAAGTTACAAAGTTCAAATTGAACAAGCAGCATAAGTGCAAACAGCCAAGTTACAGTTACAAAGGCAAACTAAGCTGTCAAATGCCCAACTAAAGTCACAATGTCAACTAAGCAAAACTGTCAAAAGCGGTCAACAAGCACAAAAGCAAGGCAGAAAATTTGGAAGTATGCAGAGGAAAGACAAATGCAAGCAAGCTTATAAAAGAATACATTTTATCCATCATTTTCCAGGCCAAAGTCTTTTCAGAAAAAATAGATATTCTAAGCAAATATGTGCTTTCTGTGGAGAGAGAAAAAGAGAAAAGTAGCAGGCTTACAGTTTTCCAGGCAAGTCTAAAGATAAATATAACAAAATCAGAATACTGTCAGAGGGGGGGAAGAATACACACAGGAAAAGATATCACAAAAAACTGTAAACCTCAAGCCTTGCAACCTGCTCAAGCATTGGCATTCAAACCAAAGCTTACTTCAAAAACAAGCCTTGAAGCCTGTATCAAGGGGACCTGCCTGCATAATACCAGAAGGAGAAGCCAAAAGCAAAGAAAACAAATTCAAAAAACTTGTTAAAAACAAACAGCCTGCCTACAAACAGAGGGGACGAGTTCACACAAAACTAAAAACTCCTGCCTTTCAACTTACAGCAACACAAACCATAAGCCTAAAAACACAAACTTCTAAACAAACTGAAGCAAGCCTCTAAACAGAAGCCAACAACAATGAGCCTGTAAATTCCCAACAGTTTTCAAACCAGAAACCCCAACAAACCTTCATCAAAAAGCCTACACCAAAGAAAGCCAATCCAAACATCCAAGCATTCAATCCCAAATCCCTCAGAATGACTTCATCATAGGGCCAACAACAACAACAGGCAACTCAGAATCAATATCATCAAACTCAGAGGAAAAGAAACTCAGAAGAAGGCAATACTGAAGCAAAATAATACTCAGAATCAGATCATCATAGCATTGGAAATAAACGAAGCAAGCAGAAGATATCAAAGAACTCAGAATCAACATCAACATTTCAACAAGTATTCAGAGGCAAGCGTTCAAATAAGCAGAAGAGGAAAAGAAGTTTCAGAAATGTTTGAACTAGGGTTTTCAGGGCTATCATCATAAAACCTAACAAAAGAAAGATACAAGTACCAGATTTCCAGCAAAGCTCACAGCATCATACTCCCTCCGCCTTGGCCGCCTGAGGACACCTCCTATCCACCTCTCCTCCTCCGTCTCCAAAGGCCAGCAAAGGTATAAATTTCCTTTTCCCTTTTCTTTTTACATCTCACAAGAAATAGATAATAACACAAAAGATCAATACATGAAAAAGCTAAAACACGAGCAAGACAAATCCAAAACCCCAAGACATAAAAAAGGGAAACTAATACCTTTTCTTGTCGTTGTTGTGCTCAACCATGGAGGGAGGAGGAGTTGACGGTGCCGCCTGGTGGCCATAGGCGGAGAATTTTGTTCAGAAAAGCTTGGCTTGAGAAAGTGAAGAGGACAAAGAAGAAGATGGAAGTGGCGCCTCTGTAAAATTGTAACCCTAATTCCAAAATGAAACAAAACAGAGGGAACCCTAAAGAAAACTGTAAATGCGTAGTTGGGCTTTTGCCCACACAAAAAAAAATCCTTAAGCCCATCAGAAAATAGGCGCACCCCCCTTTTTTCTTTTAATTCTGATTAATTGTTTGGGCCCAACTTTTCCCTTAAGCCCATTTACTCCTTTTTTTTATTATAAACTAATACTCCTTTTTATTTATTTATTTTCTTTTTATATAACATAATTTGTTTTGTAAATAAAAATAACACATTAACCTTTTTTTTTATATATACAAAATTTTCTAGGATGTTTTTTATTTTATTTTAGAACAATTAAAAAGGCATAAAACTTAGGTTTATTAAGTTTAGCATTTTTGTTTAATTTAAACCTTGTACATAAAAATATTAACTAAAATGCATAAACATTAATTTTCACAAACTTAAACATTTTTCTTTTCTTTTCATTAAAACCTTTGTTTATACTTAATTAACAAAATACCAAAAATGATATTAATACATAAATAAATACTTAATAAATATATTAGGTTAATATTTGCATCATTTGTAAATAATCATGTGCATCTTACGTACCTTTATTTCTCTTTGATTCTTATACATTGTTATACTTTACATTGAGAATGCGATTCGATTTGGTTGTAAATATTATTTGGACACTACTATTCCGACAAGTCTCATCCCCCATTTGTAAATATTTGTACCCCCATCCCCGGATACTTATTTGTAATAGTTTAGATCTTTAAATTCCCGCAATTTATCGCTTTCAATTATACCATGTTTAGACTTAGGGTTTGTATGCCAATAAAATCAATCGCTAGATAACCTAACACAAGATAAATGCATGAAAATCAATACACCAATCACACTTGCACCCCTAAGGTAATCCCGCTTGTTGCCTTCAAGAATGGGCCATGTGTGCATGTTGGGTTCTTTCGCAAAACAAAAACAATTCAAATGATCATAGTCCCTCGATGACGCTTTCTCAAGTTGCCTAAAAATGATCAAGTCCCTTAAAGGAAAATTTCCAAAGTCACTTGGCACCATTGCATTCATGGTCTATACAATGACCCGCGCCCGTCCCGTTGACATCCTAACACAAGATTGTCCACCAAATACAATGGTGGAACAATACTGTTAAAAGGGTTAAAACATGAGAAAAGTCTTTGAGTAAATTTAGGGGTAGACAACTCTTAGTTACTTGATCAAACTTGCAAAACACACTTGCCTACTTTCCAAACACACTCCACAACACAACTTTCAAAAAAAACTTTCAAAAACATCAAAACATCTTTTCAAAAAGACACACACCTTTGTAAAACATTCGAGTAAAGAATTGTTACAACGGTTGCCTAGACAAGGCATCTTTTTCAACACATTTTCAAAACCACACACACACACCACCATTTCAAACAATTGAAAATCAAGGAAAGTGATCTAAAACAAGTAACTAAGAGCCCATGGATAACCATGGATGAAAAGGGTGCTAATACCTTCCCTTTTCATAATCTACCCCCCGAACCCACGAAAACATCTCAAAGGTTTTTCCTGTGCTTTTTAACCTTTCCTTTAGGATAAAATAAAAAGTCGGTGGCGACTCTTGCTAAACCGAACAAGTGCGAAAACAAACGCAAAACCTCAAGTCAGTTCTCCCACCGTATCACACAATCATATCGTCCACATAGACCTCTATTTCATGATGGATCATATCATGAAACAAAGCTACCATAGCTCTTTGATATGTTGCCCATGCATTATTCAATCTAAATGGCATGACTTTGTAGCAAAAGGTGCCTCATTGCGTAAAGAAAGATGCCTTCTCCATGTCTTCAGGAGCCATCTTGATTTGGTTGTAGCTAGAAAATCCATCCATAAAGGAAAAGATCTTGTGTTGAGCCGTATTATCAACCAAGATATCAATATGAGGTAGAGAAAAGTCATCCTTGGGGCTTGCCCTATCCAGATCCCTATAATCTACACACATGTGGACCTTTCCATCTTTATTTGGCACATGAACCACATTTGCAACCCATTGAGGATAAGATGTGACAGCCAGAAAACCTGTATTGAACTGCTTCATTACCTCAACCTTTATCTTCTCAGACATATCCAGCCACATCAGACGAACCTTTTGTTTAACAGGAGGGCAGTCTTCCATCATAGGCAGACGATGAACCACAATATCAGTATCCAACCCTGGCATATCTTCATATGACCAAGCAAATACTTCCACGTAGTCATGTAGCATCTGAACCAATATGCTTTTGACACTGTCTTCTAGGTTGGCGCCTATCTTGATCTCTCTCTTTTCTGTCTCAGTACCTAAGTTGATGACTTCAACTGGCTCTTCATGAGGTTGGATAGATTTCTCTTCTTGTATTAAAAGTCTGGCTAGTTCCCCTGGTATTTCACAAACTTCCTCGCCTTCGTCTTCAGCTTGGTGAATTGGATGTTCGAAATCATACTTGGCAATAGTAGAGTTATTGACAATAAGATCCAGAGTGGATGATGATCTGCAAATGTGTGTGTGTGTGTGTGTGCATGTAAGATACATGGATATTGAAAAATGTAATAAAGGAAATGAAAGACAATGAACATAAAATTTGAATGTAAAGAGCTCCAATGGTTTATATTAAATGATCATATGATAGATGAAACATGAGCAAAACCCTTAACAAATGGACCAAAGTACCCCGGGCAAGGCACATGGCTTAAAAGTCGTTGTTTGGAAATAATATTACAAACATAGAGTTCTTGAATTGACAGAAGAAATAAACAGTAATTACTCTTCAATGAAAGAAACATGAGTGAAATCCTTTGCATGCCAATTGTTGAGCTTCCCTTCGGTTGTTGGGTAGATACAGTCTACAAAAGCACACTCATCATCAGAGTCTTCTACAGCGTTCACTTCATGATTTTTGAGTTGGAGAGGCGGCTTTCCAGCACGAGCACTTCTAACTTTTTTCTGAGCATGGGAGGTGAAACCTAACCCAAACTTGTCTGCCTTGAACGGGATATTGAGGAGTTTACCCCACATCACATTGTTTCCTTCTTCTACCACAGCACGAGCATCCTTAAGAGAAACTAACTTGGGGATAACTTTGTCAGCTCTTGGAGTGTCGGAGGAGATTTTGGTGGCGGCCAAAACTTCAAACGTCTGGCAAGGAGTTTCTATGAATTCTCCATCCATTTCTACGTACTTAAAAGAATTGAGATGGCTTACCATAAATTCTTCCTCGCTGCAAACAGTGACAACCTTCCCTTGAACTGGATATTTTAAGTTCTGGTGGAGAGTAGAAGTGACCGCACCTGCCCCATAGATCCATGGGCGCCCAAGAAAGCAAGAATACGCAGGCCTTATGTCCATTATATAGAATGTGGAGTAGAAAATCTGTGAACCAACCTTAATTGGGAGATCCACTTCTCTATGAACCATCCTTTTCGACCCATCAAATGCCCTCACAATAATATCACTTGGCTTCAAAACCAAACCTCCACAGTCTAGCCGATCTAAAGCGCCTTTAGGTAACACATTTAAAGATGATCCTGTGTCAACCAAAACATGTGCCAGAGTGTCCCCTTACATTCAACAGAAATATGCAAGGCTTTATTGTGATTCTTTCCCATGGGAGTTAAATCTGTGTCGGAGAACCCCAGACCATTGTCAGTTGTCAAACTTGCTACGCAGTTCTCAAATTGGTCGGCTGTGGTTTCTTGAGTCACATGAGCCTTTTTCAAAAACTTAATCAAAGATTGTGCATGGGCGTCAAAACATAGCAATAAGGACAACATCGATATTTTAGAAGGGGTTTACCCCAACTGCTCTACTATTTTGAAGTCGTTTTCTTGATGATCTTCAGAATCTCCTCCATCTCTTGAGTGGATGGTTCTTCCATAACAAACTTTTTAGCAGGTGCCTCTTCCCTAGCAGGCTCACCTTCTTTCCCTTTGCCTTTAGTACTAGCACCAGAATTTCCATTGGTTATGCAGACTGGAACTGTGGTAGTGGTTGGTGGTGAGATAACAGGGGAAAAGACCCTTCCTGTTCTTGTGACTTTACTAGAACCAGTAATATTAGTAACACCAGATTCATTATCATCAATCCAAGAATCTTGTTTTACCCTATGGTAATAAACCTAGACACCGTAATTCCATGGTACCGATTTATCAGAGGTGTATGGAACAGGTACGACAACAGTCATTATGAGAGGAGCAATGATTGGTCCGTTCGAAATCCTGATAGGACCTTTGGATGAGATCCTAAGAGGTTTGTTTGAAATTGTTATGATGGCCAAATCTTCAGCTTTTTCGATTGAATTTTTGATGGTGGGAATCTTTTCGAATAGAATATCGCGGCTATTTATCAGGCATTGCACACCTTTCTTCAGTAGCTCGCATCCATTTTCTCATTGATCACAACAGGCACAATTTTTGGAACATCCAGGAAACACACCGACTTTTAGCAAATTAGCTTTCACAATGGTCAAGGGAGTTGTTAAATCTTCGAAAGAGGCAATAAAAGTAACATCATCAATGGAATTAACCCATTTGCCATGTTTTGGCATTGGCGCGGTTATCACGTTTGGAGTAGCGGGTGGATCAAACTCAATTGTCTTGTTATCTATCAAATCTTGAATTCTGTTCTTCAAGGCCCAGCACTGATCGGTCTCATGGTCGGGGCTGTAGGAATGGTATGCGCATTTGGCATTCGGGTTGTATTTAGGTGAGGAAACATCAGGGTTGGATGGTGGATTGCAGAGTCACCAAATTGGCCTTTAGCAGATGTTGTAAGGCTTGTGATAATGACATGCTTATTCTTGTAAATTATCATCGAGGAACTTCAGGTCTCTGATTGTTGGAGGGTTTCCTTTGAGTAGGTTGAGGGTTGGAAATTAACATAGTGTTTACAGATGAATGATGGTCCTTCTTGGTATGGGCTCTTGCCCCATACACAACATTCGTTTCCTTTTTCCAATGAAGGGCCTTCTGACGGAGTTGGATGTGGAACCAAATTCCATAGGAATTTTACCGCTTCTAATACCGCTTTCAATCCTTTCACCAGTTAAAATCAACTTGGTGAATTCGGACGAAGAACTTCCAATTAACAGGTTGAAGAATGGACCAGTTAACGTACCAATAAACATATCAACTAGCTCTTTTTCGGTCAAAGGTGGCTGGACCCTACTGGAAAGGTCCCTCCACTTTTGGGCATATTATTTAAATCCTTCGTTACTTCCCATGGTCATATTCTAAAGATGAACTCTTGTTGGTGCCAAGTCGGTGTTGTATTGATACTGGTGATAGAAGGCAGTGCCAAATCCTCCCACATATGGTCGTGAGAACTTTCTAATTGATAAAACCACTCTAGCTTAGTTCCAACTAGACACTCTTGGAAAAAGTGAATCCACAGTTTTCTGTCAACAATGTGTGGTTGTATTTTGTGCACATAAGATCTTAGATGTATTTTGGGACAGGAGACCCCATCATACTTGGCGAAGACTGGTGTCTTGAACTTATAAGGAATGACGACCCCAAGAACTAGGCCCAAATCACTAAAATCTAAGCCAAGCACAACTTGAATTTCAACTGCCTTTAGCCTATCCTCCAATTCTTTGTACTTTTCCTCACCAGAAGGTGGGTATTATTCATCAAAGTTATCCTCATCTTCAGAAGCTTGATTATTCACACCCTCAGCACGTGTGCTTCTTGCCTCTTCTACTTGGTTCTCATCCTCCTCAAATGAGTCTTCGACTACTTGCACTTGGCGAATTGGTTCTTTGAATCTCTTCCCCATGTTGATGAGGGCCTTCTTTTTCTTCTTTTTGGTTGTCATTGTTGTCATTAGCTCTTGCTGCCCTTTGGCCAAGGTAATTAAGCTGACTTGGAACTGAATGTTCTGAGCTTGCAAGTCCTTCACTGTTTGTTCGAGATCCATCCTTACTAAAATAAATAGTAGAAAGATGAGGAAACCTGTTGTGAAAAGCTTGCTTATGATATGATGCATGAATATGTATATGCAAATGATTTCAAGGATTTAAAGAATTTATATTTCTATAGACAAAGAGTGAACAAACGTTAACCTGCATTAAAGAGTTCTGATTTGAATACAAGCATGCCTCTTGGGTTTACAACAACATAAATAAGCATAAAGTAAACTCCTAAGACAGAAAAGTTGTGCGCATCCTCTTTGGTGCAATGTAGGTGTTTAAACTCTTTTCTTCATGAAGCTCCCTTGTAAGCTCTAATATTTTCTTCTTGCCCTCATAGAACTTAGCTTCAAAGGTGTCTCTCTCTCCTCTTAACCGAATCCAAGCGTTTTGCAAATCTTCAAGAGAAGTAGGCATATCAGGATAGAGGATAGTATGTGGAACGTCTCCCTCAACTACTGGCTCCATGATAACAGGTAAGATGGCTTCATATGGAATCTTAATACTTTGAGCGTGAGCTCGCACCCATTTAAGATAAGGTTCCAAAGGAATGGAATTCTTACGCCCTAACATCTTGCTATCAACTTTGTTAACCATACCCCAAGCTCGTATAAATCTTTGACGGTAACCTTGGGTATCGCTTTCGTAGTTAAACGCAATTCCTTGGATGAGTACCTCATGAGGGTCATCTCTCCTAGCGTATCCAAATTGTCGCAAAGCTAAACAAGGGTTGTAAGTAATGCCTCCCCTAATTCAAAGTAGAGGGACGTTAGGGAATTCCCCACATCGATCAATGATGGTAATGTCTTCCAAAGAGCGATAATACCAACTGATATCAGCATGTGAAAGTGACATCAATCTTTTAGACCACCCCATACCTTATTCATTCTTCACCACAGATCGAGGTAGGTGCTAAATAAACCACCTAGCCAAAAGAGGAGTGCAACACATCAAATCCCCTCTTTTCTTCAAAGTGCCAGAGTGAAGAGAATGCAAGATGTCTCCAAGCAATGTAGGCACCGGATTACAAGATATGAAAACTTTGATCATATTTATATCTATAAGTTGGTCAGGATTGGGAAATAGTACCAACCCATAGACGAGAGGAGCCAAAATTTCCTCAAAGGCTTGTAGATCCAAAGTATTCCAACACTCTTGAGCCTTTACCAACAAAAACTTTGCTAGGAACCCTTTGACACCACTCCTTGTTACCCAATTTGCTACTATGTCAGATGGTTGCAAATGTAGAGCTCGAGAAATTTCCTTAGGTTTAGGGTCTCTTTCAATACCATTGAAAGGTAATTGATCAAGAATAGGGGTCCCCATGAGTTGAAAAAATTCTTCCAAAGTGGGCATAAGTTGGTAATCGGGAAAAGTGAAGCAATTATGCAAAGGGTCGAAGAATTGGACAAGCACCATTACCATATCTTCTTTAATACTTGAGGTAACCAAACTAAGGAGTCGACCATGTCTTTTGGTGAATGGAAAATCTTCAGGGACCCTTGATACTAAATCCTTGAGTTGTGGAGGTATCCTCACGAGACTGACTTGGATAGTGTTCCTACGAGCGGAAGCCATGTCCTATAAAACGGAACAAAGATGAATTTCAAAAATCCTTGAAATAGTTAGTGAGAATTCTTATGATGTTCATGATGTTCATGTACAAACAAAAAAAACAAGTCCTTAGGTTTAGGCTTGCATGGGGTTTCATAGGTAAGTACCCTCTTGAAGTTGGATTGGTTCAACCTGTCCTAAATATAGTAACTGGGTTCTAAGGGATCTCAATATCAATGATTTTTTTTCTCGGGCATTGTTTCAGCGCAAGCCTCTTTAATGGCGACCAAAATATCCCAAAAAACCAAACCTCAATGAGTGTAATATCGAGTATCTACCAACTTTGGACTGCACCAAAGCCGGTCATCTCACTATGTCCTAAAGGCCAAGTTGGTCAAGTAAAGGTTCTAAAAGTTCATTAGTGCTTTATGACATCACTCAGTGGCCCCGTATTCTCCTTGACTACTCAAGGGCTACCGGTACCCATAAATATGTCGCACTAACGTAACTATTGCTTAGACTGTATCGGTATACCCCACACAATTTCCACAACGTATTGCTACTTACCTATAAGGTATCCCAAATCCGGGTGGAGGATTCAAACCCAAACAAAGAACCATATTATAAAGCAAGCAAATAAAACAAAAGGAAGCAAGTAAAGGTGATCTAGCCCTAAGGTAACCCCACTTTTCTACACATCCTCAGCAGAGTCTCCAGTTCTGTGATACGGTGGGAGAACTGACTAGGGGTTTTCCGTTGGTGTTTGCAAATGTTGCGGTTTAGCAAGAGTCACCACTGACTTTTCTTTTATCCAAAAGGAAAGGTGAAAAAGCACAGGAAAGACCTTTGAGATTGTTTTCTTGAGTTCTGGGGGTACATTATGAAAAGGGAAGGTATTAGCACCCTTTTCATCCATGGTTTTCCATGGGCTCTTAGTTACTCGCTAGATCACTTGCTTTTGTTTGAATGTGCTTATGGTGTGGGTTTTGAAAGTATTTTGAAAAGGCGCCATCGTTTAGGCAAACTTTGTAATGATTCCCGTTCGTAAGAATGTATACAAATTGTTGATCTTTTGAAAATGTTTTCAATGTTTGAAAAATGTTTTGAAGATGTTTTGAAAGTGTATGTGATTGTTTTTGAAAATAACAAGGATGTTTGTTTTGAAATTGAGCAAGCAACTAGGAGCAATCTACCTACTCAAAAGGTCTTAGGTGTTCTTTTCCTCTTCCTTTGACATTGTTGTCTTACCATTGATTTGGTAAGCAACCTTATATTTGGATGTAAGCGGGACGGGCGTGGGTCATCGTATAGTCATGACAGAAATGTTGTGAGGTATCTTAGAATTTCTTTTTTAGGGACTAAGATCATTTTGAAAGGCAACATTTATATCGTCATCGAGGGACTATGATCTTGTATTTTGATTGTTTTTGCTAAGACACCCCACATGCATAACATGACCATTTTTTAGGCAACAAGTGGAGTTAACCTCAAGGGTGCATGTGTTAATAGTGTGTTTGATTTGCATGCATTTAATCTTTGATTAGGGTTATCTACTTGTTGATTTTATCTTTCCATACACACCCTAATTACTAACAATATATGAAAGCAATAAAAGTGCATAAATGTAAAGTCATACGCTATTACAATATTTGGGGGAAGGGGGTACGTATTTACGAATGGGGATTGCAAATAAAATTAAATCCTAAGTTACTATTACAACCATATTGAATGGGTAAGAATGTACAAAAGATGTAAAATGGACTTGTTTTATTTTAAGAAAACATTTTTGATCTTTTGTTTTAAGAAATAAAATAAAGCATAAAAAATGATTTTTTTGGTATTTTTTTATTAATGGAATGCAAAGTGATAGAAAAAATAGTGAGAAAAAGAAAAATAGAATCAACGTATTGCTGATTAAAAGAGGTCAGAAGTTCCGACTCTGGCGTACTGCAAAACAGAAATCCTGTTAGTGAAAAAATAAGTAAAGTCAGAAGTTCTGAGTCCACTGGGAACACAGTAGTTTTTGGAAGTTCTGATACCACCGGCAACAAAGTAGATTTTACAAGTTCTGAATCCACTGGAAGAACTTGGTCTCTCTCTCCATGCTAGTTAGAACATCTGCAACTTGGTCATTTCTCCACAAAATAGAAGATATGCATATGAAAGTTATGGCAGGTGTCATAGTGTTTCAGAAATAAGAAATATCAGAACTATACATCAGAGGCAAGTATGAATTTGCTAATCCTAATTTTGAGTCCTAATTTCTTAAAGAAGTTCTGAACTGATTTATTCCCTACTTAGACAGGCAGATGCATGAAATCTCATAATATGTACAACATCAGAAACATGATATCTACATTATATTTTTGAACATGCAAATATGGTAATGCTTAAATAATGTGGTGATAGTCAGCAGAAGCTTACCTTTCAGCTGGAAGAGATTCTGTGAACCGGAGTTAACCTCAACTCTGATGATGTTCTGAGTAGCTTCTTCATGTACTCATTAGGCTGGAAGTTTTCAACTTCTGGAACAGCAAAGGGGTGATGTTCTGACTTCTTTGACTAGAGGGATGGAGAATTTATTGTAGTATGAATACAGAAGTTTAGGGCAGTTTCTAATATGTGAATCAGAAACTGTGTGCATGGTTTTAGACAAGAAACACTTGAGAACAAATGGAGTTTGAATGCAAGGAATCAAAAGTTAATAGGTTTTGTATGTTGTGTTTACAGTTTTGTTTTCTCTCCTTTTTGCCAACCTCTCTCCAAAAACCAGCCCTTTGAATGTGTGATGGAACAAACTATTTATAGATGGATTTGTTGTGGTTTTGGGGGGAAAACAAATGAGTTTTAAACACTTTTGGCATACTGTCCCTTTGCTTTTTAATCACAGTTTTCGTATGCTAATTTGGTGCAAGAAAAATGCAGCCGTGGACTGGATCAGCAACACCGTGGAGTGTTGTGGCAGCTGATGGCAGGGCTGTATCATAGTAGCACAGCGGATTGGGTGGAATGAGGTTTTTGTAGGATCAAGCGCTTACCACTGAGCTAAAAGCAATTGCTTGTAGCCAAGGTGCTACTCTATTTCCTTATAGAGAATCTAACAAGGGGCCTACCTGGCCCACCTAACACACCTGTGTAGGCGCCCATGGGGGGGTGTTAAGCCCTTCGAATCCCTAAGGTTGACGCTGGATATTTTAATTCAACAATCTCCCCCCAATGTCAGCCGGGGGGGTTCGAACCCATGACCTTGCTCTGATACCAATTGAAGATGTGAAAAACACAAGAAGGGGGTTGAATTGTAAAACTTTAAATCAAATGCAGACAACACTGTATTTTTATCCTGGTTCGTTTGATTTCAAACTACTCCAGTCCACCCGTCAAAGTGATTTCGCCTCTCTCCAACGAGGTCTTAATCCACTATATTCAACTGAATACAACAACTACTTTAACAACTGTTAAAGCCTTCTTGAGTCTAACCACAGACCGGTTTATCTCAAGGAAATTCTCTTACAGATAATTGAACAAAAGTGTGTTTGATGTTTTCTAGTAAAACTATACATCACAACTGTGATAATACACAATATTGAGCTTGGAATAAAAACTGGATTGCTAGAGCTATAGAGTAAGCAAGGTTGGAAAGCTTAGCAATTTGTATGAGTGTGTACGCGTAGATTATTAGCTTAGGCATGTATATGCGAGTAGAGTCTTAGCCTTTTCTTTTCTCACACAGTATTGTTTATATATCATGGGAAGAGATATGTTGTTGTCCATAATGCCATTTCAATGCTAATAACGTTCTTTCCTTTTTGAGAAGATCTTTGTCTTGGAATAAAGTTGTTGGTAATAAATCTGTCTTGAATGCATAGTAACGCTTCAGAGTGTTCTGCTAATGATAATCATAGTGTTCTTTCCTTTATGCTGACGCTTCTGAGTGCTGATGACTTGGTTAGGATCTTGATCAGAGTCAGAGTATTTTATGCGTAGATTCTGTTCATCAGGCTTCAGCGTATAGCACATGTTATTTGATCTTCTGATGCTGACATATCTTCTGATGTTGATGTTGTTACTGATATTCTGATGCTGATTCCATCAGAGTTTCTGTAAATACACAACATAATTTTAAGTAGCAAATATGTCATATATAAATCTTACAATTTATTTAATCTTGTATTTTGTTATCATCAAAACTTTAACTGAGGGTTGTAGAATCAAACTATGTTCTAATAGTTTTGGGGCTTCATGATGTTCTGAATGGATAGCAGAGCATAGCCTTTATGTGCTGAAGAATGAAACTCTGAGGAGTCATGTTCTAATCAAAGAACAAAACCTCCGTATGTTCTGACTGAAGCGTGGAACGTAACCTCCATATGATGAGGAGTTATGTTCTGATCGGAGAGCCATATTCTGAACCGTCCTTGCAAATTCTGATTGCACTTGCATGGAATTTGGCCCAAAAGTTCTTAAATCTCTTACCACTTAGAAAATTTTCCAAGTATTTAAAAAAAAATAATTTCTTTCTTTTCTCAAAGTAGTTTCTGATTTTTGACTTCTTGATGAACCAATTTCTTGTCTTGATGAAATATAACTGTTGAAACTTGATTTTTTTACCAAAAGTCAAAGTTTGACTTTTTAGAGTGCATTTGACCATTTTTCCCTTGTGAATGACTTTCTTGGAAAGTTGTGATTCAAGACTTGAAACTTGATAGAAGTAAACCTGATGGTTCAGGATGATCTTTTGTGAAATGAGGGGGCAAATTTTGGGGTACAACACTAAGGTTGACCAATTTTGAAATGAAGAAAATATTGACCAATCTTGGTTTTCTTCCAAATGGGCCTTGGTTTTTATGATCTTAACTTATTCTAGCATGGCCAATAACTTCTAAGCTCAATTACACGCCCTCCTTTTGTTTATTTAATTTATTTTTAATTAAATCTTTAAATTCAATTTTAATTAAAATAAAATGCAAAGAGAGACTTAAATGTGTGTGGGCTTGATATCCAAGTCTCTTAAAAGCCAAGTGAACTCATGCAAGGCTGTGACATGACAAGAGAATCGTGCAAGGCCATGAAAAAGGAAAAAAATCTTCAAAAATGGAAAGTTTGGAAACAATTTGAAACACCATAATTCAATTGGATTTGTGCCATATTTGTTACCCTAATCTTGTCTCACATATAAGCACAAATATTCCATCCTGCATACACAGGCGCAGCTGACTCAAAAGACCTTAGCAAAACTCCAATTTTCTTCAAAGTGGTGCAATTCGAAATTTCTCTCTCCAGCCAGTACCAGGCCAAACTGAGTCCACCATTCATCCCCTGAGACTCCCAGAAGTTGAACCAGACCCGTGGTGAGGCACTGTCACGTCCAGAAGCTCTGTAATCATTCATCACCGTTTGGTATATATTTTTTATTACAAATTTTGATAAATATATGTTGCTAACAGATCTAATGTTCATATATATATATATATATATATATATATATATATATATATATATATATATATATATATATATATATATATATATATATATATATATATATATATATACACACATACGTGTGTGTGTTCATGACAATGCATAAAAGCTTAAACGCTTGAATCTCAGATTGCCATTTCTAGGGCATGACCTGAAAACGCGCTCGAAACACTTGATACAATGACGATCCATTAAATCTAAGCCCAGATTTGAACTTTGGGGGTGATTTTACACGGAATAGTCCTCTTGGTAGGCTTTGAATCCAACGTATTTGCAGGTTGTCTGTTTTGTTTGGACGGAGAAGACGACCGTAGTGTAGCTCCAACGTCGTTGACTCCTTTGACCCCAACGAAGGCATGCGTGGCAATTTCACGTGATTTGATTGGTTTGTTTAAAATCATGTGGGTTCATTGTACGCATTTGTTTTGATGACCTGGAATTCATCTTCGTTTTGCATATAATATTATTAAGTTATTATAATGCATGTGAGAGAAGGGATTTGGGTCTGAACCCAAAATTCTGTATTTTGAATTTTCTAACAAGATTGTTTCATATCCAATTCTCCAGGGTCAGGCGCGTACACTATGTGCCATTAAGTGATCACCATTAGATCTATGCAGCATTAGACCTAACGTCCCAGATCTGAGATCCCATGATGGACCCTCAGGAACAGGCAATATGAGATCTACACAGGGCATCGGGCTTTGCATATTATGGGCCTAGCAGATTCCAATTCACGCCCTCCCAGTTGCTTCATGAACCTCAGGCCTTTTTTTTTAATTTCATTTACTTTATTTTATTTTAATTATTTTATATTTTTAAATTCATTTTTATTTTAATCGTAAATTCAATAAAAAAATCACAAAAAAATAGACTTAGGTCTTTTCTTAATTAAAATTAATTTTTGCAAATTAATTAAATTTAATTATTTTGATTTATTTCATTAATTAAAATTAATTATAATTTAGGTTAAAGTTTCAAATCTTCTTCTCAATAAAATACCAAAAAAATGTTTTATTAAATAATTAGATTCTTTAGGGTTTCATCTTTATTCCCGCTTCAATCTTCTCGCATTTATTATGTTCTGTATTATTATTTTCCTAAATTTTGTATCTGTACATGGTTTGTAATAGTTTTAAACTAGGGTTTATTGACTGTCTATTCCCCCAATTGTTGAACTATTAAATCCCCCTCCCCGAGGCCTTGTAATAGCATAGGACTCTATCTTCCTGTTTTTACTTTCCGCATTATTAACTTCTAGTAATTAGGTTTGCATGGAAAGACTGTAAATTAAAACGATTAGATAACCCTAAATTGTAAGATAAATGAACTGAATCAATACACTTGCACATGCTCACCCTTAGGGTATCACCCATTTCGGTTGCCTTCGGAAACAGTCACAATTCTCGAAACGTGAGAATTTTTAGTGGTTGTCCTTTAGTTCAAGAGATCACAAGTCCCTCGATGACCCTTTCGACGCCGCCTCGGATAAAAAGTGATCTTAGAAATTTAGGACAATTACTAAAAGTTCTTGCCCAGTTTCTTTAGTGACCGTAAACGTCCCTTCGATAATCCCTCAACATCCAAATTATAAGGCTACCTACTCACTAATAGTAGGATAAAACTATTTAAAGGAAAGGAGGAAAAGAACACCTTTTTCGAGTAGGTAGATAACTTTTGAGTACTTGCTCAAAAATAACCTTTTTCACACTACACTTTCAAAACCCTTTTCAAAAAACGCTTTATCAACACTGTTGAGGACTGATACAAGAGTTATCATAAAGAAAACAAGCTTTTCAAACATACACAAACATGAAAGCAATTTTCAAAAATGAGCAAGTGCTTAAGAGCCCGTGGAAAACCACGTATGGAAAGGGTGCTAACACCTTCCCTTTTCCATAATTTACCCCCCTTACTCAGTAACTCTTGAAAAAGGTATTTTTCTGTTCTTTTCACCCTTTCCTTTATTGGATAAAAGAAAGTCGGTGGAGACTCTTGCTTACCTCAACATTTGCGAATACAAAATGCAAAACTATTATTAAACAGTCGGTTCTTCCACTGTATCACACTATGTGATAGAGAGAGTTAAGTATCATTGCTTAACATCTTCTAAAATCTCAGTTTCCTTGAACGAATTACAGAATTTTTTCTAATACAAATATCATCAAACTTTGACAATTTTGACTGACAATCTTGTTCTTGCAATGTTGAGCTAACTTGTTTAGAGTTAGTTCTTTGATCGTACTTTAGATGAATTATAAAGCATTCTTTCCTCAACAATATCTTGACTTTTGCCAAGTCTCTTTTGACATAATCAATGATTAGATCTTCTGCATAAGATCTTCTGTATGCTTGAATAGAAGTTTTATCATGAGGTTCTTATATATCATAAGATAACAGTCTTTCTTCTTTGAAAAAGATTCCTAATGAGGTCTTATGAGAAAGTCAAGGGTGGACTTATCCGTTTCTTAAAAAAAATATCATATTTCTCAATGGAACTTAATCAAAAGCATTCAACATATATAACTTCTTATATGATGAATCTTTTCATGTTAACTTGTTCTTCAATTTTCTGGATTTAGACAGTAGTTGAAAATTGAATAACTATCACCTTAGAGTATTTCTTCACAAAGCATCTGAATCTTTATCTTACAATGTTAGGTGTTTGAATATCCATCAATAATAGAACCGGGCTCTGATACCAATTGAAGGTGTGAAGAAAACGCAAGAAAGGGAGGTTTGAATTGGGTTTTCCTTTCTTGTAAACCTTTCTCTTCTAAGAATTATTCGTTGAACAATGCTTCTGATTGTTGCTTCTAATTAATGCTTCTATTTTGGTTCAGAAAACATAAACTCTAAAACATAAGCAAAAGTAAAGAACACGCGATATATCCTGGTTCACTTAAGAAACCCCTAAGCTAATCCAGTCCACCCATCTGAGGTAATTTCGCTTTGAACTTAAGGACTTATTCCATTATAATCAATATGATTAAAATTGCACGGGAAACCGCCGGTGACTAACATCCAATGAAACGTGCATGGATCCAAACCGGATATAACATTTATTGACCCAACAAAATCCAATTTTCCAGAATCTCCTATCAGGATTTCCTTCCAATGATATCCATCAGTGATCTCAGAAGGCTGACCTTCACTCAGTCCCCTTTGAGATATGACTAGCATTGACCCAATAGAATCCACTACCAGGATTTCATCTACGATGGTCGCATCCAAAGTCTTATCAAGTCTTCTGATCTTCACTCGATCACTTGAGGTGCCAACGAATTCTAAACAGAATGGTTTTTTGGAGATTATATGAGTGCTTATTATCAAGCAGATTACTCCTAATTTAAGCATATATTGTTTGACACAATTCTGAGCAGGAACTTTTGTGTACAAACAATTTACATGAAGATCTTAAGAAATAAATAATGTGAGCAACAAATATTGTGCTTTACGTAATTCTACAAAGATTAATCTAATTTAAAATAAGTGTAGCATCTTGTAGTATTCTTGTCCTCATCTTCTTTGTTGAGCAAGCTATGAGCAACAACTTCTTGCTTCTTCATAATTCTTTCAAGATGTATATGATTGATGATTTTAATTACATATTGGAGAATTCTTCATATTTATATTCTTTCTTCATTAAGCAAGATACGTGCAACAACTCCCTGCTTCTTCACGATTCTTCCAAGATGTATATGATTGGTAAATTGAATGACATCTTGTAGAATTCTTAATATTGTTATAGTGGATGATTGCTTCGATTTGGTTGTGTTATAATAGTGATATATTTTCTTTTTAACTTGAACATCAACAACCTGTGATTTGAAACTTATAGCTTTTATCACCCAGCCAAGCAGCCTATGGCAAGCTCGTCAATATTCAACATCATGTGTTGAGCAACAACAAACCAACCAGAAGTTTTAAACATACGATTATTTTCTTATATAGCCAAGCAAAATATAGTGGTTGGATATTTGAAAAAGAGTCGTTACAAATAGTACTACAACGTCCTTATCTCTTCCACACTTTAAGTTAGTGGAGAGGTAGTGGCATAAATCTTTTCATACTTTGTACTATTGTACTATGTTATTGTTATATTCTTCCCTTCTGCACTTCAGAGGCTTCTGAGAGCATGAGGTTAGAAGTGGTAACATAACATAAGGTATTCAGAACTTCAAGTCTTCAGAGTCTTCAAAACTGCGTCTTCAGAGTCTTTAGCACTTGGTCGTGAGAACCCGTTGTAGCAAACCTTTATATCAAAAGAGCTTTAAGTCTTCAAATATTTTAACTTTATCTTCTTTGGAACAAGTTGTCTTTTATAAACTAAGTTTTTAGCATCTAGACTTCAGTATAAACTTTTTCTTCAGATCTTCTAACTTTGTTTCTTGAAACATATTGTCTTTTAGAAATGTGAGTCTTCAGCATCTAGACATAAGTAACAACTTCTATCTTCAGACCTTCTGACTGGTTTCTTTAGAATATGTTGTCTTTAGAAGCTTGAGTCTTCAACATCTGGACATAAGTAAAAACTTTTGTCTTCAGATCTTTTGATTGGTTTCTTCAGACAATATCAGGGCTTACACTTCAGAGTCTTCTAGAGTGTCTTGCTATTGTTCAACATAACTTGTGTAGCATAGACGCGGATCAATTCTCTTCTAATGTCTTGGCCACACCATTCATCAGAAGCAGAACCTGTTTGTCAAGTACTCAATAATAACAAACATTAGTATAACAAAATTGTTCATAAAAACCATACTAATTTTTTATCATCAAAACTCAGAGATGATATTGTAGAACCAAATCTTGTTCTTACACCCACCACTTCATAATCATGAAGTCTTGTTGGAAGAGCTCTATTTCTTTGAAGTCTTTGGCTTATTTCATCCAAATCCTCTTTTACTTTGACTGTGTCGGGAATGTTAGCAATTGCTTCTTCTTCGACTTCAAGTGAATTCTCACTAATTTCTTCGACATCTACTTCATCAGTTTCTTCATCTACATCAGAACTCACCAATGGCTTGTTAATTGAATTGCTAGAATTCTAATCCTAGGCAAAATTTTCATTAATCACAATATCTCTACTCAACACAATCTTCTCATTAACTAGATTGGATAGTCTGTATGCCCTAGTTTTATGATATCCTACCAGAATCATAGGTTCACTCTTGTCATCAAGTTTCCTTGTTCTTGCATCAGGACATTCTTATAACACATAGAGCCAAACACCTTCAAATGACTCACTGATGGTGTTTTTCCACTCCATACTTCTTCAGGAACTTTGTTCTTCAATATCTTGGCAGGACACCTATTCAAAATATAAACTGCAGTCGAAATAGATTCTTCCCATAAAGGCTTTGGAAAATTCTTTTGCTTCAGCATGCATCTCGCTATATCTAATATGGTTATGTTTCTTCTTTCAGCAATTCCATTATGTTGAGGTGTATAAGGAGCTATTACCTCATGATGAACACCATGTTTTGCATAGAAATCTTCAAACATCTTGGATGTGTATTCGCCACCTCCATCTGTACGCAGAACTTTGATCTTCTTATCACTTTGGTTTTTGACAAGTATCTTGAATCTCTTAAAGATTTCAAATACTTCGTCCTTTTGTTTGATCATATATATCCATAACTTTTGACTAAACTCATCGACAAATGAAACAAAAATTTGTTTCCACCAATTGTATGTTCTTCGAATAGACCACATACATCTGAATGTACTACTTCGAGTATGCAGATGATCTCATTGGCATAGTCGAAACAAAATAATTTCTGGTTTGCTTTCCTACTAAACAACCATCACAAATTTTTTCAGGCATCTCAAGACTTGGAAATCCAGTAACCATATCTTGAGTAATCAATTGATTAAGTGATGGAAGCTTCAAATGTTCAAACCTCAAATGCCACAACCAACTACCTTTATGGTCAACGACAATTTTTAAACATTGAACTTCAGTCAAACTGATCATAGTCTTAAATGTCCTATTCTTCGAAAACAGAGATTTTAAGACCAAATTGTTCTTGGTGTCGAAAAATTCCAAAACTCCATCTTTCATGACAATTGAGAAACCTTTTTTGACTAGTTGTCCAACACTTAACAAGTTGACCTTAACTCCAGGTACATAAATCACACCTTTGATCATAGCTTTCCCTATATTACTCATTTGAAATACTATATTTCCAGTACCTTCTACTTGCAATGAACTATTATCAACAAGTTTTACCTTACTCTTCTTTGACTCGTCAAAATCTGCCAACCACTCCTTTTAGCCATTCATGTGGTTTGAGCAGCCTAAGTCGAGAAACCAGATTTTGGATTCGACGTGGTTATCTGCAACTGCAGCCGTAACCACCATACCACCTTCAGAATCATCTGAATCTTGGCGTGCAAGGTTCGCTCCTTCATCCTTGCTTATCGATCCCTTGTCTTTTATGTACCAACAATTATTGGCTACGTGACCCATTTTTCATAGTTATAGCACTGCACACCATTTTTATCTTATTTTCCCTTTCGATAGTTTCCTCCTTCTCCTCCTTCCAAAGAATTCAGAAGCTCCATCTTCGACCTGATCTTTGTGAGATTTCGACCAAGACTTCTTCCCCAGAGTCTTGTCAAACTTGTCTTTGAATTTGTTGGAACCACCATCTTTTTTCTATGACTGAGCTTGTAGAGCCTGTATCAAGTATTGCACTCCTTTACTTTCGATAACCCTCATCTCATACGCCTCCAACAAACCAACCAAATCTTCCACTTTAGTGGTTTCAATATTGTTGGATTCTTTAATAGCTACGATAAAGTGATCAAAGTGAGAGGTCAACATTCTCATTACCTTCTCAACTATCATCTTATCAATTATAGTTTCACCATAACTTTTCATGAGATAGATGAGTTTTTGAATCTTCAACACATATTCTGCAACTTTTCATCTTCTCTCATCGATAACAACTCATATTGTCGATGCAAGGTTTGTGACTTGACAACCTTGACATTCTCACCTCCTTAGTAATACTTCACCATAATATCCCATACCTCCTTCTCTGTTTTAGCATGAGAAATTATGTCGAAATTAGCAGCATCGATCGCCGTCTGAATGCAATAAGCAGCCTTGTAATCTTTCTTCTTGACTTTGTTGTGGGTTTTTTCTGTTTGTCGGTTGCATTTACAGCCAACGCAGGAACACCGTCGGTAACCACTTCTAGGGTTTCATGGAAGTCAAATAAGGATTGCATCTATTTTTTCCATCTGATTCAATTATTTCCGTCAAGCATTGGAAGAGAATTTCGAATGTCCTTATCACTATCCATCTTCGCAGTGGTTGATTCACTTTCCCTAGAAACACAATCTTTGACGTGAAATTCTTGGAAACTCGATCAAGAACAATAACCGGAAGCTCTGTATACCAATTTATAGTGCGTGAGGCACTTTAGTCAAAAGAGAAAGAGGGAATAATAAAGAAAATAAGGATTTATATTATTGAAATGTATAAATAATGATAATAACTATGACTATTTATATACAACTCTAATTGAACTTGAATCTACATAACTTAAATTATATTTAAATGTTAAATCTAATCTAATTTAATCTAATATAATATTTTAACACAATGTAATTTAATAAGGAGACAAAATTTAGTTACTATATTGTGTGCCCACGTATGTTAATTAAAGTTCAAAAATTGGAATCAACTTTTACTTTGCTATTAGTATTATGTGGTAGCTTCCTTTTCCATATATAAATCCTACTCTTCATAATAGCCAAAAGCAAAACCTTCATTCCTTTATTCTATGCAAATTTGTTTCTGTGTTTATTTTATTCCAAAAATGTGCGACAAAGTATCAAACTTCAAGGAATTTTATTTTTGCACACATTTTTAAAGATTTTTTCCATTGTAGTACACCTTAGTTTTAGTCAAATTAATACACATATGCATTAACTAAGCTTTAAAAATATGTGGGTAAATAAGACTCCAAAAAGAATATAAAACAATTAAATAAAAACTAAAAGTTTTGGGTCGGATAGTAGGGCATTATACAACAGCTGAAAAATGAAGAGGATTGTCTCTAGTGTAGGAATGACAATCGATAGAATATGAATAGGATACTATAATACTTATTCTCATATTTATATTTCGAAATATTTCCGTACTCGAACCTATATCTGCGTGGACACCAAATTCTGCTTTCAATCCATTTTGAAACCATATATTTTTTTAGTACAATGACAAGTTTGTTGGAATAACTTTACAAGAAATTAGAAAGATTGAATCACAATATTAGAAAAGATGAAAGTGAGGTATATTTAGAATCGAATGAAGCAATGTATATATAGATTGAATTAACAAAATTAGTTGCGTAGGTATCCTAGTTATAAGTAGTAGTAGTAAGCAACTAATTATTCACCAACTACTTAGGCTTACAATGACATAACCAATTTTGGAGTGACTTGTGTTGCAAGTAACTATACATAATTTATCTCACTATAGTCCATGCACTACTTCCAAAATAACCCCTCCTAATTTATGCTTGCTAGCTTCTTCATGCCAATCCGTTCCTTTACACAATTAAATTTTGTTTTTTTCAATGACTTAGTTAATATGTTTGTAACTTGGAGATCTATCTTGTAGTATTCAATCTCTAACTTGTTCTTGCTAACTTTGTTTCTCAAAAAATAAAATTTTCTCTCAATAATATGTTTTGCTCCTACCATGACCCATTAAAGGATTATCTAAATTAATTATTGATTTGTTATCAATTAACAATTTTATTTGCACAACTTTAATGATATGTATTGTACCCTAAAATTTATCCTTCCGTTTTTTATTCAAGATACTATCCTAGGTATTCTCGAATACTCAATTTAGCTCAGAAGTTTGATCAGACAAATTCTCTTCCTAGGCAGTAAGTCAACAATTTGGGTTTGACGTTTCTCAAAGAAAATTGATTCTTCAAGGTTTCAAATGGTCTTCATAGATCTTCATGTCTCCTCAAGGGTGTTCATGCTGAGTTTCAAACCTCGCATTGCATGTTTGCTCAGTCAATAGTTCAGACGATTGAAAATGACTAAATTGACCTAAAAATCGACCTTTTGTGAGAGCAAATTCAAGCGATTGTAACTTCTACATTATTCGATATTTTTGAGCGGTTCTTCTTGCGTATGACTCTCCTCGATGTCATCTCCAATTTCTCTTCATAAATCAAGAGTTGATTACATGTAGAAGATCACCAAAATTTGAATGCGTTAGAAGTCACTTCATGGATTTTGACCTAATCGTAAGTAATTGTCGCCTGATTTCTAAGAATTGTGATTTCCTCAAATTACGAGATCTTGAGACGATTATTTCTGCATATGGTCATAAGTGATGTCGCTCACAAGTTTATCTTCAAAGATCGAAAGAAAATTGTATTGGGAAGACTTTGAAAGTTATCGAATCGTCGCAAGTCATTTGTTTGATTTCGAATATTCTTAACCACAATTTGTTTTCCTCAGGACTATGTTTCTCATGTTGAAGTTTGTTAATTCTACAAGATTGGTGAATGTTCTTAAAGCGTGTTTGTTTGGAAATGAAGTTTTGTTCTAATCGAGCATGGCGTGCGAGTTCATTTTGAGTGCAAATATGATTTGGACAAGAGGTGAAGATTAAGACTATCATTTAGATAACCAATTGTTTTGGTTTCGAGTAAACCAAGTGGAATTAAATTATTAAGCATTGTTTTGTTCAAGAATTTGATTGGAAGTTTAAAAGATAAGGCGCGGGGTTTCATTTGAAATACAAATTACAAGGGTGTTGGATTTTCTTGAAGTTTAAGTTACGAAGCAAGATACATTTTCAAATCATGCGAGTAGGGATTTCATTTTCATCAAGATTCAAGAATGATTTCCATACAATAAATTCCTAATTCATAAAATTCACTCAAGTTATGTGTTCATTACATTTTTGGGACAAGTTACAATTTTTGTTTTCAAAGAAAAAAAAGAATTAAATGTTTCTTCTTCAATTTTCTATTGCTTCCTCTTCAAGAAACTCGTCCACACTCTTTGTTAGCCATGGCCTTTTCATCTCTCAACTTCGCGTTCGCCGTCCAATTCTCGTGTTCATGAAATAAGAAAAAAAAGAAAGTTAGCAAGCATGTGAAAATTCAAGAATTAATTGCTAAAACAAGTTTGAATACTCATCATTAGGGTTTGTATGTGGAATCAGATTTAAAGGTTGTTTGTTTTAATCAAAGCCCATCTTCTCCTATTTTGCAAATCACAAGGTTTGGGCCTTGGTTCACAAATAGGGAAAAGAAAATTTGCAAATATTTTCTACTGCAAAATAGCATAAAGCCCAAGGCTGTCTAACAGCAAACAAGTATAGCAGCAGGCAGCAAAGACAACAAAATTTGAAAACAAATAAAACAGGGCAAACAAGCAAGGTCAAACAGCAAGGGCAGGTTGCAATGCAACAGAGCAGACTGTCCAAAACATGCAACAAATATAGCAGCAGGCAGCCAAGACATCATAATATGCAAACAAATCAAACAACTCAAGCAAGTAAGGGCAGGTTGTAATGTAGAAGAGTAAGCCACATTATAACTTGCAACAAAATGTTACAGCAGTACAAAGAAGGAAGTAGCAGGTAAAACAAATTGGAGCAAGGCAATAGCAAGCTAGCTTGCTCAACACACCACATTACATCATCATGTTCATTAAATTATACAAACCCTTTAGAAACTTTTGAATAAAAGAAAGTTTGTTTTACATCATTGAAAGATGAGAGAGGAAAAGATATCACCTGCATTGTTGCCCATAGAAGACTAAAAATCTGCTCCAACTGCAAAAACAGCTGCCACAAACCAATACATGCCAAAACCTGTGCCAAGCCTGTTGCAAGCCTACAAAACAGTTGCACCAAATAGGCAAATACCAAACCTGTTACTCAAATGATCAAAGTCAGCTTTCCAAATATGTTCAAAATCTCAACAGTTTCCCTCCAATTCCATCCCTTATCTCACTACAAAGCCACTGTTTTCGTAAAAAAACAGGAGGAGGAGAACATTTTAAAAGCACAAAAGCCACACCATAAAAACCAACAATATAAAAAAGCAAGAGAAAAAACCAGCAAAGATACAAACCAAGCCAGCATACACAAGAAACCAAAAAAAACCAAAGACCTCCAACCCTTCAATACAGATTCAGTCTTCCATCCTCTACATCAAAATAACCTAGAATACACACTAAACTTTTTTTTCTCATTCATAAACACCACAAATCACAGAAGAAATCACAAAGTATTCAGAGAGAGAGAAATAAGGAAAAGCTCACCATACTCTGTAAAAACAATCAACAACCTATGTAAGTCTCCCTCTCTTGCATCATAAACATGAATTTCATTTTGTTATTTTACTGTCATTTGCATAAACACTCTGTTAAAAAAAACAAACACATAAAAATTAAATAGTGTACTAAAAAAAGGATTGAAACTTACCAAGAAAAAGTTCCAAAGTTTATCTGCATAACTGCAATCTGTAGTTTCTTCAACCTTCACCTGCAGAAATGTTAACCAAAAACACTTCACTAAAAATGCGCAGACTTACTCTCTCCACTGTAATCGCTCCGTCTTCTCTTGCTACCAAAACCTAACTGCTATACAACTTCATCCTTCATCTTAGAACGCATACATCACAGTACCATCATATACTACCATCTCTAAATCCTTCAATCCATGATGACCCTTACACCATAAATCTCTAAACTGTTAACCCCCTCTACACCGCAATCGCTTCACCGCCGCAAACCATCCATACCATCGATCGGTTTCAGATAGGAGAAAACAAGAGATAAAGAGGGTTGCTGTGATGTTGATTGAGTTTATAGAGAGAGACGATGATGAAGAGGGAGAGGAAGTAATTGTTAGGTTTTACATAGTTTTTTTTCCTTTTACAATAAAGAATTAGAGTGAATAAGAACAGTTGATATTTAGTTGTTTAATTTCGTTTTCCCTTTCCAAGACTAAACCAGCGGCGCCTTCTGGATCTTTAGGATTTCAAAGCCCTTTCCCTCTCCCTTCCAGAATCGGGTTTAGGCCTTTTCTATTTGGCCCAATCCAATTTTTAAACTTTAATTCATATATTAGCAAAGGTAAATGAGTGAATGGTGTAGTTGGTTAAGATGTGACGCTTTAGAGGAGAAGTCCTGGGTTCGAGACCCCCCTGGGACGTTTTCTTTTTCTTTTCTGAGTTTAGTATTTTCTTTTTGGCAAATAAAAAAAACTACTAGGCTTTACAATTCTTTTCTAGCCCATCCAGATTTCTACCTCACACACCCATATCCAGTTTAACCCCACCATTCTACTTTGTTTTGTTAGTTTTGATTTTATTTGTTTTATTTCAATAACTCATGAAGTTTTGTTAGATATTTTTTATAACTTAGTTCTAATTTTTAATTTAAGGAAAATTGTAAATAATTTTATTAATTAACTTTTTTTCTTTAGTCTTAATTTGTTTGTTTAATTTCTTCATAATAAAAAATACTAAAAGAGAAAAAAAATACATTTCATTTAATTTATTTAGTTAATTATTTTCTTTAATAGAATAGAATTTTATTTTTCTTTCCAAACTTTTCAAGCAAAATACCAAAAATTTTATTTCCATATTTTGTTAATTCATTTTGCTTCATAAATTGGTCGTAATTTTCGATTAATTTCTCGATTGGATTTGGTTGTATTGTTTGCCTATTTGGACTTTTAATCGCATTAATCCATCCCCATTTGTAAATTTGTACCCCCATTCCCGAAAGCTCTGTAATAGCGTAGAATTTTAAATTTCCGCAATTTACTGTTTTCTTTATACTGTATAGTAATAGGCGTGCATGGCAAGATTCAAAATCAATCGCTAGATAACCTAATTTCAAAGACAACTTAACTTGAATCAAACATACTTTTCACACGTGCACCCCTAGGGTAACCTCGCTCGTTGCCTCAGAAACACAGTCATATCCCTCGAATATTGTACGCTTTAGCAAAGACCCTTCGATAAAAAAGATCGTAGTCCCTTGATGTCCCTCGATGTTGCCTTCGATAAAATGATCTAGTACCTTATGAAAAATTGCTAAAGCGTCTCACCAGTTGCCTTCTATGACTGTACAAACAACCCGCGCTTGTCCTTTCACATCCAACGATGGGGCTTCTTATCAAATCAATGGTAAGAAAGCAACATCTAAAGGAGGAGAAAAATAACATTAGACCTTTTGAGTAGGTAGGATGCTCATAGTTGCTCACTTGCTCACAACAAAAAAAATTTACACACCAACACTTTCATTTGAAACATTTTCAAAAGATAAAGCTCTTGGTACGCATTCTTATAGAGACGAGAATCATTACAAAGGCACTTTTCAAAATCACTTTCAAAAACATCTTCCACAAACACCTCTTTGAACTATTTTTAAAACCAACACTTTGTACGCATTCTTATAGAAATGAGAACCATTACAAAGACATTTTCAAAATACTTTCAAAACTCACAAAACAAAAGCATAATTTTCAAACAAAGCAAGTGATCTAGCAAGAAACTAAGAGCCCATGGAAAACCATGGATGAAAAGGGTGCTAACACCTTCCCTTTTCATAATATATCCCCCGAAGTCAAGAAAACATCTCTAAAGGTCTTTCCTGTTCTTTTCAGCCTTTCCTTATTGGATAAATGAAACGCCGGTGGCGACTCTTGATATCCGCACAATTGTGATCAAACGCAAAACACTAAAGTCAGTTCTCCCACCGCGTTACAGAACTGGAGACTCTGTTGGGGAATATTTTAAAGTGGGGTTACCTTAGGGATATATCACATCTGTTTTCTTTCATTTGTTTGACTTGTATGCTTTATATTTTGGTTCTTTGTTTGGGTTTGAATCCTCCACTTGGATTTGGGATACCTTATAGGTAAGTAGCAATATGTTTTGGAAACTGTGCGGAGTATACCAAAAGGGTCTAAGCAATAGCTACGTTAGTGCGACATATTTGTGGGTACCGGTAGCCCTTGAGTAATCAAGGAGAATACGGGGCCGTTGAGTGATGTCATGAAGCACTAATTGACTTTTAGAACCTTTACTTGACCAACTTGGCCTTTAGGACGTAGTGAGATGACTGACTTTGTTGCAGTACGAAGTTGGTAGATACTCGATACTACACTCATTAAGGTTTGGTTTTTCGGGATATTTCGGTTGCCATTAAAGAGGCTTACGCTGAAACAATGCCCGAGAAAACAAACCAGTGATATTGAGATCTTTAGAACCCGGATACTATTACTAGGACAGGTTTGAGCTAACTAAACTTCAAGAGGGTACTTACCTATAAGACTCCATGCAAGCCTAAACCTAAGGACTTGTTTTGTTTTGTTTATTTATATATACCTGTAAATAACATCATGGACATCATTAACATCATAACATCATACTCATGTTCACTAACCATTTCAAGGATCTTGGGATTTATCTTTGTTCTGTTTTGTAGGACATGGATTCTATTCGCAGGAAAATAATTCAATTCAATCTTTTAAGGATCCCTCCTCAACTTAAGGAGCTAGCATCAAGGATTCCTGAAAATTCTCCATTTACCGAAAGACATGGTCGCCTCTTAAACTTGGTTACCTCCAAAACTTATGAAGATATGATGAAGGTTCTCTTCCAGTTCTTTGATCCCTTACACCATTGCTTCACATTTCCCGATTATCAAATTATGCCAACTTTGGAAGAATTCTCCCAATTCTTGAGGATTCCCATTCTTAGTCAACTACCTTTCAACGATACGGAAAGAGATCCAAAGCCAGAAGATATTTCTCAAGCTCTACACTTGCAACCATCTGATATCACAACTAATTCGGAAACAAGGAGTGGTGTCAAAGGTTTCTTATCAAAGTTCTTGTTTAAGAAAGCCCAAAGTTGTTGGAACTCTTTGAATTTGCAAGATATTTAGGAAATTGTGGCTCTCCTCGTCTATGGGATGGTTTTGTTTCCAAATCCTGACCAACTCATAGATGTGAACACCGTCAAAATCTTCATGTGTCGTAACCCGATGCCTACTTTTCTTGGGGACATCCTACATTCCTTTCACACTCGCACTATGAGGAAAAAAGGTATCCTTATGTGTTGTACTCATCTTTAGGCAAGATGGTTTATTTCGCATCTTCCCCAGTCCGTATTGAGGAACGAGCAAGGTTCAAGGAGGTCACATAGGTTGATGACGCTCAAACATTCAGACATTCATTGGTGTTCCCGATCTATAGAGAATGTTACTATCATCGACCGTTGTGGAGAGTTCCCTAATATTCCCTTACTTGGAATTAGGGGAGGTATCACCAACAACCCCTATTCAGCCTTAAGACAGTTTGGTTACGCCAGAAGGGATGGCCCACATGAGATACTCATTCAAGGTTTGGTATTTGACTACGAGAACAACGATCAAGGTCACCGCCAGAGATTTATTTGAGCTTGGAGGATGTTAAAAAAGGTAAATAGCAAGACATTGGGGCATAAGAATTCCATCCCTCTTGAGCCTTACCTCAAATGGGTACGAGCTCGTGCTCAAAGTCTTATAATTCCTTACCCTTCCATTCTCCCAATTATCATAGAGCCTGTTGTGGAAGGAGATGTTCCCTACACGATCCTACATCCTGACATGCCCACCTTACTTGAAGACTTGCAAAGGGATTGGATATTACTTAAGGGGGAGCAAGACACTTTCGAGGCCCAATTCTATGCCAGTGAGAAGAAGGTTTTGGAACTCACTAAACAACTTCATAAGGAGCGGACTCTAAATGCCTACATCGCACCAAAGAGGATGCGTACAACCTTTTTATCTTATAGTTTTTGTATTTATTTGTAAGCCCAAAGAGGCATGATGTACTCAAGCTTTGGTTTATTAATATAAGGTGTGTTTCCTTTTTGTCTAAAGCAAATTTGAATCTCTAATTTCCTTGAAATCATTTCATATGCATATCATCCATAACATTGCATAAGCAGGTACCATTACAGGTTTCTCATCTCCTTCGCTGTTTACCTCTCAAAAATTTCTTCTGAACAAAGCATCAAAGATCTTCAGGCACAAAATGCCCAATTTCAACAGATGTTCATAACTCTGGCGAAATGGCAGGAGGATCTGAAGGCCCTCAACCTGAAAGAGAAGAAGAGAAGAAGAAGAAGAAGCTCGCTGGTTCCCTCAATATAGGTAGAAGATTTATGGGGCCGCTAAAGAAACCAGTCGATCTGACCTCCTCGTCCAAAGAAGGGAGAAATCAAGAGAGAGAGAAACAAGGGAGGAGAACCCTAATCCTGAAGTCTCTGACAATGATACAAACTACAATGATGAGCAGTATCCTCCCACTGAGGATAGGTACAAGAAGTTAGAGGACAGGTTAAGCGCTATGGAGATCCAGAGAATACCAGGGCTGGATTTCGAAGAGCTGGGATTGGTGTCTGGGGTAGTCATCCCACAAAAATTTAAAGCTCCGGTTTTCGTAAAGTATGATAGGGTGTCTTGTCCCAAGCTTCATATCTGTTCCTATGTGAGGAAGATGCATCCTAACACTACTGATAGGAACTTGTGGGTTCACTTCTTTTAAGACAATCTGTCAGGGACTCAGCTTGAATGGTTCTACCAATTGGAGGGAACCAGTGTCCGAAACTAGGAGGATTTGGCTGCTGCTTTTATAAGAAGTATCAGTATAACGCCGACCTTGCCCCTATCCACACTCAACTTCAGAGTATGTCCATGGGTGCAGGTGAAGGATTTAAGGACTATGCGCAGAAGTGGAGAGATTTGGCTGGGAGATTCCAACCCCCTTTGTCTGATAGGGAGTTGGTCGATATGTTTCTTGGGACGTTGTCTGGTCCATTCTTTAACCATTTGATCGGTAGCTCATCAGATGGTTTTACTGAGCTGATATTAACTAGAGAGAGGGTAGAAGCTGGGATCCGGAGCGGTAAAATATAGAAAGATACCTCGTCAAGTTCAGCAAAGAAGGACTTCAAGGCTAAGAAGGAGGTCAGTGTCGTTTATAGCCCAAGAGGTCAAAGCCGAGCTGAGTACCATTCAATAGTAGGTGCTGTGATGATACTGTTGTACCCTAAAATTTGCCCTCTCATTTCTCAAAGGATCATCTTGGACCCTTAAGTTTGCTTCTATCAAGTTTCAAGTCTTGAATTACAATTTTCCAAGAAAATCATCCACAAGGGCAAAATGATCAAAAGCACATTAAAAAGTCAAACTTTGACTTTTAGGTCAAAAATCAAGTTTCAACAATTACATTTCATCAAGATATGAAATTGGTTCATCAAAAATCAGAAGTCAGAAATTACTTTGAAAAATCCAAATTTCTATAGAGATTTTTCTAAGTGTAAAGAGAATATGGTATTTCAGAACTTCTGAGCCAGCCTCTACACAAGTGCAACCAGAATTTGCAAACATGGTTCAGAACATGACTCATGGAAACTATGTCCTTTAATCAGAATGTGACCCTTCAGCATATAAAGGCTATGTTTTATGTTTCAATCAGAGCTTCACCCTTCGAATCTCACTCTGGTCTTCTGCGATCAGAACATCACCAAATCCCAAAACCTCGTTTGAGCAACTTGCTACACTGCTATAACACAGTCCTGCCACCAGCTGCCACAACACTCCAAGGTGTTGCTGATCCAGTCCACGCCTGTGTTTTTTCTAAAACCCCATAATTTCACCAAATTATCATACAAAAAATGTGATTAAAAAGCAATGGAACAATATACCAAAAAAGTTTGAATCCCATTTGTTTTCCCCCCAAAACCATAACAAACCCATCTATAAATAATTGGCTCCATCACACGTTCAAGGGGCTGGATTTTGGAGAGAGAGAGAGAATCATCAAAAGGGAGAAAAGAAAATTGTGAAACCTTCATAAAAATCCAGAATTCCCAAACAAAAAAACTAAAACCTTTGAATCAAAGAATTAGCATTTTCTCTTCCATTGTTCTTGCTGACTCCAGAACATCTGAAGGAAGCAGTTCAAGTTCCAAACCCACGATTCATATTCAAGGTAAGTATTCCTGACTTTGCATCTTTTCATTCAAAACATCATTAATATGTAAATATCATAATTAATGTTGTCCATATCATTCCATAAGTAGAAAAACTGTGGATCAGAACTTCTTGATTAGGGCTAGGCTCAGATTCAGGATTAAAACTTCCATAAACTGTTGTGTTGTTATCCTTCTAATTTTCTATTTATTAAGAACTAAATAAATTTCTGATGTGTTGATTAATATGAAGAAAGAGTTGAAATGTGGCATAGAACCTCTGATTTTCACTCACTATTTTAGCACAACACAGAACTTCTGAGTTCTCCTCACTGAACATACTTAACTTTTATGATTTTCTCACTATTTAAACACATTGAACATCTGATATTCACTCGCTGTTAACACACACTGAACTTCTGATATTCAATTGTTGTTTTAGCACATACTGAACCTCTGAGTTCTCTTCAATGTTTTAATATACAGAACTTTTAAGACTTTCTCATTGTTCTAACACTCAGAAGTTCAGCACATAGAAACCCAGAACTTATGTACTTTCCCTCTAACGTGTCTTTCAGGACCTCAGAGTGTATCAATCCAGAACTTCTAACGATTCCTTCTGAACCAAAGCGCCCCCGGCATCAGAACTTTTGATCCCATTTGTGTTGCTTTCAGCAGCATGTTAATTCTATCTCTCATTATTTCCCATTTTTTTATCATTTTCAATATTAATCCCCTTTTATTAATATAAAAAAGACATAAAAATATTTTCTTTTATTCATTAATTTATTTCTTTTTCTTAATTCATTAAGACAAAAAACCATTTTCTAAACAAGTCCTTTTTCTTTCTTGCATTGTACATTTCAATATGGTTGTAATAGTTAAATAGGATTTAAATTCTTGCAATCCCCCATTTGTAAATATGTACCCCTATCCCTAAAATATTGTAATAGCGTAGGACTTTATATTCCTGTAATTTATCGCTTTTCAAATATAAATACTAGTAATTAGGGCGTGTATGGAAAGACATAACCCTAATCAAGACTAAATGCATGCAATCAAACAAACTTTGCACACACGCACCCTTAGGGTAATCTCACTTGTTGCCTAGCAGAAATTAGTCATGTCCCTCAAACATGGACGTTTTAGCAAAAGACCCTCGATAAAAGATCGTAGTCCCTCGATGGCCTCGATGTTGCCTTCGGTAAACGATCTAGTCCCTAAAACGAGATTGCTCAAACGTTCCACGGGTTGCCTTCAATGACTATACAAAAACGTCCCACGCCCGTCCCTTCACATCCAACAATGGGGCTTCTTACCAAAATCAATGGTAAGATAGCAATATCTAAAGGAGGAAGAAAAGAACACTTAAGACCTTTTGAGTAGGTAGATTCGCTCATAGTTGCTCGCTTGCTCACAACAAAACATTTTTACACCAACACTCTCATTTGAAATATTTCCAAAAGACAACACTTTGTACGCATTCTTATAGAAACGAGAGCCATTACAAAGAAAACCCTTTTCAAAATCACTTTCAAAAAACACAAACACCTCTTTGAACTATTTTCGAAACAAACACTTTGTGCGTGTTCTTATAGAAACGAGAACCATTACAAAGGCATTTTCAAAATACTTTCAAAACCCACACCACAAGAACATTCAAACAAAAGCAAGTGATCTAGCAAGCAACTAAGAGCCCATGGAAAACCATGGATGAAAAGGGTGCTAATACCTTCCCTTTTCATAATCTACCCCCCGAACTCGAGAAAACATCTCTAAAAGTATTTCCTGTTCTTTTTAGCCTTTCCTTATTGGATAAAAGAAAAGTCGGTGGCGACTCTTGCTATCCGCACATTTGTGATCAAATGCAAATAACCAAGTCAGTTCTTGCACCGTATCACAGATACCTAGGCCTACGGCTACCCCACAACGAAATAATCAGCAAAGGGTAGAAAGATTGCAAAGGCAGTTTACCCGGATTAATATGACATTGACTGAGATTCTACCCCAAATTCTAAGATCCAACTTGGTAACCTTGAAAGAGGCTCCCAAGAATCCTAATACCATATATGCTCGGTACAATCCAAATGCTCGGTGCGCCTATCATTCTGAGAGTCCTGGTCACGATACAACTGTCTGCTAGGCTCTAAGAAACAAAGTACAAGATCGTATTGAAGCCAAGGAGATTGAGTTCGATGCTCCGGAGAAGCCCAATATCATAACTGCTCTTATGCCTAAGCACAACCATGGAGTTAACGCTGTTCATACCGATCTGTTTGTGACCTCAGTTGATGAAGTTTTTACTCCACTTATTACTGTTAAGAAGAATTTGTTGTTGGCCGGTTTATTTTTGGGTTGTGGTGAAGCTTGCCACATGTGTTCATCTCTGCCTTCTGGTTGCTATTTGCTGAAAATAGGTGTCCAACGCCTGATGGACAGTAGAGAAATTTTGTTCGAAAAGATGTTGATTCCAACTGTTCCGTGTGAAGATATTGCTATCATAACCATTTCCACCAATCCTTCCAAGGCCTCCTTAAGAAGACATGTTAGGATTACACCCGCTCCGATAGTCGCTCCGTTAATAATCACTTCTCCTGGTCATGTCCCATACGCCTCAGACAAAGTTGTCCCTTGGCATTATGGTGCCGAGATTTACTATCATGGCATGAAATAAGATTTGAAGAATAAAGAGGTTGAACCCGATGTCAGTAACATTTTCGGGACCAGCAAGATTACCAGAAGTGGAAGGGTTTTCTCTCCCGAGATTTCCCCAAATACTATTAATAAACATGTTGTTATTACATCTGTCGTTCCTACTAATACTTCAGCTACTACTCTGGTTCCTACTACATTTGTTACCCCTGTCGATGAGTCATCTGGGACTCGAGGCAAAGAAGTTGTAGGTGAGCCTTCCCGGATGGAGGCATCTAGAAAAGTCGTTATGGAATCCTCTAAGCAAGAGATAGAGGAAATCTTAAAAATAATTAAAAAGAGCGACTACAATGTTGTCGAGCAGCTAGGGCAGACCCCTTCGAAGATATCAATATTGTCTTTGTTGTTATGTTCTGAGGCCCATGCGAAGGCTTTGATTGCATTCCTCAAGACTGTGCATGTGCCACAAGAAACCTCAGTCGATCAACTCAAAGATTGTGTGGCCAGCTTGACTGCTGACAATGGGCTGGGTTTTTCAGATGCCGACTTGAAACCGAAAGGGAGGAAGCATAATGATGCTCTGCATGTCTCGATCGAATGCAGGGGCACCACTATGGCTCATGTGCTTGTGGATAATGGGTATTCACTGAATGTGCTGCCTAAGAAGGCTCTCAATCGACTAGATTGTGATGGCTTGACCCTAAAGCCCAGTAACATTGTGCTAAGGGCTTTTGACGGGTCGAAGAGAATGGTGCATGGGGAGGTGGACATCCCTGTCAAGGTAGGCTCTCATACCTTTGAGTACACCATCTACATCATGGACACCAGGCCATCGTACTCCTGTTTGTTGGGTCGTCCTTGGATCCATGAAGCTCGGGCTGTTACTTCTACACTGCACCAAATGCTGAAATATCCGATAAAGAGGAAGATTGTCATTGTGCATGGCGAAGAGGAGTATATGGTGAGCCACTTGAACTCCTTCAGGTATCTAGAGATGGACGGGGAATTCATAGAGACTCCTTGTCAAAAATTTGAAGAGTTTCCCCATATTTTAGCGTCAACCGAGACTACCGCCAACACCAAACCTCCTCTGAAGATGGCTTCTCTCAAGGACGCCAGAGTAGTGGTCGAAGAAGGTGGGTGTACCAATTGTGGACATCTCCCTAATTTTACTCACAAAACTGACAAATTTGGTTTGGGCTTTACTTCAAGATCTCAAAGGGATGTTCGACGCGCTCAGGCTGGAGGACCTCCCCTACGCATCAGCAATCGTGGGGTCAACATTATTGAAGACAATAAGGAAGACTCTAACATTGAAAGCTGGATCTACCCGACTACCAACGGTGGACCGAGTAACTGGAAGACTAGAGATTTGATTCCAGTTTCTTTTATTCCGCAGTAATTGTCTTACTTGTGTTATGAATTTGTAATGAACAATTTTTAACTTTTTGGCCTTGTGTCTTACCCGAGGCACAATGGTTCCATCTGCGAGGGTTATTATATGTCATTTCATATGTCATCAATAAATCATTGGACGTTCCTTGGATACAAATATTGCATTCTCTATTTTTATTTTCTGTTTTACTTTATCAATACAACTATGCTCTTACACACACTCACGTATCAAACTGCAGATCCATATCAACTCTGGATCCCATTGATAATAATTCTTCTATTGCCAGTTATGATTTCGAAAATATGATCAACCTAGCCGAGAATGAAGGTGAGGACGATTGTGAAGTGCCTGGAGAACTGGCTAGATAGTTGCAACAGAAAGAGAGGGCTATACAGCCTCATGAAGAGCCAGTTGAGACGATAAACTTGGGCATAGAAGTGGACAGAAAAGAAGTCAAGATCGGTGCAAATCTTGAAGCTAAGATCAAACAACGGTTGATACAGATGTTGCACGACTACATTGATATCTCCGCCTTGTCATATGAAGACATTCTTGGTTTAGACACTGACATCGTGGTACACCGACTGCCGACTAAAGAGGACTGTCCTCCGGTTAAACAGAAGGTCGGCCGTATGCGCCCTGAAATATTAGAGAAGATCAAAGCAGAGGTTATGAAACAGTTCAACATTGGGTTCTTGGTTGTCACCTCATATCCGCAGTGGGTTGTTAACGTAGTTCCGGTGCCAAAAAGGGACGGTAAGGTACGAATGTATGTAGACTACAGAAACCTGAACAGGGAAAGCCCCAAGGATGACTTCCCGCTTCCTCACATTGATGTTTTGGTTGACAACACCGCACAACACAAAATTTTCTCCTTCATGGATGGTTTCTCTTGCTATAACCAGATCAAAATGGCTCCTGAACATATGGAGAAGACAACCTTCATCACACAGTGGGGCACTTTCTGTTACACGGTGATGCCTTTTGGGTTGAAGAATGATGGGGCAACTTATCAGTGAGCCATGGTCGCTTTGTTCCATGCTATGATTCACCATGAGATAGAGGTTTATGTTGATGACATGATAGCCAGATCCCAAACTGAGGAAGAACACCTTGAGCATCTACAAAAGTTGTTTGACAGGTTGAAGACATACAAGCTGAGGCTAAATTCGAACAAGTGCACCTTCATGGTAAGGTCTGGTAAACTTTTGGGGTTCATCGTCAGTGACAAGGGTATTCAGGTAGACCCTGCAAAGGTAAAGGCCATACAAGAGATGTCGGCTCCCAGCATAGAGAAGGAGGTTAGAGGTTTCTTGGGACGCCTAAATTATATCGCCAGGTTCATCTCACATCTAACTGCTACTTGTGAGCCCATCTTCAAGCTTCTGAAGAAAGATCAAGTGGTAAAGTGAAATGACGAAAGCTAGACTACTTTCGAAAGAATCAAGGAATACCTTCAAGAACCTCCAATTCTGATACCTCTGGTTGAAGGAAGACCTTTGATATTGTACTTAACAGTTCTAGACAATTCAATGGGGTGTGTGATGGGGAAGCATTACGAGTCTGGTCGAAAAGAGCACGCAATATACTACCTTAGAAAAAAGTTTACCGACTGTGAGACAAGATACTCACTGCTCGAGAAAACTTGTTGCACTTTGGCATGGGTTGCTTGCCGGCTAAGACAGTATATGTTAACCTACAGTACTCTGTTAATATCTAAGATGGATCCAATCAAATACATCTTCGAGAAGCTCGCTCTCTCTGAAAGAATAGCTAGGTGGCAGATGATCTTAACTGAATACGATATACAATATACAACCCAGAAAGCAATCAAGGGAATTGTATTGGTCGATCATTTGGCTCATCAGGCCGTGGATGACTACCAGTACATGAATTTTGTGTTCCCGGATGAGAATATCATGCTAGTGACTGATTACGAAGAACCTGGACCAGATGAAGGACCCGAGGAGGGATCCTGATGGAGTATGGTTTTTGACGGAGCTTCGAACGCACTCGGTAATGGCATTGGCGCCGTAATCATATCTCGTGAGGGCTGTCACACTCCTTTCACTTCCCGACTATGTTTCAACTACACTAACAATATGGCAGAGTATGAAGCCTGCATCATGGGTCTCAAAGATGCTATCGACCTCAGGATCAAGTTCTTAAAATTCTTCAGGGATTCAGCTTTAGTGATAAGTCAGATCAAAGGAGAATGGGATATGAAACATCCAAATCTCATCCCATACAAAGAGCATGTATTAACATTGCTCCCACACTTTGAGGAGGTAACCTTTGAACATTTCCCACGAGAGGAGAATCAGTTAGCGTATGTGCTAGCTACCATGTCTTCTATGTTCAAAGTCAGGTGGGAAAACGAAGCTCCCAGGATCACCATTGAGAGGTTGGATGAGCCAGCGCACTGTTGCGAGATTGATACCAAAGAGGTAGCAGACAAACCCTGGTGTCATGAAGTGAATAAGTACCGGTAGCCCTTGAGTTTATCAAGGAGAATACGGGGCCGCTGAGTGATGTCATGAAGCACTAATAAACTTTTAGAACCTTTAATTGACCAACTTGGCCTTTAGGACGTACTGAGATGACCGGCTTTGGTGCAGTCCGAAGTTGGTAGATACTCGATACTACACTCATTGAGGTTTAGGTTTTTGAGATATTTCGGTCGCTATTAAAGAGGCTTGTGCTGAGACAATGCTTAAGGAAACAAACTAGTGATATTGAGCTCCTTAGAACCCGGTAATTATTGCTAGGATAGGTTGAGCCAACTAAACTTCAAGAGGGTACTTACCTATGAGACTCCATGCAAGCCTAAACCTAAGGAATTGTCTGCTTTGTTTGTATATATATATATATATATATATATATATATATATATATATATATATATATATATATATATATATATATATATATATATATATATATATATATATATATATATATATATATATATATATATATATATATATATATATATATATATATATATATATATATATACACTTGTACATAACATCATGAACATCATAACATCATATTCATTCACTAACCATTTCAAGGATCTTGGGATTCATCTTTGTTCTTTTTTGTAGGACATGGATTCTATTCGCATGAAAACTATTCAAGTCAATATTGTAAGGATCCCTCCACAACTTAAGGAGCTAGCTTCAAGGATTCTAGAAAATTATCCATTCACCGAGAGACACGGTCGCCTACTCAACTTTGTCACCTCCAACACTGATGAAGACATGATGAAGGTGCTCTTTCAGTTCTTTGATCCTTTACACCATTGCTTCACATTTCCCGATTATCAACTTGTACCAACTTTGGAAGAATTCTCCCAACTCTTGAGGATTCCTATTCTTAATCAACTACCTTTCGATGGTACGGAAAGAGACCCAAAGCCAGAAGAGATTGCTCAAGCTCTACACTTGCAGTCATCTGATGTCACAACTAATTGGGAAACAAGGAGTGGTGTCAAAGGCTTCCTAGCAAAGTTCTTGTTTGAGAAACCCGAAACTGTTGGAACTCCTTGGATTTACAAGGTTTTGAGTAAATGGCGGCTCTCCTCATCTATGGGATGGTTTTGTTTCCAAATCCTGACCAACTCATAGATGTGAATGCCGTCAAAATATTTATGTCTCGTAACCCAGTGCCTACTTTGCTAGGAGACATCCTACATTCTTTTCACACTCGCACTATGAGGAAAAGAGGTGTACATATGTGTTGCACTCCTCTCTTGGCAAGATGGTTTATTTCGCATCTTCCCCAATCTGTATTAAAGAACGAGCAAGGTTCAAGGTGGTCACAAAGGTTGATGACGCTCAAACATTCATACATCCATTGGTGTTCCCGATCTATAGAGAATGTTACTATGGTCTACCGTTGTGAAGAGTTCCCTAATGTCCCCCTACTTGTCATTAGAGGAGGTATCACCTATAACCCCTGCTTAGCCTTGAGACAGTTTGGTTACGCCCGAAGAGATGGCCCTCATGAGATGCTCATTCAAGGTTTGGTATTTGACTACGAGAACGACAATCAAGGTCTTCGTCAGAGATTTATCCGAGCTTGGAGGATGTTGAACAAGGTAGATAGCAAGACATTGGGGCACAAGAATTCCATCCCTCTTGAGCCTTACCTCAAATGGGTACGAACTCGCACTCAGAGTCTTATGATGCGTTATCCTTCCATTCTCCCGATAATTATTGAGCCTGTTACAGAAGGAGATGTTCCATACACTGTCCTACATCCTGACATGCCCACCTCTCTTGAAGACTTACAAAGAGATTGGATACAGCTCAAGGGGGAGCGAGACACTTTCGAGGCCCAGTTCTACGCCAGTGAAAAGAGGAATCTGGAGCTTACCAAGCAACTTCATGAGGAGCAGACTCTGAATGCCTACATCGCACCGAAGAGGATGCGCACAACCTTTTTAGCTTAGAGTTTTTTGTATTTCTTTGTAAGCCCAAAGAGGCATTTATGTACTCAACCTTTAAATTTATTAATATGATGTGTGTTTCCTTTTTGTCTAAAACGAATTTGAATCTCTAAAATCCTTGAAATCATTGCATATGCATTTACCATTCATCATAACATAAGCAGGTTTCTTGCAACAAGTCTCCTCATATTTCTACTGTTTATTTCAGTAAGATGGGTCTCGAGCAGACGGTGAAGGACCTCCAAGCACAAAATGCTTAATTTCAACAGATGTTCTTAACTCTAGCCAAAGGACAAGAAGAGTTGAAGACCTTGCTGGTTGAAAAGAAAAAGAAGAAAAAAAAGAAAATAACTGGAGTTCTAAACATGGGAAGAAGATTCCAAGGGCAGACAAGAAGGACCTTAGACTTTGCAACGTCATCTGGTGAGAAAGACAATCAAGATGGGAAAGGCAAGGAAGCAGTTGTCTAGCCAGATTCAGAAGAGGAAGAGGAAGAAGAAGATTATTCTGAATAAAAATACCCTCTGGCCGATGACAAGTAAAAGCATCTAGAAGAACGATTTAGCGCAATGGAAATCCAAAATGTTCCTGGATTGAACTTTGAGGAGTTGGGATTAGTATCGGGGATTGTCATTCCTCCAAAATTCAAAGCACTGGTGTTCGTTAAATATGATAGAGTTTCATGTCCCAAAATGCATCTACGGTTCTATGTGAGGAAAATCCAGCCTCATACCGCTGACAAGGATTTATGGGTACACTTCTTCCAAGACAATATGTCTGGAACTCAACTTGATTAGTTTTATCAGTTAGAAAGAGCTAATGTTCATAACTGGGAAGATTTGGCTGCTGCCTTTTACAAACAATACCAATACAACGCTGATCTTGCACAAACCCGTACTCAACTCCAGAGTATGGCCTTGATTTCAAGTGAAGGTTTCAAAGACTATGCGCAAAAATGAGGGACTTAGCAGAAAGAGTCCAGCCTCCTCTATCTGAAAGAGAGTTGGTAGATATGTTTTTGGGCACCTTGTCCGGTCCTTTCTTCAATCACTTAATTGGGAGTTCATTGGCATGTTTTACCGAACTGATATTGATCGGAGAAAGGGTGGAAGTCGGGATAAAGAATGGGAAAGTTCAAAAAGATGCATCCCATGCTGCTGTAATGAAACCATTCATTGGAAAGAAATAAGTTGTTGTTGTATATCCTAAGAGAAATCAAGATAGGACTGAACGTCATCCAATGGTGGGGGCTGTCATGATTCCCAAACCTGTGCCGACTCAACAAAGGAGCAACCAACCAAGAACGGAAAGACCGGTCAGACAGTTCACCAGAATTAACATGACCCTATCTCAAGTATTTCCACATTTGTTAAGATCCAACCTAGTGACTTTGAAAGAAGCTCCAAAAAACCCTAACACAACCTCTCCTGACTAAAATCCTAATGCCTGTTGTGCATACCATTCCGAGAGTCCCGGCCATGACACTAACACCTGTTGGGCTCTGAAGAACAAAGTACAAGACCTTCTTGAAGCCAAAGAGATTGAATTTGATGCGCTAGAAATTCCCAATGTCATTACTGCCCCCATGTCCAAGCATGGTCGTGAGGTCAATACCATTGACAAAGATATGTTTGTTACTTCAGTTGATGAACTTGTGACCCCACTCCCGACTATCAAAAAGAACTTGTCAAATACCGGTGTATTCCCATGCTGTGATGAAAGTTGTCATTTCAGTTTGTCCTCGCCAACCTGCTGTCCTTTGTTAAAAGCAGGCATTCAAAGCCTAATAGATAACAAGGAAATTTTGTTTGACAAGACTTCTGTTCCAACTGTTTCTTATAATGATGTTTCCATCGTGACCATTTCCTCCAATTCTTCCAGGGTCCCCACCAAAAGACCCGTTAGAATTACATCAGTTCTGAAAGTAGCTCTGTAGTTTTTACAATGCCTGGACCAATCCCGTATTCATCAGACAAAACCATACCATGGAATTATGGAGGGGATGTCTACTACCACGATATCAAGCAAGATTGGCCAGTTGCTGAAGATTCTAGTTCTGAGAAAGTTGACTCTGATATCAGTAATATTGTAGGGACTAGTAAGATAACCCGGAGCGGAAGGATTTTCTCTCCATAAATTGTTCCCCCAAGAGCTATTTTTGGACTCGTTATCATTCTTTTTGTTTCTCCTCTAAAGGCTGTTCCCAGTCCTACAATCATCTCTCCTAATAATCCTATTGACAAAGCTTTTACAGTCCCTGTTATCACCCCTACTGCTGAGTCAACTGAGACTCGAGGTAAAGGTATTCTGGTTGAGCCTGTCCAGACAAAGGCACAATCAGTAGCTATCCCTGAGACCTCCCGAAAAGAGACGGAGGAAATTCTAAAGATCATAAAAAGAAGTAACTACAATGTAGTTGAGCAATTGGGGAAAACTCCATCAAAAATTTCCATGTTGGCTTTGTTGTTATGTTCCGAGGCTCACGCAAAAGCCTTGGTAAAATTCCTGAAAACTACCCATATACCTTAAGAAACCTCTGTCGATCAGTTCCAAGACTGCGTAACCAGCTTGACTGCAGATAATGGTTTAGGTTTTTCAGATGTTGATTTAACACCAAGAGGGAGGAAGCATAATGAAGCGTTGCATGTCTCAGTGGAATGCAGGGGCACGACCTTGGCTCATGTTCTGGTAGACACTGGATCATCTCTGAATGTGTTTCCTAAAAAGGCTCTCGATAGGCTTGACTGTGAGGGATTGACATTGAAGCCGATCAACATAGTAGTGAGGGCCTTTGAAGGCTCAAAAAGGATGGTGCATAGGGAAGTGGACATCCCCATAAAATTTGGAACCCAAACATTTGATCCAACATTTTATGTAATGGATATTCGCCCTTCATATTACTGCTTGTTAGGCCGACCGTGGATTCACAATGCTGGTGTTGTTACCTCCACGTTGCATCAAATGCTGAAATATCCAATTTAAGGGAAAATCATCACTGTTCATGGAGAAGAAGAGTATATGGTCAGCCATCTAAATTCCTTCAGATATGTGGAATTAGATGGTGAATTTATTGAAACTACATTCCATCACTTTGAAGAATTCCCGCAGATTATGGCAGTAACCAAGGCTGTGTCTCAAGTTCCCAAGATCACAAGGCCTCCAATCAAGAAGTCGTCTTTGAAGGATGCCAAGGCAGCGATAGAAGAAGGTGGGTGCACAATTTAGGGTCAACTCCCTGTATCCCATACAAATCTGACAAACTTGGGTTGTGTTTCACTTTAGGTTCCCAGAAGGCTGTACGCCGCGCTCGTGCTGGAGGACCACCCTTGAAGATTAGCAACCACCAAGTCAGCTCCATTGAGGATGATGAAGACAACTACAACCTAGAGAATTGGTTTTTCCCAACTGTCAGTGGAGGGCTCAACAATTGGGAGGCTAGAGATTTTTTTCCCGATCACATTGATCCCACAGTAATTTGTCTTTACATTTTGTCGGATCTGTAATATTAAAACAATTCAGACTCTTAAAACCTTGTGTCTTACCCGAGGCACAATGGTCCATTTGTAAGGGTTATTATCTCATTCCATATGACATCAATGACTCATGGACGTTTTTTGCATACAAACTTTGTGCTCATTGTTTTTCTTTTTTTACATTTTTTCTTTCAAAGGTAGCTATACTCTTAGACACACCCACGCTCACAATGCAGGTTTACATCCACTCAGGATCCCATGGATAACGATTCTGCTATGGCCTTCTGTGATTTTAAAAATCTAATCTACCAAGCCGAAGACGAAGGTGAGGAAGATTATGAAGTGCTATGGGAACTCGCCAGGTTACTACAATAAGAAGAGAGGACCATTCAGCCCCACGAAGAATCAGTGGGCACAGTTAACCTAGGTACCGAAGAAGACAAGAGAGAAGTCAAGGTGGGTGCCAATCTGGAAACTGGTGTCAAGGAGCGTCTGATTCAGTTGCTACATAATTATGTTGAGGTCTTTTCCTGGTCGTACAAAGACATGCCAGGACTTGATGCAGATATCGCAGTACATCGTCTATGAATGAAAGAGGACTACCCACCAGTAAAACAAAAGGTCTGTCGTATGCGACCAGATATGTCGGAGTAGATTAAAGCTGAAGTCATGAAGCAATTCAACATTGGATTCTTTGTTGTCTCCTCCTACCCGCAATGGGTTGCCAATGTTGTTCCCGTGCCAAAAAAGGACGGCAAGGTACGAATGTGCGTGGACTATAGAGATTTGAATAGAGAAAGCCCTAAGGATGATTTCCCACTTCCCCACATTGATATTCTAGTTGACAATACGGCACATCACAGAGTGTTTTCCTTCATAGACGGTTTCTCAGGCTACCACCAAATCAAAAGGGCGCCTGAGGACATGGAGAATCCAACCTTTGTCACACAGTGGGGGCACATTCTGCTACAAGGTTATGCCATTCGGGCTGAAGAATGTTGGGGCAACCTATCAGTGTGCCATGGTAGCTCTATTTCACGACATGATACATCACGAAATAGAGGTCTATGGGGACGGCATGATAGATAGATCTCAAACAGAAGAAGAGCATCTTGATCATTTACAGAAACTATTTAAGAGTCTAAAGAATGCACATTTGGGGTGAGGTCTGGTAAGCTCCTAGGCTTTGTCGTCAACAATAAAGGTATCGAAGTGGATCCCTCCAAGGTGAAATAAATATAAGAGATGTCTGCTCCTCATACCGAGAAGGAAGTCAGAGGATTCTTGGGACGTTTTAACTACATTGCCAGATTCATTTCTCACCTGACAGCTACTTGTGAACCAATCTTCAAATTATTGAAGAATGATTAAGTAGTCAAATGGAATGACGAGTGCCAAACTTCTTTCGACAAGATCAAAGAATACCTGCAAGAGCCTCCTGTTTTAATGCCACCAGTCGAGGGAAGACCATTGATCATGTATTTAACTATTTTGTAAAATTCAATGGGGTGTGTGCTGGGGCAGCATGACGAGTCTGGCCGAAAAGAGTATGCTATTTATTACCCGAGCAAAAAGTTTACCGACTGTGAAACAAGATATTCACTGCTCAAGAAAACTTGTTGCGCTCTGGCATGGGTTGCTCGCTGGTTAAGAAAGTATATGCTGACCCATACTACCTTATTGATATCCAAGATGGATCCAATAAAATACATCTTCGAGAAGCCTGCCCTCTTTGGGAGGATAGCAAGATGGCAAATGATCATGACCGAATATGACATATAATATACTACCTAGAAAGCAATAAAGGGCAATGTACTAGCAGATCACCTTGCTCACCAAGCTGTGGATGACTACCAGTCCATGAAGTTCGAATTCCCAGATGAAGACATCATGATGGTAAACAACTGTGAAGAATTCAACCCATATGACGGACCTGAACAAGGATCCCGGTGGACCCTGGTCTTTGATGGGGCATCCTACGCACTCGGCAATGGCATTGGTGTTGTACTTATATCCCCAGAAGGATGTCATACTCCCTTTACTGCAAGACTATGCTTCAACTGCACAAACAACATGGCAGAATACGAAGCATGCATTTTTGGTCTCAAAGCCGCCAAAGATTTGGGGATCATATCCTTAAATGTATTCGGAGATTCAGCTTTGGTCATCAGCTAGATCAAAGGGGAATGGGACACCAAACACCCCAACCTTATCCCCTACAAATAATATGTGTTGACATTGATCCCACATTTTGAGAAGATTACCTTCGAGCATTTGCCACGAGAAGAAAGTCTGCTAGCGGACGCACTAGTCACAATGTCATCCATGTTTAAACTTAAATGGGATAATGAGGCTCCCCATATCACCATTGAACGAATGGATGAACCGGCTCACTATCACGATATTAATACTGAATAAGTAGTGGACCTTCCTTAGTTTCACGAAGTCAAGAGGTATCTTGAGGCTCAAGAATATCCAGAAGGAGCTTCAGCCAATAATAAGAAGTTCTTAAGGAGATTCTCTTCTAAATTCTTCCTTATTAATGGCATTCTCTACAAACACAACCATGACTTGTGTTACTTCAGTGCGTAGATAAGGTTGAAGCGGAAAAGATCATGGCTGAGTTACATGAGGGCACTTTTGGCACCCATTCCAGTGGGCATACAATGGAAAAGAAGATCCTACGAGAAGGCTATTACTGGTCTACTATGGAAGCAGATTGCTATCAACACTCTCGAACCTGCCACAAGTGTCAGAACTATGCTGACAAGGTGCACGTACCTCTGGTTCCTCTCAATATCTTGATGGATCCTTGGCCCTTTGCTATGTGGGGCATCGATATGATTGGGGAAATCAAGCCAAAAGCCTCTAATGGACACCGCTTCATCCTAGTGGCCATTGACTATTTTACAAAATGGGTTGAAGCAGCCTCCTTCGTTTCCATTACAAAGAATGTTGTCGCCTGGTTCATCAAGCAAAATCTCATCTGTCGTTACGGTGTCCCAGAGAGGATCATCACAGACAATGGTACGAATCTAAACAATACTATGATCACCGCCCTGTGCGAGCAATTCAAGATCCAGCACCACAATTCTTCCCTTTACCAGCCAAAGATAAATGGTGTTGTCGAAGCCGTAAATAAGAATATCAAAAAGATCATACAGAAAATGATGGTCACATACAAAGACTGGCATGAGATGCTACCATTCGCTCTCCACGGGTATCGTACCACGGCACGCACATCAATTGGGGAAACACCATACTTTGTGGTGTACGGCATGGAGGCTGTCTTACCTATTGAGGTCCAAATTCCCTCTCTGAGAATCATGAAGGATGCAGGGCTGAACAAAGACGATTGGATCCAGACTCGACTTAATCAACTGAACTTGATTGATGAGAAAAGGCTTACTACTGTCTGTCATGGTCAAATGTATCAAAAATGAATGATCAAGGCTTTCCACAAAAAGGTCAGACGATAAGTGTATCAAGTTGGGGATCTGGTGAACAAGCGCATCATACTGCCGTAAGGTGATCCCAGGGGAAAATGGACTCCTACATACAAAGGACCATTTGTAATCAAAAGCATATTCTCTGGTGGAGCAATGATCTTAACCACCATGGATGGCGACGACCTGCAACACCCTGTGAACACGGACGTAGTCAAAAGATACTACGCCTAAAGAGACCCGCTAGGTTGACACACCTAGGAAAAACAAGGGCATCCCGATGAACCAAAAACGTTCAGGCATAAATTAGGGAAAACAAAAAAATTTGTACACCCGGCAAGTTGAAAACCCGAAAGGGAGACTTGGGCAAAAAAGGGTACCCCGGTGGACTGAAAACCCGAAAGGGCGGTCCAGGAAAAAGTTGGAGAATTAAAGTGTATGACTATATCCCATTGGATCACCTTATGGACAACCTGAAAACTCAACGGTTCTGATCAATTCAATTAGCTTAGGATAAGGAAACAAATAGACAAGATGTTCAGAGACACGAAGGCTATAGCAGAATGGGAACCCCATGGGATTATTGCACATTGCTATCTTTTCTTTGTATCAAATTTCATTTTTACAACAGCATTTTCTTACTAGAATGTTTGTCTCATTGTACAAAAATACTTACTCAAAGTCAATACAAAGATATCTCTTTGGAAGTACAAAACTATCTGTCTTTTTTCTTTACTCTTGTGTTTTGTTTGCAAAAACGTCCAATGATTTATTTTTGAACATATGCATTTGAACGTAGTTACTGTTTACAAATGAATAAAATAAAAAGACAATCACTAATGGCTTTAAGAAATAAGTAAATCTCTCTAAGCTACTTCCATAAAATCCCCCACAGTGTGCAGTTTAATCCCCAGCGGAACAAAACTTCCAGTTATCTCTCCCTGGTAGAAGTCGCCAAATTTCTCGGGATTTCCCAACGGGATTTCACAAGAAATACACGGTGTTTCCCTTACAACAAAGTTTATTTCTCTAAGCGGAAACTCATCAACATTTCAACTTCAAAAACATGAAGACTTACACTCTACATTCCCAGCAGTAGTCAGGGATTTATTTTCCCTAATCCAACAACATTACAGCATATTGGCTCACATACGCATAAGTCGCGTCCATATATCATAAACATCGATGATACGAATGCATATATCACAATCTCATTGTACCATACATTTCATACATCATGACGTTGCATACAACTAACGTTTTACCCTTTGTAGGATAAGGTTAATCAATGACTATCGTCAACAAATCAGAGATTAATAGCTGAAACAGGCCGAGGACAATTGGCTACACGACCAGCTAAGCTTTCAGATACAGTTCAGATACGCTCCAGATACGGATGCCATCCTGATACTCATTCAGACTCAGCCTCTCAAGATACAGTTCAGATACGCTCCAAACACGGATGCCATCCTGATACTCATTCAAATACACTCCAGACACGGATTCCATCCTGATACTCATTCAGATCCAGCTTTTAAATACAGTTCATATACGCTCCATACATGGATGTCATCCTGATACTCGTTTAGATTCAACTTTCAGATACAGTTCAGATACGCTCCAGACACGGATGCCATCCTGATACTCATTCAGATTCAGCTTTCAGATATAGTTCAGAAACACTGCAGATACGGATGCCATCCTGATACTCATTCAGACTCAGCCTCTCAAGATATAGTTTAGATACGCTCCAGACACGGATGCCGTCCTAATACTCATTCAGATTCAGATTTCAGATACAGTTCAGATACGTTCCAGATACGGATGCCATCCTGATACTCATTCAAATACATGCTTTCCTTTCGAAGTAACCCTACAATCCAGGTTCCTTCTCCCTTATCTCCAAACAATACTTTACAACCCTATAAGACCTAGACCCGACCAGATACGGTCAATTTCACATTTCACCAGTCGAAGTCAAACTTAGACTTGGTCTAATTTTTGTCAACAACCACCTTCGAATGGCATCTTTAAGCCCATTTCAAATAACTTTCCGTTATCTCTCCAAATGGCATCTTTAAGCCCATTCCTTACACAATCAACCAACAAATCACCGAGTGCAAATTTCGGGGCACTCTAGTGTTCAATCATCTTCCACTTTCAAGCTACGAACGGCAAACATGCTGATCTCACTTTTTAAGTTTAAGAAGATTGAACAGGGGTAGCTGTTGTACCCCAACATTTTCCATCTCATTTCTCAAAGGATCATCCTGGACCCTCAAGTTTACTTTTATCAAGTTTCAAGTCTTGAATTACAATTTTCCAAGAAAATCATCAACAAGGGAAAAACGGTCAAAAGCACATTAAAAAGTCAAAATTTGACTTTTAGGTCAAAAATCAAGATTCAACAATTACATTTCATCAAGATATGAAATTGGTTCATCAAAAATCAGAAGTCAGAAATTACTTTGAAAAATCCAAATTTCTAAAAAATAGAAATTTTTGTAAGTGTTAAGAGAATATGGTACTTCAGAACTTCTAAGCCAGCCTCCACGCTAGTGCAACTAGAATTTGCAAACATGGTTCAAAACATGACTCATGGAAACTATGTCCTTCAATCAGAACGTGACCCTTCAGCATATAGAGGCTAAGTTATGTGTTTCAATCATAGCCTCACCCTTCGAATCTGACTCTGGTCTTCTATGATGAGAACATCACCAAATCCCAAAACCTCGTTTGAGCAACCTGTTGCACTGTTATCGCACAGTCCTACCACCAGCTTCCACAACACTCCAAGGTGCTGCTGATCCAGTCCACGCCTGTGTTTTTTCTCAAACCCCATAATTGCACCAAATTGGCATACAAAAACTATGATTAAAAAGCAATGGCACAGTATACCAAAAAGGTTTGAATCCCATTTGTTTTTCCCCTAAAAACCACAGCAAACCTATCTATAAATAATTGGCTCCATCACACGTTCAAGGCGCTGGCTTTTGGAGAGAGAGAATCATCAAAAGAGAGAAAAGAAAACTGTGAAACCTTCATAAAAATCCAGAATTCCCAAACAAAAAACAAAAACCTTTGAATCAAAGAATTAGAAATTTATCTTATGTTGTTCTTGCTGACTCTAGAGCATCTGAAGGCAGTAGTTCAAGTTCCAAACACACGTTTCAGATTCAAGGTAAGTCTTTTTGACTTTGCATCTTTTCATTCAGAACATCATTAATATGTAAATATCACAATTAATGTTGTCCATATCATTGCATAAGTATAAAAACTATGGATCAGAACTTCTTCATTAGGGCTAGGCTCAAATTCAGGATTATAACTTCTATAAACTGTTGTGATCTTATCCTTCTGATTTGCTGTTTATTAAAAACTGAATAAATTTCTGATGTGCTGATTAATATGAAGAAAGAATTGAAATGTGGCATAGAACCTATGATTTTCACTCACTGTTTTAGCATAACACAGAACTTCTGAGTTCTCCTCACTGTTTTAACATACAATACTTCTATGATTTTTTCACTGTTTAAACACACTGAACTTCTGATATTCACTCGCTGTTAACGCACAATGAACTTCTGATGTTCACTCACTGTTTTAGCACATACTGAACCTCTAAGTTCTCTTCACTGTTTTAATATACAGAACTTGTAAGACTTTATCATTATTCTTACACTCAGAAGTTCAGCACATAGCAACCCAGAACTTTTATGCTTTCCCTCTAACGTGTCTTGCAGGACCTAAGCATGTTAATTCGATCTCTCATTATTTCCCCTTTTTTTATCATTTTCAATATTAATCCCGTTTTTTATTAATATAAAAAAGACATAAAAGTATTTTCTTTTATTAATTAATTTATTTCTTTTTCTTAATTCATTAAGACAAAAAATAATTTTCTAAACAAGTCCTTTTTCTTTCTTGCGTTGTACATTTCAATATGGTTGTAATAGTTAAATGGGATTTAAATTCTTGCAACCCCCCATTTGTAAATATGTACCCCCATGCCTAAAATATTGTTATAGGGTAGGACTTTATATTCTCGCAATTGATCACTTTTCAAATATAAATGTTAGTAATTAGGGCGTGTATGGAAAGACAAAATCCTAATCAAGACTAAATGCATGAAATCAAACACACTTTGCACACACGCAACCTTAGGGTAATCTCACTTGTCGCCTATCGGAAATTAGTCACGTCCCTCGAACATGGGCGTTTTAGCAAAATACCCTCGATAAAAGATTGTAGTCCCTCGATGGCCCTCGATGTTGTCTTTGGTAAACGATCTAGTCCCTAAAACGACATTGCTAAAACGTTCCATGGGTTGCCTTTTATGACTATAAAAAAACATCCCATGCCCATCCCTTCACATCCAACGATGGGGCTTCTTACCAAAATAAATGGTAAGATAGCAATATCTAAAGGAGGGAGAAAAGAACACTTAAGACCTTTTGAGTAGGTAGATTCGCTCATAGTTACTCGCTTGCTCACAACAAAACATTTTTACACCAACACTCTCATTTGAAATATTTCCAAAAGACAACACTTTGTACGCCTTCCCATAGAAACGAGAGCCATTACAAAGAAAAACCTTTTCAAAATCACTTTCAAAAAACACAAGCACCTCTTTGAACTATTTTTGAAACAAACTCTTTGTGCGCGTTCTTATAGAAACGAGAACCATTACAAAGACATTTTCAAAATACTTTCAAAACCCACACCACAAGTACATTCAAACAAAAGCAAGTGATCTAGCAAGCAACTAAGATCCCATGGAAAATCATGGGTGAAAAGGGTTCTAATACCTTCCCTTTTCATAATCTACCCCCTGAACTCGAGAAAACATCTCTAAAGGTCTTTCTTGTTCTTTTTAGCCTTTCCTTATTGGATAAAAGAAAAGTCGATGGCGACTCTTGCTATCCGCACATTTACGATCAAACGCAAACAACCAAGTCGGTTCTCCCACCGTATCACAGATACCTAGGCCTGCGGCTACCCCACAACGAAACAATCAGCAAAGGGTAGAAAGACCGCAAAGGCAGTTTACCCGGATTAACATAACATTGACTGAGATTCTACCTCATCTGCTAAGTTCCAACTTGGCAACCATGAAAGAGGCTCCTAAGAGTCCTAATACCACATCTCCTTGGTACAATCCAAACGCTCGGTGCACCTATCATTCTGAGAGTCTTGGTCACGATACAAATAACTGTTGGGCTCTAAGAAACAAAGTACAAGATCTGATTGAAGCCAAATAGATTGAGTTTGATGCTCCAGAGAAGCCCAATGTCATAACTGCTCCCATGACTAAGCACAATCATGGAGGTAACACTGTTGATACCGATTTGTTTATGACCTCAGTTAATGAAGTTTCTACTCCTCTTATTACTATTAAGAAGAATTTGTTATTGGCCGGTTTATTTTCAAGTTGTGGTGAAGGTTGCCATATGTGTTCACCTCTGCCTTCTGGTTGCTATTTGCTGAAAACAGGTGTCCAACGCCTGATGGACAGCAGAGAAATTTTGTTCGATAAGACTTTGATTCCAACTATTCTGTGTGAAGATATTGCTATCATAACCATTTCTGCCAATCCTTCCAAGGCCTCCTCAATAAGACCTATTAGGATTACACCCGCTTCGAGAGTCGCTCCGTTAATAATCACTTGTCTTGGTCTTGTCCCATATGCCTCGGACAAAGTTGTCCCTTGGCATTATGGTGCCAAGATTTACTATCATGGCGTTAAACAGGATTTGAAGAATAAAGAGGCTGATTCCGATGTCAGTAACATTGTCGGGACCAGCAAGATTACCAGAAGTGGAAGGGTTTTCTCTCTCGAGATTTCCCCAAAGACTGTCAATAAGCTTGTTGTTATTACATCTGTCGTTCCTACTAATACCTCAGCTACTACTCCGATTCTTACTCCATTTGTTACCCCTACCGATGAGTCATCTGGGACTTGAGGAAAAGAAGTTGTAGGTGAGCCTGCCCGGACGGAGGCATCTATAAAAGCTATTACGGATTCCTCTAAGCAAGAGATATAGGAAATCTTAAAAATAATCAAAAAGAGCGACTACAATGTGGTCGAGCAGCTAGGGCAGAACCCTTCAAAGATATCGATATTATCTTTGTTGTTATGTTCCAAGCCCAGGAGAAGCCTTTGATTGCGATCCTCAAGACTGCGCATGTGCCACAAGAAACCTCAGTCGATCAATTCAAAGACAGTGTGGCCAGCTTGACTATTGACAATGGGCTGGGTTTTTCATATGTCAACTTGACACCAAAATGGAGGAAGCATAATGATGCTCTGAATGTCTCGATCGAATGCATGGTCACCACTATGGCTCATGTGCTGGTGGATATTGGGTCTTCACTGAATTTCCTACCTAAGAAGGATCTCGATCGACTAGATTGTGAAGGCTTGACCCTAAAGCCCAGTAACATTGTGGTAAGAGCATTTGACGGGTCAAAGAGAATGGTGCATGAGGAGGTGGACATCCTTGTCAAGGTAGGCTCTCAGACCTTTGAGTTCACCTTCTACGTGATGGACATTAGGTCATCGTACTCTTATTTGTTGGGTTGTCCTTGGATCCATGAAGCTCGTGCTGTTACTTTTATACTGCACCAAATGCTGAAATATCCGATAAAGGGGAAGATTGTCATTGTGCATGGCAAAGAGGAGTATATGGTGAGCCACCTGAACTCCTTCAAGTATGTAGAGATTGACGGGGAATTCATAGAGACTCCTTGTCAAAACTTTGAAGAGGTTCCCCAGATTTTGGCGTCAACCGAGACTACCGCCAGCACCAAACCTCCTATGAAGGTGGCTTCTCTCAAGGACGCCAAAGAAGTGGTCGAAGAAGGTGGGTGTACCAATTGGGGAGAGCTCCCAGATTTTACTCACAAAACTGAAAATTTTGGTTTGGGCTTTATTTCAGGGGCTCAAAGGGTTGTTCGACGCGCTCGGTCTGGAGGACCTCCCCTACACATCAGCAATCGTGGGGTTAACATTATTGAAGATAGTTAGGAAGACTCTGACTTTGACAGCTGGATCTATCCGACTACTAACGGTGGACCGAGTAACTGGACGGCTAGAGATTTTATTCCAGTTTCTTTTATTCCGCAGTAATTTTCTTACTTGTGTTCTGAATTTGTAATGAACAATTTTTAACTTTTTGGCCTTGTGTCTTACCCGAGGCACAATGGTTCCATCTGCGAGGGTTATTATATGTCATTTCATATGTCATCAATAAATCATTGAACGTTCCTTGCATACAAATTTTGCATTCTCTATTTTTCTTTTCTATTTTACTTTATCAATACAGTTATGCTCTTACACACACTCACGTATCAAACTGCATATCCATATCCACTCTGGATCCCATTGATAACAATTCTGCTACTTCCAGTTATGATTTTGAAAATCCGATCAACCAAGTCGTGAACGAAGGTGAGGACGATTGTGAAGTTCCTGGAGAACTGGCTAGATTGTTGCAACAGGAAGAGAGGGCTATTGTGATACGGTTGGAGAACTGACTTTTTGTTTTTGCATTTGATCGCAATGTTATGGATAGCAAGAGTCGCCACCGACTTTTCTTTTATCCAATAAGGAAAGGTGAAAAAGCACAGGAAAGACCTTTAGAGATGTTTTCTTGAGTTCGGGGGGTACATTATGAAAAGGGAAGGTGTTAGCACCCTTTTCATCCGTAGTTATCTACGGGCTCTTAGTTTCTTGCTAGATCACTTGCTTTTGTTTTGAAATGTGCTTTGTGATGTGGGTTTTGAAAGTATTTTGGAAATATGACTTTATAATGATTCACGTCTCTATAAGAATGCGTACAAAGTGTTGGTTTCGAAAATAGTTCAAAGAGATATGTTGGTGTATAAAATGTTTTTGTTATGAGCAAGCGAGCAACTAGGATCGAATCTACCTACTCAAAAGGTTTTAGATGTTCTTTTCCTCCTCCTTTAGATGTTGCTATCTTACCATTGATTTGGTAAGAAGCCCCATCGTTGGATGTGAAGGGACGGGTGTGGGACATTTTTGTATAGTCATAGAAGGAAACCCATGGAACGTTTTAGCAATGTCGTGTTAGGGACTAGATCATTTATCGAAGGCAACATCGAAGGTCATTGAAGGACTACGATCTTTTATCGAGGGTCTTTTGCTAAAACGCCCATGTTCGAGGGACATGACTATTTTTCTGATAGGCAACAAGGTGGGGTTACCCTAAGGGTGCTAGCACGCAAGTGTGTTTGATTGCATGCATTTTAGTCTTGATTAGGGTTATCTATTTGTTGATTTCATATCTTGCCATACACATCCTAATTACTAGCATTTTATATTTGGAAAAGCGTTAAATTGCGGAAATATAAAAGTCCTACGCTGTTACAATATTTTAGGGATGGGGGTACATATTTACAAATGGGAGGTTGCAAGAGTTTAAATCCTATTTAACTATTACGACCATATTGAAATGTACAATGCAAGAGAGCAAAAGGACTTGTTTAGAAAATGGTTTTTTGTCTTAATGAATTAAGAAAAAGAAATAAATTAATTAATAAAAGAAAATATTTTTTATGTCTTTTTTATATTAATAAAAAGGGAATTAATATTGAAAATGATAAAAAGGAAAATAAATGAAAGATAGAAACATCGTGTTGCTGTAAGCAAAACAATAAGGATCAAAAGTTCTGAAGACAGGCGCGTGGGGACTCAGAAAGGAACGTTAGTTGAATCAGAAGTTCAAGATTGATACACTCTAAGGCCCTGCAAGAAACGTCAGAGGGAAAGGAAACAAAGGTTCTAGGTGGTATTCAGACAGTGAGCCAAAAGTCAGAAGTTATGTATTGCGCTAAAATAGTGAGTGAACATCAGAAATTCAGTGTGTTGTCAGCGTGTGGAAAATCAGAAATTCTGAGTGTTAAAACGGCGAGTGGAAGCATCAGAAGTTCAGTGTGCTTATCAATAAGAAATCCTATAAGTTCTGTGTGTTTGACGTGTAGGGAAAACTCAGAAGTTCTGTGCTGTGCTTAAACAATGAGTGAGCATCAGAAGTTCTGTATGTTAAAATAATAAGAAAGCCTAGAAGTTTTGTGTGTTAAAATGGTAAAGCGAACTCAGAAGTTCTACGTGCTTAAACAGTGAGAAAATCTTAGAAATTCTGTGTGTTAAAATGGTAAATGAAAAACAGAATTTTTGTGTTACATTTCAACTCTTTCCTCATATTAATCAGCACATCGGCAATTTATTCAGTCCTTAACAGCAAATAAGGAGGATAAAAGCACTGCAGTTTATAGAATTTCTAATCCTAATTCTGAGCCTAGCCTTAATCAAGAATTTCTGATCCACAGTTTTTTCCTTATGTAATGATATCGACAACATCAACATTATAATATTTACATATTTAATGATGTTCTAAATTAGAAGACGTAAAGTCAGAAAGACTTACCTTGAATCTGGAGCGCGTGCTTGGAACTTGAACTGCTGCCTTCAAATATTATGGAGTCAGCAAGATCAACGGGAGAGAAAATGCCAAGTTCTTTTATTCAAAGGGAAGAACAAAGGTTTGGTTTTATGTTTGGGAATTCTGGATTTTTACGAAGGTTTCACAGTTCTCTTTTCTCTCTTTTGACAATTTTCTCTCTCAAAAAATCAGCCCCTTGAACGTGTAATGGAGTAAATTATTTATAGATGGGGTTGTTGTAGTTTTAGGAGGGGAAACAAATGGGATTCAAACCTTTTTGGTATACTGTTTCATTTCTTTTTAATCACAGTTTTCGTATGCTAATTTGATGCAAATATGGGGTTTGAGAAAGTACAGGTGTGGACTAGATCAGCAGCTGATTGCATGACTTTGATATAGCAGGGCAGCGGGTTGCTTAAAAGAGGTTTTGGAATTTGGTGATGTTCTGATCATAGAAGATCAGAAACGTAACCTCCATATGCTGAAGAGTCATGTTCTGATTGAAGAACTATGTTCTGAACCATGTTTGCAACTTCTGACTGCACTTGCGTGGAGGCTGGCTCAGAAGTTCTGAAGTATCATATTCTCTTAACACTTAGAAAAATTTTAAATGTTTAGAAATTTGATTTTTTCCAAGTAATTTCTGACTTCTGATTTTTTGATGAACCAATTTCATGTCTTGATGAAATATAATTGCTGAAACTTGATTTGATCTAAAAGTCAAAGTTTGACTTTTCAGTGTGCTTTTGACCATTTTTCCCTTGTGGATGATTTTCTTGAAAAGTTGTAATTCAAGACATGGAACTTGATAGAAGCAAACATGAGAGTCCATGATGATCCTTTGAGAAATGAGAGGGCAAATTTTTGGGTACAATAATTGCCCCTGTTCAATCTTCTTAAGCCTGAGGATGTAGATTGGCTGGTCTGCCTTTCGTGATCTGAAGGTGGAAGATGATTGAACACTAGAGTGCTCGGAAATTTGCACTCGCATGAAGTAATGCTGATTGGTGATATCAGATATGGGCTGACATATGCCATTTAGAAGGCGGCGGGGAATCGTTGGAGATGGTCTTAAAGATGCCATCCAGAAAATATCGGTTGGATAAGAGATTCCTTGGCGAGAATTCATGTACCTACTTTTGAGGAGGACTTTGCCGGGGAATGTTGATTTATGCCCTGGGAAGTAAATTCTAGGAGCTTTGGTTGTCCATTACTCTATTGGGGAATTATCTCCTGATTGAGGGGGGTGAAATTAGAATGTATACCTGGTCAGGGTCCAGGATGTACAGCGACTTACTAGGAATATGCGAAACCGACCGTATCTGGTCGGGTCTGGGCCTTAGAGTGTTGTAAACTATTTTCTGGAGATAAGGGAGAACGAACCTGGATAGTATGGTTACTTTGAGATGAAAGCCTGGATAGTAGGGCTTATGGGAAGGAACCTGGATAGTAGGGTTACTTTGAGATGAAAGCCTGGATAGTAGGGCTTATGGGAAGGAACCTGGATAGTATGGTTACTTAAAGATGAAAGCCTGGATAGTAGGGCTTATGGGAAGGAACCTTGATAGTAGGGTTACTTTGAGATGAAAGCCTGGATAGTAGGGCTTATCAGAAGGAACCTAGATAGTAGGGTTACTTCAAGATGAAATCCTAGATAGTAGGGCTTATGGGAAGGAACCTGGATAGTAGGGTTACTTTGAGATAAAATCTTGGATAGTAGGGCCATGAGAAGGAACCTGGGTAGTAGGGTTACTTTGAGATGAAAGCCTAGATAGTAGGGATTATGGGAAGGAACCTGGATAGTAGGGTTACTTTGAGATGAAAGCCTGGATAGTAGGGCTTATGGGAAGGAACCTGGATAGTAGGGTTACTTTGAGATGAAAGCCTGGATAGTAGGGCTTATGGGAAGGAACTTGGATAGTAGGGTTACTTCAAGATGAAAGCCTGGATAATAGGTTTTATGGGAAGGAACCTGCGTAGTAGGGTTACTTAGAAATGAAAGCCTGGATAGTAGGGCCATGAGAAGGAACCTGGGTAGTAGAGTTACTTCGAAATGAAAGCCTAGATAGTAGGGTTTATGGGAAGGAACCTGGATAGTAGGGTTACTTTGAGATGAAAGCTTGGATAATAGGGCTTATGGGAAGGAACCTGGATAGTAGGGTTACTTTAAGATGAAAGCCTGGATAGTAGGGCTTATGGTAAGGAACTTGGATAGTAGGGTTACTTCAAGATGAAAGCCTGGATAGTAGGGCTTATGGGAAGGAACCTGGGTAGTAGGGTTACCTAGAAAGGAAAGCCTGGATAGTAGGGCCATGAGAAGGAACCTGGGTAGTAGAGTTACTTCGAAATGAAAGCCTGGATAGTAGGGCTTATGGGAAGGAACCTGGATAGTAGGGTTACTTTGAGATGAAAGCTTGGATAGTAGGGTTTATGGGAAGGAACCTGGATAGTAGGGTTACTTTGAGATGAAAGCCTGAATAGTAGGGCTTATGGAAAGGAACCTGGATAGTAGGGTTACTTCAAGATGAAAGCCTTGATAGTAGGGCTTATGGGAAGGAACCTGGATATTAGGGTTACTTTGAGATGAAAGCCTTGATAGTAGGGCTTATGGGAAGGAACCTGGATAGTAGGGTTACTTCAATATGAAAGCCTTGATAGTAGGGCTTAAAGGAAGGAACTTGGATAGTAGGGTTACTTTGAAATGAAAGTCTGGATAGTAGGGTTGTGAGAAGGAACCTGAATAGTAGGGTTACTTCGAGATGAAAGCCTGGATAGTAGGGCTATGAGAAGGAACCTGGGTAGTAGGGTTACTCCCCTTGATCATGTAGATTAGTTGACCCCTTTAGTTTCTGGAAGTGGTTTTTTTTCAATAGTTGTATGCAGATATGACATGTATAATTGTTGGTGATAATTGTCTTTCCTGAAAAGACAACAAGGTTAATCATATGCAATGCATGAAATGCGTTGTGAGATGATGTTCTCAAAATAAATGAGATTATGTTATACGTAATATATGTGTGCATGCCATGATGTATGAACATGAGATGCTAGTTGTGACATATCCAAGTCTAGGAAAATAAATCCCTGACTACTGCTGGAGAGTATAGCATTTCTGGCTATTGTAGAGAATTGTGGTTCTTCTACTTCCGTTGGAGATGGTGAACGGAAATGACTGTGCCGAATATTTGTTCTTTGTTGTTTGTGAATATTCTTCCAGGGAGAGACTTTGTTCGAAAATAGCTTTGCGGGGGAACGAATCTTGTTAAGCTCTGTTGAGGATTGAGGTTCTGTATCTAGAGAAACAAACTCTGCTTAGGGAGATAATAATTTATGATGATCCGCTCGCGATCATGCAATTCTGCCGGGGGATATAGATGTCAGGTTTCTAGACGACCCTGGCTAGGGAGATTACTTCACGTTTTGAGAGAACTGATATCAATGCTTTGATTACCTTTACTTTGTGGGGAATACAGATGTTGCAAGGTCGCATGTACTGATGACTGTTCTACAAAGCTGTTTCTGCCCTGGTACCTGCTGGACAGAGCAACTGTCAGGTTTGAAATTTCTTATTTTTTCCCCGGTTTCTAGAATTACGAGTAATTGTCTTTTGTTTCTCTATGTAAATATTTATGAGCAGCGATCATATTTAAATGCATATGTCAAGAATAAATCATTGGACATTTTTTGCAAAACAAAACAGAAAAAGAAAAACTCAAAGTTTCTTATGAAAATGATTTTGTATTGATTTTTTTTGAAGTTGTCCTGTAATAGGCATTTTCCTACAAGGAGGTTGACGTTCTAGTAAGAGAACACCGCTGTAAAAAATAGAAGTTATACAATATTTTGTAAAAAGAAAACAACAATATTCAATAATCCCATTGGGATCCAATTCTTCTATCGTCGTCATGTCTTCAAGCGTCTCATCACTTTGTTGCTTGTTCGAAACTTATTAGTTTGATTGATGTTGTTTGAGCTTAACAATTGATACTGGGGTCAGATTGCAGGATGATCCAATGGGACATAGTGATATGCTTTTCATCCCTAACTTTTGCCTGGACCGCCCTTTCGGGTTTTCAGTCCACCGAGATACCCTTTATTGCCCAAGTCGCCTTTTCAGGTTTTCGACTTATCGGGTGTACATATTTTTTCATTTTCATTCCTTATTTTTGCCCGAACCCTTTTGGTTCGCTGGGAAGCCCTTATTTTTGCCTAGGCCAGTCGACCTAGCGGGTATTTTATCATGCATAGTATCTTTTCACTATGTCCGCATTGACAGGGTGAGGAAGGTCGTCACAGTCCATGGTGGTCAGAATCATGGCTCCACCCGAGAAAATGTTCTTAACCACAAATGGCCCTTCGTATGTGGGGGTCCATTTTCCCCTGGGATCACCTTGCAGTAGTATGATACGCTTGATCACTAGATCCCCGACTTGATATTCTTAACGCCTGACTTTCTTGTTAAAAGCCTTGATCATTCGCTTTTGATACGTATGACCTTGACAGATAGCAGTAAGTCTCTTCTCATCGATTATATTTAGATGATCAAGCCGAGTTTGGATCCAGTCGTCTTCATTCAAACCTGTGTCCTTCATAATCCTTAGAGAAGGAATTTGGACCTCAATGGGTAGGACTTCCTCCATGCCATATACCAGAGAGTAGGGTGTTACCCCTGTCGACGTTCGTGCTAAGGTATGGTACCCATGCAGAGCGAATGGTAGCATCTCATACCAGTCTTTGTATGTCACTGTCATCTTCTATATAATCTTCTTGATGTTCTTGTTAGCTGCTTCAACAGCGCCATTCATCTTTGGCTGGTAGGGAGAAGAGTTATGATGTTATATCTTGAACTACTTATAGATTTCGGTGATCATCGTGTTATTGAGATTCGTACCATTATCGGTGATAATTCTCTCTGGCACACCATACCGACAGACCAGGTTATGCTTGATAAACCGCGCCACAACATTCTTGGTAATAGTAGCAAAGGAGGTCGTCTCAACCAATTTTGTGAAGTAATCGATGGCCACTAGGATGAAGCGATGCGCATTGGAGGCGGTGGGCCTAATTTCTCCGATCATATCAATGCCCCACATTGCAAAGGGCCACGAAGCTGTCAAGACTTTTAAAGGAACCGAAGGCACATGCACTTTATCAACATAAATTTGACACTTATAACAAGTTCGAGAGTGTTGATGACAATCTGCTTCGATAGTGGACCAAAAGTATCCTGGCTGTAGGATCTTCTTAGCCATGGTATGTCCACTGGAATGGGTTACGAAGGTCCCTTCATGTAGATCTGTCATAATCCTCTCTGCTTCGCTCTTGTCTACACACCGCAATAAGGTAGAGTCATGATTGCGCTTGTAGAGGATTCCATTACTGAGGAAGAATTTTGCAGCGAACCTTCTCATAAACTTCTTATCATTGACAGATGCCTCTTCAGGATACTATTGAGCCTCGAGATACTTCTTCACTTCATGAAACCATGGTTTGTCTGCAACCTCTTCAGTATCAATCTCACAGCAGTGCACTGGTTCATCCAACCTTTCAATGGTGATTCGGGGAGCTTCGTTATCCCACCTAACTTTGAACATAGAAAACATGGTAGCTAGCACGTCTGCTAACTGATTCTCCTCTCGTGGGAAATATTCAAAAGTTACCTCCTCAAAGTGTGGGAGCAATTTCAGTACGTACTCTTTATATGGGATGAGATTCGGATGCTTCGTATCTTATTCGCCTTTGATCTGACTTATCACCAAGGCTGAATCCCCGAAGACATTTAGGAACTTGATCCTGAGGTCAATAGCGGCTTTGAGACCCATGATGTAGGCTTCATACTCCGCCATGTTGTTAGTGCAGTTGAAACAGAATCGGGCAGTGAAAGGAGTGTGACAGCCCTCAGGGGATATGATTACAGCGCTAATGTCATTACCAAGTGCGTTCGAGGCTCCAACAAATACCATAGTCCATCGAGATCCTTCTTCGGGTCCTTCATCTGGTCCAGGTTCTTCGTAGTCAGTCACTAGCATAATGTTATCATCCGGGATCTCAAAATTCATGGACTGGTAGTCATCCACGGCCTGATGAGCCAAATGATCAGCCAATACACTCCCTTGATTGCTTTCTGGGTTGTATATTGTATATCGTATTCGGTTAAGATCATCTGCCATGTCGCTATTCTTCCGGAGAGTGTGGGCTTCTCGAAGATGTATTTGATTGGATTCATCTTAGATATCAACAGAGTAGTGTAGGTCAACATATACTATCTCAGTCGGTGAGTAGCCCATCCCAAAGCGCAGAAAGTTTTCTTGAGTAATGAGTATCTTGTCTCACAGTCGGTAAACTTTTTGCTAAGGTAGTGTATTGCGTGCTCTTTTTGACCAGACTCGTCATGCTGCCCCAGCACACACCCCATTTAATTGTCTAGCACCGTTAAGTATAATATTAAATATCTTCCTTCAATCGGAGGCATCATAATTAGAGGTTCTTGAAGATATTCTTTGATCCTTTCGAAAGCAGTCTGGCATTCATCATTCCACTTTACCACTTGATCTTTCTTCAGAAGCTTGAAGGTGGGCTCACAAGTAGCAGTCAGATGTGAAATAAACCTGGTGATATAATTCAAGCGTCCCAAGAAACCTCTAACATCCTTCTCAGTAAGGGGAGTTGGCATCTGTTGTATGGCCTTTACCTTTGCGGGGTCTACCTGAATACCTTTGTCACTGACGATGAAACCCAGAAGCTTACCAGACCTTACCCCGAAGGTGCACTTGTTCGGATTCAATCTCAACTTGTATATTTTCAACCTGTCGAACAACTTTTGTAGATGATCGAGATGTTCCTCTTTGGTTTGAGACCTGGCTATTATGTCGTCAAAATAAACCTCGATCTCATGGTGAATCATATCATGGACCAAAGCGATCATGGCTCGCTGATAGGTTTCCCCAGCATTCTTCAACCCAAAAGGCATCACCTTGTAACAGAAGGTGCCCCACTATGTGACGGAGGTCGTCTTCTCCATGTCTTTAGGAGCCATCTTGATCTGGTTGTAGCCAGAGAAACCATCCATGAAGGAGAAGATTTTATGCTGCGCGGTGTTGTCAACTAGAACATCAATATGGGGAAGCGGGAAGTCATCCTTGGGGCTTGCCCTATTCAGATCTCTGTAATCCACACACATCTGTACCTTTTCGTCCTTCTTAGGTACCGGAACAACGTTAGCAACCCACTGCGGATAGGAGGTGACAGCTAAGAACCCTGCGTCGAACTGCTTCATGACCTCTGCCTTGATCTTCTCTGACATTTCAGGGTGCATACGACGGACCTTCTGTTTAACCGGAGGACAATCCTCTTTAGTTGGAAGACGGTGTACTACGATGTCAGTGTCTAAACCAGGCATGTCTTCATAGGACCAGGCTAAGATCTCAACATAGTCGTGCAACATCTATATCAACCGTTGTTTGATATTACCTTCCAGATTTGCATCGATCTTGACTTCTTTTCTGTCTGTCTCTGTGCCCAATTTTATTATCGCAACTGGCCCTTCATGAGGCTGTATAGCCCTCTCTTCCTGTTGTAATAGTCTAGCCAGTTCTCTAGGCACCTCACAATCATTCTCACCTTCGTCCTCGGCTCGGTTGATCGTATTTTCGAAGTCATAGCTGGTAATAGTAGAATTGTTATCTATGGGATCCAGAGTGGATATGGATCTGCAGTATGATACATGCGTGTGTGTAAGAGCATAGTTGAATTGATAAAGTAAAAACAGAAAAGAAAAACAGAGAGCACAAAATTTATATTCAAAGAACGTCCAATGCTTCATTGATGATATATGAAATGACATATAATAACCCTCACAGATAGAAACATTGTGCCTCGGGTAAGACACAAGGCAAAAAAGTTTTAAAAATTGTTCATTACAAATTCAAAACATAAGTAAGACAATTACTGCGGAATAAAAGAACCTGGAATAAAATCTCTAGATGTCCAATCATTCGGTCTACCGTTGGTAGTCGGCTAGATCCAGCTGTCAATGTCAGGGTCTTCCTCACAGTCTTCAATAGCATTGACTCCACGATTGCTGGTGCGTAGGGGAGGTCCTCCAGCCCGAGCGTGTCGAACAGCCCTTTGAGCCCCTAAAGTAAAGCCAAATCAAATTTGTTAGTTGTGTGAGTAAAGTTAGGGAGCCGTCGGCAATTGGTACACCCACCTTCCTCAACCACTATTCTGGCGTCCTTGAATGAAACCATCTTCAAAGGAAGTTTGGTATTGGTGGTAGTCTCGGTCGACACCAAAATCTGGGGAACCTCTTCAAAGTTTTGACAAGGGGTCTCTATGAATTCCTCGTCCATCTCCACATACCTGAAGGAGTTCAGGTGGCTCACCATGTACTCCTCTTCGCCATGCACAGTGACTATCTTCCCCTTCACCGGATACTTCAACATTTGGTATAGTGTAGAAGTAACAGCCCCAGCTTCATGCATCCAAGGACGACCCAACAAACAAGAGTACGATGGCTTGATGTCCATCATGTAGAAGGTGGACTTAAAATTTTGAGAGCCTATCTTGACAGGGATGTCCACCTCCCCATGCACCATTCTCTTCGACCCTTCAAAAGCACATACCACAATGTTACTGGGCTTTAGGGTCAAGCCTTCATAATCTAGCCGAACGAGAGCCTTCTTAGGAAGCACATTCAGTGAAGACCCAGTATCCACTAGCACATGAGCCATAATAGTGCCCCTTCATTTGATCGAGACATGCAGAGCATCATTGTGTTTTCTCCCTTTCGGAGTTAAGTCAGCATCTGAAAAACCTAGCCCATTGTCAGCAGTCAAGCTGGCCACACAATCTTTAAATTGATCGGCTGAGGTTTCTTGTGGCACATGCGTAGTCTTGAGGAATGCAATCAAATCCTTTGCATGAGCCTCGGAACATAACAACAAAGACAACATTGATATCTTCGAGGGGGTCTGCCCCAACTGCTCGACCCGATTGTAGTCTCTCTTTTTGATTATTTTTAAGATTTCCTCTATCTCTTGCTTAGAGGTTTCTACGATAATCTTTCTAGGGGCCTCCGTCCAGGCAGGCTCACCTATAGCTTCTTTGCCTCGAGTCCCAGATGACTCTACGGCAGGAGTAACAATTGGAGTAAGAACAGGAGTAGCGACAGAAGTATTGGTAGAAACATCAGATGAAATAACAACAGGCTTAGTGACAGTCTTTAGGGAGATCTCAGGAGAGAAAACCCTTCCACTTCTAGTAATCCTACTGGTCCCAAAAATGTTACTGACATCGGGATCACCCTCTTCATTCTTCAGGTCTTGTTTAACTCCATAATAGTAGATATCGGCGCCATAATGCCAAGGGAAAGCTTTATCCGAAGTGTACGGGACGGGACCAAGACAGGTGATTATTAACGGAGCGACTCTCGGAGCAGGTGTAATCCTAACAGGTCTTCTCGAGGATGCCTTGGAAGGATTGGCAGAAATGGTTATGATAGTAACATCTTCAAACGGAACAACAGGAGTCAAAGTTTTCTCGAACAAAATTTCTCTGCTGCCCATCAGGTGCTGGACACCTGTCTTTAGAAGACAGCATCCAGAAGGCAGAGATGAACACATATGGAAACCTTCACCACAACCCGGAAATAGACCGGTCAGCAACAAATTCTTCTTAGCAGTCATAAGGGGAGTAGAAACTTCATCAACTGAGGTCACAAACAGATCGGTGTCAACGGTGTTAAGTCCACGATCGTGCCTAGGCATGGGAGCAGTTATGACATTGGGCTTCTCCAGAGCGTTGAACTCAATCTCCTTGGCTTCAATAAGATCTTGTACTTTATTTCTTAGAGCCCAATAGTCTTGTATCGTGACCAGGACTCTCATAATGGTAGGCACACCAAGCGTTAAGATTGTACCGAGGAGACGTGGTATTAGGATTCTTGGGAGCCTCCTTCTAGGTTGCCAAATTGGATCTCAGCAGATGGGGTAGAACCTCTGTAAATGTCATGTTAATCTGGGTGAACTGCCTTTGTGGTCTTTCCACCCTTTGCTGATTGTTGCATTGTGGGGCAGCCGCAGGCATAGGTATCATTACAGCACTTACCGTTGGACGGTATTCTGTTTTGCTTTGACCTCTCGGACTATAAACAGCACTGGCCTCCTTCTTACCAGTGAAGGGCCTCTTTACTAAACTCGAAGAGGTGTCTTTCTGTATTTTACCGCTCTGGATCCCAGCTTCTACCCTTTCTCCAGTTAATATCAACTCGGTAAAACCAACTGATGAGCTACCGATCAAATGGTTGAAGAATGGACCAGACAACGTCCCCAGAAGCATGTCAACCAACTCCCTGTCAGATAAAGAGGGTTGAACTCTCCCAGCCAAGTCTCTCCACTTCTGCACATAGTCCTTAAAGCCTTCACATGCACCCATGGACATACTCTGGAGTTGAGTACGAGTAGGGGCCAGGTCGGCATTATATTGATACTGCTTGTAAAAAGCAGCAGTCAAATCCTCCCAGTTTCGGACATTGGTTCCCTCCAATTGGTAGAACCATTCGAGCCGAGTCCCTGACAGGCTGTCTTGAAAAAAGTGAACCCACAAGTTTCTATCAGCGGTGTGGGGCTGGATCTTCCTTACATAGGAACGAAGATGAAGCTTTGGGCAAGACACCCCATCATTCTTTGGGAAAACAGGAGCCTTAAATTTCTGCTAGATGACCACTCCCGACACCAATCCCATTTCTTCAAAGTCCAACCCAAGTATTCTCTGGACTTCCATGGTGCTCAGTCGATCCTCTAACTGCTTGTATCTATCCTCAATGGGAGGATATTGCTCATCATTGTAGTTGGTATCATTGTCAGAAACTTCAGGACTGGGGTCCTCTTCCCTTGTCTTCCTCTCTTGATTCTCCCCTTGTTTAGACGAGGAGGTCAGATCGACTGATTTCTTTAGATCCCCCCCAAATGTTCTGCCCATATTAAGGATACCAGCGGGTTTCTTCTTCTCTTTCAGGATGAGGGCCTTCAGATCCTCCTGCCCTTTTTCTAGAGTTATGAACATCTGTTGAAATTGGGCATTTTAAGTCTGAATATCTTTGATGCTTTGTTCAGAAGACATCTTTGCTGAAATAAACAGCAAAGAAGATGAGAAACCTGTAATGGTACATGTTTATGCAATGTTATGGATGGGATGTGTATGCAATGATTTCAAGGACTTTGGAAATTTAAATTTTCAAACCAAAATGAAACAAAGATTTTATTAGTAGAATTCAAGGTACAATTGCCTCTTAGGCGTTAAAATTAAAAATTCTAAAAAATAAAAAATAAAGTTTCCCAAGGATGCTTCCTCTTCGTGTCGAGATAGTCATTAAGGCTTCTTTCCTCATGAAACTGCTTTGTGAACTCTAAAACCTTCTTCTCCTGGGCATAGAACCGGTCCCTATAAGTATCCCACTCCTTCTTCAACTGGATCCAAGACCTCTGTAGTTCTTCAAGATCAGTGGGTATATCTGGATGGAGAACCGTGTAGGGAATATCCCCTTCAGTAATGGGCTCCACAATCACTGGTAAGACGGCTATGTAGGGCATTATAAGTTTCTGAGCGCGAGCTCGTACCCATTAGAGATAAGGTTCCATAGGAATGGAATTCTTCGGCCCCAAAGTCTTGGCGTCAGATATGTTTATCATGCCCAAAGCTCGTATGAACCTCTGGCGATACCCTTGAATATCCCCCTCATAGTTAAATACAATGCCCTGGATAAGTAACTCATGAGGACCATTCTTTCGAGCATAACCAAATTGTCGTAGAGCCAAAAAGGATTGTAAGTTATGCCTCCCTTAATACCAAGTAGTGGGACGTTAGGGAACTCCCCGCAACGGTCAATAATAGAAATATCTCCCACAAATCGGGAATACCAGAGAATATCCGCGTGAGAAAGTGACATTATCCTTTGCGACCAACCCAAACCTTCTTCATTCTTCAGCACTGACTTAGGGAAGTGAGAAATAAACCACCTCGACAGTAATGGCATGCATCACATAAGGACCCCTCTTCTCTTCATGGTACGAGTATGGAGAGCGTGCAAGATATCTCCGAGCAAGGTAGGAACAGGGTTGCGAGAGAGGAAAATCTTGATAGCATTCACATCTATGAGTAAGTCTGGATTAGGGAATAATATTAACCCATAGATTAGAAGGGCCAATACCTCCTCAAAAGCCTGAAAGTCCAAATCATCAAAAAAGAGTTGGGCCCTGTCTATTAGGAACTTGGCTAGAAAACCCTTGACTCCGCTTCTTGTTTCCTAATTGGATATCACGTCGGCTCGTTTTAGATGCAAATCCGAGGCAATGACTTATGGCTTCAGAACCTCTTCTAAACCTGTGAAAGGCACCTGGTCAAGAATGGGTATACTCAACAACTGAGAGAACTCTTACATGGTAGGCACCAATTGAGAGAACTCTTACATGGTAGGCACCAACTGGTCAAGAATGGGTATACTCAAAGAACTGAAAGAGTACACCCATCATCTTTTCATCAAAGCTTGAAGTAACTAGGTTGAGAAGTCGACCATGTCTCTTGGTGAACGCAGAAGTTTTAGGAACCCTCGATACTAGTTCTTTGAGTTGGGGAGGTGTTCTCACAAAGCTGATTCAGATAGTGTTTTTACGAGCGAAAGCCATGACCCTTAAACGTAAAGCAAACAAGTCAAACAAAGAAAATCAAGTAAAGGTGATCTAAACCTAAGGTAACCCCACTTCTAATAGTCCCCAACAGAGTCGCCAGTTATATGATACGGTGGAAGAACTGACTTTTTATTTTTGCGTTTGATCGCAATGTTTTGGATAGCAAGAGTCGCCACCGACTTTTCTTTTATCCAATAAGGAAAGGTGAAGAAGCACAGGAAAGACCTTTAGAGATGTTTTCTAGAGTTCGGGGGGTAGATTATGAAAAAGGAAGGTGTTAGCACCCTTTTCATCTGTAGTTATCTACGGGCTCTTAGTTGCTTGCTAGATCACTTGCTTTTGTTTTGAAATGTGCTTTGTGATATGGGTTTTGAAAGTATTTTAGAAATATGACTTTGTAATGATTCTCGTCTCTATAAGAATACGTACAAAGTGTTGGTTTCGAAAATAGTTCAAAGAGATGTGTTAGTGTATAAAATATTTTTGTTGTGAGCAAGCGAGCAACTTGGAGCGAATCTACCTACTCAAAAGGTTTTAGATGTTATTTTCCTCCTCCTTTAGATTGCTATCTTACCATTGATTTGGTAAGAAGCCCCATCGTTGGATGTGAAGGGATGGGTGCGGGACGTTTTTGTAGAGTCATAGAAGGCAACCCATGGAACGTTTTAGCAATGTCATGTTACGGACTAGATCGTTTATTGAAGGCAACATCGAGGGTCATTGAGGGACTACGATCTTTTATCGAGGGTATTTTGCTAAAACGCCTATGTTCAAGGAACATGAATATTTTTCTGATAGGCAACAAGGTGGGATTACCCTAAGGATTCTAGTGCGCAAGTGTGTTTGATTGCATGCATTTTAGTCTTGATTAGGGTTATCTACTTTTTGATTTCATATCTTGCCATACACATCCTAATTACTAGCATTTTATATTTGGAAAAGCGTTAAATTGCGGAAATATAAAAATCCTACGCTATTACAATATTTTAGGGATGGGGGTACATATTTACAAATGGGGGGTTGCAAGAATTTAAATCTTTTTTAACTATTACAACCATATTGAAATGTACAATGCAAGAGAGAAAAATGACTTGTTTAGAAAATTATTTTTTGTCTTAATGAATTAAGAAAAAGAAATAAATTATTAATAAAAGAAAATATTTTTTATGTCTTTTTTATATTAATAAAAAAGGGAATTAATATTGAAAATGATAAAAAGGAAAATAAATGAAAGATAGAAACATTGTGATGCTGCAAGCAAAACAACAAGGATCAGAAGTTCTGAAGTCAGGCGCGTGATGACTCAGAAAGGAACGTTAGTGGATTCAGAAGTTCTGGATTTATACACTCTAAGGCCCTACAAGAAACGTCAGAGGGAAAGGAAACAAAGGTTCTAGGTGGTATTCACACAGTGAGCCAAAAGTCAGAAGTTTTGTATTCCTCTAAAATAGTGAGTGAACATCGGAAATTTAGTGTGTTGTCAGCGTGTGGAAAATTAGAAATTATGAGTGTTAAAACAGCGAGTGGAAGCATCAGAAGTTCAGTGTGCTTATCAATAAGAAATCCTAGAAGTTTTGTATGTTTGATGTGTAGGTAGAACTCAGATGTTTTATGTTGTGCTAAAACAGTGAGTGAGCATCAGAAGTTCTGTGTGTTAAAACAGTAAGAAAGTCTAGAAGTTATGTGTTAAAATGGTAAAGAGAACTCAGAAGTTCTGCGTGCTTAAACAGTGAGAAAATCCTAGAAATTTTGTGTGTTAAAATGGTGAATGAAAACAGAAGTTATGTGTTACATTTCAACTCTTTCCTCATATTAATCAGCACTTCAGCAATTTATTCAGTCCTTAACAGCAAATTAAGAGGATAAAAGCACAGCAGTTTATAGAAGTTCTAATCCTAATTTTGAGCCAAGCATTAATCAAGAAGTTTTGATCCACCATTTTTTTTTTCTTATGAAATGATATGGACAACATCAACACTATGATATTTACATATTTAATGATGTTCTGAATGAGAATACGCAAAATCAGAAAGACTTACTTTGAATCTGGAGCGTGTGCTTGGAACTTGAATTGCTGCCTTCAAATGTTCTGGAGTCAGCAAGAGCAACGGGAGAGAAAATGCCAAGTTCTTTGATTCAAAGTGAAGAACAAAGGTTTGGTTTTCTGTTTGGGAATTCTGGATTTTTATGAAGGTTTCACAATGTTCTTTTCTCTCTTTTGACAATTTTCTCTCTCAAAAAACCAGTCCCTTGAACGTGTAATGGAGAAAATTATTTATAGATGGGTTTGCTGTAGTTTTGGGAGGTAAAACTAATGGGATTCAAACCTTTTTGGTGTATATTTTAATTTCTTTTTAATCACAGTTTTCGTATGCTAATTTGATGCAAATATGGGATTTGAGAAAGTGCAGGCGTGGACTGGATCAGCAGCTGATTGCAGGACTGTGATATAGCAGGGCAGCAGGTTGCTTAAACGAGGTTTTGGGATTTGGTGATGTCCTGATCACAGAAGATCAGAAACTTAACCTCCATATGCTGAAGAGTCATGTTCTAATTGAAGAACTATGTTCTGAACCATGGTTACAACTTCTGACTGCACTTGCGTGGAGGCTGGCTCAGAAGTTTTGAAGTATCATATTCTCTTAACACTTAGAAATTTTTCTAAATGTTTAGAAATTTGATTTTTTCCAAGTAATTTCTTACTTCTGATTTTTTGATGAACCAATTTCATGTCTTGATGAAATATAATTGTTAAAACTTGATTTGATCTAAAAGTCAAAGTTTTACTTTTCAGTGTGCTTTTGACCATTTTGCCCTTGTGGATAATTTTCTTGAAAAGTTTTAATTCAAGACTTGGAACTTGATAGAAGCAAACCTGAGAGTCCAAGATGATCCTTTGAGAAATGAGAGGGAAAATTTTGGGGTACAACAGCTATACAGCCTCATGAAGAACCAGTTGAGACGATAAACTTGGGCGCAGAAGTGGACAAAAAAGAAGTCAAGATCGGTGCAAATCTGGAAGTTAAGATCAAACAACGGTTGATACAAATGTTGCACGACTACGTTGAGATCTTCGCCTGGTCATATGAAGACATGCCTAGTTTAGACACTGACATCGTGGTACCCCGATTGCCGACTAGAGAGGATTGTCCTCTGGTTAAACATAAGGTCTGCCGTATGCGCCCTGAAATGTCAGAGGAGATCAAAGCAAAGGTTATGAAACAATTCAACGTTAGGTTCTTGGCCATCACCTCATATCGGCAGTGGGTTGTTAACATTGTTCTGGTGCCAAAAAGGGACGATAAGGTACGGATGTGTGTAGACTACAAAGACCTGAACAGGGCAAGCCCCAAGGATGACTTCCTGCTTCCTCACCTTCAGTATCTACAAAATTTGTTTGACAGGTTGAAGACATACAAGTTGAGGCTAAATCCGAACAAGTGCACCTTCGATGTATGGTCTTGTAAACTTTTGGGGTTCATCGTCAGTGACAAGGGTATTCAGGTAGACCCCGCAAAGGTAAAGGCTATACAAGAGATGCCAAATCCTCGCACAGAGAATGAGGTTAGAGGTTTCTTGGGATGCCTAAATTATATCGCCAGGTTCATCTCACATCTAACTGCTACTTGTGAGCCCATCTTCAAGCTTCTGAAGAAAGATCAAGTGGTAAAGTGGAATGAAGAATGCCATACTGCTTTCAAAAGAATCAAGGAATACCTTTAAGAACCACCAATTATGATACCTCCGGTTGAAGGAAGACCTTTGATATTGTACTTAACAGTGCTAGACAATTCAATGGGGTGTGTGTTGGGGCAGCATGACGAGTCTGGTTGAAAAGAGCATGCAATATACTACCTTAGCAAAAAGTTTACCGATTGTGAGACAACATACTCACTGCTAGAGAAAACTTGCTGCACTTTGGCATGGACTTCTCGCCGGCTAAGACAGTATATGTTGACCCACACCACTTTGTTGATATCTAAGATGGATCCAATCAAATACATCTTTGAGAAGCTCGCTCTCTCCGAAAGAATAGCGAGGTGGAAGATGATCTTAACTGAATACGATATACAATATACAACCCAGAAAGCAATCAAGGGAAGTATATTGGATGATCATTTGGCTCATCAGGCCGTGGATGACTACCAGTCCATAAATTTTGAGTTCCCGGACGAGAATATCATGCTAGTGACTGATTATGAAGAACCTGGACCGGATGAAGGATCCGAGGAGGGATCCCGATGGAGTATGGTCTTTGACGGAACTTCGAATGCACTCGGTAATTGCATTGGTGCCGTAATCATATCTTCTGAGGGCTGTCACACTCCTTTCACTGCCCGACTATGTTTCAACTACACTAAAAATATGGCGGAGTATAAAGCCTGCATCATGGGTCTCAAAGTTGTTATCGACCTCAGGATCAAGTTCTTAAAAGTCTTCAGGGATTCAGCTTTAGTGATAAGTCATATCAAAGGTGAATGGGATACGAAACATCCAAATCTCATCACATACAAAGAGCATATGATAACATTTATCCCACACTTTGAGGAGGTAACCTTTGAACATTTCCCATGAGAGTAGAATCAGTTAGCGGATGCGCTAGCTACCATGTCTTCTATGTTCAAAGTCAGGTGGGACAACGAAGCTCCTCAGATCATCATTGATCGGTTGAAGAAGTACCTCGAGACTCAAGAGTATCCCGAAGAGGCATCTGTCAACGATAAGAAGTTTATGAGAAGGTTCGCTGCAAAATTGTTCCTCAGTAATGGAATCCTCTACAAGCACAACCATGACTCTACCTAACTGCGGTGTGTAGACAAGAGCGAAGCAGAGAGGATTATGACAGATCTACATGAAGGTACCTTCGAAACCCATTCTAGTGGACATACCATGGCTAAAAAGATCCTACGGGAAGGATACTACTGGTCCATTATGGAAGAAGATTGTTATCAGCATTCCTGAACATGTCATAAGTGCCAAATCTATGCCGATAAGGTGCATGTGCCTCTGGTTCCTTTGAATGTCTTGACAGCTCCATGGCCCTTTGCAATGTGGGGAATTGACATGATCGGAGAAATCAGGCCTACCGCTTCCAATGGGCATCGCTTCATCCTGGTTGCTATCGATAACTTCACAACGTGGGTTGAAGCTGCCTCTTTTGCTACTGTAACCAAGAACGTGGTGGCGCGGTTTATCACTCATAACCTGATTTGTCGGTACGGTGTTCCAGAGAGAATTATCACGGACAATGGTACGAATCTCAATAATACGATGATCACCAAACTCTATGAGCAATTCAAGATACAGCATCATAACTCTTCTCCCTACCGGCCGAAGATGAATGGCGTTGTTGAAGCGGCTAACAAGAACATCAAAAAGATCATACAGAAGATGACAGTGACATAAAAATACTGGCATGAGATGTTAACATTCGCTCTTCATGGGTACCGTACCTCAGCACGGACATCGACAGGGGCAACTCCTTACACTATGGTATATGGCATGGAGGCAGTCCTACCCGTTGAGGTCCAGATTCCTTCTTTAAGGATTTTGAAAGATGAGGGTTTGAACGAAGACGACTGGATCCAGACTCGACTTGATCAACTAAATATGATCGACGGAAAGAGACTTACTACTGTCTTCCATGGTCAGACGTATCAAAAGAGGATGATCAAGGCTTTCAACAAAAAAGTCAGACGTCAAGAGTATCAAGTCAGGGATCTGGTAATGAAGCGCATCATACTGCTGCAAGGTGATCCTAGGGGCAAATGGACTCCCACCTACGAAGGGCCATTTGTGATTAAAAACATTTTCTCGGGTGGAGCCATGATTCTAACCACCATGGACGGTGACGACCTTCCTCACCCTGTCAATGCAGACATAGTGAAAAGATACTACGCATGATAAAAGACTCGCTAGGTTGACTGCCCTAGGCAAAAATAAGGGCTTCCCGGCGAACCAAAAGGGTTCGGGCAAAAAATAAGGGATGAAAATGAAAAAAATATGTACACCCAATAAGTTGAAAACCTGAAAAGGCGGCTTGGGCAAAAAAGGGTATCCCGGTGGACTGAAAACCTGAAAGGGCAGTCGAGGAAAAAGTTAGGGATGAAAAGCGTATCACTATGTCCCATTGGATCACCTTGCGATCAGACCTCAGTATCGACTGTCAAACTCAAACGGCACCAATCAATCTAATCAGCTTCTGACAAGCAACAAAGTGATGAGACGCTCGAAGACATAACGGCATTAGCAGAATTGAAACTCAATGGGATTGTTGTACATAGCTGTTTTCTTTTACACAATATTGTATAGTTTCTATTTTTATGGCAATGTTTCTCTTACTAGAGCGTCCGCCTCTTTGTACAAAAACGCCTATTATAGGCCAACTTCGAAAATCAATGCAAATCATTTTTACAAAAAAAAACTATGTGTTTTTCCTTTTTTGTTTTGTCTTGCAAGAACGGCCAATGGTTTATTCTTGACATATGCATTTGAATATGATCACTACTCACAAATGTTTTCATAAGAAACGAAAAGACAAATTGCTCGGGACAAAAACAAGAAATGTCAAAACCCGAAAGTCACTCTGTCCAGTAGGTACCGAGGCATAGACAACTTTGAAACATAATCATCAGTACCCACGACCTCGTGACATCTACACTCCCCACAGAGTGAAAGCAATCAAGGCATTGACATCAGCTTTCCCAAAACAGGAGGTAATCTCCCCAACCAGGGTCTTTAAAGAATCTGAAATCTATATACCCCAGCAAAATCTCGTAATCGCGAGCGGGGCATAAAACTTGTCTCCCGAGCAGAAGTTTATTCCTCTAAATATGGAAACTCAATCCTCGACAGAGTTTATCCCTCCAGCTACAGAAGTTCATCCTCCAACAGAGTTTCTTTTTTTCCCCCGCAGAGTTATTCTAAAAGTAGAGTCTCTCCACGGCAGAATATCTATAAACAAGGAGCAAATCTCAAGCATGGTAATCTTTGTTCACCATCCCCAGCGAAAGTTGAAGAACCATGTTTTTCCACAACAGTCAGGGATTTATTTTCCCAGACTCAGATATGTCAGAATAGCATCTCATGTTCATACATCATGACATGCCCACACATATCGCATACAACATAATCTCATTATTTTGAGAACATCACCCAACCATGCATTTCATGCATCACACATAATTAACCCTATTATCTTTTTAGGAAAGACAATTATAACCAACAATTCCAGCAGTTGGGCATGTCACATCTGCAGATAACTTATGGAAAATCAGTTCTCGAATTCAAAGGGGTCATCTAATCTACATGATCAAATGAAATAGCCCTACTACCCAGGCTTTCATTCCGAAGTAACCATACTATCCAGGTTCCTTCTCATAGCCCTAATATTCAGGATTTCATTTTGAGGTAACCCTACTATCCAGGTTACTTCTCATAGCCCTACTATCTAGGCTTTCATTTTGAGGTAACCCTACTATCCAGGTTCCTTCTCATAACCCTACTATCTAGGCTTTTATTTCGAGGTAACCCTACTATCCAGGTTCCTTCTCATAGCCCTATTATCTAGGCTTTCATTTCGAGGTAACCCTACTATCCAGGTTCCTTCTCATAGCCCTATTATCCAGGCTTTCAATTTTGAGGTATCCCTACTATCCAGGTTCCTTCTCATAGCCCTACTATCCAGGATTTCATTTCGAGGTAATCCTACTATCCAGGTTCCCTCTCATAGCCCTACTATCCAGGCTTTCATTTCGAGGTAACCCTACTATACAAGTTCCTTCTTATAGCCCTACTACCCAGGCTTTCATTCTGAAGTAACCGTACTATCCAAGTTCCTACTCATAGCCCTACTATCCAGGCTTTCATTTCTAGGTAACCCTACTATCCAGGTTCCTTCTCATAGCTCTACTATCCAAGCTTTCATTTCGAGGTAACCCTACTATCTAGGTTCCTTCTCATAGCCCTACTATCCAGGCTTTCATTTCGAGGTAACCCTACTATGCAGGTTCCTACTTATAGCCCTACTATCCAGGCTTTCATTTTGAGGTAACCCTACTATCCAGTTTCCTTCTCATAGCCCTACTACCCAGGCTTTCATTCCAAAGTAACCCTACTAACCAGGTTCCTTCTCATAGACCTACTACCCAGGCTTTCCTTTCGAAGCAACCCTACTATCCAAGTTCTTTCTCCCTTATCTCTAGACAACAGTTTACAACACTGTAAGACCTGGACCCGACCAGATACGGTCGATTTCACATTTCCCCAGTCAAAGTCAAACTTAGACTTGGTCTAATTTCTGTTAACAATCACCTTCGAATGGAATATTTAATTCCAACTCCAACAAATTTCCATTATCTCTCCAAATGGCATCTTTAAGCCCATTCCCTAGGCAAACAACAACCACATCATCGAGTGCAAATTTATGGGTACTCTAGTGTTCAATCATCTTCCACTTTCAAGGTACGAACGACAAACATGACGATCTCACTTTTCAAGTTTAAGAAGATTGAACAGGGGCAGTTGTTGTACCCCAAAATTTTCCCTCCCATTTTTATTCAAGATACTATCCAAGGTCTTCTCGAATACTCAATTTGGCTCAGAAGTTTGATCAGACAGATTCTCTTCCTAGGCAGTAAGTCAATAATTAAGGTTTGACGTTTCTCAAAGAAAATTGATTCTTCAAGGTTTCTAATGGTCTCCATAGATCTTAATGTCTCCTCAAGGGTGTTCATGCCGAGTTTCAAACCTCACATTGCAAGTTTGCTCAGTCAATGGTTCAGACGACTGAAAATGACTCCATTGACCTAAAAATCTACCTTTTGTGAGAGCAAATTCAAGCGATTGTAACTTCTTCATTATTCGATATTTTTGAGCGGTTCTTCTTGTGTATGAATCTCATCAATGTCATCTCCAATTTCTCTTCATAAATCAAGAGTTGATTACATGTAGAAGATCACCAAAATTTGAATGCGTTAGAAGTCGCATCATGGATTTTGACCTAATCGTAAGTAACTGTCGTCTGATTTCTAATAATTGTGATTTCCTCAAATTACAAGATCTTGAGATGATTATTTCTGCATATGGTCATAAGTGATGTCGCTCACGAGTTTATCTTCAAAGATCGAAAGAAAATTGCATTGGGAAGACTTTGAAAGTTATCAAGTAGTCGCAAGTCATTTGTTTGATTTCGAATATTCTTAACCACAATTTGTTTTCCTAAGGACTATGTTTCTCATGTTGAAGTTTGTTAATACTACAATATTGGTGAATGTTCTTAAAGCATGTTCGTTTGGGAATGAAGTTCTGTTCTAATCGAGAATGGCGTGCGAGTTCATTTTGAGTACAAATATGATTTGAACTAGAGGTGAAGATTAAGACTGTCATTTAGATAACCAATTGTTTTGGGTTCGAGTAAACCAAGTGGAATTGAATTCTTAAGCATTGTTTTGTTCAAGAATTTGACTGGAAGTTTAAAAGGTAAGGCGCAGGGTTTCATTTGAAATACAAATTACAAGGGTGTTGGATTTTCTTGAAGTTCAAGTTACGAAGCAACATACATGTTCAAATCATGCAAGTAGGGAATTTCATTTTCATCAAGATTCAAGAATGATTTTCATAAAATAAATTCCTAATTCATAAAATTCACTCAAGTTATGTGTTCATTACATTTTTGGGATAAGTTACAATTTTTGTTTACAAAGAAAAAAAAGAATTAAATGTTACTTCTTTAATTTTTTGTTGCTTCCTCTTCAAGAAACTCGTCCACACTCTTTGCTAGCCATGGCCTTTTCATCTCTCAACTTCGCGTTCGCCGTCCAATTATCATGTTCATGAAATAAGAAAAAAAGAAAGTTAGAAAGCATGTGAAAATTCAATAATTAATTGTTAAAACAAGTTTGAATACTCATCATTAGGGTTTGTATGTGGAATCAGATTTAAAGGTTGTTTATTTTAATCATAGCCCATCTTCTCCTATTTTGCAAATCACAAGGTTTAGGCCTTGGTTCACAAAAAGGAAAAAGAAAATTTGCAAACATTTTCTATTGCAAAATAGCATAAAGCCCAAGGCTGTCCAACAACAAACAAGTATAGAAGCAGGCAACAAAGACAACAAAATGTGCGAATAAATAAAACAGGGCAAGCAAGCAAGGTCAAACAACAAGGGTAGGTTGCAATGCAGCAGAGCAGGTTGTCCAAAACATGCAACAAATATAGCAGTAGGCAGCAAAGACAACATAATATGCAAACAAATAAAACAAGTCAAGCAAGCAAGGGCATGCTGCAATGCAGCAGAGTAAGCCACATCATAACTTGCAACAAAATGTTACAGCAGTACCAAGAAGGCAGCAACAGGTAAAAACAAATCGGAGCAAGGAAATAGCAGGCTAGCATGCTCAACACACCACCTTACATCATCATGTTCCTTAAATCATACAAAACCTTCATAAACTTTTGAATAAAAGAAAGTTTGCTTTACATCATTGAAAGATGAGAGAGGAAAAGATATCACCTGCATTGCTGCCCATTGCAGACTAAAAATCTGCTCCAACTACAAAAACAGCCCCACAAACCAATACATGCCAAAACCTGTTCCAATCCTACAAAACAGTTTCACCAAATAGGAAAATACAAAACCTGCTACTCAAATGATCAAAGTCAGCTTTCCAAATATGTTCAAAATCTCAACAGTTTCCCTCCAATTACATCCCTTATCTCACTACAAAGCCACTATTTTCGTAAAAAAACAGGAGGAGAGAACATTTTGAAAGCACAAAAACCACACCAGAAAAACCAATAATATAAAAAAGAATGAGCAAAAACCAGCAAAGATACAAACCAAGCCAGCATACACAAGAAACCAAAAAAAAACCAAAGACCTCCAACCCTTCAAGACAGATTCAGTCTTCCATCCTCTACATCAAAATAACCTAGAATACACATTGAACTTTTTTTATCTCATTCATAAACACCATAAATCACAGAAGAAATCACAAAGTATTCAGATAGAGAGAGAGAGAAATAAAGAAAAGCTCACCATACTCCGTAACAACAATCAATAACCTATGTAAGTCTCCCTCTCTTTCCTCATAAACATGATTTTTATTTTGTTACTTTACTGTCATTTGCATAAACACTCTGTTAAACAAAAAACAAACACAGAAAAATTACATAGTGTACTAAAAAAAAGGATTGAAACTTACCAAGAAAAAGTTCCAAAGTTTATCTGCATAACTGCAATATGTAGTCTCTTCAACCATCACCTATAGAAAATTTAACCAAAAACACTTCACTAAAATGCTAAGAACTTACTCTCTCCACTGTAATCGCTCTGTCTTCTCTTGCTACCAAAACCCAACTGCTATACAACTTCATCCTTCATCTTAGAACGCATACATCACAGTAACATCATCTACTACCATCTCTACAACGTTCAATCCATGATGACCCTTACACCATAAATCTCTAAACCGTTAGCCCCCTCTACACCGTAATAACTTCACCACCGGAAACCATCCATACCATCGATCGGTTTCAGATCGGAGAAAACAAGAGAGAAAGAGGGTTACTGTGATATCGATTGAGTTTACAGATAGAGACGATGATAAAGAGGGAGAGGAAGTAATTGTTAGGTTTCACATAGTTTTTTTCTCCTTTTACAATAAAGAATAAAAGTGAATAAGAACAGTTGATATTTAGTTGTTTAATTTTGTTTTCCCTTTCCAAGACTAAACCAACGGCGCCTTCTGGCTCTTTAGGGTTTCAAAGCCCTTTCCCTCTCCCTTCCAGAACCGAGTTTGGGCCTTTTCTATTTTGCCCAACCCAATTTTTAAGCTTTAATTCATATATTAGCAAAGGTAATTAAATAAACAAATGAGTGAATGGTGTCGTTGGTTAAGAAGTGATGCTTTGGAGGAGAAGTCCCGGGTTTGAGACCCCCCTGGGACGTTTTCCTTTTCTTTTCTGAGTTTAGTATTTTCTTTTTGGAAAATAAAAAAAAACTACTGGGCTTTACAATTCTTTTCTAGCCCATCCAGATTTCTACCTCACACACCCATATCCAGTTTAACACCAGCCTTCTACTTTGTTTTGTTAGTTTTGATTTAATTTGTTTTATTTTAATAAATCATGAAGTTTTGTTAGATATTTTTTATAACTTAGTTCTAATTTTTAATTTAAGGAAAATTGTAAATCATTTTATTAATTAACTTTTTTTCTTTAGTCTTAATTTGTTTGTTTGATTTCTTCATAATAAAAAATACTAAAAGAGAAAAAATATACATTTGATTTAATTTATTTAGTTAATTATTTTCTTTAATAGAATAGAATTTTATTTTTCTTTCTAAACTTTTCAAGCAAAATACCATAAAATTTATTTCCATATTTTGTTAATTAATTTTGCTTCATAAATTTGTCATAATTTTCGATTAATTTCTCGATTCGATTTGGTTGTATTGTTTGCCTATTTGGACTTTTAATCGCATTAATCCATCCCCATTTATAAATTTGTACCCCCATTCTCGAAATCTCTATAATAGCGTAGAATTTTAAATTTTCGCAATTTACTATTTTCTTTATACTGTATAGTAATAGGCGTGCACGGAAAGATTCAAAATCAATCGCTAGATAACCTAATTTCAAAGACAACTTAACTTGAATAAAACACACTTTTTCACACGCGCACCCCGAGGGTAACCTCGCTCGTTGCCTCGGAAACACAGTCATGTCCCTCGAATATGGGACGCTTTAGCAAAGAACCTTCGATAAAAAAGATCGTAGTCCCTCGATGTCCCTCGATGTTGCCTTCGATAAAACGATCTAGTCCCTTACAAAAAATTGTTAAAGCGTCTCACAAGTTGTCTCCTATGACTGTACAAACATCCCGTTCCTGTCTCTTCAAATCCAACGATGGGGCTTCTTATCAAATCAATGGTAATATAGAAACATATAAATGAGGAGGAAAAGAACATTAGACATTTTGAGTAGGTAGGATGCTCATAGTTGCTCGCTTGCTCACAACAAAAACATTTTACACACCAAAACTTTCATTTGAAACATTTTCAAAAGATAAAGCTCTTTGTACGCATTCTTATAGAGATGAGAATCATTACAAAGGAACTTTTCAAAATCACTTTCAAAAACATCTTCCACAAACACCTCTTTGAACTATTTTCAAAACCAACACTTTGTACGCGTTCTTATAGAAATGAGAACCATTACAAAGACATTTTCAAAATACTTTCAAAACTCACAACACAAAAGCATAATTTTCAAACAAAGCAAGTGATCTAGCGAGAAACTAAGATCCCATGGAAAACCATGGATGAAAAGGGTGCCAACACCTTCCCTTTTCATAATCTACCCCCCGAACTCAAGAAAACATCTCTAAAGGTCTTTCCTGTTCTTTTCAGCCTTTCCTTATTGGATAAAAGAAAAGTCGGTGGCGACTCTTGCTATCCACACAATTGCGATAAAATGCAAAACACCCAAGTCGGTTCTCCCACCGCGTTACAATATTCAATGCTTCTAATAGAAATTCCATTTGAAGTTCTTAACAATATGCATATGTGACTGGTACACATTTTATTTTACAAAATGATATCTCCAATATCCCTAGCTTCTTAGAAACCCATGATATTGAATTATCTTCAATCCTGAACAAGTATCATGTTGTACTTTTCATGTGATCTTAGTCACCTCCCCAATCTAAATCAGAGTAACTATATTCACTTTCCTTCTTGCTAGTGGTATCTAGGATTGATATGAACACACCATGATCTGTTGTGCCTCTAATGTAACTAATATGTTACATGCTTTAGGCTTCTCCATGAAACTACTTACCAATAAAACACTTTGCTAAATGTATAGTCTTGTATTATATAAATACCTTAGTGAGATAATGGTTTACTACTATAGGGTTCCATCTACGAGCTTTTCATTGTTTCCTTCTTCGAATATTTGCTTGTTTCTATAGGAATTATTTCTGAATCGTAATTTCTCATTTTCTATTGTTTTTAAGACGTCTTTAGCATATTTTTTCTAATGCAAGAAAACTCCACTTCTTGTATTCATAAGCTACATTCCTAAGAAGTCCACCAAGGAGAAACATTTTCAATACTTACTGCCGAATCAAGTGATTCAAGTTATATATGGAGTAGGTTAGATTTATTTTTTCCCTAATACATTATAACTCATTGTGATCGGTGGAAATAGAACTGACTGTTTGAAATGCTGGTTCGCGAAATGTCGCGGTAAGCAAGAGTCGCCACCGTCTTTTATGTTCTCCAACAAGGAAAGGACAAAAGCACAGCAAAATTCCTTTTCGAGAATGTTTCTCGGTTTGGGAGGTAGATTTATAGAAAGGGAAGGTGTTAGCACCCTTTCCATCTGTGGTTATCCACGGGCTCTTAGGTACTTGCTCTTATGTTTTCAAAAATTGTTTGCTTTTCAAGGGTGTGTGGGTTTTGAAAAAAGTTTCGTTTGAAAAATTTCTAAGTAACTCTTGTATCTGTCCTCAAGAGTGTATGAAATATTTGTTTGAAAACCTTTTGAAAGTGTAGGTGCAAAAAGATGTTTTTGTTTTTTGAGAGAGAGCAAGTACCCAGGAGAAATCTACCTACTCTAAGGAATTAGGCTGTGTAAGAGTCCTTTAGATAGTGTTATCCCACCATTGAGAGGTAGGTAGCACCGTCGTTGGAGTTATTCGGGTCAATTCGATTATTAGGGACATGTGTGGTCACCAAAGCAATAGTAGGACACCTTAGTGGTAACCCTAATGTCCTAGATCCTTTTTTATCCGAGGCAACCGTTTCGAGGCAACTGGATCTTTAGACAGGATGGCGACCTCTAAGACACCCTATACTTGATGACCACGTCGAGGCAACCAGTGAGGCGTACCCTAAGAGTGGCATGTGCATGTGTGTTGTTTTTCAGTTAAGGTTATCTTGTACATGTTATTTGTGAGCTACGGATTGATTTTATTTGTCATACAAGTCTTTCATGCATATTAACAGTTAAGAATGCGGAAAATAAAGTGCGGAAATATGAATCTACGCTATTATAAGGCGCGGGTCTATACATCGCCAAAAACATAACCCGTTTGGAAATAAATGCGAGAAAAGTAAAGAAAGCGGTAAAGATCCTAATTAACTATTACATCCTCTGAGCAGATACATAAATAATCAAAATAAGAATAATGTGCGAAAGAAATTAAATCAAGGACGTCCTTAGGGTTTTGACCCTTTTTTTGCAATTAATTGAAAATTAAGCTTAATTATTTATTAATTAATTATTTACAAGAAAAAATGTTTTTGTGTTTTTTATGTTTTTAATGAAATAAAGTAAGAAAAGAAATTAAAGGTGTCAAAAAAACCTAAGTCTAATTCATTTTTATTTATTGTAAAAAAAAAGATCAAAATTAAACCTAATTAATAAGAAGACTAAATTAATTAATTTGCATTTATTTACAAAATAAGTTAATAAATAATAAAAAATGTTTTTTTTTTTTGGTTTTCTGAATTTTATGGTGAAAAAATGTTAATTAATTTGCTGGTTAATAATTAAATAAAAAAAATAAAAAATAAATAAAGTAAATGAATGAAAGAAAAAATAAAAAAAATATAAGATGCAAACCCAAGCGGGTTTGGGCCAGATTTGAAGGTGTATTTAGAATCTGAGGCCCAAGAAGCCACCAAGCCACGTTGACTTTCTTGCTCAAGTGCCTGTTGGTTGACTGGAGAATATGGTGTGCTTCCATCCTGACCCTTGGATTGCCACCTGAAGACACATGGCGTGTGGATGTTGGAAGTCCATGGTGGACGTATCCTGGAAAGCTGCACTTGAATAAGCATAAGAAAATGATAACAAGAATTGTGGGGGACCTGGGATTCGAACCCAGGTCCCAATGCTTATGGCACGCGTTCTCAACCAACCCAACCACCTGCTTGAATTGTTAATAGAATAATAATTAATTATAATATATAAAAATCAACACCCACGCTGGGAAAAGCAAAACACGCGCGCTGATTATTTGAATGGACCACTCCCAGGCTTCCACGTCCTTCGTCTTCTTCCTTTTGCCTGTAACAAAAAATCAAATAGCGGGAGTTTTTAACCCCCACAACCTGCATCCACAGAAAATAGCGAATAGGCATACGCTAAATATAAATTCATCGCGAGGGTTGGGTTTGATTCGTCTGGCCTTGACGAATTCAACCATATGCGTTATGAGGCCTAATTTTTCTTGTGCTGGAAATCCCCAAATTGAAAGCTATGAAAACCTAGAATTCGTCAATGGTAATTTTCGTTTCAGGGCACCATAACGCAATTCACCTATACCATCAGCTTCAGAAGGGTGTTAGCAATGTAAAGCAATGATCATAACATGTTAATGATGCATAAATATTGAATTACGATTAAGGAAAAAATAATCAAACCGTGTGACTGTTTCTTGGGATTCCTTGAGTGTTAGCGCTTGATTTTGATTGCAATGCGTTCCTGGGAATGCTAGCAAGGTATTAGAATCCTTAAATTGCTTTGAAAATGCCTGTGAGTGAGAAAACAGCTTTCACTTTTTCCTTGGATTTTTTGAATATGGTTTGGCCGTTTGTGCAGTGCTTGGGTCGTGTATTAGGTATGCAATTCTTGCTTATGTATGTGTGAATGAAATTAGGTCAGCAGCTGGGCTTGTATCCTTGTGCATTTAAGTTTGGGATTCTTGTTGACCACCATTAAAGAACCTTCCATTTTTGGTTCAAAATCAAGATTTTTGCACCAAAAGGCTTGGCACGAAATTGTTAGCTGGCACATGACACATAAAAGTTATTCAAATCACCAAGATGCCATTCCATTAATTTTTTGATTTTATTTGAATTATTATGGATTTAAAATGAATTAAATCAATAAAAATTAAATAAAATGGAAAAATAAATGTTTGATCTTGAAATTAATCATGGGACACGTGTATGGCATGACAAGGCTGAATCAAGTGGAATAAAGTGGGCCCTTTTGTCAAAAATTGAAGTTTTAAGGATAGTTGACTTTTGCCATTTCACAAAAATTTCCCAACTTCTCCAATGCATATCTTGCTCAATTTTGATCATATGAACATGTTCTTGGACATTTTGGAAAGGTCTTGAAGTCTTTTAACCAATGCCTTTGGTCCCATGTCATTTGGATTTACCAATCTCAAGTTATGTTCTTTGACTTAAAATGCCTTTTTGTTGACTTTTGAAAATGACCTATAATGTAGAAATTGATAACTTTTTGTGAGAGCATTTCTTGGACTTGGAATGTGAAGATGAGTTGTAGGAAATGTCATCCCCTTAAAATTGAGCATTGGATGGCATTTTTATGATGAACCATGAAAAAGTTATGCCTTGGTCAAGTTACAGTTGACTTTTCAGTTGTCCAAAAATAAAAACTTTTGCATCTTGATGATTTTTGAGCCATACTTGAGGAATCATGATCAAGACTTGATCAAATGATGATTGTGGCTTCAAAATAAGATGTTGACCAAAAATTTTGACTTTTGACTGTAAAATGACCATTTTACCCCTGCAGTTGATTGTGAACCAAATAGGGCTTTTGACTGTGCAATTGGACCCTGTGAGTCTTGAGACTTGATATGTAGATGCTTGACAATGTATATAGGCACATGGGACTTGATTGGACCAAAGAAAACCACAAATTCCTTGCAAGAACCAAAACCCTAATTTTGACTGTGTTAGGAGGCAATTGGACTGTGCAACCCTTGAGGAATCTTGAAGAATATGGGAGGGAAAATTTTAGGGTACAACAGTTGCCCCTGTTCAATCTTCTTAAACCTGAGGATGTAGATTGGCTTGCGTTCCTTTCGTGATCCGAAGGTGGAAGATGATTGAACACTAAAGTGCCCAGAAATTTGCACTCGCATAGTGGAGTATCAGCAGTGTGATGGCGGGAATGAGCTTACAGATGCCATTTGGAGATATGATGGATGGGAGGATGGGCTTATAGATGCCATCTGAAGATGTGACAGAACCTTGTCGGGAATGGGCTTATAGATGCCATTTGGAAATGATGGATAGGAGGATGGGCTTATAGATGCCATCTGGAAATGTAATGGATAGTTGTGGAGATGGGCTTAAAGATGCCATTCGGGGGTGACGATCGCGTAAGAGATTCCTTAGCAAGAACTTGCGTACTTTGAGAAAGGAAGATGGTTTCCTGGCTTGCTACAGGGGTTGATCTTCAAACTCTTCATGCATATATGCCCTGGCTAGATACAGGTATCGAATCTAGAATCAATCGCTCACAGATATGCCCTGGCTAGATACAGGTGTCGAATCTGGAATTAGTCGTCTACAGATATGCATTGGCTGGATACAGGAATCGAATCTCTAAACTCTTCATGCAGATATGCCCTGGCCAGATACATGTATCGAATCTACAATCAATTACTCACAGATATGCCCTGGCTAGATACATGTATCGAATCTACAATCAGTTACTCACAGATATGCCCTGGCTAGATACAGGTATCGAATCTGGAATTAGTCATCTACAGATGTGCCCTGGATGGATACAGGAATCGAATCTCTAAACTCTTCATGCAGACATGCCCTGGCTGAATACAGGTATCGAATCTACAATCAGTTACTCACAGATATGCCCTGGCTAGATACAGGAATCAAATTTGGAATTGGTCGTCTACAGATATACCCTGGCTGGATACAGGAATCGAATCTCTAAACTCTTCATGCAGACATGCCCTGGCTTGATACAGGTGTCGAATCTACAATCAGTTACTCACAGATATGCCCTGGCTAGATACAGGAATCGAATCTGGAATTGGTCGTCTACAGATATGCCCTGGCTGGATACAGGAATCGAATCTCTAAACTCTTCATGCAGACATGCCCTGGCTAGATACAGGTGTCTAATCTACAATCAGTTACTCACAGATATGCCCTGGCTAGATACAGGAATCGAATCTGGAATTAGTCGTCTACAGATATGCCCTGGCTGGATACAGGAATCGAATCTCTAAACTCTTCATGCAGATATGCCCTGGCTAGATACTGGTATCGAATCTAAAATCAGTCACTCACAGATATGCCCTGGCTAGATACAGGTATCGAATCTGGAATTACGACAGTTGATAGTAATCATCTTTGGATTGACCTTTTTCCTGAAAAGGCAAAACATCAGTTGTGTGCAATATCATGATGTATGAAATGCATGATGTCATTATGTTCTCAAAAATAAATGAGATCGTGTCGTATGCACTTTATCATGTACGTAAGCAGGATGTATGAAATGTGAAATGTCTATGAATGTATTTTCGTCTAGGAAAATAAATCCTTGACGAATGCCGGGAAGTTGAATCCTGGGCTGATGTTGAAGAGTAGAGTTCTTCATTTCCGCTAGGGATGGTGATTGCAAGAATAAACCGGTAGGAGAAGATGACTCTGTTGGGGAATAAACTTGATGAAGAGATTACTCTGCGGGGAAATTACTCTGTGGGAAGAGATACTTCGTTGATATTTGATGATAACTCCACTGGGGATACCGTTGATAAACTTTGTTGGAGGATTTTGTTGATGAACTCCGCTGGGGGATAGGAAGACCTTCGCCGAGGACGATCTTTCCATGGTATTTAGCTGAGGATAACCCAGGTATAAGCTCTGGTGGGGAATAACTTTTGAATATGGTCAGGGAGAGACGTATGTACTCTGCAGGTGATAAGCTTCCAGAATCTACTGAGGATAAGCTTCCAGAATCTACTGGGGAGGACTGATTCAACTCTCTTGGGGAGACTTTAGACTGTACTAGGGAATGGCTCCACTGGGGTGTCTGGTATTCCGCCGGGGAACAATCTTATATTAAGACTGTCGGGGATGCTTGCTTAGGAACATCTGCATACTCCGCTGGGGAATGTTGAGATTTATTGGGGATTCCCAACTTCCTTAGGGCTGACAGTAGACTAACTCTGCTTGGGGAGAGTGTTGTTGACTTGCTGGAGAATACTGTGCCTTTTCGGGGCTGATGGGAGACCAACTCTGCTTGGGAGAGTATTGCTGATTCTGGTCTTACCCTGCGGGGGGTGGAGGTATCTTGGTTACGTTCTTCAGCCGAACCTACCTTGGTACCTTGGTGGACAGAGCAACTAGACCGCTTGGACAATTCTTGTTACCCTTGTTTCTAATATCACCTGTAATTAATCCTTTGTTTCGTATGCAAATATTTATGATCAGCAATTAATGTCAAATGCATATATCAAAAATGAACATTGGACGTTCTTTGCAAAACAAAACAGATAAAGGAAAAACAATTTGCAATTTGTCTGGAAAAGATGGATTTGTATTAATTTTGAAGTTTGCCTGTAAATAGGCGTTTTGTGTACAAGAGGCTGACGTCCTAGTAAGAGAACGCCGCCGAACAACATAGAGTTTATACAATTTTGTGAAAAGGAAACAAAACATCTATGTGAAAAATAATCCCACTGGGTTCCAACTCTGCTATCGCCTTTATGTCTTCAAGCGTCTCATCACTTTGCTGCTTAGTTGAAGATGAAGCTGATTGATTGGTGTCGTCTGAGCTTGGTAGTTGATGCCGAATTCTGGATGCAAGGTGATCCAATGAGACATAGTATTACGCTTTAATCCCTAACTTTTTCCTGGACCGCCCTTTTGGGTTTTCAGCCCACCGGGATACCCATTTTTGCCCAAGCCGCCTTTTCAGGTTTTCGACTTGTCGGGTGTACAGATTTTTTTCATTTCATCCCTTATTTTTGCCTGAACCCTTTTGGTTCACCGGGAAGCCCTTATTTTTGCCTAGGTGTGTCAACCTAGCGGGTCTTTTGTTTATGCGTAGTATCTTTTTACTATGTCTGCATTGGCGGGGTGAGGAAGGTCGTCACCATCCATGGTAGTTAGAATCATAGCTCCTCCTGAGAAAATGTTCTTAACCACAAATGGCCCTTCATATGTGGGGGTCCATTTGCCCCCGGGATCACCTTGAGGAAGAATGATGCGCTTGATTACCAGGTCCCCAACTTGATACTCTTGTAGTCTGACTTTCTTGTTAAATGCCTTGATCATCCGTTTTTAGTACGTTTGACCATGACAAATAGCGGTGAGTCTCTTTTCATCAATTAGATTTAATTGATCAAGTCGAGTCTGGATCCAGTCATCTTTGCTCAAACCTGCATCCTTCATTATCCGGAGAGAGGGTATCTGGACTTCAATAGGCAAGACTGCCTCCATGCCATAGACCAAGGAAAAGGGTGTTGCCCCTGTTGACGTCCGTACTGAGGTACGGTACCCATGAAGAGCAAACGGTAACATCTCGTACCAATCTTTGTAGGTCACTGTCATCTTCTGCACAACCTTCTTGATGTTCTTATTTGCCGCTTCGACAGCCCTATTCATCTTCGGCCGATAGGGAGAAGAGTTGTGGTGCTGTATCTTGAATTGCTCGCAGAGCTCAGTGATCATCTTGTTGTTAAGATTAGTACCATTATCCGTAATGATCCTCTCAGGTACACCATATCGACAGATCAGATTGTAACGAATGAACTGTGCCACGCCGTTCTTGGTTACGGTAGCATAGGAAGCTGCTTCAACCTACTTTGTGAAGTAATCAATCGCTACCAGGATGAAGCGATGCCCGTTGGATGCCGTAGGTTTGATCTCGCCGATCATATCAATGCCCCATATTGCAAAAGGCCAAGGTGTTGTCAAGACGTTCAGAGGAACTGGAGGAACGTGCACCTTATCAGCATAGATCTGGCACTTATGACACGTCCGAGAATGTTGGTAACAATCGGCTTCCATTGTGGACCAGAAATATCCTGCCCGAAGGATTTTCTTTGCCATGGTATGTCCACTGGAATGTGTTCCGAAGGTACCTTCATTCAGCTCTGCCATGATCCTTTCCGCTTCAGTCTTATCCACACAACGCAGTAAGGTTGAATCATGGTTTCGCTTGTAGAGAATGCCGTTGCTGAGGAAGAACTTTGCCGCGAACCTTCTCAGAAACTTCTTGTCGTTAACAGATGCGCCTTCGGGGTATTCTTGAGCTTCAAGGTACCTCTTCACTTCATGATACCAAGGTTTTTCAGTTACCTCTTCAGCCTCAAGATCGCAGCAATGTGTAGGTTCATCCAACTTCCAGATAATGATTCGGGGAGCCTCGTTGTCCCATTTGACTTTTAACATAGAAGACATCGTAGCTAACGTGTCCGCCAACTGATTCTCTTCTCTTGGGAAGTGTTCAAAAGTTATCTCCTCGAAATGGGGGATCAATGTCAGCACATACTCTTTGTAAGGAATAAGATTTGGGTGTTTCGTATCCCACTCGCCTTTGATCTGACTGATCACGAGAGCGGAATCTCCGAAGTCCCTCAGAAACTTGATCCTTAAGTCAATTGCAGCTTGAAGACCCGTGATGCATGCTTCATACTCCGCCATGTTGTTGGTGCAGTTGAAACATAGTCGGGCGGTCAGTGGAGTATGAGTACCTTTAGGGGATATGATCACAGCGCCGATACCATTACCCAAAGCGTTTGAGGCTCCATCAAAGTGCATAGACCATCGGGATCCTTCCTCAGGTCCTTCATCCGGTCCAGGTACTTCACAATCAGTCACTACCATGATATTCTCGTCTGGAAATTCAAAGTTCATAGATTGGTAGTCATCCACTGCCTGGTGTGCCAAATGGTCTGCCAATACACTTCCCTTGATTGCTTTTTGAGTCGTGTACTGGATATCATATTCAGTTAAGATCATCTGCCATCTTGCTTTTCTCCCGGACAGCGCAGGCTTTTCGAATATGTACTTGATTGGATCCATTTTTGAAATTAACAGGGTAGTGTGAGTCAACATATACTGTCTCAGCCGGCGAGCAGCCCATACCAAAGCGCAGCAAGTTTTCTCGAGCAGTGAGTATCGGGTCTCACAGTCGGTAAACTTTTTTCTAAGGTAATAAATAGCGTGCTCTTTTCGGCCAGACTCGTCATGCTGCCCCAGCACAGACCCCATTGAGTTATCAAGTACTGTCAAGTATAAGATTAGAGGTCTCCCTTCAACTGGTGGCATAAGAATGGGTGGTTCTTGGAGATACTCTTTGATTCTTTCGAAAGCAGCCTGACATTCATCGTTCCAACGTACTACTTGATCTTTCTTCAGCAGCTTGAAGATTGGTTCACAGGTAGCAGTTAGATGTGAGATGAATCGGGCAATGTAGTTCAGCCGTCCTAGAAAGCCTCTGACTTCTTTCTCTATCTTGGGAGTTGGCATCTCTTGTAAGGCTTTCACCTTGGCAGGGTCCACTTGAATACCTTTGTCACTTACGACGAAGCCTAGCAATTTTCCAGATCTCACCCCAAAGGTGCACTTGTTCGGGTTCAACCTCAGCTTGTACAACTTCAACCGGTCAAACAGCTTCTGTAGATGGTCAAGGTGTTCCTCCTCAGTTTGGGACCTCGCAATCATATCGTCGACATATACTTCAATCTCATGATGGATCATGTCATGAAACAAAGCAACCATGGCACGTTGGTAGGTTGCCCCAGCATTTTTCAACCCAAAAGGCATGACCTTGTAGCAAAAGGTGCCCCACTGAGTAACAAAAGTGGTCTTCTCCATGTCTTCAGGAGCCATCTTGATTTGATTATAACCAGAGAACCCATCCATGAAGGAGAATACCTTATGCTGAGCAGTATTGTCAACCAGAACGTCGATGTGAGGTAGAGGGAAGTCATCCTTGGGGCTCGCCCTATTCAAATCCCTGTAATCAACACACATTTTGACCTTACCATCTTTCTTCGGCACTGGAACCACATTAGCAACCCACTGAGGGTAATAAGTCACTGCTAGAAAACCGACATCGAATTGTTTCATAACTTCAGCTTTGATTTTCTCGGACATCTCTGGACACATACGGCAGACCTTCTGTTTTATCGGAGAGCATTCTTCCTTGGTAGGCAGGTGATGAACCACAATGTCGATATCCAACCCAGGCATGTCTTCGTAAGACCAGGCAAAGATTTCCACATAATCATGCAACATCTGAATCAACCGTTGTTTCACACTGAGCTCTAGATTGGCCCCAATCTTGACTTCCTTTCTGTCCGTCTCAGTACCCAGATTTACCGTTTCCAATGGCTCTTCATGTGGGTGAATGGCCCTCTCTTCCTATAGCAGCAGTCTTGCAAGCTCACCAGGCACTTCGCAATCATCTTCACCTTCGTCTTCAGCTAAGTTGATCGGATTTTCGAAGTCATAACTGGCAGTAGCAGAGTCGTTACCAGTGAGATCCAGAGTGGATTGGAACCTGTATGGGTGAGTATGTGTAAATATAGCTGTTTTGCAATATAATAAAGAAAGAAAAGGAGCGCAAGATTTGAAATGCGAAAAAACGTCCAATGCTTTTATTAATGATATATGAAAGTGACACACAAAAGCCCTCACAAATGAAGCCACGGTGCCCCGGGTAAGACACCGGGCCATAAAGTTTCAAATTATTGTTCGTTACAACTTCAAAACAAAGGAGTTCATTACTGAGTGACAAAAGTAATAGGTGTGAAGTCTTTGGCAGTCCAGTTGCTTGGTCCATCGTTGGTTGTTGGGTAGATCCAGCTGTTGAATTCAGATTCCTCCACGTCGTCATCATCCCTAATAGCATTTACTCCATGGTTGGGCATGGGAGCTGTCACCACATTAGGCCTCTCGGGCGCCTCGAACTCAACCTCTTTAGCATCAATAAGGTCTTGAACCTTATTCCTCAGAGCCCAACAATCATCTGTGTTATGCCCCGGGCTGTCAGAGTGATAAGCGCAGCGGGCGTTGGGATTGTACTTTGGAGATGTGGTGTTCACTATCTTTGGAGCTTCTTTGACAGTTACCAGATTGGTTGACAGTAGTTGCGGCAATATCTGAGACAGGGTCATACTGAGCCGAGTGTACTGCCTTTTGGGTCTCTCACCCCTTGGCTGGTTGTATTGCTGAGGAGCAGCAGCAGGCTTTGAAATTACCACCGCGTTAACAGCTTGGCAGCGCTCCGACTTGTTTTGTCTTCTGGGACCATACACAGCACTAGATTCTTTCTTGAAGGGCTTCTTTTTGGTACTTGAAGAGGCACCTTTCTGTATCTTCCCCGACTTGATACCAGCTTCTATCCTTTCACCAGTCAGAATGAGGTTTGTAAACCCTGCAGAGGAATTACCAATCAGATGGTTGAAGAACGGACCAGACAGGGTCCCCAAGAACATGTCCACGAGTTCACGGTATGTCAACGGTGGTTGCACCCTGCCAGCCAGGTCTCTCCACTTTTGCGCGTACTCCTTAAAACCTTCACCCATCCCAAGTGACATACCCTGGAGTTGGGTACGCGTGGGAGCGAGGTCAGAATTGTACTGATACTGCTTATAAAATGCAGTAGCCAAGTCCTCCCAGTTTCGAATACTGGATCCATCCAGCTGATAGAACCATTCGAGTTGAGTCCCTGAAAGACTATCCTGGAAGAAATGGATCCATAGGTTCTTGTCTGCAGTGTAAGGTTGGATCTTCCTTACATATGATCTGAGATGCAGCTTAGGGCAGGAAGCCCCGTCGTACTTCGCAAAGGCAGGTGCCTTGAACTTGTGTGGGATCACCACCCCAGAAGATAAACCTAGATCTCTGAAATCCAACCCAGGCACGTGTTGAATCTCCGTAGTGCTTAGTCGGTCCTCCAGTTGTTTGTACTTGTCCTCAGCAGGAGGGTACTGCTCATCATTGTAATCTGTCTCGTTGTCGGAGACCACTGGACTAGGAACCCTTCCCCCTTGGGGACAGTCTTTCTCTGCAGAGGAAGTAGCCAGATCAGCCTCATTCTGCAGTGTATTCCCAAACCTTCGTCCATTGTTAAACAGCACAGTCCTCTTCTTCTTCTTCTTTTCCTTCAAGAGCAGAGTCTTCAACTCCTGTTGACCCTAGGCTAAGCTCATGACCAGCTCTTGAAACTGGGCGTTCTGGGCCTGGAGGGCCTTGATAGCTTGTTCAGTAGTAGGCTCAGAAGACATGATGATTGCTGAAATAAACAGCGAAGAAGATTAAGCAACCTGTAGAAAAGAGTGCCTGTTATGCACATGATGCATGATATGCTATTTATGCAATGCATTCAAGGGTTCGAAAGTTCAAATTCGTTGTAGACAAAAAGGGAACACACGTTATATTAAGAAATAATCTGTTCAGTACATCAATGCCTCATGGGCGAAATATTACAAAATACTTAATCCCAAAAGACACTGCGCATCCTCTTTGGAGCGATGTAGGTGTTGAGAGTCTTTTCCTCGTGCAGTAGGCGGGTGAGCTCCAAGACCTTCCTCTCACTGGCATGTAGACTGGTTTCAAGAGAATTCCGTTCTTCCTTGAGTTGGATCCAGCTTTTTTGCATTTCTTCCCAAGATGTTGGCATGTCAGGATGTTGAATGGTGTATGGCACCTCTCCTTCCAAAACTGGCTCTTTGATCACGGGGAGAACATGAGGATATGGCATCACAAGCTTCTGGGAGTGGGCTCGTACCCACTTGAGATAAGGCTCAAGGGGGATGGAGTTCTTGTGCCCCAGTGTCTTACTATCTACCCTGTTGGGCATCCTCCAAGCTCTGATGAATCTCTGGCGAAGTCCTTGTGCATCGTTGTCGAAGTCAAAAATTATGTCAGGAATCAACATGTCATGAGGGTCATCCCTCCGAGCATATCCAAACTGTCTCAAAGCCAGACATGGGTTGTAAGTAATGCCCCCTCTAATTCCAAGTAAAGGAACATTAGGAAACTCTCCGCAACGATCAATAATAGTGACGTTTTCTCTAGACCGAGAACACCAATGTATATCAGCATGTGTAAGAGTCATTAATCGTTGTGACCATCTAAAACCCCGCTCGTTCTTCAGAACTGATTGTGGAAGGTGCGAAATAAACCACCTTGCCAGGAGAGGAGTGCAGCACATTAGAACACCTCTTTTTCTCATGGTTCGAGTGTAACATGAGTGGAGGATATCCCCGAGCAACGTAGGTATAGGATTCCTGGACATGAAAATCTTGACAGTATTGATATCTATGAGCTGATCCGGATTCGGGAACAACACCAACCCATAGACAAGGAGTGCCACAACTTCTTCAAAGGCTTGCAGGTCAAGGGCAATCCAACATTCTTGGGCCTTCTCAAACAGGAACTTTGCCAAGAATCCTTTGATACCACTTCTGATTTCCCAGTGCCCCTTGATGTCGGATGGTTGTAGGCATAATGCTTTAGCAACCTCTTCAAGTTTTGGTTCCCTTTCTGTACCGTTGTAGGGTAGTTGACTGAGAATGGGAACCCTCAGAAGCTGAGAAAACTCTTCCAAAGTAGGCACCAATTGATAATCCGGGAAAGTAAAATAGTGGTGCAAAGGGTCAAAGAACTGGAAGAGAACTTTTATCATATCTTCTTCAATGTTGGTGTTGACCAAGCTGATGAGTCTTCCATGCCTTTCACTGAAGGAGGAGTTCTCGGGAATCCTAGATGTAAGCTCCTTAAGCTGAGGAGGGACCCTTACAAGGTTGATCTAAATTGTCTTTCTACGGAGAGATTCCATGTCCTACAAAACAAGAACAAAGATGAAGATTCGAACCCTTGAAGTGGTTAGTAGATGCATATGATGCTTTATGATGTTATGATGTTATGATAAGGACACACCACAAGTATTCTCAAAAAGCAAACATGATAAGGCACACAAGTCACACCAGACAGCCCTTAGAGTTTAGGCCAGCATGAAGTTTGGGGTACTACCCTCTTGAAGTTGGTGGGCTCAAAACCTGTCCTATCAAAAGTAACCGGGTTCTAAGGAGCTCAATATCATTGGATTGTTTTCTATGTTCATTGTTTTGATTTAGCCACTGAACTGGCGATCAAAATATTCCAAGAAAACAACCCTCAATGAGTGTAGTATCGAGTATCTACCAACTTCAGACTGCACCAAAGTCGGTCATCTCACTACCCCTAAAGAGGCTAGGATGGTCAAGTAAGGTTCCTAAGGTCAGTTGATGCTTCACGACACCACTCGGCGGCCCCGTACTCTCCTTGACTTGACTCAAAGGTTACCGGTACTCACCAAAGTGCCACATCAACGTAGCAACTGCTTCAACCGTGTCGGTATACCCCGCACAGTTCCCTCACAGTTTGTTGCTACTTCTAAAAGGTATTCCCCAGATCCGGGTTAGGATCTATGAAACTCCAATACAAACCCACAATATTAAAGCAAACAAAGCAAGCAATTGAAAACAAGAGTGGTCTAATCCTAAGGTACACCTCACTCATTAAATCCCCAGCAGAGTCGCCAGTTCTGTGATCGGTGGAAATAGAATTGACTGTTTGAAATGCTGGTTCGCGAAATGTCGCGGTAAGCAAGAGTCGCCACCGTCTTTTATGTTCTCCAACAAGGAAAGGACAAAAGCACAGCAAAATTCCTTTTCGAGAATGTTTCTCGGTTCGGGAGGTAGATTTATAGAAAAGGAAGGTGTTAGCACCCTTTCCATCCGTGGTTATCCACGGGCTCTTAGGTACTTGCTCTTATGTTTTCAAAAATTGTTTGCTTTTCAAGGGTGTGTGGGCTTTGAAAAAAGTTTCGTTTGAAAAATTTCTAAGTAACTCTTGTATCTGTCCTCAAGAGTGTATGAAATATTTGTTTGAAAACCTTTTGAAAGTGTAGGTGCGAAAAGATGTTTTTGTTTTTTGAGAGAGAGCAAGTACCCAGGAGAAATCTACCTACTCTAAGGAATTAGGCTGTGTAAGAGTCCTTTAGATAGTGCTATCCCACCATTGAGAGGTAGGTAGCACCGTCGTTGGAGTTATTCGGGTCAATTCGATTATTAGGGACATGTGTGGTCACCAAAGCAATAGTAGGACACCTTAGCGGTAACCCTAATGTCCTAGATCCTTTTTTATCCGAGGCAACCGTTTCGAGGCAACTGGATCTTTAGACAGGAGGGCGACCTCTAAGACACCCTATACTTGATGACCACGTCGAGGCAACCAGTGAGGCGTACCCTAAGAGTGGCATGTGCATGTGTGTTGTTTTTCAGTTAAGGTTATCTTGTACATGTTATTTGTGAGCTACGGATTGATTTTATTTGTCATACAAGTCTTTCATGCATATTAACAGTTAAGAATGCGGAAAATAAAGTGCGGAAATATGAATCTACGCTATTATAAGGCGCGGGTCTATACATCGCCAAAAACATAACCCGTTTGGAAATAAATGCGAGAAAAGTAAAGAAAGCGGTAAAGATCCTAATTAACTATTACATCCTCTGAGCAGATACATAAATAATCAAAATAAGAATAATGTGCGAAAGAAATTAAATCAAGGACGTCCTTAGGGTTTTGACCCTTTTTTTGCAATTAATTGAAAATTAAGCTTAATTATTAATTAATTAATTATTTACAAGAAAAAATGTTTTTGTGTTTTTTATGTTTTTAATGAAATAAAGTAAGAAAAGAAATTAAAGGTGTCAAAAAAACCTAAGTCTAATTCATTTTTATTTATTGTAAAAAAAAAGATCAAAATTAAACCTAATTAATAAGAAGACTAAATTAATTAATTTGCATTTATTTACAAAATAAGTTAATAAATAATAAAAAATGTTTTTTTTTTTTTGGTTTTCTGAATTTTATGGTGAAAAAATGTTAATTAATTTGCTGGTTAATAATTAAATAAAAAAAATAAAAAATAAATAAAGTAAATGAATGAAAGAAAAAATAAAAAAAAAATATAAGATGCAAACCCAAGCGGGTTTGGGCCAGATTTGAAGGTGTATTTAGAATCTGAGGCCCAAGAAGCCACCAAGCCACGTTGACTTTCTTGCTCAAGTGCCTGTTGGTTGACTGGAGAATATGGTGTGCTTCCATCCTGACCCTTGGATTGCCACCTGAAGACACATGGCGTGTGGATGTTGGAAGTCCATGGTGGACGTATCCTGGAAAGCTGCACTTGAATAAGCATAAGAAAATGATAACAAGAATTGTGGGGGACCTGGGATTCGAACCCAGGTCCCAATGCTTATGGCACGCCTTCTCAACCAACCCAACCACCTGCTTGAATTGTTAATAGAATAATAATTAATTATAATATATAAAAATCAACGCCCACGCTGGGAAAAGCAAAACACGCGCGTTGATTATTTGAATGGACCACTCCCAGGCTTCCACATCCTTCGTCTTCTTCTTTTTGCCTGTAACAAAAAATCAAATAGCGGGGGTTTTTAACCCCCACAACCTGCATCCACAGAAAATAGCGAATAGGCATACGCTAAATATAAATTCATCGCGAGGGTTGGGTTTGATTCGTCTGGCCTTGACGAATTCAACCATATGCGTTATGAGGCCTAATTTTTCCTGTGCTGGAAATCCCCAAATTGAAAGCTATGAAAACCTAGAATTCGTCAATGGTAATTTTCGTTTCAGGGCACCATAACGCAATTCACCTATACCATCAGCTTCAGAAGGGTGTTAGCAATGTAAAGCAATGATCATAACATGTTAATGATGCATAAATATTGAATTACGAATAAGGAAAAAATAATCAAACCGTGTGACTGTTTCTTGGGATTCCTTGAGTGTTAGCGCTTGATTTTGATTGCAATGCGTTCCTGGGAATGCTAGCAAGGTATTAGAATCCTTAAATTGCTTTGAAAAGGCCTGTGAGTGAGAAAACAGCTTTCACTTTTTCATTGGATTTTTTGAATATGGTTTGGCCGTTTGTGCAGTGCTTGGGTCGTGTATTAGGTCTGCAATGCTTGCTTATGTATGTGTGAATGAAATTAGGTCAGCAGCTGGGCTTGTATCCTTGTGCATTTAAGTTTGGGATTCTTGTTGACCACCATTAAAGAACCTTCCATTTTTGGTTCAAAATCAAGATTTTATGCACCAAAAGGCTTGGCACGAAATTGTTAGCTGGCACATGACACATAAAAGTTATTCAAATCACCAAGATGCCATTCCATTAATTTTTTGATTTTATTTGAATTATTATGGATTTAAAATGAATTAAATCAATAAAAATTAAATAAAATGGAAAAATAAATGTTTGATCTTGAAATTAATCATGGGACACGTGTATGGCATGACAAGGCTGAATCAAGTGGAAGAAAGTGGGCCATTTTGTCAAAAATTGAAGTTTTAAGGATAGTTGACTTTTGCCATTTCACAAAAATTCCCCAACTTCTCCAATGCATATCTTGCTCAATTTTGATCATATGAACATGTTCTTGGACATTTTGGAAAGGTCTTGAAGTATTCTAACCAATGCCTTTGGTCCCATATCATTTGGATTTACCATTTTCAAGTTATGGTCTTTGACTTAAAATGCCTTTTTGTTGACTTTTGAAAATGACCTATAATGTAGAAATTGATAACTTTTTGTGAGAGAATTTATTGGACTTGGAATGTGAAGATGAGTTGTAGGAAATGTCACCCCCTTCAAAATGAGCATTGGATGGGATTTTTCTGATGAACCATGAAAAAGTTATGCCTTGGTCAAGTTACAGTTGACTTTTCAGCTGTCCAAAAATAGAAACTTTTGCATCTTGATGATTTTTGAGCCATACTTGAGGAATCATGATCAAGACTTGATCAAATGATGATTGTGGCTTCAAAATAAGATGTTGACCAAAAAATTTGACTTTTGACTGTAAAATGACCATTTTACCCCTGCAGTTGATTGTGAACCAAATAGGGCTTTTGACTGTGCAATTGGACCCTATGAGTCTTGAGACTTGATATGTAGATGCTTGACAATGTATATAGGCACATGGGACTTGATTGGACCAATGAAAACCACAAATTCCTTGCAAGAACCAAAACCCTAATTTTGACTGTGTTAGGAGGCAATTGGACTGTGCAACCCTTGAGGAATCTTGAAGAATATGGGAGGGCAAATTTTGGGGTACAACACTCATGTATGAAGTTTTGGTTCATACAAAACAGAAAACAGTGGAAGAATGGAAATATGACTAGATGTAAATTTATGTCTAGGGAGTAGGTTCACTCACAATAGGAGATAACTTAGGTTCAATATTAGACTCGAGTGTTTTAGGTAAGTTAAGGATGATGATCAGAATCCCAAGCATAGAGTCAGACTCATTCATGCTCTACCCCAAAAGACGAGGACAAGTGAAGTAATGCATATTTTCTTGAAAGATAGCATCTTTAGAAACAACGTACTTACAACTAGGAGGATCATAACATTTGTTCCCTATTTTTTTAGGAGGATAACCCACAATGACACATATATGTGCACACAAATATAACTTAGTTTCGTATTACTTATGGACATAGACAAAAGTTACACAACTAAATACTCAAGATGTGAGACCTTGCAACATAATTGTTAATAATGTGTGGTTGGGCCTAACTCATCCCTACAAAACTAGCTTGTACGGTGATGATTTCCCTCATTTATAAAGACATGTTTAGTCCATATATTGTTTGATGTGGGACTCTTAACATACCCCCTCACGCCCATAATTGGACATTTGGAGTGTGGAAATAAATGATGAGTGGCCCGATAGCGAAAATCTAATAGCAGGTGGCCTACCTAATCTTAAACCAGACTCTAATACCATGTCATTAATATGCGGTTGGGCCTAACACATTCCTACAAAACTGACATGAAAGGTAAATATTTCCTTCACTTATAAAGACACGTGCAGGCCATATATTGTCTGATGTGGGACTATTAACAATGACTAACATTACTTATAATACAATATGTCACAAGATTAATTATATAAGGACCGGTCAAAGTTGCTTCACCCCAATATAATTTTGAAAGAGACATTTGGAAGAGAAGATATTAGGTGACTTCAGTTTAGTAACAATTGTTCTTTATGCGACACCATTTTGTTATAGGATATTGATACATGTTAATTGAAGGATGATCCGATATTTATTGATAAAGTTGTAAAAAAATTATTGAAAATTTTTGTACCATTGTCAGAACGTACTCTTTTAATACCTTTTTGAAATTGTGTTTATAACATACTTTAAAAAAGAATAAACAATTTTGGTACTTAAAATTTATTACTCATCAAATGGTTCAACACTTTTAGTAAGAATAGAAGGAAAATAAGTTCATTTATGTTTTGAAAACTGGCATATATCTAATTTGAAAGACTCAACATAATATTTTGAATATAATTATAGAAACATATGCTTCATTAATAAAATTGAAGGATGACCGAGAAGTTTGTAGTGAAGCCATATTTTGGAGCTAAAAGATGACTCTGTCTGAAATTGAAGAGTAAAAGATATTACCTTTAGATAAGAGAAATAATATAACCATTCACGCTCCTTATAAATTGTGAAATTATATTTCTTTTTTATTCTCATTATACTTTTTAGGATCTTGCAATGGGAAACTTAAATAAGTAAGTGTGTATATAGATTCCACTTGATTTTAGTTCCACCGGTGGAGTCAACAAGGTGTGTCGATTGAAGAAGGTCTTATATGGACTAAAGCAGTCCACTTGGGCATGGTTTGGAAGATTCATAAAGACAATCTTGCGTTTATTCTATAAGAAAATCCAAGGAGGTTACACTTTGTTTTTGAATTTTATACACAAGGACGAAAGTGGGTTTACTTCTTGTTTATGTTGACGATATTATTGTTACAAGAGATGATTTTATTGAGATAATTATTAGCGGAGTTTGAAATGAAATTATTTTGAGAACTCAAGTACTTATCAAGAACTCAGGTCTCCCATTTAATTAAAGGCATTTTTATCTATAAGAGAACATATGTGCTTGATATTTTGCAGGAAATGAGAAAACTTGAATGCAAACCTATTAGTGTTCATATTCGACAAAATTATATGATGATTTAGGTCAGTTAAAGATGTTAATGGGAAAGTTGATTTACTTGGAACTTGTTATGTCGGATTTGGCATATGCAATAAGCATGGGGAGTCAATTCATGCATGATACAAGGGTGAGATATTTGCAGGTTGATGCTCGTGTTCTACAATATCTCAAAACCAATCCAAGAAATAAACTCTAGTTTAAAATAGATATTACTCTAACTATAAAAGGCTTGCACAAATTTTGACTATGAAGGTTTGTTGATTGATAGAAGATCTAATTCAAGCTATTGTATCTTTTTTTTTTGTGGAAACCTTGTTGATTGGAGAAGTAAAAAGAAAAGTGTAGTTACTCCATAAAGTGCTGAAGCAGAATTCAAATCTATGGATTTACGATTTTATGAACTATTATGAATGAAACAAGTGCTAGAACATTTAAAGATACAATGTGAGGCCCACATGAAACTGTTTTGAGACAATAAATCGACCATTTGTATTGCACATAATTCAATTTAACATGACTAGACAAAACACACAAACATTGATTGACATTTCATCAAAGAAAAGTTGGATAATGGATTGATAATGGCTACCTGCATATCTTCTAGGAACCAACTGGCAGATGTGATAACAAATAGTATAAAAACACAACAATTCTACCAACTTACTTGAAATCTTAGAATGATTTATATTCATTCACCATCTTGAGGATGGGTATTATAAATATTATATTATAAATAGTAATATTTGTAGTTATTTTATTTTATTAGTATAATGACCATTAAGTAAACTCATTAGATTTAAATTCATCTCTATTTAAATTATTTTATTCTCCTATTGTAAATCACAACTTTGAAATATATTAAAATATTTTGTTACACATATATACGAGTCATATCTTCTTTTAATGTGCACGGTTCTAAATTGTGCTAAGTCTTTTTACAAACAGTGTTAAGATCTATTATTTAAGGGTAAAAGTGTGTTAAGTCTTTATTCTACGTTAACTAGAGTCTTTCAAATAAGGTTAATCATCGAGAAGATGAATAAATTAATTAAATTACTAAAGGATGAAGTCATGAGCTTAAGTCTAGAAGAATTTTTAGCAACTTCATCAACAAAATCCTATGAAGATAAATCAACTCCATTAATCTCCTTTAAAAGAACAATCTCAATGGTTGAATGATCCTCGGAGGACTCAAAATTAAATAAAGGAATTTAATCTAGAATAGAATGTGAAGAAGAGGCTTCGTCTAGTAGAATCTTTGAGAAAATAAAGGATAAGAAAGTCAGTACATATTGGAAAGATTCAACATCAAGGAGGAACCTCGAAGAGTCAACCTTAGGTAGAACCTTCGAAGAATATCTATCCAATGAAGAAGATGAAGTTTTATTGAAACTATCTTACAAAGAGAATAACCATGAGGCAACATAGTTACCATACAAGTAGATGTTTAAATTAAGTGCTAAGTTAATTGAATAAAATGATAATATTAATAAGTGCAAGTCATATCTTAAGGATTATCTTGAATTTCTAGATAAGAGTAATGAAACGCTAGATAATATTAGAAACCTTGATGGAACATGTAAGATATGTGTCTGAATGAAAAAGGAAGCAACATATTTACATGAAACCCTAAGTGAATTTACTAAGGGGAAAGAAAATCTTACTTTATTTTATAAAGTCAAAGGCCTTTCTTAAATAAAATTGGATTAGAGTTTAAATCCAATAGAATAAATAGTAAGGGATTAAATACAACTAAAGTTAATTAACATGTTTTTAAATGCTCTCATTGCAACAAATTCGAAACTTAGAGTCATTTTGTTTTGATAAATTAAAAAGGTCTAAAGGTAATATACCTAAAACTCTTAGAACTACTAATGCACCGGGAACCATTAAAATCTAGGTACCATAGGTGAAACCATAGTATGTTTTGCAAATAAAATAGTATACTCTCGAGTATATGGTAGCTTAAACTGAATTCTATGATCCAAGGATGCTCATTACTGGTGTATATCAACGATCTTGATCAAAGAAAGTTTTCGTTGAGGATGGTTTCAACATCTTTAATCTATAATGATCAACTAAACTCTTAGTAGGTTGATAAGATAAGTATGTGGTGGACATATCTATCTCACATTTTTAACTAACTCTTGTATCCAATAATCCATATAGAAGGATATGTGATATTATCTTGTCATTCCTTCGAAAGGGGGATTTTCAATCAAGGTTACTTAGTAATCATGTTAATATGCTATTTAAAGGTTGAATGATCTAAAAACTTTTACTAACCCTTTAAGTAAGTGCTTTTAATATTATTTCATCCGTTAATAATATATTATTAACCAAATATATGAGTTTTCTTGTTTTTGTCAAGAAAGAGGTGTTAACAATTTGGCTAGAGTGAAAAAATAAGTGACTCAAATCAAAAGATCAACCCATATCCCAAAAAACACTAAGAGGATAAAGTGAAAAAGTCTAATCGATTAAGGCACAAGATAATCTATTAGGTGACCTATGCGCTTCAAATTTCAAATCAATCCAAATTTAAACTTTGCCTCCAATTAAATCAAATTTGTGCATTAATGGAAGACCCGTGAGATCATAAAAAATATAAGGATCTAGTCGATTATCGCATTAATATAATCGAGTAGATAAGATTTATTGGAAATAATTTTTTATAAAATTTTTTTGGACATAATCCTTAGTGATTTGGTGCCACTTCTGCACGCTCAAAACCACCAGAGCGTTTTCTAGAAATAGGTCATTCCCCTCTCTTGCATCTCATATTTATTTCTTCTTTTTGTTTATGTGATAATACCATTCGATCATTCCATCATTATCATTCCACTCAGAAGTTTGATATTTGTCTCTCCACCATTTACTTTCACCAGTGATTTCTCATCTCAACAACAAGAAGGGAGTTTCTTTCAAGATCTCACAAGCAAAATTGTTTTGGTAGTTCATACCTTGTGATGTATTCAAGATATTTGAAGATTTAAAATTAATAAATTTCTTCTAAAACCCTCAAAGAAAGGTGTACCCATCCTTAGTTAAAATGTTCTATTCAAATATGTACTATACTGATGGAATAATTTATTATCAAGTAAGAAAGCAGACTAAAGAAATAATAAAGCGGCTAAAGAGGACAAATTTGAAGTTAAACTTTCTTTCCTTTCATTTTTCACAAGACTTAAGATATCTACCTCCAGAGATATTCACTAATGATGATAAGGATAGTGAAGACTAGTCTCACCTATGTGTTTTAGTCTTTAAGTGTGTTTCAGTTTTTCATAAATTATTTTTCCCTATTGCAACTTACTTGATTTTTGTACTTTGAATTATAGTATATTATGAATCAATGAAATTTTTGTCATTCCCTTTAAAAATTCTAGACTATGTAATTTATGTGCTTGCATATTTAAATTCTTTTCTTATATCTTTACCCTCCTTATTCTTTATGACAAAGAGGGAGAAGTATAATCTCAGGGGGAGTAGAGTGTACTCTCTACTCAGTGATTGTGAGTTTAGCCACTCCAACATTTTATCTAACTATATCTAGTTTATCACCTCTTTGAGAGATGTGTTGTCATCATAAAAAAGGGAGAGAACATAAAATTATGTGCTTGCAGGTTTAATCACGAAGTGATGGAAGCTCAATAAGATATATTTAGCCCAAATAACATAATGGTTTTGATGATGATAATGCCTAAAGATGCAACATACCTTGATGATAACAACAAGTAAGTGCCAAAGCTGGTTCAAGCAGTCAAAGATGCAAAAAATAGTTGATCAAGCTTTGCCTATAAATAAAGCTAAAGTTTTAGGGTTTGATGATCACCACTAATATCCTCTGATAATGGAATTTGAATCAAATATATCCCAAGCCTAATCAACATGAATATTAAATTCAAGTTCTCATTTGATTAGTGTATTCGACAATAGGCTTCGAGCTTCAGAGTATGAAAGAGAGGAAGTGTGAAAGTTCGCCAAAACATGTATGTTTAAGTGATCATTATTTTGTAAAAACACAAGGGCGTTTTTGTAAAGTAATATGGATAAATCACACACTCACTAAAAACATTTTTTAAGCCTATATTTATCAAATAAAATCACCTAAAAATGTTTTTGGAGCCAAGCCAGATGAATTGAAAACTGTCAAATTGATTAAGGCAGGTTTTTGAACTGTCTAATGATGATACCAAGTACCTAATCGATTAGATAAAGACAAAACAAATCTATAATAAATTATGATAGTGTCTTAATTAATGGTAATGACTCTCTATCAAAACCTTCTAAATTGGGCTCAAGCAATCGATTACTTGTGGTACCTAGGCTTAAGACCTAATCTTTTAGGTAATTAATTTTTCCATTGATTGTTTCCATTTCTAAACCATCCTTTGACCTATAAATAAAGTCATTCCCATTCATTTTTTCTTCCATAAACGTGAATTTTGTACCCCAAAATTTTCCCTCCCATATTTCTCAATACATTTCAAGTGAGGTCCTCAAATTGCTTAAGGAAGACTAAGGGTTGACCAAACAAAATCTCTCCTAAGGCAGTCTACCTCAAATTAGGGTTTCAGTTTGCATCAAGGTACTTGAGTCCAAAGGATCCAAAATGCTCACCATTGTCCTAATATGTTCTCAAGATCATCCATGTCAAGTTTCAAGCCTTGTAGGCGAAGTTTGCTCAGTCAATTGCTCAAAGGCTTGAAAATTGACTATGCTAAGGCAAAAGTCAACTGTGTCCTACATATAGTCAAACTTCAATATTTTTGGTTAACATCCTCATTTTTAAGTATTATTCATCATTTTATCAAGGGTTTATCATGATTCCTCAAGGATTGCTCACAATTCATCAAAACCCAAAAGTTGCTAAATTAGGGTTTTGTAGGAAAAGTCAACTTAACTTTGACCAAGCATAACTTTCTCATACTTTATCAACAATGACCCATCCAAAGCTTATTTTGAATAGGATTCAATTCCCTAAAATCCATCTTCAGCTCCCAAGTTCAAAATATGCACTCACAAGAAGATATAAATTTGGACATTATAGGTCATTTTGAAAAGTCAACAAAAACACCTTTTTTGTCAAAGCATCATACATGAACATGGAAGACTCATTTGAGATGAGACCAAAATGGTTGCTTATAGGACATCTTAAGCTTTCTAAAAAGTCTAAGAACACATCTCTAGGATTAAAATTGAAGAAGTTATGTATTGGCAAAGTTGACCCTTTTTGCAAAATTGCCAAAAGTCAAATGTGGCCAAAATTGCATTTTTTGTCAAATGGGCCCAACTTTTTATGCTTGCACTGAGTTTGTAACATGACCCATGACCCATGACCCATGATCCTTTCTATTTGTCATTATTTTATTTTTTTCATTTATTTGGATTTTATTTCAATTAAATCAAATAAAATCAAAATAAAATCATGAAAATATCAAAAACTAATCAAAGCTTGAGATTTTGTGCATGTTTAGGTCTACTATACAAATGGAAGTGAGATCAAATCGTGCAAGCTTCAAATGGACACAAAAAGATTGGATTTGGCTTGATTTGGAAAGATTTGCATAAGGATCAAATCATGATTCAATCATCTTAATTGAAAAAGATTTGAAGCAAATTTGTAACCTAATTCATTCTAGGGTACATAATTAAGGAATGCATATCAAAAGCAGGCACATTGGAGGTGTGAAAAGAAGAGAACAAATCTCAAATTTTCAAGGAAAAGTTGAAATCTGATTTCCTTGTTCCATGCTTCCTCAAGGCATTCCAGATACACCTTTCGTTTGCTGGACATCCAAGGATCACATTGCAACCCTTAGCAAGCTCCCTCAAGCCTTGAAACACACTGTAAGTACCACACAGTTTTCATATATTCTTGATTTCGAATTCATCAATTCTAGCATCTTTAACATGATTCATTGATATATTCTTAATCCTTGAGGTGTTTGCAAGCTAATGGTAATATCCAATTGTATTTTTATTGGCTATACAGCAAGTTGCCATGTTTAGGGTTTTAGTTTCCTTTTTAGGGGTTTTGCATGCAGGAACAATTAGCCATGGATAGTGGTACCATGATGCTCATGAGGTTTCAACGAGTTGATTGGTACCACTGGTATTGATTTATCATGTAGGGATCAGATTTTGGAGATGCATAGGGTTGTACCTACGCCCAGATGACTGTAGGTAAAACTCTAAAAACTTTTAGCAACGGAGGGAGGAAGAAGATGATAACATGGCCTTCCCTGACTGGCCCATTCAAATTTTGTGCATTTTCAGAATCCACTTTTTGTCTTTATCATATAATGCTTGTTTATTATTATCTATACAAAAGAATAAGTCAGCTCAAATGGTCAGCGTGTGTTATGAAAATGCCAAAAGGCCTGGGTTCGATCCCCAGGTCCCCAACTTTGCTTTCTATATTTTTTTCTATGCATAATTAAGTACACAGGTATACAACAACTCCACCATGCATCCTCAATGTCCAACCAATCAAGTTATCCACATGCTAGATCCAAGGATTCCCAATGAAGGTCTACCATGGACATCAGTCAAGCGTGTACACAGGATCTGGAAAGTCAAGGCAGGACAAGTGTTGTTGGGCTTGATATTTGCCATTAACACCCCCCTTCTTGCTGAAACAACCAGGCCCATCTTTCTTTCTTTTTATTTTTATTTACTTTGTTTCTTTTAATTTAATTAGTTTAATTTATTTTCTAACCACCAAATTAATTAGTTTTTTTAAAAAAAAAACATAAAATCAATTTCACCAATTTAGAATTTAGGTTTTATTTTATTTTATCAAATTTAATTTCATATTAATTTAATTTTAGGGTAATTATAACCTTTTTGTAAATAATTAAAATCAAATTAGAAAAATTAGGTTTAGCATGTAATTCAATTTTTATTTTCTTTTTATAAAATAAAAAATACCAAAATAGGTTGATTTACTTATTTTTCTTAAAATTAAAATTAATTAGTCATTAGGTTTTGTATTTATTCAATAAAAATCTTACTTTCTCAAAACAATCAAAAAACAATCAAAAACAACAAAAAATGATTTTTCTTTCAATTAGGTTTAGTCGGGCTCAAAACCCTAATTCTCTCGTTTTTGTTTCATCGCGCGCACTTATTATTTTTGCAAATATTAATGTAACTGCTCACGGTATGTAATAGTATAATTAGGATTTTCTTTTATTTATCGTTTTATGGTTTTTTTGGCTATGTAATTAATCCCCCTCCCCGAAGCCTTGTAATGGCGTAGTTTTTATTTCTCGCATTTTAATTCTCGCAAAATATTAATTGTTAGATGTATGATAATAGGATTATACGACAAGATTGCATGCTAATTTAAAACGGTTAGAAAACCCTAATGTGCAAAGATTAAATAACTGAAATCAAATCACTCACACATGCGCACTCCTAGGGTATACTCTCACTTCGGTTGCCTTCGGTAAAACAATCATTAAGTACAGGGTGTTTTAGTGGTCGCCCTCCTGTCTAAATAAAGATCAAAAGTCCCGTTCAGAAATGTTGCCTCTGAAAGGTTGCCTCGAAAATGTTGGCTCGAATATGATCTTAAGACATTAGGGATATTACTAAGACGTCCTAACATTGCTTTAGTGATCGTACGTCCCTTTCGAATTGACCCTTACAACTCCAATGACGATGTTACCTACTTCACAATAGTAGGATAGAATTGTCTAAAGGAAATGAGAACAGAAACGGTCTTTTTTTCTAGTAGGTAGATGCTAGTAGGTACTTGCTAAAATCAAACTTTTTCACACTAAACACTTTTCAAACAAAGTTTTCAAAAAACACTTCTTAACACTCTTGAGGACTGATACAAGGGTTAAAACAAAGTAAAACAAAAACTTTTCAAAACACGCAAACACGGAAGCAATTTTCAAAATGATGAGCAAATACGTAAGAGCCCGTAGAAAACTACGGATAGAAAGGGTGCTAATACCTTCCCTTTCTATAATCTACCCCCCATACTCAAAATCTCGAAAAAGGAATTTTTCTGTGCTTTTGTCCTTTCCAGTTGGATAAAACAAAATTCGATGGCGACTCTTGCTTACCGCGACATTTTGCAAACACAAACGCAAAACGCAAACCAGCATTTTCCTAAAACAGTCGATTCTGCCACCGTATCACAGAACTAGCGACTCTGCTGGGGACTTAATAAGTGGGGGTATACCTTAGGATTAGGTCATCATAAATTTCTTCTCTTATTTGTTTTGGTTTCTTTACTTTTAAGGGTTTTGTATTGGAAGTTACTATAGATCCTAACCCGAATATGGGGGACACCTTTTAGATAAGTAGCACTAAACTGTTAGGGAACTGTACGGCGTAGACCGATACGGTTGAAGCAATAGCTATGTTGATGTGGCACATTGGTTGGTACTGGTATCCCTTGTGGAGAAACAAGGAGAATACGGGGCTGCTATGTGTGTCATTAAGCATCAACTAACCTTAGAACCTTTAATTGACCAACTTGGCCAGTAGGAAGTAGTGAGATAGTCGGCCTCGGTGTAAAGCTGAGAACTGGTTGATACTCATGCTACACTCATTGAGACCATACTCTCGAGATAGTTTCGGCCGCAAGAAAATATTGTGTGAGCTGAAACCATGATCGATGGAGGATGGTCAGTGATATTGAGAACCTCTAGAACCTGGTTACTTTTGCTAGGACAGGTTGAAACCATCTGAACTTCAAGAGGGTAATATCTTTGACCCCATACAAGCCTTAAACTTAAGGGTTTTTGTGTGACTTGTTTGCCTTTACCATGTCTGTTATCTGCTATACATGTTATTTGTTTTATCATGACCTCATGCATCATAACATAGCATGCATACTTAATTTTACTAACCATTTCAAAGACTGAGGGGATTTATCTTTGTTCTATTTTGCAGATTATGGCTTCCACGCGCAGAAACACCATCCGAGTTAACTTTGTGCAAATACCTGCTCAACTCAAAGAGTTAGTCTCAAGAGTTTCTGAGACTTCTTCCTTCATTAAGAGACATGGTCAGCTTCTTAGCCTGGTCACCTCAAGGTTTGATGAGTAGATGATGAGTGTGTTTTTCCAGTTCTTTGATCCTATGCATCATTGCTTCACTTTCCCAGATTATCAGCTAGTTCCCACTTTGGAAGAGTTTTCTCACTTACTGGGCATATCCATCCTTGAGCAGATGCCCTTCACAGGTTTGGAAGAGACTCCTAGACCAGAAGACATTGCCTCAGCTCTGCATCTAAAGCGGGCTGATGTAGTATCCATTGGGAAACACGAAGCGGGGTTAAAGGTTTATTAGCCAAGTTTTTGATAGATCAAGCTCAGCTATTCTGGGGCAGTTTGGATTTTCAGGCTTTCGAAGACATCTTGGCTCTCCTTATCTACGGTTTGATTCTCTTCCCGAATCCAGATTCCTTTATAGATGTGAATGCGGTTAAGATCTTCCTGTCTCGCAATCCTGTGCCTAGTCTTCTGGGTGATATCTTGCATGCCCTTTACATTCGTACTGTGCATAGAAGAGGGACCCTTATGTGTTGCATGTCGTTGCTATCGAGGTGGTTTATTTTGCACCTCCCTAAGTCCGTGTTAAAGAATGAAGAAGGTTTAGGATGGTCTTACAGGATAATGTCCCTTTCCCATACAGACATTCTTTGGAGTTCCAAGGCTATGGAAAGCACTACTGTCATTGATCGTTGTGGGCGATACCCTAATGTCCCGTTTCTTGGAATCAGAGGGGTATAACCTACAGTCCTTGTTTAGCTTTGTGGCAATTCGGTCGTGCTCGGAGAGATGGTCCTCATGAGCTACTTCTTACGGATATTGCATTTGACAACAAGGAGGATGTAGATGAGCATCGCCGGAGGTTTATACGAGCTTGGGGCATGGTGAATAGATCTGACCCTCAAGAACTAGGACCAAGGACTTCTCTCCCTATGCAGCCTTATCTCCAATGGGTCCGAGCTCGTGCTCAGAAGCTTAGGATGCCTTATGAAGCCGTGTTGCCAGTGATTGTGGAGCCCACCAATGAAGAGGGCATTCCTTATACAGTCCTTTATCTCTACATGCCCATTGATCTTGGGGCATTGAAGAGATCCTGGATTCAGCTGAAAGAGGAGAGGGATACCTACCGAGAAAAGTACCATGAGCAAGAAAGGAAGATCTTGAAGCTCACCAGCACGAATGGGAAGCGTCCATGGGATTTATGATTTTTGCTTTTCCTAGTTTAGATTTGTTTTTTGTTTATTTATTTGTAACGCCTCAAAGGCCTTGTTGAACCTTTTTACGAGTTAATCTAATAAAGTTTGTTTATTCTTGGTTTGCAAATTTAAGTCTCCCAAAGTCTTTGAAATCATTACATACGCATCCCATTATCATGCACGCCATTACAGATACTATTACAGGTTTCTCATCTTCTTTGCTGCTTATTTCAGCAGTTATGTCTTCCGATCAAGCTATCAAAGACCTTCAGGCACAAAATGCCCAATTCCAAGAGATTTTATTGAGCTTGGCTAAAGGGCGAGAGAATTTGAAAGCTCTCATTCTGAAAGAGAAAGAGAAGAAGAAGAAGAAGAAGAAGAAGAAGAAGAAGAAGGTCGTTCTTCTGAGTATGGGCAAAAGGTTCGGGGATAGGTTGAAACAGCAAGTTGATCTGTCCTTTTCATCCAAGGAATGGGAGAACCAAGAAGAAGAAAAGGGCCCCAATCCTGCAGTTTCTGATGATGATATAGATTATGATGAGGAGCAATATCCTCCTGCCGAGGATAGGTACAAACAGTTAGAAGACCTTCTGAGTGCTATGGAGATTCAAAAGATCCCTGGTTTGGATTTCGAAGAGCTGGGACTGGTATCTGGAGTGGTGATCCCTTATAAGTTCAAAGCTCGTATTTTTTCCAAGTACGATGGAGTATCCTGTCCAAAACACCATCTTCGCTCGTACGTCAGAAAAATCCAACCCCACACGGCTGATAGAAATTTTTGGGTGCACTTATTTCAAGATAGTCTGTCAGGGACTCAGCTTGAATGGTTTTATCAATTGGAAGGAGCTAATGTCTAAAATTGGGAAGACCTTGCCGCTTCTTTTTACAGGCAGTATCAATATAACGCCGACCTTGCTCTGACTCGTACTCAGCTTCAGGGTATGTCTATGGGTGCAAGCGAAGGTTTTAAGGACTATGCTCAAAAGTGGAGGGATTTGGCTAGAAGAGTCCAACCCCCTTTGTCTGATAGGGAGTTGGTTGACATGTTTCTTGGGACGTTATCTGGTCCATTCTTCAATCATCTGATCGGCAGTTTGTCGTCTGGGTTTACTGAGTTGATCTTGACTGGGGAAAGAGTAGAGGTTGGTATCCAAAGTGGTAAGATACAGAAAGACACTTCATCAAGTGCAGTGAAGAAGCCTTTCACCGGTAAGAAAGAAGCTAGTGTAGTCTATGGCTCGAGGGGTCAAAGCAGACCTGAACACCGTCAAGCAGTAAATGCGGTAGTGATATCAAGACCCACAGTTGCTCCATAACGCAACAATCAGCAAAGGGTGGAAAGACCACATAGACAGTACACTCGGCTCAATATGACCTTGTCTCAAATTCTACCACAATTATTGAAGACCAATCTGGTAACTCTGAGTGAGGCCCCGAAGAATCCCAACACCACATCTCCGCTATACAACCCAAATTCCCGCTGCGCCTATCACTCTGATGGCCCAGGTCATGATACAAACAATTGTTGGGCCTTGAAGAATAAGGTGCAAGACTTGATCGAAGCCAAAGAGATTGAGTTTGACGCTCCGGAGAAGCCCAACGTCATAACTGCTCCTATGCCCAAACACAATCATGGAGTAAATGTTGTGGACGATGATTTATTTGTGACCTCTGTGGAAGAAATTTCTACTCCTTTTATGACAGTTAAGAAGAATCTATTGTTGGCCGGTTTATTTCCAGGCTGTGGCAAAGGTTGCCACATGTGTTCAATTCTTCCTGCTGGTTGCCACTTATTGAAATCAGGCGTTCAACGCCTGATGGATAACAAAGAGATCATGTTCGAGAAGACTATGATTTGGTTGGTTCCAATTGAAGAAGTTGCCATCATAACCATTTCCGCCAATCCTTCTAAGGCTTCCTCGAGAAAGCCTGTTAGGATTACATCCGTTCCAAGAATTTCTCCATTAATCATTACTGTCCCTGGTCCTATCCCATACACTTCAGATAAGGCTATCCCTTGGCACTATGGTGCCGATGTGTATTACCATGGAGTTAAACAAGACTTAAAGAGTGAAGAAGCTGATGTTGAGGTCAGCAATATTGTCGGGGCTAGTAAGGTCACCAGAAGTGGAAGACTCTTCTCTCCTGAGATTTCCCCTCCGACTATTCACAAACCTGTTGTCATTCCATCTGCCAGTACATCAGCTACTATCCCAGTTCCCATTCTAGTTACCACCCCTGTCGCCGAGTCATCTGGCACTCGGGGCAAAGAAATCACAGGTGAGCCTTCCCGGACGAAGGTACCTAAGAAGATCGTTGTAGAAACCTTTAAGCAGGAGATAGAGGAAATTTTGAAGATTATCAAGAAGAGCGACTACAACAAAGTCGAGCAGCTGGGGCAGACCCCGTCTAAAATCTCCATGTTATCCTTATTATTGTGTTCTGAAGCCCATGCAAAGGCTTTAATTGCTTTCCTCAAAACAACGCATGTGCCACAAGAAACTTCGGCTGATCAATTCAAATACTGCATAGCTAGTTTGACTGCTAACAATGGGTTGGGTTTCTCATACGCAGATATGACTGCTAAAGGAATAAATCACAATGATGCTCTGCACATCTCAATCGAGTGAAGAGGCACTACTATGGCCCATGTACTAGTGGATACCAGGTCCTCGTTGAATGTACTGCTGAAGAAGTCATTAGACCGTCTGCACTGTGAAGGTTTGATTCTAAAGACGATCAATATTGTGGTCAGGGCTTTCGACGGGTCAAAAAGGATGGTGCACGGGGAGGTGGACGTCCCTGTTAAAGTTGGCTCTCAGACTTTTGCATCTACTTTCTACGTGATGGATATCCGACCATCATATTCTTGCTTGCTGGGTCGCCCTTGGATTCATGAGGTTGGGGCAGTGACTTCCACGCTCCACCAAATGTTAAAATATCCTGTAAAGGGGTAGATCGTCATGGTTCAAGGAGAAGAGGAGTATATAGTGAGCCATCTCAATTCCTTTCGCTATGTGAAGATGGATGGGGAGTCCATCGAAACCCCTTGTCATAACTTTGAAGAGGTCCCCCAGACTTTGGCGTCGACTGAAGTTGCTGCTAACAAACCTCCGATGAAGATGACTTCCCTCAAGGATGCCAGGGCTGTAATTGAAAACAGTGGGTGTGCAAATTGGGGTCAGCTCCCTGATTTCACACACAAGACTGACAAATTTGGTTTGGGATTTACTATAGGGGCTCAAAGGGTTGTTAGGCGCGCGCAGATTGGAAGACCTCCTTTGCATATCAGCAATCAGGGAGTTAATGCGGTTGAGGATGGTGAAGAAGATTCAGACATCGACAACTGGATCTATCCAACGATCAATGGTGGATTGAACAATTGGACAACGAAGGACTTCATAACCGTTTCTTTTATTACACAATAATTGATTTTTGTTTTAAGAATTGTAATAGACAGTTTGAAACTTTACAGCCCGGTGCCTTGTCCGAGGTACCTTGGCTTTTCTTGTGAGGGCTTATTATTTGTCATTTTCATATATCATCAATAAAACATTGGACGTTTTCTTGCATTACAAATTTTGCGCTCCTTGTTTTACTTTTTTGTCTTTCACTTTACCAAAACAGATATTCTCTTACACACACTCACATATCATAATGCAGATCCATATCCATTCTGGATCCCATTGATAACGACTATGCTACTGCCAGTTATGACTTCGAAAATCCGATCAACCAAGCCGAGGACGAAGGTGAGGATGATTGTGAGGTGCCTAGAGAACTTGCTACGTTGTTACTTCAGGAAGAGAGGGCCATACAGCCTCATGAAGAGCCAATGGAATCAGTGAATTTGGGTACAGAGGAAGACAGGAAAGAGGTCAAGATAGGTGTGAATCTGGAGCCCAATGTCAAACAACAGTTGATACAGATGCTACGCGACTATGTTCAGATCTTCGCTTGGTCTTATGAAGATATGCCTGGTTTGGACACTGACATTATGGTACACTGCCTGCCAACCAAAGAAGACTGCCCTCCGGTAAAGCAGAAGGTTCATTGTATGCGCCCTGAGATGTATGAGAAAATTAAAGTTGAGGTCATGAAACAGTTTGACGCCGGATTTCTAGCTGTCACTTATTACCCGTAGTGGGTTGCCAACGTTGTTTCGGTGCCTAAGAAAGATGGTAAAGTACGGATGTATGTGGACTATAGAGATCTGAACAGGGCGAGCCGCAAAGATAATTTCCCGCTTCCTCATATCGATGTTCTGGTCGACAACACCGCGCAACATAAAATCTTCTCCTTTATGGATGGTTTTTCTGGTTACAATCAGATTAAGATGGCTCCCGAAGACATGGAAAAGACAACCTTCGTTACACAGTGGGGCACCTTCTGTTATAAAGTAATGCCTTTCGGGTTGAAGAATGTTGGGGGGACGTATCAGCGTGCCATGGTCGCTTTGTTTCACGACATGATTCATCATGAGATTGAGGTTTATGTTGATGACATGATCTCAAGGTCCCAGACTGAGGGAGAACACCTTGACCATCTCCAGAAGCTGTTCGACAGGTTGAAGACGTATAAGCTGAGGTTGAACCCGAATAAGTGCACCTTCGGGGTAAGGTCTTGTAAGTTGCTGGGTTTCATCGTCAGTGATAAAGGTATTCAGGTGGATCCTGCCAAGGTGAAGGCTATACAGGAGATGCCGGCTCACCGTACAGAAAAGGAAGTTAGAGGCTTTTTGGGACGTTTGAATTACATTGCCCAATTCATTTCACACCTAACTACTACTTGTGATCCAATCTTCAAGCTACTGAAGAAAGATCAAGTGGTAATGGAATGATGAATGTCAGGCCGCTTTCGAAAGAATCAAGGAATACCTCCAAGGGCCATAAATTTTGATGCCTCCAGGTGAAGGAAGACCTTTGATTTTATACTTGACAGTACTGGATAATTCAATGGGGTGCGTGCTGGGGCAGCATGACGAGTCTGGTCGAAAAGAGCACGCTATTTACTACCTTAGCAAAAAGTTTACCGACTGTGAGACCCGATATTCACTTCTTGAGAAAACTTGTTGCGCTTTGGCATGGGCTGCTCGCCGGCTGAGACAGTATATGCTGACTCACACTACCCTATTGATATCAAAGATGGATCCAATCAAGTATATCTTCGAAAAGCTTGCCTTGTCCGAAAGAATAGCAAGATGGCAGATGATCTTAACTGAGTATGACATCCAATACACAACCCAAAAAGCAATCAAGGGGATTGTATTGGCGGATCATTTGGCACATCAGGCCGTGGATGACTACCAAACCATGAATTTCGAGTTCCCAGATGAGAACATCATGTTGGTGACCGACTGCGAGGTACCTGGGCCGGATGTAGCACCTGAGGAAGGATCCCGATGGTCTATGTATTTTGACGGAGCCTTAAACGCATTGGGTAATGGCATTGGCACTATGATCATATCTCCTGAAGGTTGTCATACTCCGTTCACCGCCCGATTATGTTTTAACTGCACCAATAATATGGCGGAGTACGAAGCATGTATCTTAGGTCTTCGAGCTGCTATTGACCTGAGGATTAAGTTCTTGAGTGTATTCAGAGATTTTGCTTTAGTGATTAGTCAGATCAAAGCCGAGTGGGATACGAAGCACCCAAATCTTATTCCTTACAAAGAGTATGTACTAACGTTGCTCCCACACTTTGAGGAGGTAACCTTTGAACACTTCCCAGGAGAGGAGAATCAGTTAGCGGATGCACTAGCTACCATGTCTTCTATGTTCAAAGTCAGGTGGGACAATGAAGCTCCCCAGATTACCATTGAGAGGTTGGACGAACCCGCACATTGCTGTGACATCGAGACTGAAGAGGTTGCAGATAAACCCTGGTTTCACGAGGTAAGGAGGTATCTTGAGGCTCAAGAGTACCCCGAGGGTGCATCTGTTAATGATAAGAAGTTCTTGAGAAGTTTCACTGCGAAGTTCTTCATTAGCAATGGGATCCTCTATAAGCGTAACCATGATTCAACCTTACTACGATGTGTGGACAAAAGCGAGGCAGAAAGGATCATGGCAGAGCTACATGAAGGTACCTTCGGAACTCATCCCAGTGGACATACCATGGCTAAGAAAATCCTACGAGCAGGATATTATTGGTCTACTATGGAAGCCGATTGTTATCAGCATTCTCAAACCTGTCACAAGTGCCAAGTCTATGCTAATAAGGTGCACGTACCTCTAGTTCCTCTGAATGTTTTAACAGCTCCTTGGCCTTTCGCACTGTGGGGAATCGATATGATAGGTGAGATCATACCTACTGCGTCTAACGCGCATCGCTTCATTCTGGTGGCTATTGATTATTTTACGAAGTGGGTTGAGGCAGCTTCCTTTGCTACAGTAACCAAGAATGTCGTGGTGTGGTTTATCCGACACAACTTGATCTGTCGATATGGTGTACCAGAGAGAATCATTACGGACAATGGTACAAATCTCAACAATACGATGATCACCGAGCTCTGCAAACAGTTTAAGATACAACATCACAACTCTTCTCCTTACCGACCGAAGATGAATGGGGATGTTGAAGCAGCAAATAATAATATCAAGAAGATTTTGTAGAAGATGACAATGACGTACAAAGACTGGCATGAGATGTTACCTTTCGCTCTTCATGGGTACCGTACCTTAGTGCGGACATCGACAGGGGAAACACCCTACTCTTTGGTGTATGGCATGGAGGCAGTCTTACCCATTGAGGTCCAGATACCTTCTCTCCGGATTATGAAGGATGCGGGTTTGAGCGAAGATGATTGAATCCAGACCCAGCTTGATCAGCTGAACTTAATCGACGAAAAGAGACTTACTTCTATTTGTCATGGTCAGACGTATCAAAAGCGAATGATCAAGGCTTTTAACAGGAAAGTCAGACGACAGGAATATGAAGTCGGGGATTTAGTGATCAAACGCATCATACTGCCGCAAGGTGATCCCAGGGGTAAATGGACCCCCACATACGAAGGGCCATTTGTGGTTAATAACATTTTCTCGGGAGGAGCTATGATTCTAACCACCATGAATGGTGACGACCTTCCTCACCCCGTCAATGCAGACATAGTGAAAAAATACTACGCATAATCAAAGACCCGCTAGGTTGACTGGCCTAGGCAAAAATTAGGGCTTCCCGGCGAACCAGAAGGGTTCGGGCAAAAATAAGGGATGAAAATGAAAAGAACTGTACACCCGACAATTCGAAAACCTGAAAAGGAGGCTTGGGCAAAAAAGGGTATCCCGGTGGACTGAAAACCCGAAAGGGCGGTCCAGGCAAAAATTAGGGATCAAAGCATAACCCTATGTCTCATTGGTTCATTTTGTAACCAGACTTCGGTATCGACTATCAAGCTCAGACGGCACCAATCAATCTGATCCACCTACAACCAAGTAGCAAAGTGATGAGACGCTTGAAGATATAAAGGCAATAGCAGAGTTGGAACCCAGTGGGATTGTTCACATAGCTGTTTTTCTTTCTTTTACAAATTGAATAAACTTTGTTCTTTCGGCGGCGTTCTCTTACTAGGACGTCAGCCTCTTTGTACAAAACGCCTGTTACAGGCTAACTTCGATATCAATACAATTCATTTCCACGAGAAATTTCAACTTGTTTTTCTTTTTCTGTTTTGTTTTGCAAGAACATCCAATGATTCATTTTTGATATATGCATTTGAAAATAATTGCCGCTCATAAATACTTACACCAAAACAAAAGACAATTACTCGTAGTTCCAGGAACAGGGGCAAATAAGAAATGTCCAAACCTTATAGTTGCTCTACCCACCAGGTACCGAAATAGAGCCGGCTTAAGAATATGACTAAAGGTACATACATTCCCGCAGAGTAGGAAGCATCCAAAAAACAGTGGTGTTAGCTCTCCCCAGCTGAGGTTCATAATCACGAATGAGTCGGCAAATTCTCCCCAAGCAGAGTTTATCTATCACCAGTAATAGAAAATTATTCCCAGTTGAGTTTATTTCTTCCATAGGCAGAAATTCAATCCCCGGCAGAGTTCATCATCACCAGCAACGGTAATTCATCCCCAGCGGAGTTATTTCTCCAAATCAGTAGATCTTCTAGCAGAGTATCTCTCTTCCCCACAAAGTCATTCTCTTTCCATATCATTCTCCAGCAGAGTCTCTCCTGGCGGAATATTCTCAAATAGAACGGACGCAGGTCTCCGGCTAATCATCTTCGGTCGTTATCCCCAGCGAGCGTGAAGAACTTAACTCCTTGAACTCTCCAGCAGCAGTCCGGGATTTATTTTCCCCAGCTGGAGAACATCACAAGAACATTGCATACCCATACATCATGGCATACGCATACGCATTATATAACACAATCTCATTTATTTTGAGAACATCATTACTCAATACATGTCATGCATCATGACATTACATACGACTAATTCTTTACCTTTCAGGGAAAGATACAATCAAATTCTTACAAATTTTCTCTGGTTCAGTCAAATCGGTGCTAAGATTTCTATTCTAGTTCAAGCTATGAAGCCCAGATCCGACCAGATAATATCTTAATCATCCAGTGAAGCCCGGAGAACGACCGGATAACAACACCAAAATACTACGAAGCCTGGAATCGACCAGATAATGGTATATCTTAAATTCAAGCTATGAAGCCCGGATTCGATCAGATAATATCTTGATGTCTCCAGAATACTGCGAAGCCTAGAATCGACCAGATAGCGGTATGTCTTAAATACAAGCTTAAAGCCCGGAAATCGACCAGAAAATAGCTTAACCCCTAACAAGTTATTGTGAAGCCTGGAAATCGACCAGATAGTTATACAAGATACCATGAAGCCTGGACTCGACCAGATAATGGTATAAAACACCATGAAGCCTGGACTCGACCAGATAATAGCATAAGACACCGTGAAGTCTGGATTACGACCAGATAGCGGCAAAAGACACTGAAGCCTGGGACTACAACCAGATAACAGTATAAGGTACTACGAAGCTTGGAGTTCGACCAAATAGCAGTTTACCCGGCCAATTACTAAGAAGCCCAGAATCGACCGGATATTAGTATGCCTTGAATTCAAGTTGAATCCCGGATTCAACCGGATAACAACTTAATTCCTTCTTAAGCCTGGAGCACGACCAGATAAGAAGTGAGAAATTTCGAAGCCTGGAGAACAACCAGATAGCAAGTTTAATCTCATCTCCATAATAAGTTGTTGTGAAGCCTGGAGCACGACCAGATAGCAGTCGGTCTTATTTTCCTCAACAAACCACTGTGAAGCCTGGAGCACGACCAGATAGCAGCTCATTTTCACCTCCTCGACTAAGAGATGATTCCCCAGTAGATTAACGGAAAACTGAAAGTTCCTAAAACTCTATCTCTCTCAAGACAAGAGACCAGCATTCCCCAGCGTAGTCCTCCTCAAGAACAGGTATACGGGCTCACGCAAAGGAATATCTTATGTGATCGACATTTCTTCTGATGGCATCTTTAAGCCCATCTTCCGTTATTGACTTCCAAATGGCATCTATAATCCCATTCCTGATATCGCAAGACGAGTACCACTTCATGCGAGTGCAAATTTCTGGGCACTCTAGTGTTCAATCATCTTCCACCTTTGGATCACGAAAGGCAGGAAGCCAATCTACATCCTCAGGTTTAAGAAGATTGAATAGGGGCAGCTGTTGTACCCTAAAATTTTCCCTCCCATATTTCTCAATACATTTCAAGTGAGGTCCTCAAATTGCTCAAGGAAGACCAAGGGTTGACCAGACAAAATCTCTCCTAAGGCAGTCTACCTCAAATTAGGGTTTCAGTTTGCATAAAGGTACTTGAGTCCAAAGGATCCCAAATGCTCACCATTGTCCTAATATGTTCTCAAGATAATCCATGTCAAGTTTCAAGCCTTGCAGAGGAAGTTTACTCAGTCAATTGCTCAAAGGCTTGAAAATCGATTGTGCTAGGGCAAAAGTCAATTGTGTCCTACATATAGTCAAACTTCAAGATTTTTGGTCAACATCCTCATTTTAAAGTATTATTCATCATTTTATCAAGGTTTGATCATGATTCCTCAAGGATTGCTCACAATTCATCAAAACCGAAATGTTGCTAAATTAGGGTTTTGCAAGAAAAGTTAACTCAACTTTGACCAAGCGTAACTTTCTCATACTTTATCAACAATGACCCATCCATATCTAATTTTGAATAGGATTCAATTCCCTACAATCCATTTTCATCTCCCAAGTTCAAAATATTCACTCACAAGAAGATATAAATTTGGACATTATAGGTCATTTTGAAAAGTCAACAAAAATACTTTTTTTGTCAAGGCATCATACATGAACATGGAAGACTCATTTGAGATGAGACCAAAAGGGTTACTTAGAGGACATATTAAGCTTTCTAATAAGTTCTAGAACACATCTCTAGGGTTAAAATTGAAGAAGTTATGTATTGACAAAGTTGACCCTTTTTGCAAAATTGCCAAAAGTCAAATGTGGCCAAAATTGCATTTTTTGTCAAATGGGCCCAACTTTTTATGCTTGCACTGAGTTTGTAACATGACCCACGACCCATTATCCTTTCTATTTGTCATTATTTTATTTTTGTCATTTATTTGGATTTTATTTTAATTTAAATCAAATAAAATCAAAATAAAATCATGAAAATATCAAAAACTAATCAAAGCTTGAGATTTTGTGCATGTTTAGGTCTACTATACAACTGGAAGTGAGATCAAATCGTGCAAGTTTCAAATGGACACAAAAAGATTGGATTTGGCTTGATTTGGAAAGATTTGCATAAGGATTAAATCATGACTCAATCATCTTAATTGAAAAAGATTTGAAGCAAATTTGTAACCTAATTCATTCTAGGGTACATAAGGAAGGAATGCAGATCAAAAGCAGGCACATTGGAGGCGTGAAAAGAAGAGAACAAATCTCAAAATTTCAAGGAAAAGTTGCAATCTGATTTCCTAGTTCCAGGCTTCCTCAAGCCATTCCAAACACACCATTCGTTTTCTAGACATCCAAGGATCACATTGCAACCCTTAGCAAGCTCCCTCAAGCCTTGAAACGCACTGTAAGTGCCACGCAGTTTTCATATTTTCTTGATTTTGAATCCATCAATTCTGGCATCTTTAACATGATTCATTGATATATTCTTAATCCTTGAGGTGTTTGCAAGCTAATGGTAATATCCAATTGTATTTTTATTGGCTATACAACAAGTTGCCATGTTTAGGGTTTTAGTTTCATTTTTAGGGGTTTTGCATGCAGGAACAATTAGCCATGGATAGTGGTACCATGATGCTCGTGAGGTTGCAAGGAGTTTATTGGTACCACTGGTATTGATTTATCATGCAGGGATCAGATTTTGGAGATGCATAGGGTTGTACCTACGCCTAGATGACTGTAGGTAAAAGTCCAAAAAAATTTAGCAACGGAGGGAGGAGGAAGATAATAACGTGGCCTTCCCTGACTGGCCCATTCAAATTTCGCGCATTTTCATAATCCACTTTTTGTCTTTATCATATAATGCTTGTTTATTATTATCTATACAAACGAACAAGTCAGCTCAGATGGTCAGCGTGTGTTGTGAAAATGCCAAAGGGCCTGGGTTCGATCCCCAGGTCCCCAACTTTGCTTTCTATATTTTTTCTATGCATAATTAGGTACACATGTATACAACAAGTCCACCATGCGTCCTCAATGTCCAACCAATCAAGTTATCCACATGGTAGATCCAAGGATTCCCAATGAAGGTCTACCATGGACATCAGTCAAGCGTGTACACGGGATCTGGAAAGTCAAGGCAGGCCAAGTGTTGTTGGGCTTGATATTTGCCATTAACACCCCCCTTCTTGCTGAAACAACCAGGCCTATCTTTCTTTCTTTTTATTTTTATATACTTTGTTTCTTTTAATTTGATTAGTTTAATTTATTTTCTAACCACAAAATTAATTAGTTTTTTTACAAAAAAAATCATAAAATAAATTTCACCAATTTGGAATTTAGGTTTTATTTTATTTTATCAAATTTAATTTCATATTAATTTAATTTTAGGGTAATTCTAACCTTTTTGTAAATAATTAAAATCAAATTATAAAAATTAGGTTTAACATGTAATTCAATTTTTATTTTATTTTTATAAAATAAAAAATACCAAAATAGGTTGATTTACTTATTTTTCTTTAAATTAAAATTAATTAGTCATTAGGTTTTGTATTTATTCAATAAAAATCTTACTTTCTCAAAACAATCAAAAAATAATCAAAAACAACAAAAAAATGATTTTTCTTTCAATTAGGTTTAGTCGGGATCAAAACCCTAATTCTCTCGTTTTAAATTCATCGTGCGCGCTTATTGTTTTTGTAAATATTAATGTAACTGCTCACAGTATATAATAGTTTAATTAGGATTTTCTTTTATTTATCGTTTTACAGTTTTTTTTGGCTATGTAATTAATCCCCCTCCCTGAAGCCTTGTAATAGCGTAGTTTTTATTTCTCTCATTTTAATTCTCGCAAAATATTAATTGTTAGATGTATGATAATAGGATTGTACGACAAGATTGCATTCTAATTTAAAACGGTTAGAAAACCCTAATGTGCAAAGATTAAATAACTGAAATTAAATCACTCGCACATGCGCACTCCTAGGGTATACTCTCACTTCAGTTGCCTTCGATAAAATGATCATTAAGTATATGGTGTTTTAGTGGTCGCCCTCCTGTCTAAATAAAGATCAAAAGTCTCGTTCGGAAATGTTGTCTCGGAAATGTTGCCTCGAATATGATCTTAAGACATCAGGGGTATTACTAAGACGTCCTAACATTGCTTTAGTGATCGTACGTCCCTTTCGAATTGACTATTACAAATCCAACGACGGTGTTACCTACTTCACAATAGTAGGATAGCATTGTCTAAAGGAAACGAGAACAGAAACAATTTTTTTCCGAGTAGGTACTTGCTCAAATCAAACTTTTTCACACCAAACACTTTTCAAACAAAGTTTTCAAAAAACACTTCGTAACACTCTTGAGGACTGATACAAGGGTTAAAACGAAGTAAAACAAAAACTTTTCAAAACACGCAAACACTGAAGCAATTTTCAAAATGATGAGAAAATACCTAAGAGCACGTAGAAAACTATGGATAGAAAGGGTGCTAATACCTTCCCACTCAAAATCTCGAAAAAAGAATTTTCTGTGCTTTTTTCCTTTCTAGTTGGATAAAATAAAAGTCGATGGCGACTCTTGCTTACTGCGACATTTTGCAAACACAAACACAAAATGCAACCAAGCATTTTCCTAAAACCGTCGATTCTGCCACCGTATCACAGTGAGATATACCACTTTCCTCCCTCTCATTATCTATCTAGAATATTTTCATATTCACTCGCATAATTTTAGCCACTGCGCTTTAAGAAAATGTTTTTGTATTTAAGTAAGGAAAATGTTCTAATAGGGGTCATATTGTAAATTCTCCAAGAATTATTTTTTTTCTTGAATGAAATATTCTTCCTTAGGAAGTGTTTGTTTAGGTTTGGAGATAAACCTGTTAAAAGCTCTTTTTGGATGGTTAGTGTTAAGTGTTTGTTTAGTTTGTGAGCTCCACTGCTTAAGCAAAAGTTCTCATTTTGGGTTAGTGAAGAATAATCTGAGAAAAATTATCACACCGATTCTTAAGCTCGGTCTGGTACAAAATCTTAATTGATATTTAAACTATTATTTAAAAAATAATTTTTTTTAAATCAATATTTTTCAAACACCAACAATTCACCCTCTCTTGTGTGTAGAGTCACATGTTCAATAGAGTCAACAAGGTGTGTCTATTGAAAAAAACATTATATTGACTAAAGCAATCCCCTTAGTCATTGTTTAGAAGATTCACAAAATAAATGTTGTGTTTGGGCTATAAGTAAAGCCAATAATACCATAATTTATTTTTCAAAATACATTAGGAGGAAAACGGATTGTACTTTCTCTTTACATTAATGGTATTATTGTTACAGGAGATGATTTAATTGAAAGATAATTACTTAGAAAAATTATCAACAAAGTTTGAAATGAAGGACCTTGGAGAACCCAAGTACTCTTTGGAAATTGAGGTAGCTCATTCAATTAAAGGTGTTTTATCTCTTAGAAAAAAACATGTGCTTGATATTTTTGCAGGAAACGTGAAAACTAGAATGCAAATCTACTAGTGTTACTATTGAACAAAATCTTAACATGAGTTAGGTTGATATCAAAGGTTGATGGAAAATATTTATTTGGCACACTATTGACCATATTTGGTATATACAATCAATATAGTGAGTCAATTTATGCATGATCCATAGGTGGAACACTTACAACCTGTTGATCATGTTCTACAAAATCTCAAAGTCGCTTTTGGGAGAGGAATCTTGTTTAAAAGAGATGTATTTTAACTATAGAGGATTACACTAATTTAATTTTGATTATGCAATTTCATTGATTGATAGAATATCTACCTTAAGTTATTCATTGGAAACCTTATTGCTTGAAAAAACAAGTTGTAAAATATAGTTGCTTGATCAATCGCAGAAGTAGAATTCATATCTATGGTATTAGGAACTTGTGAACTATTATGAATAAAAAAATGCTAGAAGATTTGAAGATACAATATGAAGGTCCCATGAAGTTGTTTTGTGACAATATATCGACCATCAATATTGAACATCATTCGGCTCAATATGACAAGAGAAACACACGTTGAAATAAACTAATATTTCATCAATGAAAATTGAGAAATGGACCGATAACAATTGTATACATATCTTATAGACATGTGTTGTCATATGTGTTAATAAATAATTTACCAACAGAACTATTCAACCAACTTACATGTAATCTTGAAATGATTGGCATTCATTCACCAATTTATAATTATTTAATTTTATTATCATTTAATTTTATTATTATTAGACCATTAAGTAAGCACATTAACTTTAAATTTATCTCTATTTGAAGTTAGTTTTTTCTTCTATTATAAGTCAAAACTTTAAAATATTATTAAAATATTTTTTTCTACATCTATCAACCGGTCATACCTTTTATTAATGCGAACGGTCACAAATTGTGATAAGTCTTTTTATAAACAATGTTAAGATCTATGCTTTAAGAATCAAAGTGTGTTATGTCTTTATTATACATTAACAAGTGTCTTTCCACTGAGGAGTAGCTCGAATCCAACGAGTCAAAATTGTCATAACTATGGTGTGATTAGTCCAATGACAAAAGAACAAAATTGTTAAAATTTCACCTTTATCTATAACACAATTTAATTTTTTGTATCATACTAAAATAATTGATTATTGAAAATTTCAAGTTGACCAAAATAATTTTTTTTTCCAGCAGGTAAAACATTGTTGCCAACCAGTGATATTATTCTTGCATTTAAAGGACTATTCCCCCTTTCCACCAAATGTTCTCAAACTTTGCGGCCTTAAATAGATCTTGGAATAGTTTGTTAGTAGTGTAGAAGATATAATTAAATGTCTTATAAGTTGGAGGTATGTTACTTAATTTAAGAGACAGGGGAGCAAAAGGTATAACTTGAATTTTGACCAAGATTCTATGCATGCCTAATTAAGCATGCAACACTTCTTAAAGGATGAGATAATTGAAACCAAACATTTAAAAATGACATCAAAAGTAGAAGATTCCTTGAATTGGAATGAGTATATGTCGTTTATACACTGGCCACAGCAAGACATGTTGAGTAGTTGATGTTTTGATTTTGACTGATTTAACAAAGTCCAAAGGCATTTGGTCTTTGTTTTGCCTAACATAAACACAACATCACCGTCTAAATAACGACCGAGTCAATGTTTCAAAGTTTTGTCAGTTTTAGCCATTTGAAAATTTGAACTAATATCTTAAGACATTCCTTGTAAAAGTCATATCTTTATTAAAGTTTAGTTTTCAATTTGAAGGGTCTAATAGCCAAATCATTGAAGGTATATAAAATACCGGGCCTCTCATGATCATGGACGATATGTTATTCATATTTTATGATAATTTCTCTTCTCATCCTTATTATATAGAGTATATTCTTGAAATTCGAAATTGCTCTTAGGTGAATTTTTCTCCAAAACATAGTTTGAATATGCATAGTCAAATATATCTCTAGGGGAATTTAAAGACATATTCCGAAAGTCACATTTTGCTTTAAAAAATCCAATATTAGTCTGGTTATGCGTTTCTGAATAAACCTCAAGGTAAATTCGGAATGGCATATTAAAATATATGTCTGTAATTTTTACATAATCAATTTTCTACTCTTGGGGTGTTTTCAATTGAAATTAATTTCAATTCGATTAAAATATGTCATTATTTGTTTCAATGATTAATGAAAACGAACCACATAAAACTTTAATAAAACCGAATATTTTAGAAATCAAAAATATTAGTACAACAATTATTCTCAAAGTCGATTTAAATTATCCAAAATACAAAAAAAAATGCATAGTCTACTGTGTATGTCTGATCCTAACACCTTGTTCCCTCATCTTCCTATGGTAACTCAAGGCACTTCATGCCTCGGTAAGAATGGGACGCGCTAACTCAACCACTTCCTTGCCACCTCTCTCGAACTGTCTAGAATCGATGCCCTAGGTTGTAATCCACATTATGGTCTGACAAATCGACAAGACGTCAACAACATGATCATCATGTGTCTGCTCATTCTCCAGGATCTCCTCTTGAGACGAGCCTAGGTGGATGTCTAGGTGTGTCCTATGTCATGTAAGAGTGTGACACTCTGTAGAACCAAGTCATGTAACCTTCAACATAGGCTCAATCAGATGTGATTGCATGTGCCCGATACTCCTCCAAAATAATACGACTCTCAAAATCCACCATAATGGCCTACAGGTCTCTGCTGACAATAGTGATGGGAGAAGCCTAGAAGGGTGACCTGGAAATGATGTGCACGTACCCAAACAGTCGCATGCACCGCTCGGGCAGATACATGCACATGTTGTTGGTCCCACATGACAACCAATCCAGAGTATAATGAAATGGGGTCAAATGGAACTTTGTCTCGGTGACCACCGTATGACCTCCATTTTATGTCGTTATGCTGAGTCTTGTCGATATACACATGGTACGACAAAACATGATCATTCCCTCTGTTGGAGACAAACTGGCAAGCAAATGACCTATCATGAGTATAGTGCGGGTCACGATTAAACCCGTGGATGCCATGGTAGTGAGCAAGAATTCATCCCTGAAAACGAATAAGAAAAAAGTATTAGTAATAGTTGTGAAAAAAATTAGTTGGTAACTTAATTGTGAGATTTAGAAATTTTTGTATGTAGGGTGCATGAGCCTATCATCTACTTCGTCGTCCATTTGCAACCTTGGTTTCAGTTGGAGTACAGGTAAACCAAGTACGCTGCCCCCTAATTCTACTCGCCAATGGACTCCAAGTCGATAAAATATTTGAGGTAGAACATATCCACATAGTTTTCACTTTTGTCCACAAAGATGGACATGTCAACCAAGATTAGGAAGTAGCACCTTAGGGCATACTCTATGTGGTAGATAATCTAGAGACCATCAACGTCTGGGTTCTTGGTTATCTTACAGTTTTTGCCAAACCACTGCCCCAGCCAACCAAACTTGGCATGTGAACCCTTGATGCTTCTACACTACTTAAAGACTTTCACAAGCTCAACTACCAAATAAACCTCTGTCATCTTCTAAGCCTAAGCTATGTTGACCTTATAAATAACAAGCAACATTTCTTTGATGGGAAGGTGTAGGAGGCATGCTACATCATCTAGTCTTATAGTCATCTCACCAATGGGAAGGTGGAAAGACAACATATTACTATGCCACCTCTTAGTAAATGCAACTTGCATGCCATGAATGATGTTGGTGTATCCATAAGCATAAATACTTGCAAGCCTAGATTTTTGGAGTATATTTTGAAACCATGCTTCCTCAGGCTGATAAAGATTGTGAATCTTTCTTGCATGATTCACACATTTCAAACAGTCACGCTCATGTTGAAAATAAAATAAAACATTATCAGTTGAGTTGAAATGAGATACAAAACAAAAAATAGAATCAGCTCAGAAATATACTTCTCCTTCCCAGACATGCGAAGCCACATGCTCCCCAAAGTATATAAGTAAAGATGTGTCTATGGGCCCTCCCAAACACGGTTCTGCTAGGGGCATCTTCAATAAGATGAACTCGGGGTGCAATCGGGCCATCCTTAGCAAATGGGACCTCGAGTTCAACTTGGACATTCTCATCATGGGGCGCACCATTCTGAGATCCCAATCCCCGTTATAGTCGGCTCCCCTAGGGCGGGCAGTTCTAGCTTGTTCTTACTGAAGAGCCCTCTCATGACGAGCAGAGGCAATATTAGTGGGACGTCTGAGTTTCATCCTACCTTGGTTTTCATCCATAGCCTAAAAAACATAATAATGTATCAAGAAAGAGTTTGGATACGCGAATCTGAAACATAGTTTGGATATGCGTAACCGAAATATGGTTTGGATAGGCGTATTCAAAAAAAGCTTCGACAGCTTCAATGGCAGCACATTTCTGTAAGTGCCTTAACTTAACCAAATCCAACCAAACTATCCAAATCATAAAAACAGAGTCTCCAAGCGTGTACACTAACCTATTTGAGCTATTTAATGCATTAAAATTAGTACATTTAGGAAAATACATTAATCAAAAATCAAAATAAGTTAACAGAGAAACGTACTCTTAAATGTGTCGGTGAAGGTATCGAGTTCTCTAATGTTGAATGTGTAATACTAGATGCCAAAGATGGTGTTGAGTGGTCGCCACATCAGAATAAGAGGGATCATGATGCTATGAAAGGAAGAGATAATTATTGCACCGTGAAAAAAACAGAGTCGCCACTGAGCTCTATTTATTTCGAAGGAAGGGAAGATATCGAGAGAACCCTAAAGAAATGGATAAGATGGTCTTGCGACCAAGAGAGAGGGTACGAATGTCAGTTACATGAGGGGAAGATATTAGCACCCCACGCGTTTGTGGTACTCCACAGGATCCAATTAAGTTATCTCTAATCTAAGAGTGTGTAAAAATTTATGCCTAAAGCTTAATGCTAAAAAGGAATGCATGTAAAAGAAAACACGGGGAAAATAAGGAATATTTAAAAAGTTTTGCACGCCTAGGCCCCACGACCTAATTCATATGTATCCCTTTCGAGGAATCAGAGCGTCGTAGTTCGGCTCAATAGTTTTAGTTTGTTGTATGTTTTTTTTACCTTGAAAAGGGGTTTTAAAAGAAAAGCCAAACGGAAAAATGAAGTTTGAATTGGTTGGTATTTTTTACTTTGAAAAGGGTTTTTGTAGTATTAGAATGTTTTTATAAGTTTAAAAGAAAAAGGAAATTTAGTTTTAAAGAAAATGCAAAAGAGAAAGAAAAAGGTCTAAGAGAGACTAGTAAAGTAAGCCTAGAGTTATCATGCAAAGTGGATCCTATAGTTAAGGATAAAAGGGAAATATACCTAGTATTGGCATGCATGGTTTACAACCTAAGGTCTATCTCAATTCGCTTCCTAAGATTGAATCGAGAAATCCTACAGGAGCATGCAATAAAAGGTAAACACACAAAACTTAAGGAGTATCCACTCACTCAAGTAGCACACGCCTAACCGAGGTATTATGTCACCAAGGAAGGATAGGGAGAGGGGTCACACCTAACCATGATATCGTGTCATCGAGGTATGATGAGGGAGAAGGGGAACCTAACCATGATACAAAGTCATCAAGGTAGGATAAAGAAAGGCTTAACCAAGACATCGAATCATCGAGGCAAGCAATAATGGGAGATAGGTAATTCTTAATCATGATATCACGTTATCGTGGAAATAAGAATAAGGGGTGTCGACTCTTAACCAAGATATCACATTATCTAGGCAAGAAAAGAATGAGAGTGAATCGTCATAGGCGACTAAATACCTAACCAAGATATTGTATCATCGAGGTAGGAGATAGAAGGAAATAATGAGATCACATTGGAGCGTCAATGTACACAGCACACGAGCTAATGACAAAGTGTGGGGGTTTATTGGGAACCCTTCTTCTACTTAGCCGACTCGATACAAGAGTATCACTATTCGTAGCATCGACGTACGACGCGAGCTACGAATGACCTGTGGACTAGAAATGGCAGGGGCCATTTACAGACCCTCACTTTTCCTTATGCCTTCTTTGGGGACTTATCAATGGGGAATGGGAATGGAATGCCTACATCGAGGTCATTGGCACAAATGCAAACACACAGAATGGTAAAAAAATCAGCGCATATAGGAATTTCCTGCTACATGTCTTTTAAAACAATATTGCCCATCTAAAGTAGGGACTCCCAGTCATGCATCTCTAGTCCTACTTCTCATGGAAAAGAAAGTGGTAAGTCGTGCAAGAGATAAAAGGAAACAAAAGAAAATACCAATCGGATAATAGTTCATCAATTATCAGACGAAAGCAAAGAAACCCAGAAACTTTGTGCAAGCTTAACCAAGAAACAGAGAAGCAGTCAGATATAATATCCAATATCATAATCAATGTTGCAATTGCAAAAATAAATCGCATGTAGAAATTTCGTCACATCGAATCAAAGTCACTACATAAGATAATGCTATACAAGCATAGCACAATCCAAACAAATGCGTCGTGCGATAAAATTCCTTCTGAAACTTGCATGAATCACCAAATGCGTTAGAAAATAACAAGCGAAATTAATTTTGGTTAAACAATCGATGTCACAACTCAAAAGGACATGCTATCATGCATAAAGCAAGCTTGAACAAGCGATAGAAACATAAAACCAAATATCGGGCTGCATTTATATTACCACATGATTCACGCAAAATATAGGTCCAAAATCGATATGACATCAAAGTCAATACCAAACAAGTACTAAAGCATGCATAATCGCACATGAAACAACAATTAAAACACCTTTGAAGTTCAATGTACCGATCGGTCAACAACATATTAATTCATGAAATCGCTCAATTAAACACATCAAAATCGAGTAAATTCAAACGCAATTGTCAATAATCAAACAATTAAGCATAAGAAATCATGAGATGAGAATTGTATCACGATAAACATGCAACAATAGTATCTGGACAACATTGTTTTACTTCACCAAGCGCACAAAAAGTCGGTTCCAAAATCAACCAAAATGGCACCAATGCTTATCAATCATCTAGGTAAACTCACCAAAGCATTTAACATCAATTAAATCGTGTATTTTACACCATTTACAAATACCATACATCACATTACCGGATCATAAAATTATCCAGAAAAACACATCGAAATCGATAATTCTCAATGTTAATGATCAATATATGTACAATTAAACTCAAGTGAATCTCAAATGGTATTTAAATCATGCATTTATGCTTATCTACCGAATTCGGTCAGCAACTCATAAAACTCGTGAAATAACGGAAAATAGAATTTAAACCGCTAAAGTTTAACACCGGTAGCACACAGTAACCAAAAGAATGTCGATTATATGTTAATCAACAATTAAAGAACCAAATACAATGTATTTGAGTATTCCGGGCAGCATTACTCATGAATCAATGAACATCTAAAATTCGAATTACAAAACCTCATATGGACATATCAAAATCAATTATCGACTCATGACATATTGCCTAAAATTCACAACCAATTGTAATGAATTAAATCCATATCGGTAATGATTTTTGATCATAAACACCACAATTTATGAGTCGACACAATTAATCAAATCGAAAGTTTTAATGTCGGAAAAATTGAATTATCATTCAATTCAACTCAAAATTATATCAACTCATGAATTTCCACAATATCATCAACAAAATTCATTCGGACGCAACATTCGACATGTAATTCTCAAGCAATCATGAACAAAGTGCACTTCGACATGTATGGTTCGTTAAATCCACACAATCAACATTATTTCCATGAAAAATTATCCTACTCCATATTTATCCATCATCAATGTTCGATTAACAAGTAAATGCAATTCAATTACTCACATCTCAATTTAATCAACACATGTTCATCATCAAATAAGCACTTATGAGAAAAGCAATTAAATCGAAAAGAACTTAAGTTGGGTAAAATCAAGAAAGCACTTACCAAATTGAAGATTTGAAGAGGAGGACTAGAGGAAGATCTCGGAACAACTGAAGAATGAAATAGTGTCTCCGAAAAACAGAAGCGGAGACGAAGGCTCGCCGGAAATTGGCAAAGACTGAGGGAGTACCGCGGACAGCCACGGAATGAAAGAGTGTCTCCAAAAAGCAGAAGCAGAGATAGAGGCTCATCGGAAATTGGCGAAGACAGAGGGAGTAGCACGGACAGCCGTAGAACAGACTGAGGGAGTAGTCTTGTGCGGTTTGACCGCAGCAGAAGACTGGAGACGTCGGCCAGAGTCTTCGTCGGAGGAAGTGCAATGCAACGGTGGGAGTTAGAGGGATTTTGATCGGAAAAATTGAAAAAAGGGAGTTTTTCTATTTGAATTCTGTGACTTTAGAGATAAAATAGAGAGAAAAATGAGTGTAAGAAATGTGAGAGGAAAATAATGAGTGAAAATTGGGGTTTGAGAATTTATGACACTCTATTAAGCCTTGCTTGGTTTGGATCTAATTTTGACCTTATTTGAATAATGCATAATTTTCTACTCGTTTTAGACACAGTGTGAGAATAAATTATAAGGTCATTATTTTTAGTGCAAAATCCCGACGCGAACCCTGAAGCAAAAACGGAGAAGACAAAATTTGTGACGTCGTGCCGAAAGAATCAACTCGATATGATAAAAATTGAAGGAGTTATGAATTTTTGAATGGCGAGAATATTTGACATTGATGTTGTCCTTTTTCGGTAATTTAGGTTTTTTCACTAATCGGTTTGAGAAGCGAGCCATAAACCGAAATCCTCAGAGATAAATCCGAACTCGATTCCTGAAGCAAACTTTTAGCCAACACAATTTGTGAAATTACGCTGTAGGAATCATCTTGATATGATAAAAATCAAAGAAATTATGATTTTTACAATATTGGGAAATGATGGAATAAAATTTGGTTCATCATAATAAAATCACTGGTAATTCTTCTTTCCGGGGACCTTCTTCAAAGAATCAGTCTTCGACCCTATCATACCCCAAATTTGTCCTACCTTTTTACTTTTATCTGGTTTAGGCTTTGCATTTCATATGCATCATTTTCATCAGGACATTCACACATATAAGGCAGTGGTTCAAAGCATCAGTGGTTGTGCTAAGTAGGGTTTAATCTTGGTTTGAGGCTTCTACATTCTAAAGTTGATTTCCTTGGTTCCTCCTTGGGCATTGGGAAGTGTGTGATAAGGTGGCAGAACCGACTGTTTTATACTAGTTTGTGTTTTTTGTTCGCAAATGTCGTGGTAAGTAAGAGTCGCCATCGACTTTTATTTCATCCAACAAAGGAAAAGGAAAAAAGAACAGAAAAAACCTTTTTCGAGATGTTTCTGAGTACGGGGGTAGATTATAGAAAGGGAAGTTGTTATCATCCTTTCTATCTATGGTTTTCCACAGGATCTTAGGTACTTGCTCATTCTTAAATTGCTTTTGTGTGTTGTGTGTTTTGAAAAATTTGTTTGCTTTATGATAACTCTTGTATCAGTCCTCAAGAGTGTGATAAAGCATTTTGAAAACTTTGTTTGAAAAATGTTTGAAAGTGTGGTGTGAAAATGATTGTTTTGAGCAAATACTTAACAACTATCTATCTACTCGAAAAAAGGCGTTCTTTTCCTCCTAACCTTTAGACAGTGCTATCCTACTATTAGTGAGTAGGTAGCCCTAGTCGTTGGATGTTTGAGGGACTATCGAAAGGGACATCACGGTCACTAAGGCAACTGGGCAAGAATTCTTAGTAACTGTCATAAAGCCCTAAGGTCACTTTTTAACCGAGGCAACAGTCGAGAGGGTCATCGAGGGACTTATGATCTCTTAGACTCAAGGACAGCCACTAAAAATTCTCACGTTTCGAGAATTGTGACCGTGTTCGAAGGCAACTAAAGTGGGAGATACCCTAGGGGTGAGCAATGTGCAAGTGTGCTTGATTCAAATATATTATCTTGCGCATTTAGGGTTATCTATGTTCAATTAATCGTTATCTTTCTATACAATCCTATTAGCCATTCATCTAAGCAGTTTATCGTGCGGAAAATAAATTGCAGAAAGATAAAGGTTCCTAAACTATTACAAGGCCTTGGGGCAGTTATATAATATGATGCAGAAATTTAAACCTAATTAAATTATTACAAACCAGGAAAAATTACATAATGAAAGAAATAATACAGCAAAAATAATAAACGTGTGAAGGATAACGAAGCGTCTAAACCCTAAAACGCGCCTAGGTTAAGAGAAAAGTATTTTTTGTTGTTTTTATTTGGAAAAAGTTAAATAATAAAAAGAGTAATTAATTAATTGAAAAAATTAATTAATTAAAAATTAATTCTAAATAAAAACTAATATTTTTGATATTTTTAAAGAAAAAGATTTGAAGTCCAATTCTAGATTCTAATTGATTTTATTTTTAAAGAAAACAAATCAAAATAACTAAATCAAAATAATTTACAAAACTAATTTTAATAAAAACACCTAAATTCTTTTTTTTTTGTGATTTTATGATTAAATAAAAAAATGATTTTTGAAATAATTAAAATAACAAAGAAAAAATAGAATAAAAAAAGATAGAAATGGGCATGTGGTTGTGTTTGCAATCTGGGGAGTGCTGATTGGATTTGCAAGGCCCAGATTTATGCAAGCCCACCATGCGTATGATCTAGTGGCATTGCTCCCTTGAAGATCCATCGTGCGCACCTGGATCTGGTTGATCTGTCGCTGAAGAGATCCAATGGTGATGATGGGTCAATACATGGTGCACACGCCTAACCCTGGGGCACTGAATCTGCAAGTAGAAATTAGAAAAATAATATGCTGGAGGCAAGGGTCGAACCCCTGACCTCCCACACATGCAATGCCTTAGCACCCTTCACTCTTGCCATCTGCGCTGCTTGTTAACTCGTGATTATAATAGCATAATAATAATATATGTAAAATCATGACCAGATCCATGTCATTAAAAATGCGTGCATCAGCAAAGGACATGAGCCAATCAGATTGAATCAAAACCCCACGCCTGTTCCCACCGGGGTCAAACGAGTCCACGATGCCGGAGGGAGTCTCCAGTCATCTTCTCCGGGAAGCCTAAATCTCCAAACCTACAAAAACTTGAGATTTGAAATGCCCAAAGGGATCTACTTCCCTTGAAATTTTTCGAGGAATCTAATTATGGGGTTAGTTTGGTCTGAAGGTCCCTAAATCAAGAGATACGAAGCTTGCAGCTTGTGATGCCCAAACAATGGCATCGCATGATTTAAGCTTCGAATCTCTCATGCGAAGCGTCCAAACTAACCTAACTGATATCCTGAACACAAATCAAAACATTAAAAACATCAACAATGCATAAATTTCCAGTTTAAAATTTTCCAAACCTTGTTAATCGAAGCTGTTTAAATATGGTGATTTGGGATGCCACGACCTTCAAGAATGATAGGTATGGACTCCTGTGAACCTCAGAATAATGATGAAGTGCTTAGATTTGATGGAGAATGGCTGGCTCGTGTGGAACAAAATTTCCCTCCTCTTTGAAATTTTTGAGAATTTTTAGGGTTTTCTTGAGACCAGTTGCGCCTCCCTTTAGGCCAGGAATGGTTTGTGTATATATATGGGACAATATTAGGTCAACAAATGTGTAGACATATCCATGCTTTCATGAGCAAATGTTTTCTTTCCAATTATGTGTTTTTTGATTTATTTTGAACTATATCAAATCTTTTCCTCCCTCCACCATATTCCCCTTGATATTCCAGCAATATTTGTCCCTTATTTGATGAGAAAAGATTCCAAATACAAATCTCTTATGATCTCTATTATTTATTTATTTAATTTTGCATTTTAATGGGTAAAATATCAAAATAAATAATATAAATAATATAGCAATGCATGGGTCAGCTTGGAGGTTGTGGACCATGCTAGGAACAAGTTTCAAACATAAAAAGATGGGCCCATTTGGAAAAAATTCAAGTTTGGTCAATATTGGCTTCATGCACTTTTCCAAAAATTGGTCAACTTTAGCAAGGCATATCTCTCTCACTTTTAAACCTAAGAGGGTGTTCTTGGACTTTTTAGAGATCTTAGGATATCCCCTAAGAAACCTCTTTGGATTCATCTCAATTTGATCTTCAATGTTTATGTAAGAAGCTTTGACCCAAAATTTGTTTTTGTTGACTTTTAAAAATGACCTATAATGTATGAATATATATATCTTTTCATGAGTGCATTTCTTGAACTTGAGGGATGAATATGAGTTCTAGGGAATTGGTTTCTCTTCAAAATGAGCCTTGGATTAGAGATTTCTGATAAAGTATGAGAAAGTTATGCCTGGTCAAAGTTTGATTGACTTTTCCTATAGAAACCCTAATTTGCCATTTTTGACTTTTGATGAGTTAGGAGAATTTCTTGAGGAATCATGATCAACCCTTGATCAAATGATGGATAATACTTCAAAATATTTATGTTGACCAAAAATGTAGAAGTTTGACTGTATTTGGGCCACAATTGACTTTTGCCCTAGTATAGTTGATTTTCAGGCATCTGAGCAGTTGACTGAGCAAACTTGTAGTGCAAGGCATGAAACATGGAATGGATGATCTTGAGAACATATCATAACAATGGAAATCATTTAGGACCCTTGTAACTCAAACATCTTAATGAGGAGTGAAACCCTAGTTTGAGGCTCATTGTCTTAGGAGGAGGATTTGTCTGGTCAATCCTTAGTCATCTTGAGAAATTGAGAACCTCTAGGGGTATGCTTTGTAAAAAATGGGAGGGAAAATTTTGGGGTACAACAGATGCCCCTGTTCAATCTTCTTAAAACTGAGGATGTAGATTGGCCGGTCTGCCTTTCGTGATCTGAAGGTAGAAGATGATTGAACACTAAAGTGCCCCGAAATTTGCACTCGTATGAAGTCATATTGATCGATAATATTGGGAATAGGATTACAGATTCCATTTGGAAGGCGATGGGGAATCTCCGGAGATGGTCTTAAAGATGACATCCAGAGAATATGACGGTTGCATAAGACATTCCCTTGCGAGAATTCATGTACCTTCCTTTGAGGAGGACTTCGCCAGGGAACGTTGATTTATGTCATGGGAAATAGAGTCTAGGAGCTTCGTTTGTCCATTACTCTACTGGGGAATTAACTCTTGATTGAGGAGACGGAAGTGAATTTCTTATATGGTCAGGGTCCAGGCTGCATAGCGACTTACTGGGGAAACGTGAAATCGATCGTATCTGGTCGGGTCTAGGTCTTATAATGTTGTAAACTGTTGTCTAGAGATAAAAGAGAAGGAACCTGGATAGTAGGGTTACCTCGAAATGAAATCCTGGATAGTAGGGCTATGAGAAGGATCCTGGATAGGGTTGCTTCGTGCTGAGTTTGGGTAAAACTGCATCTGAACCGAGAAGGAACCTGGGTAAGGTTGCTTCGTGATGAGTTTGGGTAAAACTGCATCTAAATTGAGAAGGAACTTGAGAAAGGTTGCTTCGTGATGATTTTTGGTAAAACTGCATCTGAATTGAGAAGGAACCTAGGTAAGGTTGCTTCGGGACAAGTCCGTGTAAAACTTCGGAAGGAACCTGGGTAGGGTTACTTCGAAATGAAAGCCTGGGTAGTAGGGCTACTTCATGATGATTTCGGGTAAAACCGCATCTGAACCGAGAAGGAACCTGGGTAAGGTTACTTCGTGCTGAGTTTGGGTAAAACTGCATCTGAATCGAGAAGGAACATGGGTAAGGTTTCTTCATGATGAGCTTGGGTAAAATTGCATATGAACCGAGAAGGACCCGGGTAAGGTTGCTTCCGGACAAGTTCGTGTAAAACTTCGCAAGGAACCTAGGTAGGGTTGCTTCGGGATAAGTCCGTGTGAAACTTCATTTGGAAATGTATGAGAAGGGACCCGTGTAAGATTTTTCAGGATAAACCCGCGTGAAGCTGTATTTAGGAGAAACCTGTGTAAGATTGCTTCATGACGAACCCGTGTAAAGCTGCATTTGATCGCACAGATAATTACTCTGTTTAGTTTCAGGAGCTAATCTTGGACCTGCTGGAAATTGTTGATGATAACCATATTTCCTGAAAAGGTACAGGATTAATTATATGCGATGTATGAAATACATTGTGTGATGATTTTCTCAAAATAAATGAGATTATGTTGTATGCAATATGTATGTGCATGTCATGATGTATGAACATGAAATGCTATTGTGACATATCCGAGTCTGGGAAAATAAATCCTTGACTGCTGCGGGAGAGTACTGGAAATTGAATTCCTGACCGTCATAGAAAAAGTGGTTCTTCTACTTTCGCTGGGGATGGCAAACAAAGATGATTATGTCATGGATTTATTTCTTTCTGTTTGTGAATATTCTATCGGGGAGAGACTCTGCTTGAGAATAACTCTGCGAGGGAATATCTCTGTTTGAGAGAGGAGATGCTTTGCTGTAAGATTTTTCCGATTCGGAGAAATAAACTCTGTTGGGGGATGAACTTCAGTCGCTGGAGGAACAAACTCTGTTGGGGATTGAGCTTTTGTATTCAGAGAAATAAACTCTGCTCGGGAGAAAATTATATGAACCACTTGCGATTACAAACTTTGGCTGGGGAATATAGACGTCGGCTCTCTGAAGTAGCTTTGCTGGGGAAAGTAGCTCCTGTTTGGGGAAGCCGATGTAAAAGCTTTAGTTGCATCTACTATGTGGGGAGTGTAGATGTCACTGGGATGCATGCTGAGGATACAGAAATGACTTCACATCAGGAATTTTCTGCCCCTGTACCTGCTGGAGAAAGTGCATGTGGAGACTTTGTGGATGGTTGAGTGGCATCCTAATTCTTCGGGTGCTTGGTAAATGCTGATAAGGATAATAAACCTTCTACGTGACGAGATGACAAGACATAGTTGTATGATTTAATCCTTAACTTTTGCATGGACTGTCTTTTCGGGTTTTCAGTCCACCGGGATACCCTTTTTTCCCAAGCCACCTTTTCAGGTTTTTGACTTGCCCGGTGTACAGATTTTTTGTTTTCATCCCTAATTTTTTTGCCTAGGCCAATCAACCTAGCGGGTCTTTGTTCATGCATAGTATTTTCCGACTATGTCCATGCTCTCAGGATGTAGGGAGTTTTCACTGTCCATAGTGTTGTGTTGTAGTACTGTCAAAATTTTTTTCTTGATGGCACATGATTCGTTGCTGGAATGCATGCGTAATGCCCCAAGTGATTAAGATGGAGATTTGCCCCTGGTTATTTGGCACCTTTGGAGAGACTTCCCCAGGTGTGTTAGACATCATGTCATGCTACCTTGCTTATGGAAGACTTGTTATTGGAAGTCTCTTTCCCGTTGAGGTGATTTTGTCCATTGAGAGGATGCCTGTTCATTGAATATCCATCATGCGGATTTCTCTACTGTCAAACAATTAGTCATATGCAAACAATGTCATTTAAATAATGCAAAACTCATGTTTGCCTTGAGAAAAAAAATTGAAAATGTGTTTTTTGTAGTAAAACAAAATTTGCAAGAATGTGATATCAACTCAGGATTCATAACAAGTCCTACAGGAGTCAGGATACCTTTGTAACAGTATGCTCTTAAACTAACCCATGCTTCAGCTAGGACTTTTAAGGGTTATAACGTGGCCTGGTTCACGGTTTAAGAAACAAAGGATAAAGGCTCAAAATTTATTTGTACCCACCCGTTCTTCGTGATGTCCTTTAGTTCTATGCTCAGTTAATTGCGCATTTAGAATCCCAGTTGAGTCCTGGAGTATTTTCCTTAATGTTCCTATGATGGTTCGGATACTGAAAGTTTATTTTGAAAAGGCAGTCATTTTTGTAATCCTCTTTTTGTTGAGGATTTGTAGGACCTCTTTCTTCTTTTTTGATTTTGTTATCCCTTCTTTTTCCTGAACTGTTTCTTTTTGTGATTACAGTCAGCGGGATTCCCTAGTTTTTTTCTTAAGTCCCTTTCGTGGGTTTTGACTTAACGGGATTTTCTTTTGCAAAATAATGACTGTCCGCTTTGATGATTATGCAAAACCATCACCATCTTTTGATTCAGAAGGCCGTCTTTGAGGCCATTAATTGTGTGCGAAGCGGAAGATTGCGACTGAATGCGCCTCTGAATTAACTGAAAAAACTACCCTGCCCCAGGTTATGATTAACGGTTTTAATTTGTGTGAAAGAAAAACGCCTACTTCTTTAGCTCAAAGGGGTTGACTTGGGATTATCTTCCTTATAACTCCACTGTTTGGGATTTGAAACAACGCCTGTACATTGTTAGCGGGGTCTATTCAAAAGCATACTATAGAGATTGTGGTATCATTTTCGGCATTCTCCCTCTAAAGGCTTAGAGTTTTTAATCGAAAGTTGAGTATCACGAAAAGGAAGTATAAAGCAGTTTAGGCATAATGAAAACAAATTAATTCAAGACAAGCATGTGTAATGCATTAATGAAATAACAAAGTTTTGACATGACAATAATGGTTCGAATAAACAAAGAAAATACAACTTGAGAATTCAAATGAACAAAAATGCTTTCGATCCTAGACATGATTTGGCATGGGAGAAGTGATCACGTTGGGAGTCTCAGGAGGGTCGAATTCAATCTCCTTGGCGTTAATCATATTCTGAATCTTGTATTTCAGCACCCAACAATCGTTAGTATCATACCCCGGGCTGCCAAAATGATAAGCACACCTTGCATCCAGATTGTAGTTAGGAGAGGAAGTCTTAGGATTTGGATGAGGGTCTATCACCATAATCAGATTCATCTTCAACATGTGTTGCAATTCTTGTGACAATGGCATGTTGATTTGGGTGAACTGCCTTTGAGGTCTTTCTAACCTTTGCTGATTGTGTCGTTGTTGTGGTCGTTGTGCGCGTGCCGAATTAGAGACCAACATTGCCCCCACAGATTGGTGGTAGTCTGCCTTATTATACCCCTTCTGGCCGTGCACAACATTGGCTTCCCTCTTACCACCAAATGGCTTCTTCTCAGCACTAGAAGATGCAGCCGTCGGGATCTTCCCGCTCCTGATACCATTTTCGATCCTCTCTCCTGTCAGAACCATCTCTGTGAACCCGGATGAGGAACTCCTAGTTAGAAAATTGAAGAATGGTCCTGTAAGAGTGCCCATGGACATGTCTACCATTTCACGATCAGTCAGAGTAGGTTGTACTCTGCCAGCTAGATCCCTCCACTTTTGTGCATATTCCTTGAACCCTTCTTTCGAGCCCATGGACATATTCTACAGTTGCACTCGAGTTGGTGCCAGGTCAGCGTTGTATTGGTATTGCTTGTAGAAAGCAGTAGCCAAGTCTTCCTAGGTACGGATGTTGGTTACTTCCAACTGATAGAACCAATCCAGTTGAGTGTCGACCAAACTTTCTTGGAAGAAATGGACCCATAACTTCCGGTCAGTAGTGTGAGGTTGGATCCTCCTCACATAGGAACAGATATGAAGCTTGGGACAAGACACCCCGTCATATTTTGCAAATACCGGAGCCTTGAAATTCGGTGGAATAACAACCCCAGATATTAAACCCAGCTCTTCAAAATCCAGCCCTGGTATTCTTTGGATCTCCATTGTGCTCAAACGATCCTCTAGCTGTTTATATTTATCCTCAATCGGAGGATATTGTTCATCATTGTAATCAGTATCATTATCAGAAACCTCTGGGCTAGGGTCTTCCTCCCTTGTCTCTCCCTCTTGATTCTCCCCTTCTTTAGACGAGGATGTCAGATCAACTGGTTGCTTCAATGGTCCCTTGAATCTTCTGCCCAAATTCAGGACACCAGCGGCCTTCTTCTTCTTCTTCTTCTTCTTCTTTTTCTCTTTCAGAATAAGGGCCTTCAGATCTTCTTGCCCTTTAGCCAAGGCTGCGAACATTTGCTGAAATTGGGCATTTTGTGCCTGGAGGTCCTTGATACTTTGTTCAGAAGACATTTTTGCTGGAATAAACAACGCAGAAGATGAGAAACCTATTATGAAACCTGTTTATGCAATGTCATGGATGATATGCGTATGCAATAATTTCAAGGATTCTTAAAGGCTCAAATTTGTTTAACCCGAAAGAAACACACGTTAATTGTATTAATAAGTTCGAATTGTTACAAAGAGTGCCTTCTAGGCTTACAATCAAACAAAACAAAACTTAAAGCAAAAAGAAAATTAGGTTTCCCATGAGCATCCTCTTTGGTGCAATGTAGGCGTTTATATTCCTCTCTTCATGAAGTAACTTAGGGAGTTCCAGGACCTTCTTCTTGCTGGGGTAGAATTGGGTTTCGAAGGTATCACGTTCCTCTTTGAGTTGGATCCAGAATTTTTGTAACTCCTCATGATCAGTTGGCATGTCAGGATGAAGAACAAGATAAGAAGTGTCTCCTTCAGCAACCGATTCCATAATCATAGGTAGGATGGAGGGGTAAGGCATCATAAGACTTTGGGAATGTGCTTGTACCCATTTGAGATAAGACTTAAGGGGGATAGAATTCTTGTTCCCCAGTGTCTTTCTATCAACTCTATGTACCATGCCCTAAGCTCGCATGAACCTTTTACGGTAACCCCGAGCATTATTCTCATAGTCGAAAATGATTCCTTGGATAAGTGTATCATGAGGACCATCCCTTATCGCATATCCAAACTGTCACAGTGCCAAACAAGGATTGTAAGTGATTCCTCCCCTAATGCCCAAGATAGGGACATTAGGGAATTCTCCGTATCGATCAATGATGGTAACATTCTCCGAGGATCGAGGACACCAATGAATACTTGAATGTGTAAGAGTCATTGGCTTATGAGACCATCTTAAACGTTGTTCATTCTTCAAGACGGATCGGGTTAGGTGTGAAATGAACCACCTAGCCAAAATAGGAGTGCAACACAGAAGGGTCCCTCTTCTCTTTATAGTGCGAGTATACAGAGAATGTAAGATATCTCCAAGCTGAGTAGGTATTGGATTGTGTGTCAAGAAAACCTTAACCACATTCACGTCTATGAGTTGGTCCGGATTAGGGAAAAGGACCAAACCATAGATGATAAGGGCTAACACCTCTTTAAAAGCTTGTAATTCTAGGGTATCCCAAAAATGATGAGCTTTCTCAAACAAGAACTTAGCCAAAAAAACCGTGACACCTCTCCAGGTTTCCCAATTTGCTACTACGTCACACCACTGTAAGGACAGAGCTTTAGCAATATCTTCAGGTTTATGGTCTCTTTCCATACCATTGAAAGGTACCTTGTTAAGGATAGGCACCCCCAGTAACTGAGAAAACTCCTCCATAGTAGGCACTAGCTGGTAATCCAGAAAAGTGAAGCAATGATGTAGAGGGTCGAAGAACTGAAAGAGAACTTTTAACATTTCTTCATCAGGATTTGAGGTGACCAAGCTGAGAAGTCGACCATGTCTTTCAGTGAAGTGAGAACTTTCAGGAACCCTTGATACCAATTCCTTAAGCTGAGGAGGTAACTTTACCAGACTGACTTGGATAGTGAATCTGTGGGCGAGGGCCATGTCCTACAAAACAAGACAAAAGTAAACCCTAAGAATCATTGAAATGGTTAGTATGATATTTTATGTTATGATGTCATGATTATGCTCAGATATAGCAGATATAGCACACACAAGAAAATCACACAGAGACCTTAGGTTTAAGGCTTGCATGGATTTTAAGGTATACCCTCTTGAAGTTGGGTTGGTTCAACCTGTCCTAAATAGAGTAATCGGGTTCTAAGGGATCTCAGTATCACCGATCTTTCCCCTAAATTTCGTTCAGATATACAATTGACTTTCCACCAAACAAAACTTAAGAGTCAAACCTCAATGAGTGTAGCATCGAGTATCAACCGACTTTGGGTTTACACCAAAGACGACTATCTCACTACGTCCTAAAAGCCGAGTTGGTCAATTAAGGTGCTAAGGTCAATTGATGCTTTATGATACCACGCAATGGCCACATATGCTCCTTGATTACTCAAGGGCTACCGGTACACACCAAAGTATCGCATCAACGTAGCTACTGTTTCAACTGTATCGGTATACCCCGCGCAACTCTCTCACATTTTATTGATACTTACCTAAAAGGAATTCCTCGATCCGGGTTTAGGATCTAAACAACCCAAACAGATACCATTAAAAATAAATCAGACAAGACAAACCAAAGAAGAAATTAAGAATGACCTAAATCCTAAGGTGAACCCCAATTTATTATAAGTCTCCAGCAGAGTCGCTAGTTCTGTGACATGGTGGCAGAACCGACTATTTTATACTGGTTTGTGTTTTTTGTTCGCAAATGTCGCAGTAAGCAAGACTCTCCACCAACTTTTATTTCATCCAACAAAGGAAAAGGAAAAAAGAACAGAAAAAACCTTTTTCGAGATGTTTCTGAGTACGGGGGTAGATTATAGAAAGGGAAGGTGTTAGCACCCTTTTTATCTGTGGTTTTCCACGGGCTCTTAGGTACTTGCTCATTCTTAAATTGCTTTTATATGTTGTGTGTTTTGAAAAATTTGTTTTCTTTATGATGACTCTTGTATCAGTCCTCAAGAGTGTGATAAAGCGTTTTGAAAACTTTGTTTCAAAAATGTTTGAAAGTATGGTGTGAAAATGATTGTTTTGAGCAAATACTTAACAGCTATCTATCTACTCGAAAAAATGTTTTCTTTTCCTCTTATCCTTTAGACAGTGCTATCCTACTATTAGTGAGTAGGTAGCCCTAGTCGTTGGATGTTTGAGGGACTATCGAAAGGGACGTCACGGTCACTAAGGCAACTGGGCAAGAATTCTTAGTAACTGTCATAAAGCCCTAAGGTCACTTTTTAACCGAGGCAACAGTCGAGAGGGTCATCGAGGGACTTGTGATCTCTTAGACTCAAGGAGAACCACTAAAAATTCTCACATTTCGAGAATTGTGACCGTGTTCGAAGGCAACCAAGGTGGGAGATACCCTAGGGGTGAGCAATATGAAAGTGTGCTTGATTCAGATATATTATCTTGCGCGTTTAGGGTTATCTATGTTCAACTAATCATTACCTTTCTATACACTCCTATTAGCCATTCATCTAAGCAGTTTATCATGCGGAAAATAAATTGCAGAAAGATAAAGGTTCCTAAACTATTACAAGGTCTTGAGGCAGTTACATAATTAGATGCAGAAATTTAAACCTAACTAAATTATTACAAACCAGGAATAATTACATAATGAAATAAATAATACAGCGGAAATAATAAACGCGCGAAGGATAACGAAGCGTCTAAACCCTAAAATTCGCCTAGGTTAAGAGAAAAGTATTTTTTTTGTTGTTTTTATCTGGAAAAAGCTAAATAATAAAAAGAGTAATTAATTAATTGAAAAAATTATTAATTAAAAATTAATTCTAAATAAAAACTAATATTTTTGATATTTTTGAAGAAAAAGATTTGAAGTACAATCCTAGATTCTAATTGATTTTATTTTTAAAGAAAACAAATCAAAATAATTAAATCAAATTAATTTACAAAATTAATTTTAATAAAAAAACCTAAATTCTATTTTTTGTGATTTTATTGATTTTATGATTAAATAAAAAAATATTTTTGAAATAATTAAAATAACAAAGAAAAAATAGAATAAAAAAAGATAGAAATGGGCCTGTGGTTATGTTAGCAATTTGGGGGGTGCTGATTGGATTTGCAAGGCCCAGATTTGTGGAAGCCCACCATGCGTATGATCTAGTGGTGTTGCTCCCTTGAAGATCCATCGTGCACACCTGGATCTGGTGCGTTTGATCTAGCGCTGAAGAGATCCAATGGTGATGATAGGCCAATACATGGTGCACACGTTTAACCCTGGGGCACTGAATCTGCAAGTAGAAATTATAAAAAAAATATGCAGGAGGCAAGGGTCGAACCTCTGACCTCCCACACATGCAATGCCTTAACATCCTTCACTCTTGCCATATGTGTTGCTTGTTAACTCATGATTATAATAGCATAATAATAATATATGTAAATTCATGACCAGATCCAGATCATTAAAAACGTGTGCGTCAATAATGGACATGAGCCAGTCAGATTGAATCAAAACGCCACGCCTGTTCCCACCGGGATCAAACGAGTCCGTGATGGCGGAGGGAGTCTCCGGTCATCTTCTCCAGGAAGCCTAAATCCCCAAACCTACAAAAACGTGAGATTTGAAATTCCCAAAGGGATCTACCCCCCTTGAAATTTTCCCAGGAATCTAATTATGGGGTTAGTTTGTTCTGAAGGTCCCTAAATCAAGAGATACGAAGCTTGTAGCTTGTGATGCCCTAACAATGGCATCGCACGATTTAAGCTTCGAAGCTCCTATACGAAGCATCCAAACTACCCTAATCGATGTCCTGGACACAAATTAAAACATTAAAAACATCAATAATGCATAAATTTCCAGTTTGAATTTTGCCAAACCTTGTTAATTGAAGCTGTTTGAATATGGTGATTTGGGATGCCACGACCTTCAAGAATGATAGGTATGGACTCCTGTGAACCTCAGAATGATGATGAAGTGCTTAGATTTGATGGAGAATGGTTGGCTCATGTGGAACAGAATTGCCCTCCTCTTTGAAATTTTTGAGAATTTTTAGGGTTTCTTGAGACCAGCTGCCCTTTAGGTAAGGAATGGTTTGTGTATATATGGGACAATATTAGGTCAACAAATGTATAGAAATATTTATGTTTTCTTGAGCAAATGTTTTCTTTTCAATTATGTGATTTTTGATTTATTTTGAATTAGATCAAATCTTTTCCTACCTCCATGATATTCCCCTAGATATGCCAGTAATATTTGTCCCTTACTTGATGAGAAAAGATTCCAAATCCAAATCTTTTATTATCTTTATTATTTATTTATTTAATTATGAATTTTAATGGATAAAATATCCAAATAAATAATATAAACAATATGACAATGCATGGGTTAGTTTGGAGGTCGTGGACCATGCTAGGAACAAGTTACAAACATGAAAAGATGGGCCCATTTGGAAAAAAATTCAAGTTTTGTCAATATTGGCTTCATGAACTTTTCCAAAAATTGGTCAACTTTAGCAATGCATATCTCTCTCACTTTTAAGCCTAAGAGGGTGTGCTTGGACTTTTTAGAGATCTTAGTATGTCCCCTATGCAACCTCTTTGGTTTCATCTCAATTGGATCTTCCATGTTAATGTAAGAAGCTTTGACCCAAAAGGTGTTTTTGTTGACTTTTAAAAAGGACCTATAATGTCTGAATTATATCTTTTCACGAGTGCATTACTTGAACTTTAGGGCTGAAGATGAGTTTTAGGGAATTGGATTCTCTTCAAAATGAGCCTTGGATGAGAAATTTCTGATAAAGTATGAGAAAGTTATGCCTGGTCAAAGTTTGGTTGACTTTTCCTATAGAAACCCTAATTTGCCATTTTTGACTTTTAATGAGTTAGGAGTATTTCTTGAGGAATCATGATTATCCCTTGATAAAATGATGTATAATACTTCAAAATATTGATGTTGACAAAAAATCTTGATGTTTGACTATATTTGGGCCATAGTTGACTTTTGCCATAGTATAGTTGATTTTCAAACATCTGAGCAGTTGACTAAGCAAACTTGTAGTGCAAGGCATGAAACTTGGCATGGATGATTTTGAGAACATATTATGGAAATGGAAATCATTTAGGTCCCTTGGAACTCAAACATATTGATGAGGAGTGAAACCCTAGTTTGAGGCTCATTGCCTTAGGAGGGGGATTTGTCTGGTCAATCCTTAGTCATCTTGAGCAATTGAGAACCCCTAGGGGTATGCTTTTTAAAAAATGGGAGGGAAAATTTTGGGGTACAACAGAGTGGAATCAGGTTTTGAAGTATGTTCATCACGAATTCCTTCTCCTCAAGCTATAAAGGCTATTCTCCATCCAAATTCATCAGAGCCTGAATTAGGGTTTATTTCCCTATTGTTTTTCAAGATATTAGGGTTTTGGATCCATGGTTACTGTGGAATTCTTCTTTCATATTCCATCAAATATTTCACAAGTATCGAGTGCATCAAGGTTTTAACTTGTGATGTTTAAGTTTCATCATATTTAAATTGAGGATTAGGGTTTTCGTCTTGAGCGGTCTTTGTTTCAAGTATCGTTTCTCAAGGATTTTTCAAGTCATTGCTTAAAATCATCAAGTAAAGAATAATACAAAGGACTTGTGAATTAAATTGAATCATGATGCAAAAGTTAGAGTTGTGGGTTCATTATAATCAAGGAATTCTTACTCCCTCAAGTACTTGTTATTTCTAATGCAAGAGGATTTGGACTTAAATTTGAAGATAGTTTTGAATTTGGATTTATTTGAGTGATTGGTTTGAGATTCATCCAAGTTTTATTCATTCATCATCATCCAACTTATTCAAAGTTCATCTTGATTCAAGATTCTTTTCAAAACTGGCTTGTATCAAGCATTTCCTAACCAAAGGATTTCAATCAAATTTCAAGGATCATTAAAAACTCATTCAATATTCAAGAATTATCATGCCATGATTCAAACACATCATTATCAAAATTTCTTCATTCAATGGTTGTCAAAATTTCACAAATACATCATCATTCAAGTACAATATCAAATTCAAGTGATATTTCAAATTTCATTCATTTTGATCCAAGGTTCTTTACAAAATAAATTTCAAGATTCATTGGAAAAAACCTTCAAACTTCATTACTAATTCATCATAATTCATCTACAAATTTCAAGCAACTTTACATTATTCATCGTTTACAAGTACACTCAAGTTTTCTTTACAAGACAAAAAAACAAAAAGAAGAATCTAAATCCTAAAGCTATTATATGAGCTTGTACAGGCCGAAACTTCAAATTCTTCAAACTCTATTCCAAGTTTCATGCTAGACACAATCCCTTCTTTAACCTTGCCTTGCCTTCTTCACCCTCCAATCAACAACCATCACATGAAACCAAAAGAGATTAAATTGGTTTGTTCAATCATCATTAAAACATAAACAAGAAGTTTTCAAGCAAAGTTTTCTTCTAATCTCATCATTAGGGTTTATAAAGGAACTAGAAACAAGGGATCTGAATTAAATCATATGCCAAAGCCCAACAAAGGCCTCATTATCTTGAAAATAAAATCAAATTATATCATTGGCCCAAGAGTGTTCCTATTGCAAATCACAAAACTGGTTTGGTTCACAATAAGAAAACTTAAGAAACAAGTTACTGCAGTAACAAAATCAATAAAAAACATTGTCAAAAGCTCATCCCTGCTGCAAACAGTCTACTTTACTGTAAAACTAAACACAACATGCTAAAACCTGTCAAAATGCCAAACATAACAGTCCAAAACTTGTTGTAACATTGCACAAAGATAGGAAAAGCAAATTGTATCAAGAATGAAACAAAGCAGGGCAACAAAATAGTTCAAACTCATGTTATCTTTCCCCCAAAAAAACCTCTTTCTTTTCATATAACACAGACACAAAAAATAGAGAGGGAGGGGATTGTTCGAAGAAGTACACAGGGGGCAGCAGCTCAAACAAACTGAAAACCATAAACCCTAATATCCATTCATCATTTTCCAGACAAAAATCCCTTCAGAAATCAAGATGAAGAGGCTATTATTCATAAAACCCTAAACAGTAGTTACGCAAGAACAACAATAAACCCTAATATTTTCTCATCATATTCTTAATACACAAAACCCTTTAGAATCGGTAGAAGAGTGTGATACGGTGGGAGAACTGACTAGGGTTTTGCGTTTGTTTTCGCAAATGTTTCGATTGAGCAAGAGTCGCCACCGACTTTTTATTTTATCCTAAGGAAAGGTTTAAAAAGCACAGCAAAAACCTTTGAGATTTTTCTTGGGTTCGGGGAGTAGATTATAGAAAGGGAAGGTATTAGCACCCCTTCTATCCATGGTTATCCATGGGCTCTTAGGTACTTGCTTAGATCAACTTGCCTTGGTTTTCAATTGTTTGAAATGGTGCTTGGTGCGTGATTTTAGAAAATGCTTTGAAAAGATGCCTTGTATAGGCTACCCTTGTAACAATTCTTTACTCGAATGTTTTACAAAAGGTGTTTTGTCTTTTAAAAGATGTTTCAAGGTTTTTGAAAGTTTATTTTGAAAGTGTTTGTGAAGTGGATTTTGAAATAGGCAAGTGTTTTCTTGGAAAGTTCGACAAGTACTTAAGAGTTCATCTACCCTAAAATTTTTCCCAAAGATTTTTGTTTATGTTTTAAACCTCTTGACAATTTTATTCCACCATTGCATTTGGTGGTCAATCTTATCTTAGGAGATTAAAGGGACGGGCGTGGGTCATCGTTTAGACCATAGTTGCAATAGTGTTAAATGTCTTTGGGCAATTTGCTTTAAAAAGGGACTTGATCATTTTATTTAAGCAACATCTTGTGGGACTATGATCATTTTGATTGTTTGTTTTTACCCAAAGAAATTCAACGTACAATATGGCCCAATCATTTGAAGGCAACAAAATGGAATACCCTAGGGGTGCAAGTGTGAAATGTGTTGTCCATTTTTCATGCTCATTTATCTTGTATTAGGTCCAACTATTTTGTTCGTTTTATTCGCATACAAACCCTAATTCTAGCATAGTATGTTTAGAAAGTGATAAAGTGCGAAATTTAAATTCCTACGCTATTACATCACAATAATATAGGGAGGGGGGTACAATGTTCAAATGGAGATATTTAGACAAGAAATTAAACCTAAAACTATTACATCATTTTTATGAATATTTACAAGATAAATAAAAATGTGTAATTCAAATGGTAAATAAAACAAATATGCAAGTATGCAAAAGGAATTTTTATATGTATGAAAAAAAAAGTATTATTTATGTGAAATAAAAAAAGAAAATAAAAGGGATATTATTTTTGGAGTATTTTTGAATTTAGGGCAAAAACCCTAATTCTATTAAATAAAGCATACCATTTATTTATTATGAACAAATATTTATGTATATATACAAAAATAAAATAAAATGAGGTATTTGTCAAAAATGCATTTTTTATATTAAATATTAATAAGAAAAATAAGAGGGGTATATACTTTGTATTTATCCTAAATATATTAATGAGTATATGTATATATGTATTATTTTAAATATGTATTATATATATAAATAATAATAATATTTAATATTTTTAGAAAATAGTATTTTTTCATATAAATATTTTCAGAAGGCAAAATAAAAATAAAAATGAAAATAAATGTGTTTTTACATATTTCTTAATATTTTAACAAAATGTATATATTTCTTTATTTATGTATAAATTAGAAGAAAATCAAATAAATACCTAATAAATTAAAAAATGGTGAGGAAAAATATTTTTATGTTTTTAATATTATTAATAAAAATAAATAAGTCAGAAATAAAAAAGAAAAGTCAAAAAATCAAGCAAATGGACAAAATGGGCTCAGGGGGTGCAATATCAAAAACATGGTGTGAATAAAAAAAATGACACAGGCCCAGCCCACATAGCATCTTCTTCAACCTTCAGCCACAAATGTATCAAAAACGCGCGCTTCTAACAGGAATTCAAACATCCTGATTCTTTGAGCTTTTGCACAAACTTCCAACACAAAAGATGTTAAGCATGAAACCACGATTCCAAATATATAAAGAACATCTCCTAACTCTAAAAAATGAGAGAGAATTTTAACGATCCCAAATCCTAACCTAAGTTTTCTGCCATTTTCAAACTCCAAATTCTCTCTACTCAGGCAAAAGAAATGAAAAGTAAAAGAATGTACATGTTCAGTGGCATGAATAGGACATTGTTTCTTCACAAACTTAAGACTAATGATACATAATAAGAGAGATACGAGTTCATCAAAATACCTGTTCAGCTGGAGTTCTAACTGGCAAATGGGGAGCTTACAGTGCAAGATACTGATTGGTATAGCTTCCTTGAGGTGTGGTGATGCTGTTCCAATATCTACTTTGCCTTGAGACACCTTGCACTGAGCTGTAGAACTTCAACTGCAAAATGAAAAAGTGAAAATGGTGGAACTTGTTAGAGGAGTTACAGGTCGTGTTTCAAGGCATGGTTAGCTTGCATATGTGCTATGGAATGTGTATGAACTGATTTTGGCAAAAGAGCTTGAAGGAAATGGAAGATAGCACCCAAACTGCAGACTTTGCCCTGTTTGTGTAGTTTGAGGGTGATTATGGCAATGAGAGTGTTTGAGAGGTGCAAGGGTCGTGTATCAGCTTGGTTATGATCTTTGGAATGTGTTTGATAACTTAGTTCTTGTGTGTCTAAGCTGAGATGGATGTTGTGTAATGTTATGACACTTTTCTTCACTCTTAAGCAACAAAATGCAACTTGATGGTTTAGGTCAGTAGGGGACCTCTAATCCTGCTGCAAAGCTTCTCTTGATCAGAGCAATTTTGTCCATAATCTTGTGCCAAAGAGATTTAGCTTGTACTTGCTTGATTTACCAATTGGACATAAAGTGAACTTTTGCAAAAATGGATAGTTCACTTTATCTAAAAATGGATTAGGCTTGTGTACAATACTTGAACTCATAGAATAACACTTTGACACAATGAACAAGCATTAAATTATTGAGTGTAACTTAGTTTAAGGACCTGTAATCTAATCTAAAGCATGCTGAGTTCAAATTGTAAGGTTATGAACATGTAACTTGGTCATGAACAAAGTGGTTTTTTGCTATATTGTGAAATTCGATTATCCCTAACCATGAGGTTGTTTGAGAAGTTCTTGGACATTTTGGAAAGCTTGGAATGTGTACTACAATCCATCTTTGAAATTCAATTTGAAATTCCAAGTGGAAGTGTATGGAAAATGGCCTTGAAGTGGGGTAGAAAACCTTGTCAAAATAGGTCAAAAATTCACTAAGTTAAGAATGGTTTAGTGCCCTTATTCAAAAATTTGTAACTTGAGATGCAAGCTTCAAATGAGAAAACTTTGTGAATCAAAGTTGTAGATTATGCAACAAACTACAACTTTCATGTTTGGACTTTTGTTTGAATCCTAATGGATCATGGTGAAAAAGTGGGGCAAAGTTGGGAAACAATTAGGGTTTTTTATAACTTAGAAAAATTCTAAGTTATGAAAAATTCCATTTAAAATCCTAATTTGCATTTTGTGATTTCTTGGTGAACAAGTTTCATGATTTAGCATGCTTTGATGAAAAATGAATCTTGACTCTTGATTTTGACCAAAAAGTCAAAATTTGACTTTTCAGTACACAGTCAAAATTGATCAATTGACTGGGAAATTCAACTGTCAATCCTGTGTACTTGGGATCTTTTGAGTTTGTTGATCATGTCAAGATAATTCCATAGGGTCCTTGAGTCCATGTGTGAGCTTGGTTTGCCATTGGCTAGGTCAAACAGTCAAAAATTGCCTTTGTGCAGTCAAAACCCTAAAAATGACCATTTTGCCCTTTTGGTGATCTGATCAAATTTCTTGGGGAATTGTGATCCAAACTTGACCAAATGGTCCATATGAGTTCATAATGTTGATGTGGGTCAAATTTCATGAGGTTTGACTGTCAATTGGCCACAGTTGACTTTTTCCCAATACAGTTGATTTCTAGGTCAACTGTCCAATTGACTGGGCAAAACTTGGAATCAAGACTTGAAACTTGATATGGGTAAACTTGGGAGTCCAATATGAAGCATGAAAGTCATCTTGGGCATTTTAGGTCAAAGCATCTTTGTGCAAACACAAACCCTAATTTGAGTCCACAGTGCAAGGAGAGGTTTTGAGCAGATGAAACCCTAACTGGATCTTGAGCTTCAAGGGCTTTGTGGTGAGAAATCAATGAGAAATGGAAGGGCAAATTTTGGGGTACAACAGTTGCCCCTGTTCAATCTTCTTGAATCCGAAGAGTTAGATTGGCAAGTTTGCCTTTCGTGACTCGAGGGTAAAAGGAGATTGGACACTAGAGTGCCCGGAAATTTGCACTCGTCAAAGCAATGGATGCGGGAATGGGCTTAGAGATGCCATTTGGAGATGGTCTTAACGATGCCATCTGGAAGGGAATATCAGGAAGGTGTCCAGGCTTGGGACCATCTCTGAACTGGGGGGTCTGAACAAGCAAAAGATTGACATCCGTTGTTGGGAAGAATCTGTAAACTGTTTTCAGTAGTTTGGAGAAGAAACTGAACAAGCGATAGGTTAACATCCGTTACTTGGAGGACCCGTAAACTGTTTTCAGAAGTCTTGAAGTCGAATAAGCAATAGAGCAGCATCCGTTGTTGGGAAACGTCCGTAAACTGTTTTCAGAAGTTGCATCTGAACAAGTCGATAGATTAACATCCGTTGTTGGGAAGAATCCATAAACTGTTTTCAGAAGTCTTGAAGAAGAATCTGAACAAGTGACAGGTTAACATCCATTTACTTGGAGAACCCGTGAACTGTTTTCAGAAATCTTGAAGTTGAATAAGCAATAGAGCATCATCCGTCGTTGGGAAGCGTCTGTAAACTGTTTTCAGAAGTTGTATCTGAACAAGTCGATAGATTAACATCCGTTGTTGGGAAGAATCCATAAACTGTTTTCAGAAGTCTTGAAGAAGAATCTGAACAAGTGACAGGTTAACATCCGTTTACTTGGAGAACCCGTGAACTGTTTTCAGAAATCTTGAAGTTGAATAAGCAATAGCCTGTCGACTGATCTTTCCTGAAAAGGTAAGGAATTAGTTGTATGCAATGTTATGATGCATGATGCAATCTACGTGACATCAATGTTTATGACATGAATGTGATGAATGCGCATGTAAGATGACGAGCTATCTTGCAGAGGATAAATGAATCCGAGGTGGCCGAAGATAAAAACATCTTGACTGCTGTTGGGAAAAATAAATCCTTGGCTGCCGCTGGAAAAGAGAATTCCTGATGACCTCTACTGGGGAGTATCAATCTAGTAGACTCATGCCGGGGAGGTAAGACTGAGAATCTTCAACTTGATGGGAAGTAATTCTGGCGATCTCACTGGGGAACTTAAGATTTCTTTTCCTAAAACTCTGTGGGGAGAAGGCTCATTAGTCTGGCTTCGCTAGGGGTTAACAATTTGAAATTTTAGCTCGGCTGGGGATACTGAAACTTAAATTCTGAGGGGAAACGAGTTCTGGAGGATCCTTTGGCTGGGGATAACAAGGATAAGCTCCTCTGGGGATTATACTGATAAGTTGTGCTGGGAGACTCTTGACGAACTCCGCTGGGGATAGGAAGAATTCTGGCGAGTGCGATCTTCTGTGGCTGTTAGCTGAGGATAACCCAGTTATAAGCCTTTGTGGGGGATAACTTTGAGTAAAACTCGGGAGAGACATTCGTGCTCTGCGGGAAAATACCTTCCAGGACCTTACTGGGGATAAGCTTCGAGGGTCTGCTGGAGATAAGCCTCAGGGTTCACTAGGGATGTGGATTCCAAATATCTTGGGGGATTTCCTTCGAAAGGGTGTCAAGATATCCCTCCGTACCTTCATCCTATCAGTAATCCTTTTTCTTAGGTTCATTTAGGAAGTGATTATGTTTCAAATGCATATGCCTATTTAACAAAACATTGGACGTTTCTCAAAATAAAACAAATAGTGCAAGAGAAAAAGAAGAGGGAAATGACACAAATTTCTGGGGAAAGTATTTGTATTGATTTTCTTTGAGTATGTTTGTACAAAGGAGACAATCATCCTAGTAAGAGAATTCTGTCGTAAATATTGAAAGATTTATACAAAATAAAGGATGGCTATGTGAAATAATTCCATGGGACTCCGCTCTGCTATAGCTTTCACAACTCTGAATATCTGTCCATTCAATGCTTTACTTGACGATGACGGGATTGATCAGAAGCCTGGAACCGGTTGATGAAGAGATTGTCTTTGAAGTGATCCGACGAGACATAATCATACGCTTTAATTCCCTAACTTTTGCCTGAATCGCCCTTACGGGTTTTCGATTCACCGGGAAACCCCTTTTTGCCCAAGCCGCCCTTTCGGGTTTTCGACTTGCCGGGTGTACAGATTTTTTTTTGTTTTTATCCCTAATTTTTGCCTGAACCACCCTTTCGGGTTTTCGGTTCACCGGGATGCCCATTTTTGCCCAAGCCTCCCTTTCGGGTTTTCGACTTGTCGGGTTATTTTATGCGTAGTATCTTTTGACTATGTCTGCATTCGCAGGGTGCGGCAAATCGTCGCCGTCCATGGTGGTCAGAATCATTGCACCACCAGAAAATAGGCTTTTGATCACAAATGGTCCTTCATATGTAGGAGTCCATTTGCCCCTGGGATCGCTTTGCGGCAAGATAATCCGCTTGATTACGAGATCTCCGACTTGATACACTTGACGTCTGACTTTCTTATTGAAGGCCTTGATCATCCGCTTTTGATACGTCTGACCATGGCATATAGCAGCAAGTCGCTTTTCATCGATCAGATTGAGTTGATCAAGTCGGGTCTGCATCCAATCATCTTCATTCAAACCTGCATCCTTCATAATCCTCAGGGAGGGTATCTGGACTTCCATAAGCAAAACAGCTTCCATGCCATAAACCAAGGAAAATGGGGTTGCCCCAGTTGAAGTACGTGTCGTCGTACGGTATCCATGCAGAGCAAACGGTAACATCTCATGCCAGTCTTTGTATGTGACTGTCATTTTCTGAATGATCTTCTTAATGTTTTTGTTCGCAGCTTCAACAGCACCGTTCATCTTCGGCCGATAGGGAGATGAATTGTGATGATAAATCTTGAACTGTTCGCATAATGCGGTGATCATTGTATTATTCAGATTCGTACCGTTGTCCGTGATGATCCTGTCTGGAACACCATACCGACATATGAGATTTTGCTTGATAAAGCGGGCAACCACATTTTTGGTGACAGAGGCGAAGGAAGCTGCTTCGACCCATTTAGTGAAGTAGTCAATGGCAACCAGGATGAAGCGATATCCGTTGGAAGCCGTGGGCTTGATCTCTCCAATCATATCAATGCCCCACATTGCAAAGGGCCATGGAGCAGTCAGGACGTTGAGAGGAATCGGAGGGATATGAACTTTGTCAGCATAAACTTGACACTTGTGGCAAGTACGGGAATGTTGATGGCAGTCAGCCTCCATGGTAGACCAATAATAGCCTGCCCTTAGGATCTTCTTAGCCATTGTATGCCCGCTCAAGTGAGTGCCAAATGTGCCGCTGTGTATATCAGTCATGATCAACTCTGCTTCAGCCTTATCCACACATCGGAGTAATACACAATCATGGCTTCGTTTGTAAAGGATGCCGTTGCTCAGGAAGAACTTAGCAGCGAATTTCCTTAAGAACTTCTTGTCATTTACGGAAGCTCCTTCAGGATAATCCCTAGTCTCGAGATACCTTTTGATTTCATGGAACCAAGGTTGTTCCACTACTTCTTCAGTATTAATCTCGTGGCAATGTGCCGGTTCATCCATTCGCTTGATGGTGATTTGGGGAGCCTCATTATCCCAGTTGAGTTTAAACATGGAGGACATTGTGGCCAGAGCATCGGCTAGCTGATTCTCTTCTCGCGGGAAATGCTCGAAGGTAATTTGCTCAAAATGAGGCAACAATGTCAGGACATGTTCTTTGTATGGGATAAGATTAGGATGCTTGGTATCCCAATCTCCTTTGATTTGGCTGATGACCAAAGCCGAGTCCCCAAATACGACCAAAGATTTGATCCCCAAGTCTATAGCAGCCTCGAGACCAAAGATGCAAGCTTCATACTCAGCCATGTTGTTTGTGCAGCTGAAACAAAGTCGGGCTGTGAAAGGAGTGTGACAACCTTCCGGAGAAATGAGTACTGCGCCAATACCATTTCCAAGTGCATTTGAAGCACCATCAAAGTACAGGGTCCATCGGGATCCCTTTTCGGGTCCGTCATACGGTCCGTCACTTTCAATGTTGTCCAAATTCATGATGTCCTCGTCTGGGAAGTCAAATCTCATGGGTTGATAGTCTTCAATAGCCTGATGAGCCAGATGGTCAGCTAGTACACTCCCTTTTAAAGCTTTTTGGGTGGTGTACTGGATGTCATACTCGGTTAAGATCATTTGCCATCTAGCTATCCTTCCAGATAAAGCGGGCTTCTCGAAGATATACTTGATAGGGTCCATTTTGGATATTAACAAGGTAGTGTGGGTCAACATATACTGTCTTAGTCGGCGAGCAGCCCATACCAAAGCGCAGCAAGTTTTCTCGAGCAGTGAGTAGCGAGTCTCACAGTCGGTAAACTTTTTGCTAAGGTAATAAATAGCATGCTCTTTTCGACCAGACTCGTCATGCTGGCCCAAAACACACCCCATTGAATTATCCAAGACGGTCAAATACATGATCAATGGTCTTCCTTCGACAGGTGGCATCAGAATAGGAGGTTCTAGCAAATACTCCTTGATTCTATCAAAATCAGCTTGACAATCATCGTTCCATTCCACTACCTGATCTTTTTTCAAGAGTTTGAAAATTGGCTCACAGGTAGAAGTCAGATGTGAGATGAATCTGGCAATATAGTTTATGCACCCCAAGAATCCTCTAACCTCTTTTTCAGTACGGGGAGCAGGCATCTCTTGTATTGCTTTTACCTTTTCCGGATCGACTTCAATGCCTTTGTTGCTTACAATAAATCCTAGGAGTTTACCAGACATAACTCCAAAAGTGCATTTACTTGGATTCAGCCTGAGCTTGTACTCTTTCAACCTGGCAAACAGCTTTTCCAGATGTTCAAGGTGCTCTTCCTCTGTTTATGATCGAGCTATCATATCGTCTACGTAGACTTCAATCTCATGATGTATCATGTCATGAAATAAAGCTACCATGGCGCGTTGATAAGTTGCCCCTGCGTTCTTGAGCCCGAACGGCATCACTTTGTAACAGAAAGTGCCCCATTGTGTAACAAAAGTTGTTTTCTCCATATCCTCGGGAGCCATTTTGATTTGGTTGTAGCCCGAGAATCCGTCCATGAAGGAAAACACTTTATGCTGAGCTGTATTGTCGATCAAGATATCGATATGAGGTAGCGGGAAATCATCTTTAGGGCTGGCCCTATTCAAATCCCGGTAGTCCACACACATTCTGACTTTGCCATCTTTCTTAGGTACTGGCACAATGTTAGCGACCCATTGAGGATAGGACGTAACAGCCAGAAAGCCAGCGTCAAACTGCTTCATTACTTCGGCTTTGATCTTTTCGGACATGTCAGGCCTCATTCGGCGAACTTTTTGCTTGATTGGTGGACAGTCTTCTTGTGTGGGGAGACGGTGAACCACGATGTCTGTGTCTAGACCTGGCATATCTTCATAGGACCAAGCGAAGATTTTAACATAATCATTCAACAACTGTATCAGGCGTTCCTTGACTTTTGGTTCCAGGTTGGCACCCACTTGCACCTCCTTCCGATTCTCCTCGGTTCCCAAGTTAACAGCTTCCAATGGCTCTTCATGCGGTAAGATGGCCCTTTCCTCTTGTTGCAGAAGTCTGGCTAGTTCCCCGGGTACTTCACAACCTTCGTCATCTTCATACTCGACTAGATTGACCAGATCTTCAGAGTTATTGAAAGATACAGCAGAATAGTCACCCATGGAATCCGGAGTGGATGGGTACCTGCATTGGTGAGTGTGGGTGTGTGTAAGGGATAGCCATCCTTAAACAAAAATGCAAAAGGAAAGAAAATGAACATAAGCAGTTTATCAAATGAAAAACGTCAAACGAATCATTAAACATGGCATATGAATATGAAAAATAGTCAAAACCCTTACAAGTGGACCTACATGCCCCGGGCAAGGCAGGAGGTGGAAAGATAGTGTACGGATTGTTTGAAAGTAAAATATTACAGACCAAATAAGAAATGTTTAACAGATAAATTACTGATGAATAAAAGTGATGGGGACAAAGTCTTTAGCCTCCCAATTGCTCAATCCTCCTCTGACGGTTGGATAAATCCACTCTTCAATGTTGCTTTCCTTGTCTTCATCTTCCAGGGCGTTGATTCTGTATGGAGAAATTTTGACTGGCGCTCTTTCAATCTTTGACTGGCGCATGGCTTTCTGGCCAGCGGCTGTGAAACCTAATCCAAACTTATCAGTCTTATGCGGAAAGTCGGGTAACTGCCCCCATGCTGAATTCTTCCCTTCTTTAACTGCGGCCCTTACATCCTCCAGAGATGCCATCCTGGCCATCTGCCTCGGTGTCTCAGTTGCCAACTTTGCTACTGCTATTTCAGGAAGAACTTCTTCGAAATGTTGAAACGGTGTCTCAATGAATTCCCCTTCAACCTCCACATACCGGAAAGAATTTAAGTGACTAATCATGTACTCTTCTTCGCCGTGGACAGTGATGATCTTTCCCTTGACAGGATACTTCAGCATTTGATGCAAGGAGGAGGTGACTACCCCAGCATGGTGTATCCAAGGTCTACCCAGCAGGCAGGAGTATGATGGACGGATGTCCATTACATAGAAAGTGGATTTAAACACCTCAGTGCCTATCTTGATGGGAATTTCAACCTCTCCATGGACCATTCTCTTCGACCCATCGAAAGCTCTGACGACAATATCACTCGGCTTCAAATCCAACCCTTCGCAATCTAGCCGGTCCAAGGCCTTCTTAGGCAAAACATTCAGCGACGACCCGGTATCAACCAGAACATGTGCAAGGGTGGTTCCGCGACACTCGATTGAAATATGCAAAGCGTCATTGTGGTTTCGGCCTTTAGGGGTCAGGTCGGCATCAGAAAAACCTAATCCATTGTCTGCAGTCAGACTAGCCACGCAATGTTGAAATTGGTCTGCGGAGGTTTCCTGGGGCACATGAGCTGCCTTCAGAAACTTAATCAAAGCTTGAGCGTGCGCTTCTGAGCAAAGCAATAGTGCCAGCATGGAGATCTTGGAGGGGGTTTGCCCCAACTGTTCCACTACATCGTAATCACTTCTCTTGATTATCCTCAAAATCTCGTCCATTTCTTTCTTGGAGGCTTCCGGGATCACCAAGGGTTGAGCCCTCGTCCTGACGGGCTCATCTTGTATTCCCTTTCCTTTATCAGCAATGGTAGGAGAGACAGCACTAGGAACAACAACTTCTTCAATCAAAGGAGTTCTAGCAGAGAGTTTTACTGGTGCAGGGATGACTTCTTTAGCTGATGAGGGTCCAAAGACTGCTCTTGGAGGGGCAATCTCTGGAGAAAATATTCTCCCGCTCCTGGTGATTTTACTGGTGCCCGCAATGTTACTAATGCTGGCTTCCTCATCATCCGAACTCTCTTCAATTACTTCAACTTGCTTGATACCATGGTAGTAGATGTCACCACCATAGTTCCAAGGTATCGACTTCTCAGAAACATAGGGAACAGGCCCTGGCATCGTTATCTTTAAAGGAACAGATTTTGCAGCTGGTGTAATCTTAACTGGCTTCTTGACGGCCTCGGAAAGATTGGCGTGAATGGTTATGATTGAGACATTTTCAACATGAACTGGAACGGCAGAAACTTTTTCGAACAAAATTTATCGGTTATCCATAAGGCCTTGGATGCCTTTCTTTAATAGCGGACAATCAAACGGCAGAGAGTGGCAACAGTAGCAGTCTTCTTTACATCCCGGGAAGATCCCGGCCCTTAACAAATTTAACTTAATGGTTAGCAGTGGAGTAGTCAGATCACTGACGTCAGTAACATACAAATCCTCCTCAATGGCATTGACATTCCGACCGTGCTTCGGCATGGGTGCAGATATCCCATTAGGCTTCTCTGGAGCGTCAAAATCTACCTCCTTAGCCTCTATCAGGTCTTGGATTTTATGCTTGAGTGTCCAACAATCATTGGTGTCGTGTCCAAACCTGTCTGAATGATAGGTGCATTTAGCATTGGCATGATAATGCGGGGAGGATGTATTTACATTCTTTGGCGCCTCCTTGATAGTGGCAAGATTCAATTTCAATAGGTGGGGAAGCACCTGCGCTAGAGTCATATTAATGCGGGTGAACTGCCGTTGCGGCCGTTCCACTCGTTGCTGATTTGGTCTGGACTGGTTATAGCGAGGCTGCTCACTTGGAGTGTTTTGAATCATTACGGCCCCCACAGTTGGCCGACGCTCCATCTTTCCTACTCTTCTCTGAGAATATACCATAGCTGTCTCCTTCTTAAAAGGCTTCTTCTCAACACTTGCAGCAACACCCTTCTGAATCTTTCCTGATTTGATGCCAGCCTCTATTCTTTCGCCGGTTAAGATTAAATCGGTAAACCCTGCGGAAGAGTTACCAATTAGATGATTGAAAAATGGCCCAGATAGGGTCCCAAGAAACATATCAACGAGCTCACGATCGGTTAAAGGAGGCTGCACCCTGCCAGCCAAATCCCTCCATTTTTGTGCATATTCTTTGAATCCCTCACTCGTTCCTAGTGACATACCCTGAAGTTGGGTACGAGTAGGAGCAAGATCAGAATTATACTGGTATTGTTTGTAGAAAGCGGTGGCCAAATCTTCCCAATTTCTGACACTGGTTCCTTCTAGCTGATAAAACCACTCCAACTGGGCTCCCGATAGGCTGTCTTGGAAGAAATGAATCCAGAGATTTTTATCTGCCGTATAGGGTTGAATTTTTCTCACGTAGGACCTGAGATGCATTTTGGGACAGGACAGCCCATCATACCTCACAAACACTGGCACTTTGAATTTTGGGGGAATCACAATTCCGGCGACCAAGCCCATGTCTTCAAAATCCAAACCCGGTACCCTTTGCAATTCCATGGCAGCCAATCTGTCTTCTAAACCCTTGTACTTATCATCAGCTGGAGGGTATTGCTGGTCAGAATAATCTTCATCCTCTTCAACCTCTTCCTCCTCTGCATCAGACTCGGAAGGCACCGCAACCCGATCCCTTTTACTAGTCCCCTCATCAGAAGTAGGAGGAAATTCAAGCACCCTCCGAGCTTCTCTGTCGAATCTTCTCCCTAAAGTAGCCACTCCGACCCTCTTTTTCTTCTTCACTGGGTCCTTATTCTCCAGATGAGCCTTGATATCCTCTTGACTTTTAACCAAAGTCATCAAGAGTTGCTGGAACTGTGCATTCTGGGCTTGTAGGTCTTTGACTGTTTGCTCGAGATCCATCCTACTGAAATAAACAGCAGATAGATAAGGAAACCTGGAGTGAGACCTGTTTATGCACATGATGAATGGTATGCTTATGTATGCAATGCATTCAAGGATTTAGGACATTCAAAATTGTTTCAGACAAAGAAGAATGCACGTCATATTAATAAGAAGAAAATTGTTAGTACATAAATGCCCCATGGGCCAAATGTTACAAAATAGACTTCTCAAGGCAGAAAGACATTGCGCATCCTCTTTGGTGCGATGTAGGTGTTGAGGGCCTCTTGCTCGTGGAGTCGGCGGGTAAGCTCTAAAACCTTCTTTTCACTGGCGTAGTAGCTAGCTTCAAAAGTGTTCCGTTCCTCCTTGAGCTGAATCCAACTTTTCTGCATTTCCTCCCATGATGTAGGCATGTCTGGATGTAGGATAGTGTAGGGAACCTCTCCTTCATTGACGGGCTCTTTAATCATAGGGAGAACATGAGGATAAGGCATCATTAGACTTTGGGCTCGGGCTCGTACCCACTTGAGATAGGGCTCAAGAGGGATGGAGTTCTTGTGTCCCAGAGTCTTGCTATCAACCTTGTTGAGTTTTCCCCAAGCTCTGATGAATCTTTGGCGGAGTCCTTGCGCATCGTTGTCGAAGTCAAAAACTAGGCTAGGAATCAACATATCATGAGGGCCATCCCTCCGTGCATATCCAAATTTCCTCAAAGCTAGGCAAGGGTTGTAGGTGATACCTCCCCTAATTCCAAGTAAAGGAACATTAGGAAATTCTCCGCAACGATCGACGATGATGACATTTTCTCTGGACCGAGAACACCAATGCACATCAGAATGAGTAAGAGTCATCAATCGTTGGGACCACCTTGTACCTTGGTGATTCTTCAAGACAGATTGTGGAAGGTGCGAAATAAACCACCTTGCGAGGAGAGGAGTACAACACATGAGAACACCCCTCTTTCTCATTGTTCGTGTGTAAAATGAGTGAAGGATGTCCCCAAGCAATGTTGGTATTGGATTTCTGGACAAGAAGATTTTGACAGCGTTGACATCTACCAATTGTTCAGGATTTGGGAACAAGACCAACCCATAGATAAGGAGTGCCGCAATCTCTTCAAAGGCTTGTAGGTCCAATGAGTTCCAACATTCTTATGCCTTCTCAAACAAGAATTTTGCTAAGAATCCTTTGACGCCACTTCTGGTTTCCCAATGCCCCTTGATGTCAGATGGTTGTAGATGTAATGCTCGAGCAACATCTTCCGGCTTTGGTTCCTTTTCCGTACCGTTGAAGGGTAGTTGATTAAGGATAGGGATTCTTAGGAGTTGAGAAAACTCCTCCAAAGTGGGTACCAACTGATAATCAGAGAAAGTGAAGCAGTGGTGAAGAGGGTCAAAGAACTGGAATAGCACTTTCATCATGTCTTCTTCAATGTTGGTGTTGACTAGGCTGAGCAGTCTACCATGTCTTTCACTGAAGGATGAATTTTCCAGAATTCTTGAAATGATCTCCTTGAGTTGAGGAGAGATTCTCACAAGGTTGACTTGAATGGTGTTTCTGCGAGGAATTTCCATGTCCTACAAAACAAGAACAAAGATGAAGATCCAAAACCCTTGAAATGGTTAGTGAATGCATATGATGTTTTATGATGTATGCACAAAACATATGTACAAGCAAATCACACCAAACCCTAATTTCAGGCTTGCATGGGGTTTGATAGGTAAGTACCCTCTTGAGTGTAGTTGGCTTAAAAACCTGTCCTATAAATAGTAACCGGGTTCTAAGGAGCTCAATATCACTGGATTATTTTCAATGTTCATTGTTTTGGTTTAGCCACTTAACTAGCGACCAAAATATTCCAAGAAAACAACCCTCAATGAGTGTAGTATCGAGTATCTACCAACTTCGGACTGCACCAAAGCCGGTCATCTCACTACCCCTAATAAAAGGCCAAGATGGTCAAGTAAGGTTCTAGGTCATTAGTGCTTAGTGACATCACTCAGCGGCCCCGTACTCTCCTTGATTGAACTCAAGGGTTACCGGTACTCACAAATATGTCGCACTAATATAGCTATTGCTTAGACCGTGTCGGTATACCCCGCACAGTTTCCACAACGTATTGCTATCTATGAATGTTTCCCAAAATCCGGGTGGAGGATTGTAAACCCAAACAATAGAGCCAAAGTATAAAGCAAGCAAATCAAACAATTAGTCATGCAAGAGGGTGATCTAAGCCCTAAGGTTACTCCACTTTAAAAATATTATCCCCAGCAGAGTCGCCAGTTCTGTGATACGGTGGGAGAACTGACTAGGGTTTTGCGTTTGTTTTTGCAAATGTTTCGATTGAGCAAGAGTCGCCACCGACTTTTTATTTTATCCTAAGGAAAGGTTTAAAAAGCACAGCAAAAACCTTTGAGATTTTTCTTGGGTTCTGGGAGTAGATTATAGAAAGGGAAGGTATTAGCACCCCTTCTATCCATGGTTATCCATGGGCTCTTAGGTACTTGCTTAGATCAACTTGCCTTGGTTTTCAATTGTTTGAAATGGTGCTTGGTGCGTGATTTTAGAAAATGCTTTGAAAAGATGCCTTGTATAGGCTACCCTTGTAACAATTCTTTACTCGAATGTTTTACAAAAGGTGTTTTGTCTTTTAAAAGATGTTTCAAGGTTTTTGAAAGTTTATTTTGAAAGTGTTTGTGAAGTAGATTTTGAAATAGGCAAGTGTTTTCTTGGAAAGTTCGACAAGTACTTAAGAGTTCATCTACCCTAAAAATTTTCCCAAAGATTTTTGTTTATGTTTTAAACCTCTTGACAATTTTGTTCCACCATTGCATTTGGTGGTCAATCTTGTCTTAGGAGATTAAAGGGACGGGCGCGGGTCATCGTTTAGACCATAGTTGCAATAGTGTTAAATGTCTTTGGGCAATTTGCTTTAAAAAGGGACTTGATCATTTTATTTAAGCAACATCTTGTGGGACTATGATCATTTTGATTGTTTGTTTTTACCCAAAGAAATTCAACGTACAATATGGCCCAATCATTTGAAGGCAACAAAATGGAATACCCTAGGGGTGCAAGTGTGAAATGTATTGTCCATTTTTCATGCTCATTTATCTTGTATTAGGTCCAACTATTTTGTTCGTTTTATTCGCATACAAATCCTAATTCTAGCATAGTATGTTTAAAAAGTGATAAAGTGCGAAATTTAAATTCCTACGCTATTACATCACAATAATATAGGGAGGGGGGTACAATGTTCAAATGGGGATATTTAGACAAGAAATTAAACCTAAAACTATTACATCATTTTTATGAATATTTACAAGATAAATAAAAATGTGTAATTCAAATGGTAAATAAAACAAATATGCAAGTATGCAAAAGGAATTTTTATATGTATGAAAAAAAAGTATTATTTATGTGAAATAAAAAAAGAAAATAAAAGGAATATTATTTTTGGAGTATTTTTGAATTTAGGGCAAAAACCCTAATTCTATTAAATAAAGCATACCATTTATTTATTATGAACAAATATTTATGTATATATACAAAAATAAAATAAAATGAGGTATTTGTCAAAAATGCATTTTTTATATTAAATATTAATAAGAAAAATAAGAGGGGTATATACTTTGTATTTATTCTAAATATATTAATGAGTATATGTATATATGTATTATTTTAAATATGTATTATATATATAAATAATAATAATATTTAATATTTTTAGAAAATAGTATTTTTTCATATAAATATTTTCAGAAGGCAAAATAAAAATAAAAATGAAAATAAATGTGTTTTTACATATTTCTTAATATTTTAACAAAATGTATATATTTCTTTATTTATGTATAAATTAGAAGAAAATCAAATAAATACCTAATAAATTAAAAAATGGTGAGGAAAAATATTTTTATGTTTTTAATATTATTAATAAAAATAAATAAGTCAGAAATAAAAAAGAAAAGTCAAAAAATCAAGCAAATGGACAAAATGGGCTCAGGGGGTGCAATATCAAAAACATGGTGTGAATAAAAAAAATGACACAGGCCTAGCCCACATAGCATCTTCTTCAACCTTCAGCCACAAATGTATCAAAAACGCACGCTTCTAACAGGGATTCAAACATCCTGATTCTTTGAGCTTTTGCACAAACTTCCAACACAAAAGATGTTAAGCATGAAACCACGATTCCAAATATATAAAGAACATCTCCTAACTCTAAAAAATGAGAGAGAATTTTAACGATCCCAAATCCTAACCTAAGTTTTCTGCCATTTTCAAACTCCAAATTCTCTCTACTCAGGCAAAAGAAATGAAAAGTAAAAGAATGTACATGTTCAGTGGCATGAATAGGACATTGTTTCTTCACAAACTTAAGACTAATGATGCATAATAAGAGAGATACGAGTTCATCAAAATACCTGTTCAGCTGGAGTTCTAACTGGCAAATGGGGAGCTTACAGTGCAAGATACTGATTGGTATAGCTTCCTTGAGGTGTGGTGATGCTGTTCCAATATCTACTTTGCCTTGAGACACCTTGCACTGAGCTGTAGAACTTCAACTGCAAAATGAAAAAGTGAAAATGGTGGAACTTGTTAGAGGAGTTATAGGTCGTGTTTCAAGGCATGGTTAGCTTGCATATGTGCTAGGGAATGTGTATGAACTGATTTTGGCAAAAGAGCTTGAAGGAAATGGAAGATAGCACCCAAACTGCAGGCTTTGCCCTGTTTGTGTAGTTTGAGGGTGATTATGGCAATGGGAGTGTTTGAGAGGTGCAAGGGTCGTGTATCAGCTTGGTTATGATCTTTGGAATGTGTTTGATAACTTAGTTCTTGTGTGTCTAAGCTGAGATGGATGTTGTGTAATGTTATGGCACTTTTCTTCACTCTTAAGCAACAAAATGCAACTTGATGGTTTAGGTCAGTAGGGGACCTCTAATCCTGCTGCAAAGCTTCTCTTGATCAGAGCAATTTTGTCCATAATCTTGTGCCAAAGAGATTTAGCTTGTACTTTCTTGATTTACTAATTGGACATAAAGTGAACTTTTGCAAAAATGGATAGTTCACTTTATCTAAAAATGGATTAGGCTTGTGTACAATACTTGAACTCATAGAATAACACTTTGACACAATGAACAAGCATTAAATTATTGAGTGTAACTTGGTTTAAGGACCTGTAATCTAATCTAAAGCATGTTGAGTTCAAATTGTAAGGTTATGAACATGTAACTTGGTCATGAACAAAGTGGTTTTTTGCTATATTGTGAAATTCTATTCTCCCTAACCATGAGGTTGTTTGAGAAGTTATTGGACATTTTGGAAAGCTTGGAATGTGTACTACAATCCATCTTTGAAATGCAATTTGAAATTCCAAGTGGAAGTGTATGGAAAATGGCCTTGAAGTGGGGTAGAAAACCTTGTCAAAATAGGTCAAAAATTCACTAAGTTAAGAATGGTTTAGTGCCCTTATTCAAAAATTTGTAACTTGAGATGCAAGCTTCAAATGAGAAAACTTTGTGAATAAAAGTTGTAGATTATGCAACAAACTACAACTTTCATGTTTGGACTTTTGTTTGAATCCAAATGGATCATGGTGAAAAAGTGGGGCAAAGTTGGGAAAAAATTAGGGTTTTTTATAACTTAGAAAAATTCTAAGTTATGAAAAATTCCATTTTAAATCCTAATTTGCATTTTGTGATTTCTTGGTGAACAAGTTTCATGATTTAGCATGCTTTGATGAAAAATGAATCTTGACTCTTGATTTTGACCAAAAAGTCAAAATTTGACTTTTCAGTACACAGTCAAAATTGATCAATTGACTGGGAAATTCAACTGTCAATCTTGTGTACTTGGGATCTTTTGAGTTTGTTGATCATGTCAAGATAATTCCATAGGGTCCTTGAGTCCATGTGTGAGCTTGGTTTTCCATTGGCTAGGTCAAACAGTCAAAAATTGCCTTTGTGCAGTCAAAACCCTAAAAATGACCATTTTGCCCTTTTGGTGATCTGATCAAATTTCTTGGGGAATTGTGATCTAAACTTGACCAAATGGTTCATATGAGTTCATAATGTTGATGTGGGTCAAATTTCATGAGGTTTGACTGTCAATTGGCCACAGTTGACTTTTTCCCAATACAGTTGATTTCTAGGTCAACTGTCCAATTGACTGGGCAAAACTTGGAATCAAGACTTGAAACTTGTTATGGGTAAACTTGGGAGTCCAATATGAAGCATGAAAGTCATCTTGGGCATTTTAGGTCAAAGCATCTTTGTGCAAACACAAACCCTAATTTGAGTCCACAGTGCAAGGAGAGGTTTTGAGCAGATGAAACCCTAACTGGATCTTGAGCTTCAAGGGATTTGTGGTGAGAAATCAATGAGAAATGGAAGGGCAAATTTTGGGGTACAACAAAGAGGAACAAAGAAGAAGAGAAAATCCAGAAACGAAAGGAATCAAAAAATTCTGAGAAAAACGAAGAGAAAGATTAGAACAATCTCACCCAAAGGTTGAAGTGGTAAATCCAAGCTTCGCGGGGATTTTTCTCCTTCTCCTTCCTTTCCTCTTTCTCTTTCCCTTTACGTTTTTTATGCAAATTGAGTTTCATTTCTTAGGTTTTCATTTTCCCTTTTTTTCCAAATCATTGAATCCACTGTAATAATAAAACAAACATGAATAAACATGGTTAATAACTCAAAAAATCATAAGATTTAGACAGAAATCAAGAGGAATCGAAAGAAATAATAAAATCAATAGAGAGAGAGAAGAAGCCAAAAATCTCAAAGTCAAGGTGGATCCACCACCACTCACACAACCAACACCATCGCCTTCCTGTCACAGGTCAGAGAGAGAGATAAGATGAGAAATCACGAAAGACCGCGTTCGAAAACCCATAGGCCATGGAGAACACAATAGCGACGTGAGAAAGAAGAGGAACATGTTTAAGAGAAGAGAGTGATACGAGTGAACACAAAAATTTGGGTTCCTTGGTTTTAATCATATTTGTTTTTTCTGGTTAATAAACTTTATTTATTTTAATTGTTAACTTAAATAGGTTTAGTAGCATAGGATCATTATTTAGGATGATCTGGATTCTAACTGGATTAAGTTTATATTTGGGGTGGATTATGTGAATAATTTATTGTTATAATGTTGATTTGTTGATTTAATTGTGTTTAAGTGATAATGAGACCTCAGGTTAGCCCATGCGCATCTGCCCATCAATCTTATGGCGCACTCTCAATCATCACCATCAGATCTCCATGGATCCAGATCAGACGTCCCAAAATGCAAGTCTATAGTGAACCCCCTAGAGTTGCACACACAGGATCACACGCAGCCCCCTTGGCATTTGAGCTCTCATTTATTTGGGCCTAGTCACTTCTGCTGATCACACCCTCTCTTTTACTGCAACTCAGGCCCATTCTCATTTTTATTTACAACTCCTTAATCATTATTTGTTACCATGTTATTGAAAATATAAAATATATCTTTATGTGTAAATAAATAATTATTTTTGAAGAGTTATATTTAATATTATTAGTTAATTTATTAATTTATTTATTAATTAATTTTATTAAATAAAATGATTTAATTTAATTAGTTATTTAATTCATTTGGTTGTATTGTTTGTTTAACTAGATTTTTAATCGAACTTTCGATTCGATTCATCCTCATTCATAAACTTGTACCCCTGTTATGCCCCAAAATTTTCCTTCCCATTTTCTTCAAGACATTCTTTTAGGGTTCTCAAATGCTCAAGGAATACTCAAGAGTTGATCAGACAAATTCACCTCCTAAGTAATGGGTCCATAACTAGGTTTTTGTGTTTCTCAAGGAAAATTGGATTTTAAAGGCCTCAATTGGTTTTCATGGCTCTTCATATGTCCCTAAGAATTCTCATGTCAAGTCTCAGGCCTTGCATCACAAGTTTGCTCAATCAATGACTCAGATGACTGAAAGTCAACTATATTGAGTAAAAAGTCAACTATGGTCAACATACAGTCAAAATTCAAGATTTTTGGTTATCATCAATATTTTAAAGCGATATTCATCGTTTGATCAAGGGTTGATCATGATTCCTCAAGGAAATCCCTCAAATTATCAAAGTCAAAAGTTGTCAAATTAAGGTTTCTTTATGAGAAGTCAACTGAACTTTGACCAATCATAACTTTCACATGCTTCATCAACTTTTCCCCAACCAAAGCCCATTTTGAAGTAAATTCAATTCTCCACAACTTTGTATCTATATGCTCAAGTCCAAAAATTTATTCATTTGAGAGATATGAACTAATACATTACAGGTCATTTCAAAAGTCAACAAAAATACACTTTTTGTCAAGGCAACTTACATCAAGATAAAGTCTCCAAATGCAAAAATGATCAAAATACAAATTGAATAAGACATCTTGATATTTTCAAAAAGTTAAAGATCATCTTCAAAAGATGAAAGTTGAGAGAGTTATGACCATTGCAAGTTGGTAAATTTTGAGAAAATGCATGAAGTTCATTTTGAGCAAACTTGAAATTTTGGACTAATGCACCTAAGTTTTAAGGTCTAAACTTGTTCATGATGCCTTAGAGGAATCCTAAACTCATTCTTACCTTACCTTAATTTTTATTTATGTTTATTTAGATTTTTACTCAACTAAATTCAAAATAAATATAATAAAATACAAGTGAAAGGTAATAGGCGCGTGGATATTCATGTTGGATCAAATCAAAAGCCCAAATCCTTTCCAACTAATGCTAGAAACGGTGTGATTTTTGTTTTGGAAGTGAATCTTCAAATTTTGGAAAGTATTTGAAATCATCTTTGGAAACAAATCATGCTTTGATCACACAAGATTTTTTACTAAGTTTGTTGACCTAATTCCATAAGTCCATAAATAGACAACATCATCAGATGCAAGGGAGAACGTAACTACCACCAGAATAAGGGTTTCAAAACTCAAATATTTTCAAAGAAAACTTGCAATTTCATGTAGAAATTTCCAGCCATATTCGAGTAGAACCAAGCACTCTTATCCCTTCCTGAACATCTACAGAGTAAGTACAGTTGATTTTCAATGGTTTCCCATGCCTGAAACGATCATGTTCATCATCTCCGATTGCATATTTTTTCCATTAGTCGTATTTTAATTCTATGCATTGATGAATATTTCTAACCATCTAGATCAGTTTATATGAATGTTTAGAGCAAGTTGCGGTCATTACATAGAGTCGGTAATGTCCAAATCTTCGTTTACTATTGTTGAACCGTGATAGGGTTTCTTATTCGAAACTCGTGATACAGGGACTTTTAGCCAAAACGGACCCCATATTTAAACTCAGGAGGAAATTTTATGGGGTAAACATGTTTTGTCTGCTTTGATTTTACGTATTTTGTAGGTGTCAAAAATCTTCTCATCGAAGAAGACAGTGGAAACCACCATGGGTAGTGGTTTCTAAATTCGGACCGTCTGCGTGGCATGATGAAGCGTCATGATTGGCTCTCTCTAAATACCAGGCCCCACTTACATTGAATTAATTTTGAATTCATATTTTTAATCTGTTTTTATAATATATTCATTGATATTGATATCTGGACAAGCAACAAAACATGGCACGCTTGGTGAGGGTAGTATTTGGTATTGGCAAGGGGCACGGGTTTGATTCCTGCCCCTGGTATTATATTTTGCATGTTTTCTGTTGTTTGCAGATCATGTAAAAGCAAGCCTAGCGCACATATCATTTGCCTCATGTCATCACCATCAGATGTTCGCCAAGCCAGATCTAGCGCTCCATATTCGCAGGCGTGTCATGAGACCCTTGGAGCCAACCGCACTGGATCTCGTGCAATTCTGGGCCTTGTCTCTTTCGGCCTAGTGGATCACTTTGTTACACCACCGATTTACTGCACTCAGGCCCATCACTTCTTTCTTATTTTTGTACCAATTTCTTTTTTTTCAACATAATTAATCCTTTTTTAATTAATCTAAAATCAATTTAGATTTAGGTTTTTTTCCCCAATTTTGTGCTTTGTATCCCCCTTCCCCGAAGCATTGTAATAGCGTAGACTCTTTTCTTTTTACTGCTTTTACTTATTACTATATAGTAATTAGGCGTGTATGGTAAGATCTAAAACAAAATGCTAGATAACCCTAATATACAAGATAAATAAACTGAATCAAAACATTATTCACACACGTACCTCTAGGGTGACTCCACGTGTTGCCTTCGGATAAAACAGTCATGTCCCTCGAACGTGGGACACTTTATCAAAGACCCTCGGTTAAAAATATCATAGTCCCTCGATGACCCTTCGATGCTGACTCCAGTAAACGATCTTAGTCTCTTACGACAAATTTCTTAAGCGCCCTACAAGTTGCCTTTATGACTGTACGATGACCCGCACATGTCCCTCAAACATCCAATGATAGTGCTTCCTACTAACTAATGGTAGGATATCACTATCTAAAGGAAGAGGAAAATAATGAAAAATACTTTTTAGTAGGTAGATAGCTTGTAGTCGTTTGCTCACAAACAAAAAATTTTTTTCACACAAAACACTTCTCTTTTGAGATATTTTCAAAACAAACACTTTATATGAGTTCTCAATGATACGGGAATCATTACAAAGTTTGTCGCACTCAGGCATTTTCGAAATATTTTCAAACACAGATAACTATAGATGAAAAGGGTGCTAACACCTTCCCTTTTCATAACCTACCCCCCAAACTCATAAAAAATTCTCAAAGGTCTCTCCTGTTCTTTCCACCCTTTCCTTTATTGGATGAAAGAAAAGTCGGTGGCGACTCTTGCTATCCACAACATTTGCGATAAAATGTAAAACCAAAAGTTAGTTCTCCCACCGTATTACAGAATTGGCGACTCTGTTGGGGATCTATTAAAAGTGGGGTTACCTTAGAGCTAGATCATATTTAAAATGCTTTACTTGCTTGATTTGTATGCGTTATATTTTGGGGGTTTCGCAAGGGTTTATTTTTGTAAAGATCCTATACCTGGATATGGGGGCATTTTAGGTAAGTAGAAATAGATCATGGAAACTATATGGCATATATCGATATGGTTGGCGTGATGTCTATGTTAGTGCGACACATTGGTTGGTGTTGGTGTCCCTTGAGTCAGTCAAGGAGAATGTTGGGCTGTCGCGTGGTGTTATAAGCACTAACTGACCGTAGAACCTTAGTTGGCACAACTTAGCCATTAGAAAGTAGTGAGATGGTCGGCTTTGGTGCAAACTGAAGTTAGTTGATACTTGATACTACACTCATTGAGATCAGACTCTCGGGATATTTCGGTTGCAAATCAAATGTTGTGCTGAAATAATGCCTGAGAGAAAGATCGATAATATTGAGACTCCTAAAACTCAGTTACTTCTTTTAGGACAGGATGAGCCAACTAAAACTCAAGAGGGTACTTACCTACAAACTCCATGAAAGCTTGAACCTAAGGCCTTATTTGTTTTATTTGTGTCTGATTATTTGTTCGAACATGACATCATAACATCATGACATCATACCATATAATTTTCAATAATCATTTCAAGGACCAAGGGATTTATCTTTGTTCTTTGTTGTAGATTATGGCCTTCGTTCGCAGAAACACTATCCGGATCAACTTTGCAAGGGTACCTTCTCAGCTCAAGGAGTTAGCCTTAAGGGTTCCCAAAAGTTCTCAACTCATCAAAAGGCATGGTCGACTACTCAGTCTGGTTACCTCAGGTTTTGAAGAAGATATGATGAGTGTTCTATTCCAATTCTTTGACCCTGCACATCACGCTTTCACCTTTCAAGAATATCAGTTGGTAGCCACAATGGAAGAGTTCTCTAAACACTGGGAGTACCTATTCTTGATCAGACACTCTTCACCGGTTTAGAGAAAGCTCCAAAACCAGAAGATATTGCAGCATCCTTACATCTAAAGCGGTCCGAAATTGTATCTAATTGGGAAACAAGAAGTGGAGTCAATGGATTTCTTGCTAAATTTCTGATAGAGAAGGCTCAACTGTTTTTGGATGCTATGAGTTTTTAGGCTTTCGAGGAGATCTTGACTCTACTGATCTATGGATTGGTATTATTCCCTAATCCAGACCAACTCATAGATGTGAGCACCATCAAAGTATTTGTTGCTCGTAATCCTGTGCCTACCTTGCTTGGAGATATTTTGCATTCTCTTCACACTCGTACTATGAAGAAGCGAGGAACTGTCATGTGTTGTATACCTTTGCTATCTAGGTGGTTTATTTTGCACCTTCCTCGCTCGATAATGAAGAACGAACAAGGTTTGAGGTGGTCTTAAAGAATAATGACACTCTCTCATACAGACATATATTGGTATTCCCCATCTCACGAGGATATCGCTATAATTGACCGCTGTGGGGAGTTTCCTAATGTTCCACTCCTTGGCATTAGGGGGGGTATTACTTACAACCCTTCTCTAGCTCTACATCAATTTGGTTATGCTCGAAGAGACAGTCCTCATGACATGCTTATCCATGGTATTATATTCGATTACGAGACAGATCCTCAAGGTTATCGTTAAAGGTTCATACATGCTTGGGGCATAGTGAACAAGATTGATAGCAAGACTTTAGGACAGAAGAATTCCATTCCTATGAATCCCTATCTCAAATAGGTACGTGCTCGCGCTCAAAACCTTATGATGCCATATCCTGTTGTCTTACCAGTAATCATGGAGTCTATGGTCGAAGGAGACGTTTCTCGCACCACCCTTCATCCAGATATGCCTACTGACCTTGAAGAATTGCAGAAATCCGGGATTCGACTCAAGGAAGAACAGGACACCTTTGAGACTCAATTCTATGCAAGTGAGAAGAAAGTGTTGGAGCTCATGTAGCAACTTCACGAGGAGCAGAGTCTTAACACATATATCAACACGAAGATGAGGCGTTTATGAGAAACTTAAAGTTTTAGGAGTTTTTAAATTTATTCCTTTGAAATCTTTTGTATTCACATAAACTTATTAATAAAAATATTTGTTTCTATTTCCTTTTGGTTAACAAATTTAAATCTCATAAGGTCCTTGAAAATTTTCATATACATATCATGCATATCACTATATGACATATGTTTCAAGACAGGTTTCTTATCGTTTTTGTTGTTTATTTCAGTAGAAAGAATGGCTCTTGAACGAACATTTAAGAATCTACAGGATCAGCACGCCCAGGTCCAGCAATTGTTCCTGAACCTAGCCAAGGGGCAGGAAGAGCTGAAGGACCTCATTACTAAAGAGAGGGGAGAGAAAAACAAGAAACCAGCTGGTATCCTAAACCTGGGTAGGAGACTCAAAGGTCCGATCAAACGAGCTTTAGAGTTTGAAGAAGAAGATGATGATGAAGAAGATAAAAATATGAAGGCTGACAACCAGGGTTCTGATGAAGAAGAAGCGGACTATTCAGATGAATAGTATCCTTCGGCTGAAGACAAATACAAGCAGCTGGAAGATTGTCTCAATGCTATGGAGATCCAGAGAGTTCCTGGGTTGGATTTTGAAGAGTTGGGTCTTATCCCAGGGGTTTTTATCCCCCACAAGTTCAAGGCCCCCGTCTTTTCCAAATACGAAGGTGTGTCATGTCCTAAGCTTCATCTGCAGTCTTATGTTCGAAAAATCCAACCCCATACTGCTGTTATAAAATTATAGGTGCATTTATTTCAAGAAAGTTTGTCGGGGACACAATTAGAATGGTTCTATCGGCTAGAAGGAACCAACATTCACACTTGGGAAGACTTGGTTGCTGCTTTTTACAAGCAGTATCAATATAATGCTGACCTTGCACCAACTCAAGTGCAATTACAAAACATTTCTATGGACTCGAACGAGGGTTTCAAAGAATATGCCCAGAAGTGGAGAGACTTAGCTGGAAGGGTGCAACCTCCCTTGTTTGATCAGGAGCTAACTGATATGTTCATGGGAACTCTGACTGGTCCATTCTTTAATCTGCTAATTAGGATTTCTTCATCTGGTTTTACCGAGTTAATCCTGACTAGGGAATGAGTTGAAAGCGATATTAAGATCGGAAAGATTTTGGTGGTTGCGTCTTATAGTGTTGTAAAAAAGACATTCAATAATAAGAAATAAACCAATGATGTATACAGCCAAAAGGGCCGTAGTAAGAATGGTCACCATCAGTCTGTGGGAGCGGTGTTGATTTCTAATCCTGCACCTGTTCAACAATAGCAATAGAGGAATTAGTGTAGGTCAGACACTCCGAGGAGGCAGTTCACAAGGAAATAATATGCCATTGTCTCAAGAATTTCAACATTTGTTAAAAGCAAAATTGATAACACTACAGGATCCTCCTTAGAATCCTAACATCTTATCTCCTAAGCACAACTCGAATGTGAAGTGTGCCTATTGTGATCGGTGGATCTGGAACTGACTGTTTAATGCTGGTTCGCGAAATGTCGCGGAAGCAAGAGTCGCCACCGCCTTTTATTTTCTCCAAATGGAAAGGACAAAAGCACAGAAAAATTCCTTGAAGAGATTGCTCTCGGTTCGGGAGGTAGGTTATAGAAAGGGAAGGTGTTAGCACCCTTTCTATCCATGCTTATCCATGGGCTCTTAGATACTTGCTCATTTGTGTTTTCAAAATTGGTTTGTTTGCTTTTCAACTGTGGGTTTTAAAAATTTTCTTTGAAAATTTCAGTTCGACTCTTGTATCGGTCCTCAAGAGTGTTTGAAAAAAATACTTTCGAAAGCTTTTTGAAAATGTGTTGGTGTGAAAAGTATTTTTGAATTTTTGTTTGAAATTTAGAGCAAGTATCTAGAGAACCTACCTACCCTAAGGAATTCGTCTGTGTAAATGTCCTTTAAAGTAGTGCCATCCCACCATTGAGAGGTAGGTAGCACCACCGTTGGAGGTGTTCGGGTCAATTCGAGGTTCGGGACATGATGATCACCGGAGCAATGGGAAGATACCTTAGAAGCTACCCTCAGGCCAGGTTCCCGGATCATGAGGACTTACTAAGACATCCTCTACTCGACGATCACCTTTCGAGGCAAGGCAACAGTGAGGCGTACCCTAGGGGTGGTGTGTGATTTGTGTGTCAGATTCATTTATTTTTGTCTTGTCATGTTATGGTGATCTACGCGTTTGTTTTTGTTTTAGGTCATTCATTCTTGCATGCATTTATTTAACAGTTAAAAAATTGCGGGAAATAAAAGTCCCTAAACTATTACAAAGGCGCGGGTCCACATCGCCAAAATTTAGTCCAGGACCCGATTTGACAGAAAATAAAGAAATAAAGTAAAGTGCGAGAAATTAAGTTTACACGGCTTTGGGAGAATTACATAAATATTTAAAAGAAGGAAATAAAACGCGTGAATTAAATTAAAATTGGAAGCGAGGGCGTTGGACCCTTTTTAATGAAATTAAATTAAATGATTGAATTAATTAAATTGAAATGAAAAAAAGAAATTATTTTTGAGATTTTGGTATTTATGATTTTAATGAGAATTAAATGAAATTGAGAAATTAACCCTAATTCTATTTTTTATTTATTTATTAAGAAAAACATGTTAAAATTAAACCTAAAATCAATCTAATTATTTACATGCAATTTGATTTATAAAAATAAATAATATTTAATTATTAGTGAAAAGAAAAGAAAAAGGATAAAAAATTAATACAAACCCTAATTCTACAAATTTTAAGTTTATTAGAAAAATATTAAGATTTAAACCTAAATAAAAAAACTAAAATCAATTAATGATATTTATTTACAAAAAATAACATTAAATAAAAATACTTATTTTTTGTCTTTTTCTGATTTTTATATTGTTTTTATGTTTTTATGAAAATAAACTAAATTAAAGAAATTAATTAAAAAAAGAAATAGTTGAATAAAAAAATGGAAAATATATAAAAGAAATTGCAAACTTAAGGGGGTCTGTCCCCAAATTGGGAGGTAGAGTCCAGTATTTCAAGCCCATTAAGCCTTTGGCCTTGTTGACTCTGACGCTAGCATGTGGCATCTTTGACTTGTGTCCAGGATGATCTTCAAACCATGCCCCTTGGATTGGTCTTAGCATGTGCGTGGCAAGCTGGATGGTAAGTTGCATGGTGGACTTCTTGTATTGAAACTGCATGGGATGACAATTAGAGGAAAAATATAAGGAAAGGGAGGGGGACCTGGGATCGAACCCAGGTCCTGTTGATTACCAATGATATGCCTTGCCAAACGCGCTGCTTTATTTCTTTGTATATTATATAATCAATAAACATAATAAAATAAACAAACGTTAGTGCTTTCTTCCGCGCGAAAATTTGAACGAAGCAACCAACGCCTTACACCTCATCTTCTTCTTCTTCGTTTTGCTTTTTGCCTGAAACATAAAAGAGTTAGCGGGGGTTTTAAACCCCCCCAAAATATGTGTTTTCTAATAATAGCGAACAGGCCATATGCCCATATAAATTAGGCGCGATGGGTGTTTTGTTTTCGTCCAAGCACGCTGAGTTCATTCATGGCATTATGGTGTTCCAATTTTACAGCTTTTAGAAACGCCCAATTTAGAACTCAAAGAACTCTAGCCTGTATCAATGGTGAAATCGCGTATAGTACATAAAAACTCAATTAAATTATGCAGTTAGCTTCAGAATCCATCAATTAGTATGAATCCATAAAAGAAATGCAATGAAAATGCTTGAATATTAAAACACGATTATGCATATAATTGAAAACAGTTTGAATTCCCTATACCAATTCTGGGCGTGTAAGGGTTGGAAAACTATTCAGTTAGCTTCAGTAAGACACGAGGAAGCTTTTGCAGTTGGTCTCTTGCTCTGAATCGTGCTAAAATATTGTTTTCAGTTTCCAATTTTTTGCAAAAAAACTCAAACTTCTCTAGGCTTTTCTGGCGCAGCTTTGTGGTTGTGAGGAGTAGGGTTTGCATTAGTATGTATATGTGAACGATTAGGGTTGGAAATTTGGTCCAAAGAATCAATGCATTGATGTATGGAAGATTTGATTTTCATGTATAATGTTTCCAATCTTTTTCACATGTTTTTTATGCCAATCATATCCAATTGCCATGATTCTTTCAATATCTGATTGTGCACGAAATCTTAAGCCTATTCCATGCACAAAAAGATTTAAAACATTAGGTTTAGTATTTTTCACCTATTTATTTTAATTAAATGAATTATTAATAATTAAAAATCCAAATAAATAAATAAAAATGATAAAAAAAACTTCCCTTTGGGCCAAATGGTCGTGCACATGCCTTGGATGATGAATTGTGGAAGAAAAAGAGGCCCATTAGCAATTTTAGGACATTTGAAGCAATGTTGACTTTTCAAAATATCCAAAAATTTCCCAACTTCCACAAGGCATAACTTGCTCAATTTTTAAGCTTTGTTCATGTTCTTGGACATTTTGGAAAGGTCTTTGAGTCCTATAACCAATGTATTTGGTCCCATGTCATTTTGATTTACCAATCTCAAGTTATGGCCTTTGACTTAAAGTCCCTTTTTGTTGACTTTTGAAAATGACCTATAATGTTGAAATTGATAACTTTTTGTGAGAGCATTTCTTGGACTTGAAGTGTGAAGAGGAGTTGTAGGAAATGTATTTCTCTTCAAAATGAGCTTTGGAGGGAATTTTTCTGATAATCCATGTGCAAGTTATGCCTTGGTCAAGTTACAGTTGACTTTTTCAACTGTCCAAATATGGAAACTTTTGCATCTTGAGACTTTTTGAGCCAAACTTTGAGAATCATGATCAAGCATTGATCAAATGATGTTTGTGGCTTCAAAATGAGATGTTGACAAAAAATTTGAACTTTTGACTGTCAAATGACCATTTTGCCCCTACAGTTGATTGTTGTGCAATTAGGGTTTTTGACTGTGCAATTTTGTGCTGTAAGTCTTGAAACTTGGTATGAGGATGCTTGACCATGTTTATAGGCATGTGAGACTTGATTGGACCCCTTGGAAACTTCATTTTCTTTGTCAGAACCAAAACCCTAGTTTTTGACTGCTAGGAGGCCCTTGAACTGTGCAACCCTTGGGGGACTTTGAAGCATTGACTTGGCAAATCTTGAAGAATATGGGAGGGCAAATTTTGGGGTACAACAGTTGCCCCTGTTCAATCTTCTTAGACCCGAGGATGCAGATTGGTTGACGTGCCTTTCGTAATCCGAAGGTGGAAGATGATTGAACACTAGAGTGCCCAGAAATTTGCGCTCTCATAGTAGCAGTGTGATGGGGAATGGGCTTACAGATGCCATTTGGAGATTGATGGATAGGATGATGGGCTTATAGATGCCATGCTGAGAGATGATGGAAGGTGGATGGGCTTACAGATGCCATCTGGATGTCGATCGCATAAGAGATTCCTTAGCGAGAACTTGCGTACCTGCGAAAGAAAATGATTACCTGACCTGTTATAGGAGCTGGTTTTCAGATTCTTTGCATAGCTGTGTCCTGACTGGTTACAGGAGATGGATCTGGAGCTTCAAACGGTGATGAATGAACCAGGGATGGTTACTACCTCAACAGGAACGGTGAGAGAACCTTGGATGATTACTACCTCAACAGGAACGCTGAGAGAATCTGGGGACGATTACCACATCCGCAGTAACGGGGAGAGAACCATAGGTGACTTCAACCTCAACAGTAATCATTGAGAGAATCTTGGACGACTTCAACCTCAACAGTAATAATTGAGAGAATCTTGGGCGACTTCAACCTCAACAGTAATCATTGAGAGAATCTTGGGCGACTTCAACCTCAACAGTAATCATTGAGAGAGTCTTGGGCGACTTCAACCTCAACAGCAATCATTGAGAGAGTCTTGGGCGACTTCTACCTCAACAGTAATCATTGAGAGAATCTGGGGATGAGTATCAGAAGGTAGCCATATCCGGGTCACATCTGAACCATCTCTAGAAAGGTGATCTCTGAATAAACAATAGAACAGCTTCCGTGTCTGGAGCATCTCTAAGTTATCTGAGGGGGTCTGGAATAAGTGTCAGAACTTCACCATGCCTGGGTCACATCCGAACTATATCTAGAAGGAAATCTGGAAGCAGTATCAGAACGTCGCCATATCTGGTTCACATCTGAACTATATCTAGAAGGAAATCTGGAAGCAGTATCAGAACGTCGCCATATCTGGTTCACATCTGAACTATATCTAGAAGGAAATCTGGAAGCAGTATCAGAACGTCGCCATATCTGGTTCACATCTGAACTATATCTAGAAGGAAATCTGGAAGAAGTATCAGAACGTTGCCATATCTGGTTCACATTTGAACTATATCTAGAAGGAAATCTGGAAGAAGTATCAGAACGTTGCCATATCTGGGTCACATCTGAACTATATCTAGAAAGAGTTGCGATAGTTGATAGTAATCATCTTTGTATTGACCTTTCCTGAAAGGTAAAGCATTAGTTGTATGCAAGATCATGATGTATGAACTGCATGGTTTCAACATGTCCTCAAAATTAATGAGATTCGTGTAGTATGATGCATATGCATGCTATAATGTATGAAGATGTGATGTTTATGAACATATGTTTTCGTCTTAGGAAAATAAATCCTTGACGAGTGTCGGGAAGTCACTACTGGGCTGCTGTTGAAGAATAGATTTTTGCCTCCGCTGGGATGATAGTTGCAAGAATACCGGTAGGAGAAGATAACTCTGTTGGGGAATGAACTTGGCGAATGGATTACTCTGCGGGGAGAAAAGTACTCTAGCGATCTTGTTGGGAAGCAATACTCTGTAGGGAGAGAGGTACTTTGTTGAAATGTTGATGGTAACTTCGCTAGAGATACCATGGTTGTGTTGGAAGTGTTGATAGACTTCGCTGGGGATAAGAGGACTTCGTCGAGGACGCTCTTTCCGTGGCTTTTGGCTGAGGATAACCCAGTTATATCCCGGTAGGGAAATAACTCTTTGAATAAAGCCGGGAGATGCGTTCATACTTTGCAGGTGATAAGCTTCCAGAATCTACTAGGGATAAGCTTACTGCTTGGGGAGATGGATTCCAACTTTCTTGGGGAAACTGGATTGGACTCTCCTGGGGAAGTATTGAACTGTATTGGTTATGTTCTTCAACTGAACCTACCTTGGTACCTTGGAGGACAGAACAATTAGATTGCTTAGACAACTCTTTATTGCCCCTGTTTCTGATGTGGGAGAGGAAGACCTGTGAGGTGCTGATAGCTTGTTGATGGACAGACCTACTTCTGGTAGGCAGGTGACAAGATGACGGGACATAGTCGTACGCTTTGATCCCTAACTTTTGCCTGGACCTCCATTTCGGGTTTTCAGTCCACCGGGATACCCATTTTTGCCCAAGCCGCCTTTTCAGGTTTTCGACTTGCCGGGTGTACAGATTTTTCATTTCATCCCTCATTTTTCCCGAACCCTTTTGGTTCGCCGGGAAGCCCTTATTTTTGCCTAGGTATGTCAACCTAGCGGGTCTTTGATTATGCGTAGTATTTTTCGACTATGTCCGTGCTTTCAAAAGGGTAGGGAGTTGCCCCTGTTAGAAGTGTGTTGTCATGCCACCAGAAGATTTTGGACCATGCAAGATTTATTATTGAAATGCCCCAAGTGACTCAGGCGGAGATTTGCCCCAGGCTATTTGGCCTTTTGAGAGATTCTCCGAATCTTGATTGGACTGCCCCAGATGGTGGACAATAGCCATGCCATGCCCCTTGATTGGAAGTGCTTCTGTTCACCAGGTATTCATCGTGCGAATTTCCCTGCTGTTCAAACAAAAATTCATATGCAAACAAAGTTATGTTAAAAATGCAAGGCTTATGTCTGTCTTGAAGATTTTGAAAATGCATTCTTTTATAACACGAATGAAACCTTTTTGTAAACTGTGATGTCAACTCGTTATTTTACCGCAAGCCTTAAGGAGTCAGGATACCTGTCGTAACAGTATGCTTTCGAACTAAACCATGCTTCAGCTAGGACTTTTAAGGGTTATAAAGTGGCCTGGTTCACGGTTTAAGAAACAAAGGATAAGGCTCAAAATGTATTTGTACCCACCCGCTCTTCGTGATGTTCTCCAAACCTAAACTCAGTTGACCATATGTTTAGACCTTGTTCGAGTCTTTGCTTTGATATACCTGTGATGGTTCGGACTTTTCCAGTTTATTTTGAATAGGCAGTCATTTCCTTTTTGTTGAGGGTTTATGAGACCTCTTTCTTTTTTTGCCTGAACTATTTCCTTTTTTGGAATTATAGTCAGCGGGATGCCCCAGTTTCGTAAGTCCCCTTTATAGGTTTTGACCTTTTTTGGGCTTTTCATTTATGAAATTTTTTTTTGATGATGACTGCCTATCTTGACGATTGTTCAGAACCATCACTGTCTTTCTTTTTTTTTTGTAAGGACCTCTTTGGTGCCATTTATTATGCACTTGGATCAACTGAGAGAACTACCCTGCCCCAGGTTATGATAAAGGGTTTTAATTTTCGAAAAGAAAAACTCCTGCTTCTTTGGCTCAGAGGGGTTGACGAGGGATTATCATCCTTATAACTCCAGTGTTTAGGGATTGAAACAATGCCTGTACCTCATCAGCGGGGTCCGTTCAAAAGCATACTGTAGATTGTGGTATCGTTTTTGTCATCCTCCCTCAAGAGGCTTAGAGATTATTAACCGAGAGTTGATCATCACATAAAAATGAAAGCAATTTTGAATATAATGAAAACAATTGTATTAATTCCAAAACAGACACATGCAATGCTTTAATAGAATAAAAGAGTTTGCTATGACATTAATTGTTTGTATAAGCAAAGAAAAATACAACTGGGAAATCCAAATAAACAAAAGTCTTCAATGATTGGGTAACGGAGCAATGATTATGTTCGGAGTCTCAGGTACTTCAAACTGAATCTCTCCAGCGTCGATCATGTCTTGAATCCTGTTTTTGAGAGGCCATCAATTGTCCGTAGTATTCCCCGGGCTATCAGAATGGTATGCGCACCTATCGTTGGGATGATAGTTAGGAGCAGAAGTGTTTGGATTCCGGAGAGAAGCCCTTAAGGTGATCAGCCCTGCCTTCAACATTTTTTGTAGTGCTTGATCCAGCGACATGTTGATCTTGGTGAACTGTCGTTTGGGTGCGCTCTCCTTGCGCTGCTGCCCCTGTCCTTGTTGAGCAGGTCTAGGATTGGAGATCTGGGTTGCCCCTACCTCAAGACGGCTCTTTTTACCGTGCACAACATTGGACTCTTTCTTTCCATGATGAGGCTTTTTATCAGAAGGTGAAGCCTCTTGAATCTTCCCAGACCTGATGCCAGCTTCTATTCGCTCTCCAGTCAAGATAAGATCTGTGAATCCAGCAGACGAATTCCCAATCAGGTGGTTGTAGAATGGACCAGACATGGTCCCCAAGAACATGTCCACAAGTTCACGGTCAGTCAGCGGTGGTTGTACCCTACCGGCCAGGTCTCTCCATTTCTGCGCATACTCTTTAAAACCTTCTCCCGATCCTAGCGACATACCCTGGAGTTGGCTACGCATAGGAGCGAGGTCGGCATTATACTGATACTGCTTGTAAAATGTAGTAGCCAACTCCTCCCAGTTACGAACCTTGGTTCCATCTAGCTGATAGAACCATTCGAGATGAGTCCCTGAAAGACTTTCCTGGAAGAAGTGGATCCACAAGTTCTTGTCCACAGTATACGGTTGAATCTTCCGCACATAAGACCTGAGATGCAGTCTGGGACATGATGCCCCGTCGTACTTAGCAAAAGAGGGTGCTTTGAATTTGTGTGGGATCACCACACCAGAAGTTAGACCCAAGTCTCCGAAATCCAAACCAGGCACTTGTTGAATTTCCATTGCATTCAGGCGGTCTTCCAACTGTTTATACTTGTCCTCAGCAGGAGGGTATTGCTCATCATTGAAATCTGTCTCGTTGTCGGAGACCACTGGGCTGGGAACCCTTTCCTCTTGATGACTGCCTTCCCCAACAGATGGAGTAGTCCTCTCAGTTTCATTCTGCAGTGTATTCCCATATCTGCGCCTAGGGTTGAACAACACAGTCCTCTTCTTCTTCTTTTTCAAGAGCAGGGTCTTCAGATCTTGCTGCCCCTGGGCCAAATTCATGATCAGCTCTTGGAACTGGGCGTTCTGAGCCTGGAGGGCCTTGATGGATTGCTCAGTAGATGATTCAGGATTCATGACGATCGGCTGAAATAAACAGCGAAGAAGGTAAGAGACCTGTCAAAAGGGTACCTGTAGTGCAATGATATGTATGATATGCATGCAATGTTTTCAAGGATCTCGCGGGGTAAACAAGAACTTTGTTAGAATTGTAGCTTGATTGAAGGAACTTCATGTTGTGGAAAGTCCTTCTTCAAGGGTCAAAGGCTCACCATATCCAGTGGGTCATAGCCCCTGACAACCTTAGCTAGAGGAAAATAAATCCTCTTTGCCCCTTGCTAGATGTTTGATTTATCATGACCTGCATCACAAGCCCTTGAGATCCTTGAAATGGGTTAGGATGTATGCAATGGTATGATGTCATGCTATGCATGGGGTGATGTAGGTAAACCCCGTTATGAGTCCCAATTAAGGACTATAAACAAACCCTGCAAGAAATTCAGTATACTTTGTTATGAGTCCCAATTAAGGACTATAAACAAAACCTGCAAGAGACCTAGTAAACCCTATTATGAGTCCCAGTTAAGGACTATAAACAAAACCTGCAAGTAGCTTATGTGTCAGATAACACGCATGCAATTAGTCAAGTACGAAGGCACACCAGTCACACAAAAGAAGCCCTTAGAGTTTAGGCCAGCATGGGGTCTGGGTATTACCCTCTTGAAGTTGGTTGGTTCACACCTGTCCTATCAAAAGTAACCGGGTTCTAAGGGTCTCAATATCACGGGATTGCTTTCATTGTTCATCGTTTCAATTTAGCCACTGAACTGGCGACCGAAATATTCCAGGAAAGCAACCCTCAATTGAGTGTAGTATCGAGTATCAACCAACCTCGGACTGCACCAAAGTCAGTTATCTCACTACCCTAAAGAGGCCAAGATAGTTCAATTAAGGTTCCTAAGGTCTGTTGATGCTTCACGACACCACGCGGAGGCCCCGTACTCTCCTTGACTGAACTCAAGGGTTACCGGTACACACCAAAGTGCCACATCAATGTAGCAGACTGTTTCAACCATGTCGGTATACCCCGCACAGTTCCCTCACAACCTTGTTGCTACTTTCTAAGAAGGTATCCCCCCAGATCCGGGTTAGGATCTATAGAACTCCCAAGCAACCCCCAATAATAAAGCAAGCAGGGAAAGCAATTGAAAACACAGTGATCTTAGTCCTAAGGTACACCTCACTTTAAGTTATTTCCCCAGCAGAGTCGCCAGTTCTGTGATCGGTGGATCTGGAACTGACTGTTTAATGCTGGTTCGCGAAATGTCGCGGAAGCAAGAGTCGCCACCGTCTTTTATTTTCTCCAAATGGAAAGGACAAAAGCACAGAAAAATTCCTTGAAGAGATTGCTCTCGGTTCGGGAGGTAGGTTATAGAAAGGGAAGGTGTTAGCACCCTTTCTATCCATGCTTATCCATGGGCTCTTAGATACTTGCTCATTTGTGTTTTCAAAATTGGTTTGTTTGCTTTTCAACTGTGGGTTTTAAAAAGTTTCTTTGAAAATTTCAGTTCGACTCTTGTATCGGTCCTCAAGAGTGTTTGAAAAAATGCTTTCGAAAGCTTTTTGAAAATGTGTTGGTGTGAAAAGTATTTTTGAATTTTTGTTTGAAATTTAGAGCAAGTATCTAGAGAACCTACCTACCCTAAGGAATTCGTCTGTGTAAATGTCCTTTAAAGTAGTGCCATCCCACCATTGAGAGGTAGGTAGCACCACCGTTGGAGGTGTTCGGGTCAATTCGAGGTTCGGGACATGATGATCACCGGAGCAATGGGAAGATACCTTAGAAGCTACCCTCATGCCAGGTTCCCGGATCATGAGGACTTACTAAGACATCCTCTACTCGACGATCACCTTTCGAGGCAAGGCAACAGTGAGGCGTACCCTAGGGGTGGTGTGTGATTTGTGTGTCAGATTCATTTATTTTTGTCTTGTCATGTTATGGTGATCTACGCGTTTGTTTTTGTTTTAGGTCATTCATTCTTGCATGCATTTATTTAACAGTTAAAAAATTGCGGGAAATAAAAGTCCCTAAACTATTACAAAGGCGCGGGTCCACATCGCCAAAATTTAGTCCAGGACCCGATTTGACAGAAAATAAAGAAATAAAGTAAAGTGCGAGAAATTAAGTTTACACGGCTTTGGGAGAATTACATAAATATTTAAAAGAAGGAAATAAAACGCGCGAATTAAATTAAAATTGGAAGCGAGGGCGTTGGACCCTTTTTAATGAAATTAAATTAAATGATTGAATTAATTAAATTGAAATGAAAAAAAGAAATTATTTTTGAGATTTTGGTATTTATGATTTTAATGAGAATTAAATGAAATTGAGAAATTAACCCTAATTCTAATTTTTTATTTATTTATTAAGAAAAACATGTTAAAATTAAACCTAAAATCAATCTAATTATTTACATGCAATTTGATTTATAAAAATAAATAATATTTAATTATTAGTGAAAAGAAAAGAAAAAGGATAAAAAATTAATACAAACCCTAATTCTACAAATTTTAAGTTTATTAGAAAAATATTAAGATTTAAACCTAAATAAAAAAAACTAAAATCAATTAATGATATTTATTTACAAAAAATAACATTAAATAAAAATACTTATTTTTTGTCTTTTTCTGATTTTTATATTGTTTTTATGTTTTTATGAAAATAAACTAAATTAAAGAAATTAATTAAAAAAAGAAATAGTTGAATAAAAAAAATGGAAAATATATAAAAGAAATTGCAAACCTAGGGGGGTCTGTCCCCAAATTGGGAGGTAGAGTCCAGTATTTCAAGCCCATTAAGCCTTTGGCCTTGTTGACTCTGACGCTAGCATGTGGCATCTTTGACTTGTGTCCAGGATGATCTTCAAACCATGCCCCTTGGATTGGTCTTAGCATGTGCGTGGCAAGCTGGATGGTAAGTTGCATGGTGGACTTCTTGTATTGAAACTGCATGGGATGACAATTAGAGGAAAAATATAAGTAAAGGGAGGGGGACCTGGGATCGAACCCAGGTCCTGTTGATTACCAATGTTATGCCTTGTCAAACGCGCTGCTTTATTTCTTTGTATATTATATAATCAATAAACATAATAAAATAAACAAACGTTAGTGCTTTCTTCCGCGCGAAAATTTGAACGAAGCAACCAACGCCTTACACCTCATCTTCTTCTTCTTCGTTTTGCTTTTTGCCTGAAACATAAAAGAGTTAGCGGGGGTTTTAAACCCCCCCCAAAATATGCGTTTTCTAATAATAGCGAACAGGCCATATGCCCATATAAATTAGGCGCGATGGGTGTTTTGTTTTCGTCCAAGCACGCTGAGTTCATTCATGGCATTATGGTGTTCCAATTTTACAGTTTTTAGAAACGCCCAATTTAGAACTCAAAGAACTCTAGCCTGTATCAATGGTGAAATCGCGTATAGTACATAAAAACTCAATTAAATTATGCAGTTAGCTTCAGAATCCATCAATTAGTATGAATCCATAAAAGAAATGCAATGAAAATGCTTGAATATTAAAACACGATTATGCATATAATTGAAAACAGTTTGAATTCCCTATACCAATTCTAGGCGTGTAAGGGTTGGAAAACTATTCAGTTAGCTTCAGTAAGACACGAGGAAGCTTTTGCAGTTGGTCTCTTGCTCTGAATCATGCTAAAATATTGTTTTCAGTTTCCAATTTTTTGCAAAAAAACTCAAACTTCTCTAGGCTTTTCTGGCGCAGCTTTGTGGTTGTGAGGAGTAGGGTTTGCATTAGTATGTATATGTGAACGATTAGGGTTGGAAATTTGGTCCAAAGAATCAATGCATTGATGTATGGAAGATTTGATTTTCATGCATAATGTTTCCAATCTTTTTCACATGCTTTGGATGCCAATCATATCCAATTGCCATGATTCTTTCTATATCTGATTGTGCACGAAATCTTAAGCCTATTCCATGCACAAAAAGATTTAAAACATTAGGTTTAGTATTTTTCACCTATTTATTTTAATTAAATGAATTATTAATAATTAAAAATCCAAATTAATAAATAAAAATGATAAAAAACTTCCCTTTGGGCCAAATGGTCGTGCACATGCCTTGGATGATGAATTGTGGAAGAAAAAGAGGCCCATTAGCAATTTTAGGACATTTGAAGCAATGTTGACTTTTCAAAATATCCAAAAATTTCCCAAGTTCCACAAGGCATAACTTGCTCAATTTTTAAGCTTTGTTCATGTTCTTGGACATTTTGGAAAGTTCTTTGAGTCCTCTAACCAATGTATTTGGTCCCATGTCATTTTGATTTACCAATCTCAAGTTATGGCCTTTGACTTAAAGTCCCTTTTTGTTGACTTTTGAAAATGACCTATAATGTTGAAATTGATAACTTTTTGTGAGAGAATTTCTTGGACTTGAAGTGTGAAGAGGAGTTGTAGGAAATGTCTTTCTCTTCAAAATGAGCTTTGGAGGGAATTTTTCTGATAATCCATGTGAAATTTATGCCTTGGTCAAGTTACAGTTGACTTTTTCAACTGTCCAAATATGGAAACTTTTGCATCTTGAGACTTTTTGAGCCAAGCTTTGAGAATCATGATCAAGAATTGATCAAATGATGTTTGTGGCTTCAAAATGAGATGTTGACCAAAAATTTGAACTTTTGACTGTCAAATGACCATTTTGCCCCTACAGTTGATTGTAGTGCAATTAGGGTTTTTGACTGTCCAATTTTGTGTTGTAAGTCTTGAAACTTGGTATGAGGATGCTTGACCATGTTTATAGGCATGTGAGACTTGATTGGACCCCTTGGAAACTTCATTTTCTTTGTCAGAACCAAAACCCTAGTTTTTGACTGCTAGGAGGCCATTGAATTGTGCAACCCTTGGGGGACTTTGAAGCATTGACTTGGCAAATCTTGAAGAATATGGGAGGGCAAATTTTGGGGTACAACACCTATCATTCTAATAGTTCTGGGCATGACACCAACAACTGCTGGTCCCTGAAGAATAAAATCCAGGATATGATTGACGCGAAAGATATTGAATTTGATCCTCATAAGACCCCTAATATGATTATTGCATCTATGTTCAGTCATAGTAAAGGTGTTAATGCTATCAATGATTTTTCTTATGTATCCACCATAAGTGACTTAACCACTCCCTTAATAATCATTAAGAAGAATTTGTTGCAAGCCGGTTTATTTCCAAGTTGCCTTGAAAGTTGTTTCCATTGTGAGTCCCAAGCTGATGGTTGTATGTGGTTGAAGAAGGGTATTCAGCGTTTGATTGATAGCCGTGAAATTCTGTTTGAGAAGACTCCATCCATGAAGAGTTTGCATGAAAGTATGTCTCAAGAGCTGAGACCTGAAGATGTCTCTATAATAACAATTTCCAATACTCTTGTAAGGATCACCTCTAAAGGTCCTATAAAGATTTCTACCGAGCCTAGGGTGGCTCCCCTGATCATTACTGCACTGGGGCCAGTCCTGTATTCCTCTGACAAGGTTTTTACCTGGAAATATGGAGCTAAAGTTTATTAATATGGTGTTAAGCAAGAACCATGGATTTCCAAATATGAAGATACTGAAGTTGTTAACCTCAACATCGAAAATGTTGTCAGGACTAGTAAAGTTACTAGAACGGGAAGGGTCTTCTCTCCAGAGATCTCTTCTCCAAAGACTATCTCAACATATGCTTGTATCCCTGCTGCTGAGTCGACTACTGACACTCGGGGCAAAGAGAAGATGACTGAGCCTGTCCATACAGAGGCACCATCGAAAGATGTTACTATTGAAGATACTAACAAACAAGAGATGGAGGAAATAATGAAAATCATCCGCAAAAGTGACTACAATATAGTTGAGCAGTTGGGGCAGACGCCCTCTAAGATATCCATGTTATCCTTGTTATCATGCTCCGAAGCCCATGCTCAGGCTTTGGTAAAAAATTTGAAGACTGCCCATGTACCATAAGAGACCTCTGCTGATCAGTTTGAGAATTGTGTTGCAAGCCTAACAGTTGATAATGGATTAGGATTTTCTGATGCTGACTTAACTCCGGTAGGAAAGAATCATAACAAGGCCCTGCATGTCTCTATTGAATGTAGGGGCACTACCTTGGTGCATGTGTTGGTGGATACAGGTTCCTCATTAAATGTATTACCAAAAGGTGCTCTATATAGACTGGACTATGAAGGGGTTGTGCCGAAACCTAATGATGTCGTGGTAAGAGCCTTTGATGGGTCAAGGAGAATGGTACACGGAGAGGTTGATCTTCCGATCAAGGTGGGATCTCAGGTCTTCGAATCCACCTTTTATGTAATGGATATTCGTCTGGCCTATTCCTGCTTGTTGGATGCCCCTGGATTCATGGGGCATGCACTGTCACCTCTACCTTGCACCAAAAATTAAAGTATCCGGTGAAAGGGAAGATCGTTACAGTTTGTGGAGAAGAAGAGTATATGGTGAGCCATTTGAATTCTTTCAAATATGTTGAGATTGATGGTGAGTTCATTGAAACTCCCCGCCTGACCTTTGAAGTAATCCCTCAAACAATTGTCATTGCTAAAGCTACTCCTGCTACTCCTAAGATTACCAAGGATCCACCAAGAATGGCTTCTCTGAAAGATATTAGGGCTGTTGTAGAAGAAGGTGATTGCACTATTTGTGGTCAGCTTCCTGACATTCCTTACAATTCCAACAAATTTGGTTTGGGTTTTACCTCAGAGGCTCAGAAGGAGGTTCATCGTGCTTGTACTCGGAGACCACCTTTCCGCATCAGCAATAATAAAGTCAATGTTATAGAAGACATTTCTAGTGAATGTGATTTGGACAACTGGATATTACCTACTACTGGCGGTGGACTCAACAACTGGAAGGCTAGAGACTTTATACCATTCTCCTTTAGTCAGGAGTAATTGCTATTTCCTATTTTATTGCTTTCAAGTTTTTGGGATTATGTAATTTTAAAACAATAACTTTAAGCCTTGTGCCTTACCCGGGGCACAATGGTTCACTTGTTAGGGTTGTTATCTTTCATCCACATATGCTCATCTAATAAAACATTGGACATTTTTGCATTCAAATTTTATGCTCTCTTCCTTTTCATTACTTTATTGCTTTCAAATATAGCTATGTGTTTCTTACACACACACACTACATTGCAGATCCACATCCATTATGGATCTCGTCGATGATGATTCTGCTACAACCATTCATGACTTTGAAAATCCGCTCTACCAAGCTGAGGGTGAAGGTGAGGAAGATTATGAAATACCTGGAGAACTTGACAGACATTTAATACAAGAAGAAAAGGTTGTCCAACCACATGAAGAACCAGTGGAAGTTGTAATCTTGGGTATCGAGACAGACCGGAAAGAAGCCAAGATAAGCGTCAATTTAGAGAGTAGTGTCAAGAACAGGTTAATTCAGATGTTGCATAATGATGTTGAGATCTTTTCTTGGTTGTACAAAGACATGCCAGGGCTTGATAGTGATATTATGGTCCATCGTCTGCCAATGAAAGAGGATTGTTCTCCGATTAAGCACAAGGTTCGTCGCATGTGTCCCAAGATGTCAGAGAAGATTAAAGTCGAGGTTATGAATAAATTCAACGCATGCTTCTTAGCGGTGACATCATATCCTCAATGGATTGCTAATATTGTTCTGGTACCAAAGAAAGATGGAAAAGTGTGTATGTATGTAGACCACAGGGATCTGAACAAGCAAACCCCAAAGATGATTTCCCACTTCCACATATTGATGTTCTGGTCGACAACACTGCTCAGCATAAGGAATTCTCTTTCATGGATGGTTTCTTGGGTTATAATCAGATCAAGGTGGCTCCTGAAGATATGGAGAAAACTACCTTCGTCACACAGTGGGGAACTTTCTGCTACAAGGTTATGCCTTTTGTATTGAAGAACACCGGCACAACTTATCAATGTACCATTGTATCTTTATTCCATGACATGACTCATCACGAGATAGAGGTCTATGTCGACGACATGATAGCAAGACCGAGACTGAAGAAGATCATCTTGATCATCTACATAAATTGTTTGAAAGACTGAGGAAGTATAAGCTACGGTTAAATCCAAACAAGTGCACCTTTGGGGAGAGATCCGGTAAACTCATGGGTTTCATCGTCAGTGGTAAAGGTATAGAAGTTGATCTCGCCAATTTTAAAGCCATTCAAGAAATGTCGGCTCCTCGTACTGAGAAGGAAGTCAGAGGTTTCTTAGGGCGACTGAATTACATTTCCTGATTCATTTCTCATTTGACTGCTACTTGTGAGCCACTCTTCAAGCTACTGAAGAAAGATCAAGTAGTAAAGTGGAACAACGACTGCCAAATAGCCTTTGATAAAATTAAGGAGTACCTAACAGTGTTAGAGAACTCAATGGGGAGTGTATTGGGGCAGCATGACGAGTCAGGTCGAAAAGAGCATGCAATATACTACCTTAGCAAAAGGTTTACCGACTATGAAATAAGATATTCATTGCTCGAGAAAACATGATGCGCTTTGGCATGGGCTGCTCGCCTACTAAGAGAGTATATGTTGACTCATACTACTCTATTGTTTTCTAAAATGGATCCCATCGAGTACATATTTGAGAAGCCATCCCTCTCCGGAAGAATAGCCCGATGGAAATGGTCTTGACAGAATACGACATTCAGTACACCACTCAAAAGGAAATCAAAGGAAGTGTACTGGTAGATCATTTAGCACATCAAGTTGTAGACGACTATCAGTCTATGAATTTCGAATTCCGGGACGAGAACATTATGCTAGTTACAGATTGTTAAGAACCTGGACCATATAAAGGACCTGAGCCAGGATCCCGGTGGACTATGGTTTTCGGCGGAGCTTCCAACACACTTGGCAACAAAATTGGTGCTGTAATTATCTCTCCTTAGGGTTTCCATACGCCCTTCACTGCTAGATTATGCTTTGAATGTACCAATAACATGGCCGAATACGAAGCGTGCATTATGGGTATTAAAGCTGCTATTGACCTAAGAATCAAGTTCTTGGATGTATATGAGGACTCAGCCCTATAGATTAGTCAGATCAAGGTAGAATGGGATACGAAGCACCCAAATCTCATTCCTTATAAAGATCATGTGTTAATCTTAATCCCGTACTTTGAGGAAATCACTTTTGAGCACATCCCGCGAGAAGAGAATCAGTTGGTAGACGCGTTGGCTACGATGTCATCTATGATCAAGGTCATATGGGACAACGAGGCTCCTAGAATTACCATTGAAAGAATGGATAAACCAGCACACTGCTATGAAGTTAACACTAACGGAGAAGAAGAAAAACCTTGGTTTTATGAAGTGAAAAGGGTATCTTGAGGCTCAAGAGTGCCCTGAAGGGGCATCGATAAATGACAAGAAATTCCTATGGAGGTTCTCGGCTAAATTCTTCTTGAGAAACGAAATTTTAAACAAGCGCAATCATGATTCGACTCTGCTTCATTGTGTGGACAAGAAAGAAGCAGAGAAGATTATGGAAGATATGCATTAAGGTATCTTTGGAACTCATTCCAGTGGACATACTATGGCCAAGAAGATTCTGAAAGAGGGTTACTATTGGTCGACTATGGAAACTGACTATCACCACCATTCAAGAACCTGTCACAAGTGCCTGATCTACGTTGATAAAGTACACGTGCCTCCAGTATCTTTGAATGTCTTGACTAATCTGTGGCCATCTGTGATGTGGGGAATTGATATGATTAGGGAGATAAATCTTACTACTTCTAATGGACATTGCTTCATCCTTGTCGCTATTGATTACTTCACAATATGGGTCGAAGAAGCCTTGTTCGCCTCTGTTATCAAGAATTTCGTGAAGAATGGAAAAACACAAGAAATGGGGGGTATAAATTGGAATTTTTAAAACTTAAAGAAAAGAACATGTGGGTTATCCTGGTTCATTTGAACTCAAACTACTCCAGTCCACCCGCCAAGGTGATTTCGCCTCTCTCAACGAGGTCTTAATCCACTATTCAATCTTGATTACAAATCTACTATGACAACCGTCAATGTCTTCTTGAGTATAAACCACAAGCCAATTTTTCTCAAGGAATTTCTCTAAATAATATTTGCATAAATGTGTACAAGAATATTTTCTAATAAAACAATATCATAAGGGTGTTTTACACAGTTTGAATTTTGTACATTTGAGGATGATAGAGATGGCAGCGTTACTGTGCGTGAGAAATTGTGTACGATTTATCCTCCAAACTTTGTTTAAATAGGTGAAGCATGTAGGAGCATTTAGAATGTTGATCAATGACAATTAAGGAGATTTCCAAAAATAAAGATCTTTTTTCCCTTCTAGCCGTTACTCTTGAAATGGAAGTAATTGATTTGTAACACTTCAGAACATGCTTTCTTCAGAAGATGAAAGTATCTGTTGCTTCTTTCTAGAGCTTTATAGATCAGAAACATGGAGTCCTATTTGCAGCATTAGAACTTCTTCCAGATATGTTTATAATCAGAGTTGAAACTGTTTTTTAGTGCATCTTCTGATCTTCTTCCATCAGAACTTATCTGCAAAACAAAATCTAAATTTAAGGAGCATAATTGTTCTTTGTGTTTGTTATCATCAAAACTCTTACAAGGGTTGTAGAATCAAACTATGTACTAACAATCTCCCCCTTTTTGATGATGACAAAAACTAGGATATTTCAATAGAAACAGAAAGAACATAAAGCATTTTAAGATCTCCCCCTTAGTAGAATACCCAGATAGAGAAGAAATACTTCCCTGAAGTTTATTCTGCTCAGAGTTTTTGATGCATCTACTTCTATCTTCATCAAGGTTTTGTTCCTATTTTGCTTTCAGGAAAAAAAAAAGAGAAGTTATGATATTCAAAATGTTTGAGACTGCGTCTTGATACTGTTATTAGAAATATCTTACATTCTCCCCCTTTTTGTCAAGAATCAAAAAGCAATATAAACACTTTAAGCAGTAAAATATGAGTTTTATTAAAAAGGATTGCAACAACACATTCAGAAGCAAACAGCACAAAAAAAAAATTGGACACAGTACAGAAAACAATTTTCAAAACTAAGATTGAGGTGGAGGAAGTCGTGTGAACAGGGATTCCAACAAATTATTAATCTTAGTGTTTGACTCTTCTTATTTTCCAAGCATCCCTTTGATTTCCTTGCATGTGTACACTTGCTTGTCTAGTCTCTCTTTGAACACTGCGCTTTCTTTCTTTAATTCCTCCAGAGTTTGCAGAACCATAGATGAAGAAGGTATATCAACAAAATGTGCCACCTTTTTAGAGCAAGCTGCGGCAGATTCTGACTCAGTAGCTTCTTCAGTTTCCTTGCCTTTGTCTTGAATAGTAACTAGAGGAAGAGTATCAGAGCATGGTTCATCAACTTCTGAAGGCTGGTGATCTTCCCAAGGGGCATTTTCCAGCAGAAGAAGAGGTTTCTTTTACTAGCGGCGCAAAACCTGATCCTTGAAAACTTTCAGCTGATCACAGAAGTTCTGTTGAGCGATTTCATAGCTTAACTCCTTAAGTTTATGGGATTCAGAATTGAACCATTTTCTGAACTGGTTCTGGTGTGAATCAGAAGCAGCAGGATTCAGATTTTCTAAGCAGGCTAGCTTTAGAGGGTTAACTCATTCAATTATCTCTGTTTCAAAAATCAACAAATTTTTACCAACATTTGCCTTGGTGATTTTTGGTTTTGGTTTTGGGATGGAAATTTTATGAGAGCTAGAGGAAAGATTGTCCAGCGCCTCTAAGTCTATTATTGTATGAAGGTGATCTTCTGGAGGGTTGATATGAGAGGGAGGATCCGAAATGATAATGGGTGAGTGAGGTGTGTTTGGTGGAGTAGAATGGTAGGGAGATGGAATTTATGGAATGTCGTGGATTGCGATTGGTTGTTGGACCATGAGAGGGCATGTTATTCCAGGAATGGGTGTAGTGGTATCAGAGTCAAGATTTGGATTTTCTGGTTGGGGAACGTGAAAGTTTGGATTTTCAGAGTGGGGAGCTTGAGAGTTCGAGTTTTCTGATTGGGAAGTTTGGAACACCGAATTAAATTGATCAATATCAGAAAGAACTTGAGCAAGTTCTGGATGATTTTGGTCAATATGGGTAGTAGTAGAATGTGGTTCGTCAAAAATGTTTTCTAGAGGGAGTGAAGGGTAAAACTCAATATCAAAATCATCAAAGGTTTATGGTGAAGGTTCTTCTGTTGGTTTTGGAGAGGGGTGGGGTTCAGATGTTGATAAAAGAACTGATTCCATAACAGAAATAAATGAAGAATAACCTTTCTTCTTAGCAGCCTTAGGAACCTTCTGAGAAGATCCTTCTCCAGCAGCTTTCCTTTTCCTTAATCTCTTGAGAACAACCTCTAGAGCCTGTTGTTGTAGATCACGAATGTTTACTTCTGGTGTAGTCCCGTTCATTTTGCAAGCCTCCAGATATCTGACAATGATTTCTAGAGAAGCATCTGTTTGAGAGAAAAAAGGGAAATCCTTCAGAGAAACTCTTCTTGTTGTAATGACTTCCTTGGTTGTAACATTTGGATCCTTCTTGATGGTATCAATGATCTTCATCTTCTTCAGATTCTTTTCATTCAGAGGTTTACCAGCACATGCTTCAAGAGTGCTGACCTGTTGTGCCTCAGTCAGATATTCTACCATTTTGTTTTCCATCAAAATATTTGATATGGGTTTGCCCAGAGGTATCCAGTCCCTCTTAGTCCTTTCTTCTTCTCTATTCTCTTTGACGGTTGTCTTCATATGATTAAACAACAGATGAGGAAGATTAACCTTTGCCTTGGTTGCAATGAAGCACAAAAGAAATTTCTAGTCAATGTTGATATAATCAGGAGAATTTGTGGGTTTTCTGTGGTTGATGCAGCCCAAGATGATTTTAGACCAAATTCTGAATTAGTCTTTCAGATCTTTAATTTTGTTTGAAGGTTGGCCAGAAGTAAAAATCTCTTTTGAAATTGTTGTTAGGTCAGAGCATTTTTCTGCCATGTCGCTGCAACGAATGCCTCCACCGTCATGACTTATCAAGCGTGCAATAAGGTATTCAGAAATTACTATTTTCTTTCCCATCACAAAAGAAGTAACTTGATGGTTTGAATCAGTAGCGTGAATCCATAATTCTTTAACTAATCTTGGAAAGACTAGACCCAGTAGACGATCAAAAATACTTTGTCCAACCTTGAAGTTCAACATCAGGAGTAAGATCGTAACTGTTTTCCTTCATACTGACGAAGTCCATAATAAGTTCACAAATAACTTCTAGCAAATAAATGGGAGTCAGGAATTTTTTTTAAGGTTCTTCATACCTTTATGCTATTGAAGAAGAAGAGCCATGAACACTTTTAGAGCTTTGAGCATTTTGAGAAGAAGTCATTGTTCACACAAACTTTTTGAAGGTATTTGAAAGAAAATTTCACACAAATAGTAGAGAGAAGAAGTGAGAGTGAAAAAGTGAAAGTGAAAGTGAATGGTGTATTTATAAACAAATAGAAAACTTAATTAGCAAGAAAAGGGTGAAAAGAAATGATTACATAGCATTAGTGATTTCTGAAAATAAGGAGATGGAGTGGAGATATAGAACAATTACCGATACAACAGGTGTCTCAATGCATCCAATCAATGCTTTAGTCTCTTAAGAATTTGAACACGTGTTCAGCCTTAGAAGAAAGTCTTGTGAGAGGATGGCAGATGTTGATATTGGGAACTGTATGCTTCTAACTTTGAAATGAACCATTTGGAAACTGTTCAGATCTTCTTAGATAGATCTTGATACAACTGTCCTTCTAACTTCTGAAGAATTATTGATCAGATGTTCACCAAAGAAAAAGCATTATGAGGGTTAAATAATACATAAATAAAACTCTTATTCTAGACATAATTTCATGGTGATATGTTTCAGAATGAAATTAAACCTATCTTTAGAAAGGGGTTTGTGTCAATAAATTATAAAGAGAGAATTCCTTTCTGAATATAGTCCCAAATAAAGTAATGTTTTATTTCTATATGCTTAGCCCTAGAATGTAAAATAGGATTTCTAGATAAACAAATGGAAAAATCATTTTCTTAGAGTATAGGAATGTTACTCCCAAATATATTGAAGTCTTCAAGCTGACTTTTCATCCAGAGCATCTGTGTGATGCATGCATTTGCTGCTATGTATTCAGCTACAGCGGTTGATAATGCAACTGTGGATTGCCTCTTGCTGGACCACGAGATCAGATTTTCTCCCAGAAAATGGAAGCTTCCAGAAGTACTTTTTCTTTCTATTCTATCTCTAGCGAAGTCAGCATCACAATACCCTACTAATTTGTATTCTTTGGTTTTTATATAAAACAAACTGAGATTAGTAGTACCTTTCAGATACTTGAAAATTCGCTTAACATCTGTTAAGTGTGATTCTCTCGGATCTGATTGGAATCTAGCACACATGCATACACTATACAGAATATCTGGTCTTGAAGCTGTAAGATATAATAGAGAACCAATCATACCTCTGTAGATCTTATGTTCTACCTTTTTACTTACCTCTTCCTTTTCCAGAATACATGTGGGGTGCATTGGAGTTTTGGCTGGCTTAAATTCTAATAGGTCAAATTTCTTCAGAAGTTCTTTGACGTACTTGCTTTGGTGTATGTATGTTGCTTCTAGTGTTTGATTGATCTGAATGCCTAGAAAGAACTTGAGTTCTCCCATCAAGCTCATTTCAAACTCTGCCTGCATAGACTTAGAAAATTCTCTTCCCAAAGAGGCTTTAGTAGATCCAAAAATAATATCATCTACATAAATTTGACAAACTAGAATGTCATTTTTAAATGGCTTATAGAATAAGGTTGTGTCCACCTTCCCTCTTGTAAATTCATTTTCTAACAGAAAGCTACTTAGTCTTTCATACCAAGCTCTGGGAGCTTGTTTCAGACTATATAGTGATTTCTTTAGTTTAAATACATATTCTAGATGTTTTGAATTTTCAAAACTAGGGGGTTGGCTCACATAAACTTCTTCATCAATGTATCCATTTAAGAATGCACTTTTGACATCCATCTGATAGAGAGTGATGCCATTATTTACGGCAAAAGAAATTAAAAGTCTGATAGATTCTAACCTAGTGACTGGAGAAAAGGTTTCTGTATAGTCTATCCTCTCTTGCTGACTATAACCTTGTGCCACCAGCCGTGCTTTGTTTCTGATGACTCCTCCTTGCTTATTCAGTTTATTTATGAATACCCATTTGGTTCCAATGATGTTGAACCCTTTTGGTTTAGGAGCCAGATCCCACACATCATTTCTGGTGAATTGGTTTAATTCTTCCTGCATTTCAAGTATCCAGTCATTGTCCAGAAAAGCTTCGTAATTGGAAATTGGCTCAATCGGAGACATTAATCCCATGAGAGATTCTTCAGAACTTCTGAATATAGATCTTGTTCTGATTGGGTCTTCTTTCTTTCCCAGAATTTTGTCTTCCAGATGAGCTGAGCTGCTTCTGGATTGTCTTTTTTGGAGAGGCTCTTCAGATGTTGTTTTAATATTTGTGACATCTTCTTCTGGTGTTGTCTGTGATTCTTTGTGTGAAACTTATGATGCGATGTCTTCAGTACATGTAAATTTGACTCCTATATCTGCAAATGATTTATCTTGCTTTGACTTTTGAGAGCCAAGCTTATCATCAAATCTGACACTGATTTACTCTTCTACAATTTGTGTTTCTATGTTGTATACTTTGTAGCCTCTTTAGCGTTTAGAGTATCCTAACATAATACACTTTTGTGCTTTAGAGTTAAACTTGTTCAGATGTTCTTTAGTGTTAATAATAAAACAAATACATCCAAAGGGATGGAAATACGAGATGTTGGGCTTTCTATTCTTCCACAGTTCATATGGAGTCATATCTAGAATAAGTCTAATGGAGATTCTATTCTGAATGTAACACGCTGTGTTAATTGCTTCTGCCCAGAAGTTCTTAGCAATGTTAGTCTCGTTGATCATGGTTCTGGCCATTTCATGTAAAGTTTTGTTCTTTCGTTCTACGACTCTGTTTTGTTGGGGAGTTCTAGGGCAAGAGAAATCATGAGATGCCATTCTCATTAAAAAATAGTTCAAATTTTTTGTTTTCAAATTCTCAACCATGATCACTTCTGACTTTGACAATTCTAAGATATTTTTGATTTTGGACTTGGTTACAGAAGGAAAAGAACACAAAGTGTGACTCTTCCTTGTGTCTTAATAACTTTACCCATGTCCATCTGCTATAGTCATCTACGATAACTAGTCCATACTTATTGTCGCTAATGGATGTAGTTTTCACGGGTCCAAATAGATCTATATGAAGAAGTTATAATGGTCTAGAGGTAGAAACAACATTTTTGCTTTAAAATAGGGTTTGCAAACTTTCCTTTTTGACATGCTTCACACAAATCATCTGATCTGAACTTCAGGTTAGGAAGTCCTCTGACCAGATTGAGTTTGTTAATCTGAGATATTCTTCTCATACTAACATGCACCAATCTTTTGTGCCAGACCCATTGCTCTTTGTTAACAGAAAATAGGCATTTTACATTCTGACTTTTCAGTTCAGAAAGTTTTATTTTGTAAATGTTGTTCTTTCTCTTTCCATTAAAGAGGATAGATCTATCTTTTGAACTAACTGCTTTATAGGACTTTTGATTCAAGATTATATCATAATCGTTATCACTTAATTGACTTATGGATAACAAGTTATGCATTAATCCATCTACTAACAAAACATTAGTTATAGAGGGAAGAATATTGTTACTAATAGTTCCAGACCCAATGATCTTCCCCTTCTGATTTCCTCCGAAACCTACGTAGCCTCCAGATTTAAGCTCCAGGCTTTGGAACATATGCTTTCTTCCTGTCATGTGTCGAGAGCATCCAAAGTCTAGGTACCAATATTGGTGTTTCAGTATTGTTGTTAAAGATATCTACAACATAGACAATTTTATCCTTAGGTACCCATATCTTTTTGGGTCCTTGTTTGTTAGATCTTCCAAAATTTTGTTTGAATTCTGGTTTAGCAGAGAAATCATTACTAGTATAATTTAAGTCATGTGTGTGCCCATAGGTGAAGTGAGAATTCAAAGGAGTGTGTTTAATAACCAAATCCTTAACTTTCTTAGGTTGGGATACTTTACATTTATATCCTATTCCTTTTCTTCCATTTCTGCTAACTCCATAGATCATTGAAGCCATCTTGCTATTATCTATGTTCTTAGCAAGAAATTTCTGAAAGCTATGTTCATATTCCTTTATGATCTTATCAGGGTTACTAGGAACTTCTGAGATAGTTTCCTTCTGAGTATTTTGTAGTTCATTTTCTAGTTTTGAAATTTTTTCTTTCAACTCAGAATTTTCCGATCTCAGTTTCTTAGTTTCTTCAGAGTCAGAAACTAGATCCTTTTTTAGGTTCTTGTTTATGACTCGAAGTTTCTGATACCGTTATAGAATTTATGATAGACTCTCTTCTAATTGAGATCTAAAAAAGTTAGAAAATACCTCTTCTACTTCTAAGTCTGATTCTGATCTAGATGATTCAGTATCTTCGGACACGTTGGCCATAAGGGCAATGTTGGCTCTTTAATCTTCTGATTCTATGTCTGTTTCAGAATATTCTGAGTCGTCCCATGTTTCCATGAGACTTTTCTTCTTCTCCTTAAAGAACTTCTTTTTAGGTTTCTCCTTCTGAAGCTTTGAACAGTCGCTTTTGTAGTGTCGTTGATCATTGCACTCGTAGCAGACAATGTCTCTGTTTCTTGACTTTATGTATCTAGAAGATGATTCAGACTTTCTGTATCCAGAAGATGGTTTAGACTTTCTATATCTAGACGATGGTTCAGACTGATTCCCTATTCTTCTGGAATTTATGAACTTTCTTTGCCTGTGCTTCCACAGCTGATTGACTCTTTTGGAGAGAAGAGACAATTCGTCTTCTTCTGATGAGGATCCACCAGAGTTTTCTTCTATTTCCTATAAAACTTTAGATTCATATTTTTTGTTAGATTTAAGGGCTAAAGACTTACCTTGCTTCTGGGGCTCATGATCTTCTGATTCTATCTCATGACTTCTGAGAGAGCTGACAAGTTCTTCTAGAGATATTTTATTCAGATCTTTTGCCAGTTTGAGAGCAGTGACAATGGGTCTCCATTTCTTTGGTAAACTTCGAATAATCTTCTTTACATGATCAGTAGTTGAGTACCCTTTATCCAAAACTTTTAGCCCAACAACCAGAATTTGAAATCTTGAGAACATTGTTTCAATGGTTTCATCTACTTCCATTTTGAAGGCTTCATATTTCTGAATGAGCACAAGAGCTTTGGTTTCTTTGACTTGCGTATTGCCTTCATGCGTCATTCTCAAGGAATCAAACATGTTTTTTGCTGACTCTCTTTTTGTGATCTTCTCATACTCTATATGAGATAGCACTTAAGAGGATAGTTTTGGCCTTGTGATGATTTCTGAAGTCTCGCTTTTGATGATCTGACATTCTTTTTCTGTCAATCTTCTGACTGCTTTCATCAACAGGATGTATGTACCCATCAATCACCATATCCCAGAGATCAGTGTCATGAGCCAGAAAGAAACTTTCGATTTTGTCTTTCCAGTAATCAAAATTCTCTCCATCAAAGATTGGAGGTTTGCCATTGATTCTGTCTTTCTCATAATGGTAGTCATTACTGATGTTCTGACTTGGTCCCACCATAGTGTTTTTCTTAGCTTGAATCTTTTACTCACGCAGTTAAGTGCTTGTACTCAAAACCAGGCTCTGATACCAATTGAAGAATGGAAAAACACAAGAAATGGGGGGTTTGAATTGGATTTTTTAAAACTTAAAGAAAATAACATGTTTGTTATTCTGGTTCGTTTGACTCAAACTACTCCAGTCCACCCGCCAAGGTGATTTCGCCTTTCTCAACGAGGTCTTAATCCACTATTCAATCTTGATTACAAATCTACTATGACAACCGTTAAAGTCTTCTTGAGTATAAACCACAAGTCAGTTTTTCTCAAGGAATTTCTCTAAACAATATTTGAATAAATGTGTACAAGAATGTTTCCTAATAAAACAATATCACAAGGATGTTTTACACAGTTTGAATTTTGTACATTTGAGGATGATATAGATGGCAGCGTTACTGTGCATGAGAAATCATGTACGATTTATCCTCTAAACTTTGTTTAAATAGGCGAAGCATGTAGGAGCATTTGGAATGTTGATCAATGAAAAATAAGGAGCTTTCCAAAAATAAAGATCTTTGTTCCCTTCGTGCCGTTACTCTTGAAATGGAAATAATTGATTTGTAAAGCTTCAGCACATGCTTGCTTCAGAAGATGAAAGTATCATTGCTTCTTTCTAGAGCTTTGTAGATCAGAAACACGGAGTCCTGTTTTCAGCGTTAGAAATTCTTCCAGAGATGTTTATAATCAGAGTTGAAACTGCTTTTTAGCGCATCTTCTGATCTTCTTCCATCAGAACTTCTCTGCAAAACAGAATATAAATTTAGGGAGCATAATTATTCTTTATGTTTGTTATCATCAAAACTCTTACAAGGGTTGTAGAGTCAAACTATGTTCTAACATGTCGTGGCCCGGTTCATTAAGCATAACCTCATATGTCGGTATGGCATCCCTGAGAGGATTATCCCAGACAATGGTACTAACCTCAACAACACTATGATCACTGAACTCTGCATGCAGTTCAAGATCAAGCACCACAACTCTTCTCTGTATCGACCGAAGATGAATGGCGTAGAGGAAGCCGCCAATATGAATGTTGAAAAGATTGTGCAAAATATGGTTGTGACCTACAAAGATTGGCATGAGATGTTATTTTTTTCTCTTCATGGCTATCGCACTTCGGCTAGAACATTAACTGGGGAAACCTGATTCTCTCTGGTCTACGGTATGGAAGCCTTCCTACCTGTCAAAGTTCAGATTCCCTCTCTGAGAATTATGAAAGATGTAGACTTATATGAAGACGAGTGGGTTCATACTAGGCTGGATCAGTTGAATTTGATTGACGAGAAAAGGCTTGCGGCTGTCTGTCACTGTTAGATGTATCAGAAGTGTATTATCAAGACATTCAACAAGAAAATCAAGCATCAGGTATATCAGAATGGTGACTTGGTAATAAAGCGCATCATCCTACCGCAGGGTGATCCCAGGGGAAAATGGACTCCCTCCTACGAAGAGTCATTTATAGTCAAGAAGTCATTTTTTGCACCTTTTGAATGCGGGCATAGTTAAAAGATACTACGCATAAAACACGACCCGCTAGGTTGACTGGCCTAGGAAAAAATAAGTGCATCCCGGCGAACCAAAAGGGTTCGGGCAAATTTTAGGGGTATATATATATATATATATATATATATATATATATATATATATATATATATATATATATATATATATATATAAAACATTGTACATCCGTCAAGTCGAAAACCTAAAAAGGCGGCTTGGGCAAAAAAGGGTGTCACGGTGGACTAAAAACCCAAAAGGGCGGTCCAGGCAAAACTTAGGGATTAAAGCGTACGACAATGTCTCGTTGGATCACTTAGAGTGAGATTTCTTACTGTTGGAAGCGGTGTAGCGGCAAGCAACAAAATTTTTAGAAATATTTATCCGAAAATTTATCGTATCCACAGAGATTGCTTATTGAATTGTCGTTCGACAAATCTCTCGTTAATGAGTTTCAGGATAAATGGGTTTCTAAAGAAAATTTTATCAACAGAAAATAAATGTAAACAAAAGTAAAAACTAAAGAAGAACTTATCAAGCCTGCATATAATCTACTCATCACAGACTTAAATCTATAGACCAGTTACATTCAACCTAACAATACTCATCAATATCACTACGTATCACTCATAACCTAAGTCATTTCTAAATCAAATTGAGAGACCAACTGTGTCACCAAGGAAATGATCTATCTACCTCCTCAACAACACAGAAGACAACTATGTAATTGCACCGACGATCTCTCATCACAACACAACCACACAGAGGCATTAAGCTCTGATACCCAAGTAGATGACAGCTCTAAATCTATCTCTAGAGTCCAAAAACTAACAGATAATCATCCTAGATAACAATCTAAGCAGTATATGTCTATAACAACTCAAATCCCTAGCACAGAGCAAAAATCTAAGACAACAATCCACAAATATTTTAAAGCAAATTTTATATAACACCATGGGAAACAAATATACATAAGTTCAAAGTAAAATACATGTACAAATTCCAACAAAAGAGAAATACATAGAGAGGAGAAGAGATAAACCGCAAATCTTCCGGTTTGTCAAAACCGGTCAATGAGAAATCCACCTTTAATCATCAATAATCAAAGCCCTAGTGTTGTTATCTAAGCTAATCCACTATAAAAAATGAGGTTGATGGATTTGGGAGAAAAAAATCACCCCCAAAACCATAACCCTCAAAATGAAACAAAAAGGAAATATAAAGAAAATCGGATCCGCAACCATTGCCCGACAATATAAAAGTGTCGCCCTGCGACAACTCTTATTTACAAGGCCCAGGAAAAGACACATCCTCAACTGAAACAAATATCCTCTTTCGCCCGGCGACAGACTCACGTAGCCCGGCGATGCATCTTCTCCTTTCCCAGTAATGTAGCGACAAAGAAAGGCAGAGCTTTCATCAACATTGGTGTTCAAAATTTCACCCGATGACGCTCCCGTTTTCCTGGCGATGCAAGGCAGAATCAACATGGAAATTTATCTTACAAATTTCATCCCGGCGATGCCTTCCCTTTGCCCGACGATCCATGACAGGAAGGCAACTTCTGTTGCTTTCTCCGCAACTTCAAATGGCCTCCAATCTTAGCCCTATTCCTTATTGATCAAAAAATGCATCTTGGAGCTTTATTCCTCATTGCTCCAACAATGCTCAAATACCTACAAAATAAATACAAAACTATCAAATGATACACTTTATCCAAGAAAACGCATTATACACAAACTAAACGTATTTACACAAAATTCAGGATTATTCAACAATATTAACAAACAAAAATTCGATAAGTGCAACTAAACTTATATACAAAAATAGCTATAATTTTCACTTATCAATTACCAACATCAAGTTTAAACGGTACAGATCAGTTCAGTCAACTTCTTCCGACAGTAAGGGATGAGATGCTTGAGGACATAGGGGGCAATAGCAGAATTGAAACTGGACGAGATTATTTCCACATAGCTATATGTTTTGTTTTCACTTTGTATTCTTTTCATTTCTCGACGATTTCCTCTTACTAGGATTTCTGTCTCTTTGTACAAAACCGCCTATTTATGGGTAAACTATCAATAGAAATACAAATTTCAAAATTCAAACTTTTGATTTACCTTTTTTTGTTTTGTTTACAAAAATGTCCAATGAATAAATTTAATGAACATATGCATATGGATATGATTACTATTAACAAGTATATGCATAAAAACAGGAATAAGCATTTGCTCAAGACTCTAAGAGTTGGGATAATGTTCAAGTCGTCCACGTATCCCCACAGAAAATTCCTCACATGATTATCTTTGTAGAATAACTTCCATGGGATTATCCATACAAAGTAGTCTTAACAAGCTCATCTTCAACAAAGATATATTTCACCATCGGATCCCCCTAGAGGATAAGGGAATATGATCTTTTCTCCGACAATGTCGCCAACCTACAGAGTCCCAATCTCCATCAGAGACTATGGCCTCAGTACAGTTTATGGAAATTCTCTTTCCTAGCTGAGTTTATTTCTCCAACATTGTAAAATCCCCTGTAGAATTCTCGTTCTCCAGTTGTAATACCCCAAATTTGTCCTACCTTTTTACTTTTATCTGGCTTATGCATCTCGCACTTTTCTCATGTACATAACCTTCATTAGGTCATCTAACACATCATGCAACATTCATCATAACTTTTCATGGGATCAAGGCTCTTAAAGAGTTATGGTTTCTAAATGGTTTGAGGCTTCTGATCGTCACTCTACAAACTTGGTCTAACTGGTTTTCTCTTTGAACATGGATAGGCTTAGCTCCATAATCATCATGGGCTTCCTTCTCTCAATTTGTGGGATTTATTCATCATAGGAGGTGTGGTTCCTCTATTACTTGTGGTGCAACCCATTCTGATAGAATTATTTCAAAGATGTTGCACTTGGACATAAAATTCTTGTGGATCCTGGGTTGAAAGTCATTTCATGAGGATTGTGTCATAAGACGAATTAGGGTTGCATTTATACTTTCTTATCGTCAATTCAAAGATTGGTTCAAGACATTTACTTTGGATCTTATACAAGGATTAGAGGTCTTACATGGAGTATTTTGGGAATATTTTCTGAGAAGGAAGTCATTTGCGCTAGCCTTGACTCTTAGTCACAGTCAACCATGGAAGGTGGACTTTTGACCAAAGTATTTCTAGTCACTTTTGGTTTTTATCGTGGTTTATCTTAGTATAGCATGGTGTGGCATGAGGTACAAATGGGAGAAGACTTGAAATTTAAAATGAAACATGAATGGAGGGAAAATAATTCAAACTTGTCACAAGTCTTGTTTATTACAAATTCAAGGATATTTGACCAAAATCCTTACATGTTCAAATAACTCCTAAATCAAAGTTTCCATTACAAAAAAAAAACATTTCAAGTCATATTCATCATCATTTTCAAATCCAATTACAAAATCCATTACATCAAAAATGTCACAATACATGTTTAGTACCTACCAATACATTACCAAGTCTCCAAGTTCAAAATATCGATCACCATTACAAATTTTCCATTATATCAAGATTACAAAGATTCAAAGGGAGATAAGGAAGTCTAATTATACACAAAAGGGAATTGTAAAAAATACATGGTAGCCTATTGTTTCTAATTAAAATAACACGACCCTTCTTTGAGTCAATATTCGAGCTTCCATATTAATTTTCTTTCAACCTTTTTCCATAAGCACACAATTGAAAATTCAGTTCAGAAGTTAACATCACAAAACCAATCCAAACTACTAACTGATAAAAATATCTCAGCAACTTAAAGCAGTTCAACCTGCATCAATAAACTTGTTCATACCAAACCAGTTCATACCAAACCACTTCATACCAAAATAGTTCACCAAATAAACTTGATGCCCTATTCAGTTTAATGCATAATCGCATCCCTGCATCAATAAAATCAGAAAAAATGCATTCAAACCAAAACAAAAAGTGCATAGAAAATTATCGAAACAGTTCAAATAAAAAGCCAATTCACTAACAGTTCATAAGAGAATTCCCTAGCTAACTATTTTTTTAACCTCCTAACTGTAACTAAATCCAAAACAGAATTTCATACCCTATAACAGTTTCCGTATAATAGCATATAACTAACTCCCCTCTTTATAGAAATAACAAAATCAGGAATCAGGGCAGAGGTCATAACTAACCTTCAAAACCTTGTAACAGAACCGATCTCCACTTTCCATTTTGTAACCAACTCATTCAATCCAGTGGATCTGATTTATCAACCTATAACAAACTTTCATTCACGATATAACATGCTTTCTCCTTCAATCTCCTCTGGACTCTCTCTGGAAAATCCCTTTGCACTCTATCATCTCTCTACTTTGTTCTCTCATCACCATAACCTTCATTCGAGATCACAGAAGAACCAGAAGAAAACTCAAACTCTCACTTCTCCTCTCATTCTTTAGAAGAATCACACAAAAACCACCACAGAAAAATATATTTCTCTACAATCATCTTGGAGTTTCTCAATCAACCTTGCTTCAATCATCATCTTTAATGCATAATCTTCATCTTCTCTGAGAAAATCTCTGCAGTTATTTCCTTCACATCTCCATCATCATCATTGGGTGTTCAACATCCACAAATAACAACAGTTTCATCAACTCTGAAAACGAGACAACAATTCTTCGCCATTCATAAATCACAGAACAAATGGAAAGGTAAGAGAAGAAGAATATTTGGTGCATAAAATCGCAAATTATTACCTGAATAAAGATTCTCTAGATTTCTCGTCATCTTTATTACGTTTGAAGTGTTGTTGGAGCATCTCTGGCCGGTAAGACTCAAATCCTCGCTTTTCTTCACCATTGCATTCGATTTGCTTTACCAATTTATAGAAAAGGTTATGTGGAGCAAAAGCCCTAAGGCTTCATGTCCGAAGTTTTCTTCATCAAGATTCAATTCAGTCTTTAGGTTTCTTGCTTCCTTTGCTTTCTGTTAGACTTTGAGGGGCTAATGATGGAAATAGAGATAGAGATGAGTGGCAGCGATGATGCGGCGAAGAAGAGATGAGGAGTGGGATTTCGCCTCTGCGAAGAATAAAATGGAGAGTTATATGCGTTGTGTTTGAGTTTGAGAGAGGAAGGGATCGGGTTTGAACAATGAAGTCTGAGAGTAACATGATCTCTGAACCCTATCCTCCAAAACGACATCATCTCACTTTTTTCTTTTATTATTTTTTTGAATAAGTTGTTAAAAAATAAGAGAATTAAAAAATGAATGATGGATAGAGTGTTATGGACCGGGTTTGATTCCGTTGGGCCTATTGTTCATCTTGTATCCTGAAGCCCAACTCTATTTTGTTGGTCATTGAATCAAGCACACTCAAATTACTTATTTGGGCTCATACTGCTGGGCCTAGCGCCCTGCTTCTACAACATCCTGAATTCAGCTTGTACCCCCCATGACTCTTCTAATTTTTCTTTTTTTATTATTATTTCTGTTTGATTCTAGTTTGATTCTTCTTTTTAATTGATAATAAAAATGATACCAAAATAATAGAATATTTTAGAATTTTAGGTTTTCTCCTTAGAATTTTATTAGAGTTTTCTATTATTTTGTGTTTAATAATCATTTTCATTATCATTTTTTAGCTAAGATTTTGTGATAGAATGATTGATGTAATTTTCACAATGTGGAATGCTCGGGGGTTAATTCTTTGATCACTCGTGCGGAGCAGCTTCTGTAGATTTGTCTTATCACTTACGTAGCTTTGAAGAGGCAACGAACCTTCTCCGTTCGGTATCATCGTGACTTCATTTTTATTCCTCATTCCCGCGCTTTATCGTATTTCTTTATCGCTTCTCTAGAAATCATGAGAAGTAGGGTTTTACTGCTTTCTGATGCTATGAGAAGTAGGGTAGAGATGTATGACGGAGGTCTCCGTTGCTGATTATGTCAGGAACTCCTCTGGTTTATTTAAAGACTAGTTTAGGGCAATTCCACATTGTGTGCATTATGTTTGCTACTTATGTGTGGTTTGTTTAGAACCCTACCTTCGTGTAGGTATTTTGCAGGTGAGTTTACATTTTATGCCCGCATTATTCCCCCGTCCTTTATTGAAGTCCTCAAAAGGAGGCAAGCAGGGAGGGTTATCAATCAACCCCCATAACTTCGTCTGTGTCATCCTTAGCTCGTAACGCACCATGACGCTTCAGAGTTGTGCCTGCTCTTGTGTATCGAGTCATCAAGTGGGGAAGGGTTCCGCAGTTGAACCCTCATGCTTTGTCAAGAGTTCGCATTTGCCGGCGATGATACTCCATGATTGTTCATATCGCCTTATGATGCTTTCCTCGATCTCCTATAACTTGGTTAGTTGTTCAGTCGCTTTGGACATCACATTTTTGTTTTCCATCTCACTCTCGCTTGTTTGCCTCGGGTGATACGCCCTGTTGTACCCCAAAATTTGCCCTCCCATATTCATCAAGATTTGTCAAGTCAAGGTCACAAAATTCCCCAAGGGTTGTGCAGCTCAACTGTCTCCTATACAGTCAAAACTAGGGTTTGTGTTCTAATCAAGAAAATGAACTTTTCAAAGGTCCAATCAAGTCTCACATGCTTAAAAAGATGGTCAAGTGTCTTCATGTCAAGTTTCAAGGCATACAGCTCAAAGTTGCACAGTCAAAACCCTAGATTGCACTACAGTCAACTGTAGGGGCAAAATGGTCATTTGACAGTCAAAAGTTCAAATTTTTGGTCAATATATCATTTTGAAGCCACAAACATCATTTGATCAATGCGTGATCATGATTCTCAAAATTTGGCTCAGAAATCATCAAAGATGCAAAAGTTGCTATATTTGGACAGTTGAAAAAGTCAACTGAAATTGACCAGGGCATAACTTTCACATGGATTATCAGAAAAATTCCATCCAAAGCTCATTTTGAAGATAAAGACATTCCCTACAATTCATCTTCATGTTCCAAGTCCAAGAAATGCTCTCACAAAAAGTTATCAATTTCAACATTATAGGTCATTTTCAAAAGTCAACAAAAAGTGACTTTAAGTCAAAGGCCATAACTTGAGATTGGTAAATCCAAATGACATGGGACCAAAGGCATTGGTTAAAGGACTCAAAGACCTTTCCAAAATGTCCAAGAACATGTGAAAAGCATAAAAATTGACCAAGTTATGCCTTGTGGAAGTTGGGAAATTTTTGGGAATTTTGAAAAGTCAACATTGATGCAAAAGGCCTAAATTTGCTATTGGGCCCATTTTTCTTCCAAGTTTCTTCATGCCAAGCCTATGCACGACCATTAGGCCCAAAGGGAAGTATTTTCATATTTTTTAATTATTTATTTGAATTTATATCAATATTAATTCATTTAAATTATTTTAATACATGAAAAATATAAACCTAACCTAAAAAAATCTTTTTATGCACATTCCAAGGTCAATATTTCGTGCACATCTTAAAAAGGCAAGTTTTGATGAGATTTGGGCATGATTGAACCAAAAACCATGAAAAAAAGATTTGGAAAAGATATGAAGAAATCAAATATGTGAAATCATCAATGCAAGAGATTTTGTCCAATTTTTCTTAACCTAATCACTCACTATATGATCAGAATCAAGACCTAATGCCAAAGAGACTGCAAGCTGCGCCCAAACAAGCTATTGCATATTGAAAATTTTTCTTAAAAACTCAAATCTGAAAAGTGCCTTAGAGGTCGATTCAAACCTCTAAACCTATTCCAAAAGCTTCAGTGGCAATTGCTGGACACATTCCAATCGTTAGCAACAACCAAAACACCCTGAATTGGTACCCCTAAGTCAAACTGTACCTCAAAAATTCTGAAATCGCATAGCATAATTCAAGCATTTTTCTTCATTTTTATTTATGTATTCATGATCACAATGATGTTTCTAAGCTAACCATGGTGTTTGATTGCATTTTTGTTGAACATACGTGATTTTGCCATTGCTAAAGTTTAGGTTTTCAGAGTTCTTGAATTGGGGTTTCTCACCCAAGGAAAAATTGGGACTCAAGATCACTACCATTGCAATCAGCGTGCTTCAATGAACAAGAAACATTGCTCGCGATGAATTTATGTCCAACAGGATCCTATTCGCTATTTTCTGCTAGCCCCTAATGCAACGCTATAAAAACCGTTGCCAATATGTTTTGTTTTCAGGATGAGGAAGAAGACGAGTGCGTGTCTATCAACCATTGGCCACTTTGAATCTCGCGCGTTTTCCATCCACTAACGCCATGCTTTATTTATTATGTTTACGCGTTATTATATATTAAATTGAAGGCGCTTGGTTCAGTGGTTAAGTGTTGTGCTGGTAACATCAAAGACCTGGGTTCAAGTCCCAGGTCTGGCAAAATTCCATGTTATTTTTCAATATGAAATCCTACGCTACACTAACATCCAGGTACACCATATTCCCTCCATCATCAACATGCCACGTCCGCTTGGAGGTCAATCTAAAGGTTGGAAGCTGAAGAACACCTACGCCTGGTCAAACGCATCATACACGATCCAGAAAGTCAACGAATTCCAAATCAAATGGGCCAGAATTACCAGGCCTACACCTCCTGAATTGGGGACTACCCCCCCTGGTTTGCCTTATTATTTTTATTTTTATTCTTTCTTTAATTTTTCTTTTTATTTCTTTTATTTTGCTATTTGTTTAATTAATTATTTTTAACAAAACATAAAAACATTATAAAAATCAGAAAAGACCAAAAATAATAAAGATTTATATTATAATTATTTTCATAAAAAATGCTTGTAATTATTTAGCTTTAATTTAGGTTTATTAAATATTTTTCATAATAAAAATCCAAGAATAGAATTTAGGTTTAATGACTTTTATTTTCTTTTTTTATTTTTCCCCTTTTTTTTCAGAATAATAATATTATTTATTTATTTTCATAAATTAAAAAATGTACATAAATTAATTTAGAATTAAATTAGGTTAAAAGTCAATACTTTCATAATAAATAAAAAATATTAGAATTAGGGTTTGGACATTGCACTTTAATTATAATTAATCCTTTTTCTTATTTAATAAAAAAATACAAAAATACCAAAAAAACATTCCTTTTAAATCTTTAATTTTAATTCCTCCTTAATTAATTTATTAACTTTAAATATTTTTTGTAGAAGGGTCCAACGCCCATTGTTTTAATTTAATTGCGCACATTTACTTTATGTCGTTCATTATAATTATGTAAATCTCCCAAAGCCATGTAACTTTACTTTTCGCACTTTATTTTTCCGCTTTATTTATTTTCCGCTAAATCGGGTCCGGTTTAATTTTGGCGATGTGGACCCGCGCCTTTGTAATAGCCTTAGATTTATTTTCCTCGCAAAATATTTAACTGTTAACCAAGCATGCAAGAATGAATGTCCTAATTAAAATCAAGCTTAGATCACAATAAACATGACAAGACAAATAACTGAAACATGACGCACAGTTCGCACACACCACCCCTAGGGTACGCCTCACTGTTGCCTTTCGAAAGGTGGTCGTCGAGTAGAGGACGTCTTAGTAAGTCCTCATGATCCGGGAACCTGGCATGAGGGTAGCTTCTAAGGTGTCTTCCCATTGCTCTGGTGATCACCACGTCCCTAAAACTCGAATTGACCCGAACACCTCCAACGGTGGTGCTACCTACCTCTCAATGGTGGGATGGCACTACTTTTAAGGACTCTTACACAGACGAATTCCTTAGGGTAGGTAGGTTCTCAAGGATACTTGCTCTAATCTCAAAACAAACTCAAAAAGACTTTTCACACCAACACATTTTCAAAAGCTTTCAAAGCAAATTTTTCAAACACTCTGACGTATGAGTCGATCTGAAATTTTTTCAAAGAAACTTTTTAAACCCACATTGAAAAGCAAACAAACAATTTTGAAAACACATTGAGCAAGTACCTAAGAGCCCATGGATAACCATGGATAGAAAGGGTGCTAACACCTTCCCTTTCTATAACCTACCTCCCGAACCGAGAGCAATCTCTTTAAGGAATTTTTCTGTGCTTTTGTCCTTTCCATTTGGAGAAAATAAAAGACGGTGGCGACTCTTGCTTCCGCGACATTTCGCGAACCAGCTTTAAAACAGTCAGTTCCAGATCCACCGATCACACGCCCCCTTGGATAAAGAATTTCTCTTCTTTTCCTTACTCTTTTATGTGTGTGCTCTTCCGAGCTTGCTTGCTTTATCCTTGTACAAACCATGTTCCCTTAGGATGGGGTTGCTCCTTTCAGATTCAAGCTAGGCCTTAGGTTGCAAACCATGCATGTTAACATTAGGTAGACGTTTCCCTTTTGTTAATCCAAATCTTAGGACTACCATTGTATGATAACATTAGGTTAGAAATAGGCTAGTCTCACTTTAGACTCTTTTCTTCCCCTTTTGCATCCTTGCATTCTAAAACTAAAACTTTTTCTTCAGCAAATCATAAAACATGATAATCACACTTAAACCCTTTTTTAAGGTAACAAAATACAAACCAACTCAAACCCTTTTGTGCGCCTAAGCACCTTTTCTCTAAAAACCCTTTTCAGGTAAGGACATGATTAATTTACTTCTGTGTCAACACATAAGTCTCCAAAGGTCGAGTTGTGGCAGAAGGCAGAATTAACATCGTCCATAAAAAACACAAAACAAACAAAACATGTGAGCCAAACTACGGTAGCTCTGATTCCTCAAAATGGATACGTAGGCATTAGGGTAGGGCCCAAAAGAGTACAATTTTATTTTCCCTACATTTTTTACCTTTTCTTTTGCATGCATTCCTTCTTAGTAGTAAACAGTAAGCATAGATTAAACACACCCATAAGATAGATAACAAGAGTGGATACCGTAGAGTACTACGAGCGTGTGGGGTTCTAATACCTTCCCCTTGCGTAACAGAATCCCTTACCCGATCTCTCGATCGCAAGACCTTGAATTCTCCCTTCTCATGTTTTCTCAATGTTTACCTTTCCCTTCATGTGGGATAAAAGACGTTCAATGGCGACTTCATTGTTTGATGATTTTCATCCGGTTGTTTCACCAACAAGGCTCATATTCTCCAGTAGAGCTCATGTCCCCAACAAGAGTATTTCCTCAACAGAGTATTCCTCTATAAAAGTTTAGGGTTTATTTCCCTAACATGGTTTATTTCCCCAAGTAGGGTTTACTTTCCCAGTGGAGTTCAGTCTCCCCAGCTTGAGTCTATCTTTCTAACTACTACAGATCACCGGAAAATTTCTCTTTCCAATAAGGGGAAGTCCATACCACTAAGCCCAGAGAGTTGCTATGGAGTATGAAGAAGGCCCATATATCTCTTAACCTTATCCTCTCCAAATGAATCAATATCCATATCAGAAACTCAATCAGACAACACTTCAAGAGTTTATCCATCTCTTTTATCCCCAGTCAGGGTGTATACAAATTAAATTCCCCAGTAGAGAAATGAACGACCAATGTTCTTGAACCCTTCTCCCCAAACAAAAATCAATATTCCCTAGCAACAGTCAGAGGTTTATTTTCACCAGTCAAAGATGCTGCACAAAGTTGCTAATACACTTCAACGAAATCCCACATTCATACATCATATACAAACATTATAGCATATGAACTCATTTTATTTTGAGAATATAATTACATAATACATTTAATACATCATGACATTGCATACAGTTAACTTTATCTTTTCAGGTAAAGATCTACAAACAGATTCCTCAGAGGCTATATCTGACAAATAGCTACTTAAGCACTTTCACCAGGGGGTCATGCTAAAATAGTACCTTTTCTAGTTGAAGTCGGGCATAGACATATTCTAGTTCGGATAAAATCAGGTGTAGATTTCTTTCTGATGCTTTTTTGGAAAAGTCAGACCTAGACTCTTCCCGGTACCTTTTCTAGTTGAAGTCGGGCGTAAACATCTTCTAGTTCGGATGAAATCAGGCATAGATTTCTTTCTGATGCTCTTTGGAAAAGTCAGACGTAGACTCTTTTCAGTACCTCTTCTAGTTGAAGTTGGGCGTAGACATCTTCTGGTTCAGATAAAATCGAGCGTAGATTTATTCTGATTATTCTTTTGGACAAAGTCGAGCGTAAACTCATTCCAAATACATCTTCTAAAACAAAGTCGAGCGTAGACTTAGTATGATTTTTCTTATCAACAGTTATCCTGGATGGCATCTATAATCCCATCTTTGAAGAATTTCTGTCACCTCTCCAAATGACATCTTTAAGCCCATTCCCGATATGATCAACCAACATTGTTTCCTGGTGCAGGTGCGAGTGCAAATTTCCGGGTACTTAACTGTTCAATCATCTTCTACCTTCAAGTCACGAATGGCGGACATGCCAATCTAACTATTCAAGTTTAAGAAGATTGAATGGGGGTAGTTTTTATACCCCAAAATTTGCCTTCCAATTTTTTTCAAGACATTCTTCTAGGGTTCTCAAATGCTCAAGGATGCTCAAGAATTGATCAGACAAACTCCCCTCCTAAGAAATAGGTCCATAACAAAGGGTTTTGTGTTTCTCAAAGAAGATTGGATTTAAAAGGCCTCAAGTGGTTCTCATGGATCTTCACATGTCTCTAAGAATGCTCATGTCAAGTTTCAATTCTTGCATCACAAGTTTTGCTCAATCAATGGCTCAGATGGATGAAAGTCAACTATATTGAGTAAAAAGTCAACTATGGTCAACATACAGTCAAACTTCAATACTTTTGGTCAAAATCAACATTTTGAAGTGATATTCATCATTTGATCAAGGATTGATCATGATTCCTCAAGGAAAGCCCTTAAATCATCAAAGTCAAAAGTTGTCAATTAAGGTTTCTTTAGGAGAAGTCAACTGAACTTTGACCAAGCATAACTTTCACATGATTTGTCAACTTTTCCCCAACCAAAACCCATTTTGAAGGAAATTCAATTCTCTACAACTTTGAATCTATATTCTTAAGTCCAAAAAGTGCTTCATTTGAGAGATATGAGCCAATACATTACAGGTCATTTCAAAAGTCAACAAAACGACACTTTTTGTCAAAGCAACTTACATCAAGATAAAGTCTCCAAATGCAAAAATGATCAAACGATAGATTGAATAAGACATCTTTGAGATTTTCAAAAAGTCAAAGATAATCATCAAAAGATGAAAATTGAGAGAGTTATGACCATTGCAAGTTGGGAAATTTTAAGAAAAATCCATGAAGTTCATTTTGAGCAAACTTGAAATTTTGGACTAATGCACCTAAGTTTTAAGGTCTAAACATGTTAATGATGCCTTAGAGGACTCCTAAACTCATTCTTACCTTACCTTAATTTTTATTTATGTTTATTTGGATTTTTACTCAATTAAATTCAAAATAAATATAATAAAATACAAGTAAAAGGTAATAGGCGCATGGATATTCATGTTGGATAAAATCAAAAGCCCAAATCCTTGCCAACTAATGCTAGAAATCATGTGAATTTGTTTTGGAAGTGAAACTTCAAAATTTGGAAAGTATTTGAAATCATCTTTAGAAACAAATCATGTTGTAATCATACAAGATTGTTTACCAAGTTTGTTGACCTAATTCCACAAGTCCATAAATAGACAACATCATCAGATGCAAGGGAGAGCGCAACTACCACCAGAATAAGGGTTTCAAAACTCAATTTTTTTCAAAAAAAACTTGCAATTTCGTGTAGCAATTTCCATCCATATTAGAGCAGAACCAAGCACTCTTATCCCTTCCTAAATATCTACAGAGTAAGTATAGTTGATTTTTAATGGGTTCCCATTCCTGAAACGATCATGTTCATCATCTCTGATTACAAAAAAAATCCATTAGTCGTATTTTAGTTCTATGCATTGATGAATATTTCTAACACTCTAGATCAGTTTATATGAATGTTTAGAGCAGGTTGCAGTCATTACATGGAGTTTGTAACATCCAAATATTGGTTTACCATTGTTGAACCGTTCTAGGGTTTCTTATTTGAAACTCATGATACATGGACTTTTAGCCAAAACAGACCCCATATTCGAACTCAGGAGGAAATTTTAAGGGGGGTAGCATTATTTGTCTGCTTTGATTTTACGTATTTCGGAGGTGTCAAGAATCTTCTCATTGGAGAAGACGTGGAAACCACCATGGGTGGTGGTTTGAAAATTCTGATTGTCTATGTGGCATGATGGAGCGTCATGATTGGATCTCTAAATACCTGGGCCCCACTTATGTTGAATTAATTTTGAATTCATATTTTTAATCTATTTTTATAATATATTGATTGATATTGATATCTGGACAAGTAACAATGCATGGCACGCTTGGTAATGGTAGTATATAGTATTGGCAAGGGGCACGGGTTCGATCCCTGCCCTTGGTATTATATTTTTCATGTTTTATCTTGTTTGCAGATCATGTACAAGAAAGCCTAGCGTGCATATCATGTGCCTCATGTCATCACCATCAGATGTTCGCCAATCCAGATCTAACGCTCCAGATTTGCAGGCGTGTCATGAGACCCTTGGAGCCAGCCACATTGGATCTCATGCAATCTTGGATCTTGTCTCTTTGGGCCTAGTGGATCACTTTGTTACACCCCCAGTTTACTGCATTCATGCCCATCACTTCTTTTTATTTTTGTTCCAATTTCTTTTTTTTCAACATAAATTAATCTTTTTTTAATTAATTTAAAATCAATTTAGATTTAGGTTTTTTTATTTGATTAAATATATTAAATCAACTTAACTTTTTTTAATTAAATTAATTGAATTAATTAAATTAGTTTTTTTAGGTTTTTATTATTAAAAAAAATTTCATTAAAAATAATTTAGGGGTTTATTTTAGGCTTAAATTAATTCCCTTTTCTCAATTAAAATCAATTAATCATTAGGATAAATCATCAATTAATTTCCGTTAAACAATTTCTCTGTTTCTTTCCATAATCTTCGCACTTTTATTACTTTCACAGTAGTTTTTTCTGATTATTGTAACTGCTAAAGATTGTAATATGTTAGCTAGGGTTTTATCTGCTTTCTTTTTCCCCAATTTTGTGGTTTGTATCCCTCTTCCCCGAAGAATTGTAATAGCATAGACTCTTTTATTTTTACTGCTTTTACTTATTCCTGTATAGTAATTAGGCGTGTATGGAAAAATCTAAAACAAAATTCTAGATAACCCTAATATGCAAAATAAATGAACTGAAGCAAAACACTATTTATACAAGCACCTTTAGGGTTACTCAACTTGTTGCCTTCGGATAAAACAGTCATGTCCCTCAAACGTGGGACGCTTTAGCAAAGACCCTCGGTTAAAAAGATCGTAGTCCCTCGATGACCCTTCGATGTTGCCTTCGGTAAAAGATCTTAGTCCCTTACAACAAATTGCTAAAGCACTCTACGAGTTGCCTTTATGATTGTATGATGACCCGCGCCTGTCACTCAAACATCCAATGATAAGGCTTCCTACTAACTAATGGTAGGATAGCACTATCTAAAGGAAGATTAAAATAACGTGAAAGACTTTTGAGTAGGTAGATAGATCGTAGTCGCTTGCTCACAAACAAAAAACATTTTTCACATAAAACACTTCTCTTATGAGATACTTTTAAAACAAACACTTTGTATGCATTCTCAAAGACACATAAATCATTACAAAGTTTTCTACACTCAGGCATTTTCAAAATATTTTCAAACACATTCTCAAAGCATTTTCAAAAATGAGCTAGCGATTAAAATCCCGTAGATAACTACGGATGAAAAGGGTGCTAACACCTACCCTTTTCATAACCTACCCCCTGAACTCAGAAAAAATTTTCAAAGGTATTTCATGTTCTTTTCACCTTTTCCTTTATTGGATAAAAGAAAATTCAATGGCGACTCTTACTATCCGCAACATTTGCGATGAAGGTCCAATGACTTTTCTTTTATCCAATGAAGGAAAGGGTGAAAAGAACAGGAAATACCTTCGAGATTATTTTCTTGAGTCGGGGGTAGATTATGAAAAGGGAAGGTGTTAGCACCCTTTTCATCCATAGTTATCTATGGGCTATTAGTTGCTTTCTAGATCATTGCTTTTTGTTTGAAAGTGTACTTTGTGGTGGGTTTTGAAAGTATTTTTGAAAAGCGTGCCTTTGTAATGGTTCTCGTTTTTATAAGAACGCATACAAAGTGTTGTTTGGAAAAATAGTTCAAAAAAGTGTTTATTTTTTTAAAGTGGTTTTGAAAAGGTATCTTTGTAATGGTTCTCGTTTGTATAAGAACGCATACAAAGTGTTGTCTTTTGAAAATGTTTCGAAATGAAAGTGTTGGTGTATAAAATGTTTTTGTTGTGAGCAAGCGAGCAACTAGGAGCATTCTACCTACTCAAAAGGTCTTTAGTGTTCTTTTCCTCTTCCTTTAGATGTTGCTACCTTATCATTGATTTGGTAAGGAGCCCCATCGTTGGATGTAAAGGAACGGGCGTGGGTCATCATATAGTCATGATAGAAATATTGTGAGACATCTTAGCATTTCTCTTCTGGGACTAAGATCATTTGTAAGGCAACATTCGAAGCATCCTTGAGGGACTATGATCTCGCATTTTGATTGTTTTTGCTAAGACACCTCACATGCATATCATGACCATTTTTCATAAGGAAATGAGTGGATATACCCTAGGGGTTCATGTGTAAATAGTGTGTCTGATTTGCATGCATTTAGTCTTTGATTAGGGATTGTCTACTTGTTGTTTTTTATCTTCCCATACAAATCCTACTTTACTAGCATTTATATGAAAGCGATAAATTGCAGAAAATAAATATTGTACATGTTGTACCCCAAAATTTGCCCTCTCGTTTATCAAGAATTTGCTCACAAGATCTCCTTTGACTCAAGACTGCATTAGGGTTGATCAGCTACAGACACCTCCTTAAGCACTGATGACCAAAATTAGGGTTTCAGCTTGTACCCCCCATGACTCTTCTAATTTTTCTTTTTTTATTATTATTTCTGTTTGATTCTAGTTTGATTCTTCTTTTTAATTGATAATAAAAATGATACCAAAATAATAGAATATTTTAGAATTTTAGGTTTTCTCCTTAGAATTTTATTAGAGTTTTCTATTATTTTGTGTTTAATAATCATTTTCATTATCATTTTTTAGCTAAGATTTTGTGATAGAATGATTGATGTAATTTTCACAATGTGGAATGCTCGGGGGTTAATTCTTTGATCACTCGTGCGGAGCAGCTTCTGTAGATTTGTCTTATCACTTACGTAGCTTTGAAGAGGCAACGAACCTTCTCCGTTCGGTATCATCGTGACTTCATTTTTATTCCTCATTCCCGCGCTTTATCGTATTTCTTTATCGCTTCTCTAGAAATCATGAGAAGTAGGGTTTTACTGCTTTCTGATGCTATGAGAAGTAGGGTAGAGATGTATGACGGAGGTCTCCGTTGCTGATTATGTCAGGAACTCCTCTGGTTTATTTAAAGACTAGTTTAGGGCAATTCCACATTGTGTGCATTATGTTTGCTACTTATGTGTGGTTTGTTTAGAACCCTACCTTCGTGTAGGTATTTTGCAGGTGAGTTTACATTTTATGCCCGCATTATTCCCCCGTCCTTTATTGAAGTCCTCAAAAGGAGGCAAGCAGGGAGGGTTATCAATCAACCCCCATAACTTCGTCTGTGTCATCCTTAGCTCGTAACGCACCATGACGCTTCAGAGTTGTGCCTGCTCTTGTGTATCGAGTCATCAAGTGGGGAAGGGTTCCGCAGTTGAACCCTCATGCTTTGTCAAGAGTTCGCATTTGCCGGCGATGATACTCCATGATTGTTCATATCGCCTTATGATGCTTTCCTCGATCTCCTATAACTTGGTTAGTTGTTCAGTCGCTTTGGACATCACATTTTTGTTTTCCATCTCACTCTCGCTTGTTTGCCTCGGGTGATACGCCCTGTTGTACCCCAAAATTTGCCCTCCCATATTCATCAAGATTTGTCAAGTCAAGGTCACAAAATTCCCCAAGGGTTGTGCAGCTCAACTGTCTCCTATACAGTCAAAACTAGGGTTTGTGTTCTAATCAAGAAAATGAACTTTTCAAAGGTCCAATCAAGTCTCACATGCTTAAAAAGATGGTCAAGTGTCTTCATGTCAAGTTTCAAGGCATACAGCTCAAAGTTGCACAGTCAAAACCCTAGATTGCACTACAGTCAACTGTAGGGGCAAAATGGTCATTTGACAGTCAAAAGTTCAAATTTTTGGTCAATATATCATTTTGAAGCCACAAACATCATTTGATCAATGCGTGATCATGATTCTCAAAATTTGGCTCAGAAATCATCAAAGATGCAAAAGTTGCTATATTTGGACAGTTGAAAAAGTCAACTGAAATTGACCAGGGCATAACTTTCACATGGATTATCAGAAAAATTCCATCCAAAGCTCATTTTGAAGATAAAGACATTCCCTACAATTCATCTTCATGTTCCAAGTCCAAGAAATGCTCTCACAAAAAGTTATCAATTTCAACATTATAGGTCATTTTCAAAAGTCAACAAAAAGTGACTTTAAGTCAAAGGCCATAACTTGAGATTGGTAAATCCAAATGACATGGGACCAAAGGCATTGGTTAAAGGACTCAAAGACCTTTCCAAAATGTCCAAGAACATGTGAAAAGCATAAAAATTGACCAAGTTATGCCTTGTGGAAGTTGGGAAATTTTTGGGAATTTTGAAAAGTCAACATTGATGCAAAAGGCCTAAATTTGCTATTGGGCCCATTTTTCTTCCAAGTTTCTTCATGCCAAGCCTATGCACGACCATTAGGCCCAAAGGGAAGTATTTTCATATTTTTTAATTATTTATTTGAATTTATATCAATATTAATTCATTTAAATTATTTTAATACATGAAAAATATAAACCTAACCTAAAAAAATCTTTTTATGCACATTCCAAGGTCAATATTTCGTGCACATCTTAAAAAGGCAAGTTTTGATGAGATTTGGGCATGATTGAACCAAAAACCATGAAAAAAAGATTTGGAAAAGATATGAAGAAATCAAATATGTGAAATCATCAATGCAAGAGATTTTGTCCAATTTTTCTTAACCTAATCACTCACTATATGATCAGAATCAAGACCTAATGCCAAAGAGACTGCAAGCTGCGCCCAAACAAGCTATTGCATATTGAAAATTTTTCTTAAAAACTCAAATCTGAAAAGTGCCTTAGAGGTCGATTCAAACCTCTAAACCTATTCCAAAAGCTTCAGTGGCAATTGCTGGACACATTCCAATCGTTAGCAACAACCAAAACACCCTGAATTGGTACCCCTAAGTCAAACTGTACCTCAAAAATTCTGAAATCGCATAGCATAATTCAAGCATTTTTCTTCATTTTTATTTATGTATTCATGATCACAATGATGTTTCTAAGCTAACCATGGTGTTTGATTGCATTTTTGTTGAACATACGTGATTTTGCCATTGCTAAAGTTTAGGTTTTCAGAGTTCTTGAATTGGGGTTTCTCACCCAAGGAAAAATTGGGACTCAAGATCACTACCATTGCAATCAGCGTGCTTCAATGAACAAGAAACATTGCTCGCGATGAATTTATGTCCAACAGGATCCTATTCGCTATTTTCTGCTAGCCCCTAATGCAACGCTATAAAAACCGTTGCCAATATGTTTTGTTTTCAGGATGAGGAAGAAGACGAGTGCGTGTCTATCAACCATTGGCCACTTTGAATCTCGCGCGTTTTCCATCCACTAACGCCATGCTTTATTTATTATGTTTACGCGTTATTATATATTAAATTGAAGGCGCTTGGTTCAGTGGTTAAGTGTTGTGCTGGTAACATCAAAGACCTGGGTTCAAGTCCCAGGTCTGGCAAAATTCCATGTTATTTTTCAATATGAAATCCTACGCTACACTAACATCCAGGTACACCATATTCCCTCCATCATCAACATGCCACGTCCGCTTGGAGGTCAATCTAAAGGTTGGAAGCTGAAGAACACCTACGCCTGGTCAAACGCATCATACACGATCCAGAAAGTCAACGAATTCCAAATCAAATGGGCCAGAATTACCAGGCCTACACCTCCTGAATTGGGGACTACCCCCCCTGGTTTGCCTTATTATTTTTATTTTTATTCTTTCTTTAATTTTTCTTTTTATTTCTTTTATTTTGCTATTTGTTTAATTAATTATTTTTAACAAAACATAAAAACATTATAAAAATCAGAAAAGACCAAAAATAATAAAGATTTATATTATAATTATTTTCATAAAAAATGCTTGTAATTATTTAGCTTTAATTTAGGTTTATTAAATATTTTTCATAATAAAAATCCAAGAATAGAATTTAGGTTTAATGACTTTTATTTTCTTTTTTTATTTTTCCCCTTTTTTTTCAGAATAATAATATTATTTATTTATTTTCATAAATTAAAAAATGTACATAAATTAATTTAGAATTAAATTAGGTTAAAAGTCAATACTTTCATAATAAATAAAAAATATTAGAATTAGGGTTTGGACATTGCACTTTAATTATAATTAATCCTTTTTCTTATTTAATAAAAAAATACAAAAATACCAAAAAAACATTCCTTTTAAATCTTTAATTTTAATTCCTCCTTAATTAATTTATTAACTTTAAATATTTTTTGTAGAAGGGTCCAACGCCCATTGTTTTAATTTAATTGCGCACATTTACTTTATGTCGTTCATTATAATTATGTAAATCTCCCAAAGCCATGTAACTTTACTTTTCGCACTTTATTTTTCCGCTTTATTTATTTTCCGCTAAATCGGGTCCGGTTTAATTTTGGCGATGTGGACCCGCGCCTTTGTAATAGCCTTAGATTTATTTTCCTCGCAAAATATTTAACTGTTAACCAAGCATGCAAGAATGAATGTCCTAATTAAAATCAAGCTTAGATCACAATAAACATGACAAGACAAATAACTGAAACATGACGCACAGTTCGCACACACCACCCCTAGGGTACGCCTCACTGTTGCCTTTCGAAAGGTGGTCGTCGAGTAGAGGACGTCTTAGTAAGTCCTCATGATCCGGGAACCTGGCATGAGGGTAGCTTCTAAGGTGTCTTCCCATTGCTCTGGTGATCACCACGTCCCTAAAACTCGAATTGACCCGAACACCTCCAACGGTGGTGCTACCTACCTCTCAATGGTGGGATGGCACTACTTTTAAGGACTCTTACACAGACGAATTCCTTAGGGTAGGTAGGTTCTCAAGGATACTTGCTCTAATCTCAAAACAAACTCAAAAAGACTTTTCACACCAACACATTTTCAAAAGCTTTCAAAGCAAATTTTTCAAACACTCTGACGTATGAGTCGATCTGAAATTTTTTCAAAGAAACTTTTTAAACCCACATTGAAAAGCAAACAAACAATTTTGAAAACACATTGAGCAAGTACCTAAGAGCCCATGGATAACCATGGATAGAAAGGGTGCTAACACCTTCCCTTTCTATAACCTACCTCCCGAACCGAGAGCAATCTCTTTAAGGAATTTTTCTGTGCTTTTGTCCTTTCCATTTGGAGAAAATAAAAGACGGTGGCGACTCTTGCTTCCGCGACATTTCGCGAACCAGCTTTAAAACAGTCAGTTCCAGATCCACCGATCACAGAACTGGCGACTCTGCTGGGGATAAACTTAAAGTGAGGTGTACCTTAGGGCTAGCTTATAACTATGTTTTCAATTGTTTTTCTTGTGTGCTTTAAATTGTGGGTTGCTTGGGAGTTCTATAGATCCTAAACCCGGATCTGGGGGATACCTTTCTTAGAAAGTAGCAACAAGGCTGTGAGGGAACTGTGCGGGGTATACCGACACGGTTGAAACAGTCTGCTACGTTGATGTGGCACTTTGGTGTGTACCGGTAACCCTTGAGTTCAGTCAAGGAGAGTACGGGGCCTCCGCGTGGTGTCGTGAAGCATCAACAGACCTTAGGAACCTTAATTGAACTATCTTGGCCTCTTTAGGGTAGTGAGATAACTGACTTTGGTGCAGTCCGAGGTTGGTTGATACTCGATACTACGCTCAATTGAGGGTTGCTTTCCTGGAATATTTCGGTCGCCAGTTCAGTGGCTAAATCGAAACGATGAACAATGAAAGCAATCCCGTGATATTGGGAACCTTAGAACCCGGTTACTTTGATTAGGACAGGTATGAACCCACCAACTTCAAGAGGGTACTACCCAGACCCCATGCTGGCCTTAAACCTTAAGGGCTGGTCTTGTGTGCCTTGTGTGCCTTACATGTTTGTCTTTGTACATATCTGTGGTGTGTTTAATCATAGCATCATGACATCATCCAGCATCATATGCATTGACTAACCATTTCAGGGGTTCGAATTTTCATCTTTGTTCTTGTTTTGTAGGACATGGAAATTGCTCGTAGAAAGACAATTCAGGTCAATCTCGTAAGGATCCCTCCTCAGCTTAAGGAGCTTATATCCAGGATTCCCGAGAACTCTTCATTCAGTGACAGGCATGGAAGCCTCATCAGCTTGGTCAACACCAACATTGAGGAAGATATGATAAAAGTCCTGTTCCAGTTCTTTGATCCTCTGCATCACTGCTTTACCTTCTTGGACTATCAGTTGGTACCTACATTGGAGGAGTTCTCCCGGCTCCTGAAGATCCCTATCCTTGATCAGCTACCCTTCAACGGTACAGAAAAGGAACCTAAGCTGGAAGAGATTGCTAAAGCCTTGTACCTACAGTCATATGACCTCAAGGGACATTGGGAAGTCAGAAGTGGTATTAAAGGGTTCTTAGCCAGATTTCTGTTTGAGAAGGCTCATGAATGTTGGAACTCCCTTGACTTGCAAGCTTTTGAAGAGGTTGTGGCCCTCCTTGTTTATGGTTTGGTGTTGTTCCCTAACCCAGATCAGCTCATTGACATCAGTGCCGTTCAGATCTTTATGTCCAGGAATCCTATACCTACATTACTGGGGGACATCCTTCACTCATGTTACACTCGAACCATGAGAAAAAGAGGTGTCCTTATGTGTTGCATTCCTCTCCTGGGAAGGTGGTTTATTTCGCACCTTCCCCAATCAGTCCTGAAGAATGAGCGGGGTTTGAGATGGTCACAACGATTGATGACTCTCACACATGCAGATATACATTGGTGTCCTAGGTCCAGAGGAGATGTCACTATCATTGATCGTTGTGGGGAGTACCCTAATGTTCCTTTACTTGGAATCAGAGGAGGTATTACTTATAGTCCATGCCTGGCTTGGAGACAGTTTGGCTATGCTCGGAGGGACGGTCCTCATGACATGCTAATTCCTGACATAGTGTTTGACTTCGACAATGATACTCAAGGACTTCGTCAGAAATTTATCAGAGCTTGGAGGATGCCTAGTAGGATAGACAGCAAGACACTGGGGCACAGGAACTCCATCCCTTTGGAGCCTTATCTCAAGTGGGTACGCGCCCGCTCCCAGAAGTTAGTGATGCCTTATCCTCACATGCTTCCAGTAATCAAAGAGCCTGTCTTGGAAGGGGAAGTGTCTCATGTTATTCAGCACCCTGATATGCCCACATCCTGGGAAGAGATGCAGAAGAGCTGGATCCAGCTTAAGGAAGAAAGGAATTCTCTTGAGACTAGTCTGCATGCCAGTGAAAAGAAGGTCTTGGAGCTCACCCGTCTGTTACATGAGGAGAGGAATCTCAACACCTACATAGCTCCGAAGAGGATGCGCAGTGTATTTTGGGATTGACTTGATTTTTGTACTTTTGCCCATGAGGCCTTGATGTATTAAAACAATGATTTCTTTAATGATAACGTGTGTTCTTTTCTTGTCTACAACGAATTTGAACTTTCGAACCCTTAAATGCATTGCATACGCATTTCATACATCATGTGCATAGCAGGTTTTTCCCTTTTTCAGGTTGCTTACAGTTCTTCGCTGTTTATTTCAGCATCATGAATCCCGGATCTGAATCAACTGAGACTTCAATCAAGGCTCTCCAGGCGCAGAATGCGCAGTTTCAAGAACTAATCATGGGTCTAGCTAAGGGCCAAGAGGAACTGAAGACTATGCTCCTGAAGAAGGAGAAGAAGAAGAAAAGAAGAACTGTTCTATTCAACTCGGGCCGAAGGTTGGGTAATACTCTGCAACATGAAGAGGCTGGTTCTTCTGTTGGCAGGAGTCCTTCTCAGGCAGAAGTCAAGGTTCCTACTCCAGTGGTCTCCGACAACGAGACGGATTTTGATGAAGAGCAGTACCCTCCTGAAGACAACAGATACAAACAACTGGAGGACAGGTTGAAGGCAATGGAAGTGCAACAGGCACCTGGGCTGGATTTCGGAGATCTGGGTTTGTCGACTGGTGTAATTATCCCACATAAATTCAAAGCACCCACCTTCTCCAAGTATGACGGGGCATCTTGTCCCAAGCTGCATTTGAGGTCTTATGTTCGGAAAATTCAGCCGTACTCTGCGGACAAGAATCTATGGATCCACTTCTTCCAGGAGAGTCTTTCAGGGACTCATCTCGAATGGTTCTATCAGCTGGATGGGACCAAAGTTCGTAACTGGGAGGAGCTGGCTACTGCTTTCTACAAGCAGTATCAGTATAATGCCGACCTTGCCCCCACACGTACCCAGCTCCAGGGTATGGCGTTAGGTGCAAGCGAAGGTTTTAAGGAGTACGCTCAGAAGTGGCGAGACCTGGCTGGCAGGGTGCAGCCACCATTGACTGATCGGGAGTTGGTTGACATGTTCTTGGGGACCCTATCTGGGCCATTCTTTAACCATCTCATTGGGAATTCTTCTGCTGGTTTCACTGATTTAATCTTGACTGGAGAGAGAATTGAAGCTGGGTTGAAGTCTGGGAAGATTGCAAAGGCTGCATCATCTAGTTCGGAGAAGAAACCGTTTAAAAAAGAGTCTAGTGCCGTGTATGGTTCCAGAAGATCAGAAAGAAATGAACACCGCCAATCTGTTAGCGCGGTCATGATTGCTAAGCCTGCTGCCGCTCCCCGGCCAAACAATACTCAGAAGGTGGAAAGACCCCGGAGGGAATTCACCCGCTTAAACATGACTTTGTCGCAGATCCTGCCACAATTGCTCGCAACTAATTTAGTGACTGTCAGGGAGGCTCCAAAGTTCCCAAATACTGCATCCCCCAAGTACAACCCGAATGCTCGTTGTGCTTACCATTCAGAAAGCCCGGGGCACTCTACCGATGACTGTTGGGCACTAAAGAACAAGCTGCAGGACCTCATTGACGCTAAGGAGGTACAGTTTGAGGCGTCTGACAAGCCTAATGTGGTGACAGCTCCCCTGCCTGCTCACGGAGTTAATGCTATTGGTGATGAAGAGGAAGTTGATGAAACTGAGTTCGATAGCTGGATCTATCCGGCTGCTGATGGTGGACTTAACAATTGGAGCGCCAAGGACAATCTCTCTGTTTCTTTTGTGACACAGTAATGAATTCCCATGTTTTGTTATTTTGTAATAAACAATGATAAACTCTATGGCCCGGTGTCTTACCCGAGGCACCGTGGTTCTATTTGTGAGGGCATACGAACTGTCATTTTATACATCATGAATGAAAATCTTGGACGTACTTTTCGCATTGCAAATATTGTGTTCCTTTTCTGTCTTTCATTTCCTTTACATAATTTTCAAAACAGCTGTATTTACACACACACTCACTCATACAGGTTCCAATCCACTCTGGATCTTACTGATAACAGCTCTGCTAATGCCAATTATGACTTCGAAAATCCGATCAACTTAGCCGAAGACGAAGGTGAAGATGATTGCGAAGTGCCTGGAGAGCTTGCTAGACTGTTGCTTCAGGAAGAGCGGGCAATTCAACCCCATGAAGAGCCAGTGGAAACCATAAACCTGGGTACTGAAGCAGACAGGAAAGAGGTAAAGATTGGTGCTAACCTAGAGCTCAGCGTGAAGCAACGGTTAACCAAGATGTTACATGACTATATGGAGATCTTTGCCTGGTCCTACGAAGACATGCCAGGGTTGGATACCGATATTGTAGTCCATCATTTGCCGACTAAGGAAGACTGCCCTCCAGTTAAACAAAAAGTCCGTCGGATGCGTCCAGAGATGTCAGAAAAGATTAAAGCCGAAGTCATGAAACAGTTTGATGCCGGGTTCCTTGCAGTGACTTCTTACCCTCAGTGGGTTGCTAATGTGGTGCCGGTACCTAAAAAGGACGGTAAGGTCAGAATGTGTGTTGATTACAGGGATCTAAACAAGGCTAGCCCCAAAGATGACTTCCCCTTACCTCACATTGATGTCCTTGTTGATAACACAGCTCAGCACAAGGTGTTCTCTTTCATGGATGGTTTTTCAGGCTACAATCAGATAAAGATGGCACCTGAAGACATGGAAAAGACTACATTTGTTACTCAGTGGGGCACCTTCTGTTACAAGGTCATGCCGTTCGGATTAAAGAATGCTGGGGCAACCTACCAACGTGCCATGGTTGCCTTATTTCATGATATGATCCATCATGAGATCGAAGTGTATGTGGACGACATGATCGCTAGGTCCCAGACTGAGGACGAACATCTAGATCATCTACAGAAGTTGTTCGATCGGTTGAAACTGTACAAGTTGAGATTGAACCCGAACAAGTGCACCTTCGGGGTAAGATCTGGGAAGTTGCTAGGCTTCGTGGTCAGTGATAAAGGTATTCAAGTGGACCCTGCTAAGGTCAAAGCTATTCAAGAGATTCCAGTCCCTAAGACAGAGAAGGAAGTCAGAGGCTTTTTAGGACGCCTGAATTACATTGCTCGATTCATCTCTCATCTGACTGCTACCTGTGAGCCAATCTTCAAGCTGTTGAAGAAAGATCAGGTAGTACGTTGGAACGATGAATGTCAGGCTGCTTTCGACAAAATCAAAGAGTATCTCCAAGAACCACCTATCCTTATGCCACCGGTTGAAGGGAGACCTTTGATACTATATCTGACAGTGCTCGACAACTCAATGGGGTGTGTGCTGGGGCAGCATGACGAGTCTGGCCGAAAAGAGCATGCCATTTATTACCTTAGCAAAAAGTTTACCGACTGTGAGACCCGATACTCACTGCTTGAGAAAACTTGCTGCGCTTTGGTATGGGCTGCTCGCCGGCTGAGACAGTATATGCTGACTCACACTACCTTATTGATCTCAAAGATGGATCCGATAAAATACATATTCGAAAAGCCTGCTCTGTCTGGGAGAATTGCAAGATGGCAAATGATCTTGACGGAATACGATATTCAGTACACAACCCAGAAAGCCATCAAGGGAAGTGTACTGGCAGACCACTTAGCTCATCAAGCTGTAGATGACTACCAATCAATGAACTTCGAGTTTCCAGACGAAAGCATCATGATTGTAACTGATTGTGAAGTACCTAGACCGGATGAAGGACCTGAACCAGGACCCCGATGGTCTATGCACTTTGACGGAGCTTCCAATGCTTTGGGAAATGGTATCGGCGCCATCATCATATCTCCACAAGGTACTCATACTCCACTCACTGCCCGGCTGTGTTTCAACTGTACCAACAACATGGCGGAGTATGAGGCGTGTATCATGGGTCTTCAAGCTGCGATTGACCTAAGGATCAAATTTCTAAGTGTTTTCGGAGATTCCGCTCTTGTGATCAATCAGATCAACGGAGAGTGGGATACGAAACATCCAAACTTGATTCCTTACAGAGAATGTGTGTTGACCCTGATTCCCCACTTTACAGAGATAACCTTTGAGCACTTTCCAAGAGAAGAGAATCAGTTAGCGGACGCGTTAGCTACAATGTCTTCAATGTTCAAGGTCAAATGGGATAATGAAGCTCCCCGGATCATCATCTGGAAACTGGACGAACCGGCATACTGTTGTGATCTCGAAACTGAATTGGTAACTGAGAAGCCTTGGTACCACGAAGTGAAGAGATATCTGGAAGCTCAGGAATACCCTGAAGGTGCCTCTGTCAATGATAAGAAATTCCTGAGGAGGTTCGCAGCCAAGTTCTTCCTAAGCAACGGCATCTTGTATAAGCGAAACCATGATTCAACCTTACTGCGTTGTGTGGATAAGACTGAAGCGGAAAGAATCATGGAAGAGCTACACGAAGGGACCTTTGGTACGCATTCCAGTGGACACACTATGGCTAAGAAAATCCTACGGGCAGGATATTACTGGTCCACAATGGAAGCTGACTGCTACCAACACTCCAGGACATGCCACAAGTGCCAGATCTATGCGGATAAGGTGCATGTTCCTCCGGTTCCCCTGAATGTTCTGACTGCACCTTGGCCATTTGCAATGTGGGGCATAGACATGATCGGCGAGATAAAACCTACGGCATCCAACGGACATCGCTTCATCCTAGTGGCGATTGACTATTTTACGAAGTGGGTTGAGGCAGCATCTTATGCCACTGTAACCAAGACTGTTGTGGCACGGTTCATTCGACACAACCTAATCTGTCGATACGGCGTCCCTGAGCGGATTATTACAGACAACGGTACCAATCTGAACAACAAGATGATTGCTGAGCTTTGCGAACAGTTCAAGATACAGCACCACAATTCTTCTCCTTACAGACCAAAGATGAATGGGGCTGTAGAAGCAGCTAATAAAAACATTAAGAAAATCGTTCAAAAGATGACAGTGACGTATAAAGATTGGCACGAGATGTTACCGTTCGCTCTGCATGGGTACCGTACCTCAGCTAGGACGTCGACCGGGGCAACTCCTTTCTCTCTGGTTTATGGCATGGAGGCAGTCTTGCCGATCGAAGTGCAAATTCCCTCTCTCCGGATAATGAAGGATGCAAATCTGAACGAAGATGATTGGATCCAGACACGACTTGATCAACTCAACCTCATTGACGAAAAGAGACTTGCTGCTATCTGTCATGGTCAGACGTATCAAAAACGAATGATCAGGGCATTTAACAAAAAGGTCAGACCACAGGAATATCAAGTTGGGGATCTGGTTATCAAAAGAATCATCCTTCCTCAGAGTGATCCAAGGGGCAAATGGACCCCTACGTACGAAGGGCCATTTGTGGTTAAGCATGTGTTCTCAGGAGGAGCAATGATATTAACCAACATGGATGGTGACGACCTTCCTCACCCCGCCAATGCAGATATAGTTAAAAAATACTACGCATGAAAAAGACCCGCTAGGCTGACATGCCTAGGCAAAAATTAGGGCTTCCCGTCGAACCAAAAGGGTTCGGGCAAAATGAAGGGATGAAAATGAAAAATCTGTACACCCGGCAAGTCGAAAACCTGAAAAGGCGGCTTGGGCAAAAATGGGTATCCCGGTGGACTGAAAACCCGAAAGGGCGGTCCAGGCAAAAGTAAGGGATAAAAGCGTAAAACTATGTCTCATTGATCACTTTGCATCCAGAATCCGGTATCTGCATCAAGTTCAAACGGCATCGATCAGTCAGCTTCACCTTCAACCAAGGTCATCAAGTGATGAGACGCTCGGAGTTATAAAGGCAATAGCAGAGTTGAAACCCAGTGGATCATTCATCTTTCACACAGCTGTTTTATTTTCATTTGTGCAAAACTTGTATAAACTCTTTTGATCGGCGGCGTACCTCTTACTAGGACGTCAGCCTCTTGTACACAAAACGCCTATTCAGGCCATTCAAAATCAATACAAATATACTTTTAGTTAAACGTGCCAAGTGTTTTTCTTTTTTCTGTTTTGTTTTGCGAAGAACGTCCAAGGTTCAATTTGTGATGTATGCATTGACAATAATTTGCTAACTCATAGATATTTGCATACGAAACAAAGGAATTCATTGCAGGTGACACTAGAAACAGGGGCAATAAAGAGTTGTCTGAGCAGTCTAATTGTTCTATCCTCCAAAGTACTAAGGTAGGTCCAGCTAAAGAACATGGCCAGGTGTATCTTAATTCCCCAGAGAGTGGTTCAACAAAACAATACATCATTCTTCTCCAAGCGAATCATCAAATATCCAGAAAATTGAGTATTCTCCCGTAGATCTCAATACTTCCCCAGCAGCAATATACATATATTCTTAACAAGCATCCCCGGCAGTCTTGGTCTAAAGATTGTTCCCCGGCGGCATATCTCAATATTCAAAGGAATCACTTCCCTGCAATTCAAACTTCCCAGAAGAGTCCAATCCAGCTTCACCAGCAAAGTTGGAAGTCATATCTCCAAGCAATAAGCTTATCCCCAGTAGATTCTGGAAGCTTATCCCCTCGCAGAGCACGAACGCGTCGTCCGGCTTTATTTAAAGAGTTATTTCCTCAATAGGATATAACTGGGTTATCCTCAGCCAAAAGCCATGGAAAGAGCGTCGTCGACAAAGTCTTCTTACCCCAGCGAAGTCCTTCAACACTTCCTATACAATAAGGGTATCCTCAGCAAGTTATCAACAATTCAGCAAAGCATCTCTATCCCCACAGAGTACCGCTTCCCAGCATAGTCGCTAGAGTATCTTTTCTCCCCGCAGACTCTTCATTTGCCAAGTTTATTCCGCAACGGAGTCACCTTCTCCTACCGGTGTTCTTGCAGTTATCATCCCCAGCGGAAGCAAAATATATTCTTCAACGTCAGCCCAGGATACGACTTCCCGGCACCCGTCAAGGATTTACTTTCCTAGACGAAAACATACATAAAACTTCACATACATCATCATAACATGCATAACGCACTGCATCATACAAGTCTCCTTTATGTTGAGAACATCATTGCTTGATCCATATCATGCATTGCATATGACTGACTTTTACCTTTCAGGAAAGATGCAGTTTAAATTCTCAATCACATTTCAAGACTTTGTCCGGTTCAGTTAAATCGACCCTAAGATTTTCCTGATGCTTATCCTGTCAAAGGCCTTCTCTGGTTCAGTCAGATCGACCCTAAGATCTCCCTGATACTTATCCAGTTGAAGATAGTTCAAGACCTAGACCGGTTCAGTTAAATCGACCCTAAGATTTTCCTGATGCTTATCCAGTCAAAGGCCTTCTCTGGTTCAGTCAGATCGACCCTAAGATCTCCCTGATGCGTATCCAGTTGAAGATAGTTCAAGACCTAGACCGGTTCAGTTAAATCGACCCTAAGATTTTCCTGATGCTTATCCAGTCAAAGGCCTTCTCTGGTTCAGTCAGATCGACCCTAAGATCTCCCTGATGCTTATCCAGTTGAAGATATTCCAAGACCTTCTCTGGTTCAGTCAGATCGACCCTAAGATCTCCCTGATGCTTATCCAGTTGAAGATATTCCAAGACCTTGTCCGGTTCAGTTAAATCGACCCTAAGATTTTCCTGATTCCTACCCAGTCAAAGGCCTCTCTGGTTCAGTCAGATCGACCCTAAGATCTCCCTGATTCTTATCCCAGTAGAAGACACCCAAGATTTTTCTCAACGAGCGTTGTTGAAGATAAAATCGCCCAAGGTTCTCTTACCCTTCATGCTAAGGTAGCAACCATCCCTGGTTCATTCATCAGCGTTTGAAGCTCCAGATTCAGCTCCTGTAACCAGTCAGGACACATCCATACCAAGCATCTAAAATCAGCTCCTGCAACGTGTCAGGTACTCATTTTCTCTTTTGCAGGTATGCAGGTTCTCGCTAAGGAACCTCCTATGCGATCAACATCCAGATGGCATCTATAATCCCATCATCCTATCCAGCAATCTCCAAATGGCATCTATAAGCCCATTCCCCCATCACCGTCACTATGAGAGCGCAAATTTCTGGGCACTCTAGTGTTCAATCATCTTCTACCCTCGGATTACGAAAGGCACGTCAGCCAATCTGCATCCTCGGGTCTAAGAAGATTGAACAGGGGCAACTGTTGTACCCCAAAATTTGCCCTCCCATATTCATCAAGATTTGTCAAGTCAAGGTCACAAAATTCCCCAAGGGTTGTGCAGCTCAACTGTCTCCTATACAGTCAAAACTAGGGTTTGTGTTCTAATCAAGAAAATGAACTTTTCAAAGGTCCAATCAAGTCTCACATGCTTAAAAAGATGGTCAAGTGTCTTCATGTCAAGTTTCAAGGCATACAGCTCAAAGTTGCACAGTCAAAACCCTAGATTGCACTACAGTCAACTGTAGGGGCAAAATGGTCATTTGACAGTCAAAAGTTCAAATTTTTGGTCAATATATCATTTTGAAGCCACAAACATCATTTGATCAATGCGTGATCATGATTCTCAAAATTTGGCTCAGAAATCATCAAAGATGCAAAAGTTGCTATATTTGGACAGCTGAAAAAGTCAACTGAAATTGACCAGGGCATAACTTTCACATGGATTATCAGAAAAATTCCATCCAAAGCTAATTTTGAAGAGAAAGACATTCCCTACAATTCATCTTCATGTTCCAAGTCCAAGAAATGCTCTCACAAAAAGTTATCAATTTCAACATTATAGGTCATTTTCAAAAGTCAACAAAAAGTGACTTTAAGTCAAAGGCCATAACTTGAGATTGGTAAATCCAAATGACATGGGACCAAAGGCATTGGTTAAAGGACTCAAAGACCTTTCCAAAATGTCCAAGAACATGTGAAAAGCATAAAAATTGACCAAGTTATGCCTTGTGGAAGTTGGGAAATTTTTGGGAATTTTGAAAAGTCAACATTGATGCAAAAGGCCTAAATTTGCTATTGGGCCCATTTTTCTTCCAAGTTTCTTCATGCCAAGCCTATGCACGACCATTAGGCCCAAAGGGAAGTATTTTCATATTTTTTAATTATTTATTTGAATTTATATCAATATTAATTCATTTAAATTATTTTAATACATGAAAAATATAAACCTAACCTAAAAAAATCTTTTTATGCACATTCCAAGGTCAATATTTCGTGCACATCTTAAAAAGGCAAGTTTTGATGAGATTTGGGCATGATTGAACCAAAAACCATGAAAAAAAGATTTGGAAAAGATATGAAGAAATCAAATATGTGAAATCATCAATGCAAGAGATTTTGTCCAATTTTTCTTAACCTAATCACTCACTATATGATCAGAATCAAGACCTAATGCCAAAGAGACTGCAAGCTGCGCCCAAACAAGCCATTGCATATTGAAAAATTTTCTTAAAAACTCAAATCTGAAAAGTGCCTTAGAGGTCGATTCAAACCTCTAAACCTATTCCAAAAGCTTCAGTGGCAATTGCTGGACACATTCCAATCGTTAGCAACAACCAAAACACCCTGAATTGGTACCCCTAAGTCAAACTGTACCTCAAAAATTCTGAAATCGCATAGCATAATTCAAGCATTTTTCTTCATTTTTATTTATGTATTCATGATCACAATGATGTTTCTAAGCTAACCATGGTGTTTGATTGCATTTTTGTTGAACATACGTGATTTTGCCATTGCTAAAGTTTAGGTTTTCAGAGTTCTTGAATTGGGGTTTCTCACCCAAGGAAAAATTGGGACTCAAGATCACTACCATTGCAATCAGCGTGCTTCAATGAACAAGAAACATTGCTCACGATGAATTTATGTCCAACAGGATCCTATTCGCTATTTTCTGCTAGCCCCCCTAATGCAACGCTATAAAAACCGTTGCCAATATGTTTTGTTTTCAGGATGAGGAAGAAGACGAGTGCGTGTCTATCAACCATTGGCCACTTTGAATCTCGCGCGTTTTCCATCCACTAACGCCATGCTTTATTTATTATGTTTACGCGTTATTATATATTAAATTGAAGGCGCTTGGTTCAGTGGTTAAGTGTTGTGCTGGTAACATCAAAGACCTGGGTTCAAGTCCCAGGTCTGGCAAAATTCCATGTTATTTTTCAATATGAAATCCTACGCTACACTAACATCCAGGTACACCATATTCCCTCCATCATCAACATGCCACGTCCGCTTGGAGGTCAATCTAAAGGTTGGAAGCTGAAGAACACCTACGCCTGGTCAAACGCATCATACACGATCCAGAAAGTCAACGAATTCCAAATCAAATGGGCCAGAATTACCAGGCCTACACCTCCTGAATTGGGGACTACCCCCCCTGGTTTGCCTTATTATTTTTATTTTTATTCTTTCTTTAATTTTTCTTTTTATTTCTTTTATTTTGCTATTTGTTTAATTAATTATTTTTAACAAAACATAAAAACATTATAAAAATCAGAAAAGACCAAAAATAATAAAGATTTATATTATAATTATTTTCATAAAAAATGCTTGTAATTATTTAGCTTTAATTTAGGTTTATTAAATATTTTTCATAATAAAAATCCAAGAATAGAATTTAGGTTTAATGACTTTTATTTTCTTTTTTTATTTTTCCCCTTTTTTTTCAGAATAATAATATTATTTATTTATTTTCATAAATTAAAAAATGTACATAAATTAATTTAGAATTAAATTAGGTTAAAAGTCAATACTTTCATAATAAATAAAAAATATTAGAATTAGGGTTTGGACATTGCACTTTAATTATAATTAATCCTTTTTCTTATTTAATAAAAAAATACAAAAATACCAAAAAAACATTCCTTTTAAATCTTTAATTTTAATTCCTCCTTAATTAATTTATTAACTTTAAATATTTTTTGTAGAAGGGTCCAACGCCCATTGTTTTAATTTAATTGCGCACATTTACTTTATGTCGTTCATTATAATTATGTAAATCTCCCAAAGCCATGTAACTTTACTTTTCGCACTTTATTTTTCCGCTTTATTTATTTTCCGCTAAATCGGGTCCGGTTTAATTTTGGCGATGTGGACCCGCGCCTTTGTAATAGCCTTAGATTTATTTTCCTCGCAAAATATTTAACTGTTAACCAAGCATGCAAGAATGAATGTCCTAATTAAAATCAAGCTTAGATCACAATAAACATGACAAGACAAATAACTGAAACATGACGCACAGTTCGCACACACCACCCCTAGGGTACGCCTCACTGTTGCCTTTCGAAAGGTGGTCGTCGAGTAGAGGACGTCTTAGTAAGTCCTCATGATCCGGGAACCTGGCATGAGGGTAGCTTCTAAGGTGTCTTCCCATTGCTCTGGTGATCACCACGTCCCTAAAACTCGAATTGACCCGAACACCTCCAACGGTGGTGCTACCTACCTCTCAATGGTGGGATGGCACTACTTTTAAGGACTCTTACACAGACGAATTCCTTAGGGTAGGTAGGTTCTCAAGGATACTTGCTCTAATCTCAAAACAAACTCAAAAAGACTTTTCACACCAACACATTTTCAAAAGCTTTCAAAGCAAATTTTTCAAACACTCTGACGTATGAGTCGATCTGAAATTTTTTCAAAGAAACTTTTTAAACCCACATTGAAAAGCAAACAAACAATTTTGAAAACACATTGAGCAAGTACCTAAGAGCCCATGGATAACCATGGATAGAAAGGGTGCTAACACCTTCCCTTTCTATAACCTACCTCCCGAACCGAGAGCAATCTCTTTAAGGAATTTTTCTGTGCTTTTGTCCTTTCCATTTGGAGAAAATAAAAGACGGTGGCGACTCTTGCTTCCGCGACATTTCGCGAACCAGCTTTAAAACAGTCAGTTCCAGATCCACCGATCACACGCCCCCTTGGATAAAGAATTTCTCTTCTTTTCCTTACTCTTTTATGTGTGTGCTCTTCCGAGCTTGCTTGCTTTATCCTTGTACAAACCATGTTCCCTTAGGATGGGGTTGCTCCTTTCAGATTCAAGCTAGGCCTTAGGTTGCAAACCATGCATGTTAACATTAGGTAGACGTTTCCCTTTTGTTAATCCAAATCTTAGGACTACCATTGTATGATAACATTAGGTTAGAAATAGGCTAGTCTCACTTTAGACTCTTTTCTTCCCCTTTTGCATCCTTGCATTCTAAAACTAAAACTTTTTCTTCAGCAAATCATAAAACATGATAATCACACTTAAACCCTTTTTTAAGGTAACAAAATACAAACCAACTCAAACCCTTTTGTGCGCCTAAGCACCTTTTCTCTAAAAACCCTTTTCAGGTAAGGACATGATTAATTTACTTCTGTGTCAACACATAAGTCTCCAAAGGTCGAGTTGTGGCAGAAGGCAGAATTAACATCGTCCATAAAAAACACAAAACAAACAAAACATGTGAGCCAAACTACGGTAGCTCTGATTCCTCAAAATGGATACGTAGGCATTAGGGTAGGGCCCAAAAGAGTACAATTTTATTTTCCCTACATTTTTTACCTTTTCTTTTGCATGCATTCCTTCTTAGTAGTAAACAGTAAGCATAGATTAAACACACCCATAAGATAGATAACAAGAGTGGATACCGTAGAGTACTACGAGCGTGTGGGGTTCTAATACCTTCCCCTTGCGTAACAGAATCCCTTACCCGATCTCTCGATCGCAAGACCTTGAATTCTCCCTTCTCATGTTTTCTCAATGTTTACCTTTCCCTTCATGTGGGATAAAAGACGTTCAATGGCGACTTCATTGTTTGATGATTTTCATCCGGTTGTTTCACCAACAAGGCTCATATTCTCCAGTAGAGCTCATGTCCCCAACAAGAGTATTTCCTCAACAGAGTATTCCTCTATAAAAGTTTAGGGTTTATTTCCCTAACATGGTTTATTTCCCCAAGTAGGGTTTACTTTCCCAGTGGAGTTCAGTCTCCCCAGCTTGAGTCTATCTTTCTAACTACTACAGATCACCGGAAAATTTCTCTTTCCAATAAGGGGAAGTCCATACCACTAAGCCCAGAGAGTTGCTATGGAGTATGAAGAAGGCCCATATATCTCTTAACCTTATCCTCTCCAAATGAATCAATATCCATATCAGAAACTCAATCAGACAACACTTCAAGAGTTTATCCATCTCTTTTATCCCCAGTCAGGGTGTATACAAATTAAATTCCCCAGTAGAGAAATGAACGACCAATGTTCTTGAACCCTTCTCCCCAAACAAAAATCAATATTCCCTAGCAACAGTCAGAGGTTTATTTTCACCAGTCAAAGATGCTGCACAAAGTTGCTAATACACTTCAACGAAATCCCACATTCATACATCATATACAAACATTATAGCATATGAACTCATTTTATTTTGAGAATATAATTACATAATACATTTAATACATCATGACATTGCATACAGTTAACTTTATCTTTTCAGGTAAAGATCTACAAACAGATTCCTCAGAGGCTATATCTGACAAATAGCTACTTAAGCACTTTCACCAGGGGGTCATGCTAAAATAGTACCTTTTCTAGTTGAAGTCGGGCATAGACATATTCTAGTTCGGATAAAATCAGGTGTAGATTTCTTTCTGATGCTTTTTTGGAAAAGTCAGACCTAGACTCTTCCCGGTACCTTTTCTAGTTGAAGTCGGGCGTAAACATCTTCTAGTTCGGATGAAATCAGGCATAGATTTCTTTCTGATGCTCTTTGGAAAAGTCAGACGTAGACTCTTTTCAGTACCTCTTCTAGTTGAAGTTGGGCGTAGACATCTTCTGGTTCAGATAAAATCGAGCGTAGATTTATTCTGATTATTCTTTTGGACAAAGTCGAGCGTAAACTCATTCCAAATACATCTTCTAAAACAAAGTCGAGCGTAGACTTAGTATGATTTTTCTTATCAACAGTTATCCTGGATGGCATCTATAATCCCATCTTTGAAGAATTTCTGTCACCTCTCCAAATGACATCTTTAAGCCCATTCCCGATATGATCAACCAACATTGTTTCCTGGTGCAGGTGCGAGTGCAAATTTCCGGGTACTTAACTGTTCAATCATCTTCTACCTTCAAGTCACGAATGGCGGACATGCCAATCTAACTATTCAAGTTTAAGAAGATTGAATGGGGGTAGTTTTTATACCCCAAAATTTGCCTTCCAATTTTTTTCAAGACATTCTTCTAGGGTTCTCAAATGCTCAAGGATGCTCAAGAATTGATCAGACAAACTCCCCTCCTAAGAAATAGGTCCATAACAAAGGGTTTTGTGTTTCTCAAAGAAGATTGGATTTAAAAGGCCTCAAGTGGTTCTCATGGATCTTCACATGTCTCTAAGAATGCTCATGTCAAGTTTCAATTCTTGCATCACAAGTTTTGCTCAATCAATGGCTCAGATGGATGAAAGTCAACTATATTGAGTAAAAAGTCAACTATGGTCAACATACAGTCAAACTTCAATACTTTTGGTCAAAATCAACATTTTGAAGTGATATTCATCATTTGATCAAGGATTGATCATGATTCCTCAAGGAAAGCCCTTAAATCATCAAAGTCAAAAGTTGTCAATTAAGGTTTCTTTAGGAGAAGTCAACTGAACTTTGACCAAGCATAACTTTCACATGATTTGTCAACTTTTCCCCAACCAAAACCCATTTTGAAGGAAATTCAATTCTCTACAACTTTGAATCTATATTCTTAAGTCCAAAAAGTGCTTCATTTGAGAGATATGAGCCAATACATTACAGGTCATTTCAAAAGTCAACAAAACGACACTTTTTGTCAAAGCAACTTACATCAAGATAAAGTCTCCAAATGCAAAAATGATCAAACGATAGATTGAATAAGACATCTTTGAGATTTTCAAAAAGTCAAAGATAATCATCAAAAGATGAAAATTGAGAGAGTTATGACCATTGCAAGTTGGGAAATTTTAAGAAAAATCCATGAAGTTCATTTTGAGCAAACTTGAAATTTTGGACTAATGCACCTAAGTTTTAAGGTCTAAACATGTTAATGATGCCTTAGAGGACTCCTAAACTCATTCTTACCTTACCTTAATTTTTATTTATGTTTATTTGGATTTTTACTCAATTAAATTCAAAATAAATATAATAAAATACAAGTAAAAGGTAATAGGCGCATGGATATTCATGTTGGATAAAATCAAAAGCCCAAATCCTTGCCAACTAATGCTAGAAATCATGTGAATTTGTTTTGGAAGTGAAACTTCAAAATTTGGAAAGTATTTGAAATCATCTTTAGAAACAAATCATGTTGTAATCATACAAGATTGTTTACCAAGTTTGTTGACCTAATTCCACAAGTCCATAAATAGACAACATCATCAGATGCAAGGGAGAGCGCAACTACCACCAGAATAAGGGTTTCAAAACTCAATTTTTTTCAAAAAAAACTTGCAATTTCGTGTAGCAATTTCCATCCATATTAGAGCAGAACCAAGCACTCTTATCCCTTCCTAAATATCTACAGAGTAAGTATAGTTGATTTTTAATGGGTTCCCATTCCTGAAACGATCATGTTCATCATCTCTGATTACAAAAAAAATCCATTAGTCGTATTTTAGTTCTATGCATTGATGAATATTTCTAACACTCTAGATCAGTTTATATGAATGTTTAGAGCAGGTTGCAGTCATTACATGGAGTTTGTAACATCCAAATATTGGTTTACCATTGTTGAACCGTTCTAGGGTTTCTTATTTGAAACTCATGATACATGGACTTTTAGCCAAAACAGACCCCATATTCGAACTCAGGAGGAAATTTTAAGGGGGGTAGCATTATTTGTCTGCTTTGATTTTACGTATTTCGGAGGTGTCAAGAATCTTCTCATTGGAGAAGACGTGGAAACCACCATGGGTGGTGGTTTGAAAATTCTGATTGTCTATGTGGCATGATGGAGCGTCATGATTGGATCTCTAAATACCTGGGCCCCACTTATGTTGAATTAATTTTGAATTCATATTTTTAATCTATTTTTATAATATATTGATTGATATTGATATCTGGACAAGTAACAATGCATGGCACGCTTGGTAATGGTAGTATATAGTATTGGCAAGGGGCACGGGTTCGATCCCTGCCCTTGGTATTATATTTTTCATGTTTTATCTTGTTTGCAGATCATGTACAAGAAAGCCTAGCGTGCATATCATGTGCCTCATGTCATCACCATCAGATGTTCGCCAATCCAGATCTAACGCTCCAGATTTGCAGGCGTGTCATGAGACCCTTGGAGCCAGCCACATTGGATCTCATGCAATCTTGGATCTTGTCTCTTTGGGCCTAGTGGATCACTTTGTTACACCCCCAGTTTACTGCATTCATGCCCATCACTTCTTTTTATTTTTGTTCCAATTTCTTTTTTTTCAACATAAATTAATCTTTTTTTAATTAATTTAAAATCAATTTAGATTTAGGTTTTTTTATTTGATTAAATATATTAAATCAACTTAACTTTTTTTAATTAAATTAATTGAATTAATTAAATTAGTTTTTTTAGGTTTTTATTATTAAAAAAAATTTCATTAAAAATAATTTAGGGGTTTATTTTAGGCTTAAATTAATTCCCTTTTCTCAATTAAAATCAATTAATCATTAGGATAAATCATCAATTAATTTCCGTTAAACAATTTCTCTGTTTCTTTCCATAATCTTCGCACTTTTATTACTTTCACAGTAGTTTTTTCTGATTATTGTAACTGCTAAAGATTGTAATATGTTAGCTAGGGTTTTATCTGCTTTCTTTTTCCCCAATTTTGTGGTTTGTATCCCTCTTCCCCGAAGAATTGTAATAGCATAGACTCTTTTATTTTTACTGCTTTTACTTATTCCTGTATAGTAATTAGGCGTGTATGGAAAAATCTAAAACAAAATTCTAGATAACCCTAATATGCAAAATAAATGAACTGAAGCAAAACACTATTTATACAAGCACCTTTAGGGTTACTCAACTTGTTGCCTTCGGATAAAACAGTCATGTCCCTCAAACGTGGGACGCTTTAGCAAAGACCCTCGGTTAAAAAGATCGTAGTCCCTCGATGACCCTTCGATGTTGCCTTCGGTAAAAGATCTTAGTCCCTTACAACAAATTGCTAAAGCACTCTACGAGTTGCCTTTATGATTGTATGATGACCCGCGCCTGTCACTCAAACATCCAATGATAAGGCTTCCTACTAACTAATGGTAGGATAGCACTATCTAAAGGAAGATTAAAATAACGTGAAAGACTTTTGAGTAGGTAGATAGATCGTAGTCGCTTGCTCACAAACAAAAAACATTTTTCACATAAAACACTTCTCTTATGAGATACTTTTAAAACAAACACTTTGTATGCATTCTCAAAGACACATAAATCATTACAAAGTTTTCTACACTCAGGCATTTTCAAAATATTTTCAAACACATTCTCAAAGCATTTTCAAAAATGAGCTAGCGATTAAAATCCCGTAGATAACTACGGATGAAAAGGGTGCTAACACCTACCCTTTTCATAACCTACCCCCTGAACTCAGAAAAAATTTTCAAAGGTATTTCATGTTCTTTTCACCTTTTCCTTTATTGGATAAAAGAAAATTCAATGGCGACTCTTACTATCCGCAACATTTGCGATGAAGGTCCAATGACTTTTCTTTTATCCAATGAAGGAAAGGGTGAAAAGAACAGGAAATACCTTCGAGATTATTTTCTTGAGTCGGGGGTAGATTATGAAAAGGGAAGGTGTTAGCACCCTTTTCATCCATAGTTATCTATGGGCTATTAGTTGCTTTCTAGATCATTGCTTTTTGTTTGAAAGTGTACTTTGTGGTGGGTTTTGAAAGTATTTTTGAAAAGCGTGCCTTTGTAATGGTTCTCGTTTTTATAAGAACGCATACAAAGTGTTGTTTGGAAAAATAGTTCAAAAAAGTGTTTATTTTTTTAAAGTGGTTTTGAAAAGGTATCTTTGTAATGGTTCTCGTTTGTATAAGAACGCATACAAAGTGTTGTCTTTTGAAAATGTTTCGAAATGAAAGTGTTGGTGTATAAAATGTTTTTGTTGTGAGCAAGCGAGCAACTAGGAGCATTCTACCTACTCAAAAGGTCTTTAGTGTTCTTTTCCTCTTCCTTTAGATGTTGCTACCTTATCATTGATTTGGTAAGGAGCCCCATCGTTGGATGTAAAGGAACGGGCGTGGGTCATCATATAGTCATGATAGAAATATTGTGAGACATCTTAGCATTTCTCTTCTGGGACTAAGATCATTTGTAAGGCAACATTCGAAGCATCCTTGAGGGACTATGATCTCGCATTTTGATTGTTTTTGCTAAGACACCTCACATGCATATCATGACCATTTTTCATAAGGAAATGAGTGGATATACCCTAGGGGTTCATGTGTAAATAGTGTGTCTGATTTGCATGCATTTAGTCTTTGATTAGGGATTGTCTACTTGTTGTTTTTTATCTTCCCATACAAATCCTACTTTACTAGCATTTATATGAAAGCGATAAATTGCAGAAAATAAATATTGTACATGTTGTACCCCAAAATTTGCCCTCTCGTTTATCAAGAATTTGCTCACAAGATCTCCTTTGACTCAAGACTGCATTAGGGTTGATCAGCTACAGACACCTCCTTAAGCACTGATGACCAAAATTAGGGTTTGAGATTGCACAAGGATATTTTAACTTCCAATTCCCCATATGACTATCATAGATAATTATGGACCCTCAAGATTACTCATGTCAAGTTTCAAGCTTTGGATCACACTTTTGCTCAGTCAATTGAGCAGTTGACCTAAAAATCAACTATATTGGGGGAAAAGTCAACTATGGCCAATTTACAGTCAAGCTTCATAATTTTTTATCCACATCAACATTTTGAACTCATATGTATCATTTTATCAAGTTTGGACCATAATTCCTCAAGAAATTTGATCAAATCTTCAAAAGGGAAAAATGGTCAAAATTAGGGTTTTGACTAGGAAAGGACAATTTATGATATTTGACCTAGAAAATTATCAATTGTTTTAAGGAATGATCTCAAGAGTCCAATTGAATAATTTTGACCTATTGATATGGCTCAAAACATTGCTCAAGTCCAATGGGTTGACAAATGAATTTTCAATCAACTGTATACTAAAAAGTCAAACTTTGACTTTTTGGACAAAATCAAATGTCAAAGATCACAATTCATCAAATCATGTCAAAATATGAAACTTATTCATCAATAAATCAAAAATTCAAGATTTCATTTTGAAAAGTTAAAATTTCTAAACTTAGAAATTTTTCTAAGTGTTGGAAATTTCTTATTTTTTCACAACTTTGAGCAAAATTTTCACCATGATGCAAGATGATTCAAAAGAAACTTCCAACATGAAAGTTGTAGATCTCCATGAAATCTACAACTTTGCTTCACACAAATCCTTCCAAAAGTGCTTGGATCTCAAGTTATAATTTTAAGAATACATGGTCATGAAACAAAAACACTTAGTGAAATTTTGCCCTAATTTGGTCAGGATTTTGACCTAAGTTCATGGCACTTTTTCATATAGTTCCAAGTTGAATTTTCAAAAGTGATTCAAAGATGGGTTTTAGAGAACATTGCAAGCTTTCCAAAATGTCCAAGAACTCCTTGAGATCATTTTTTAGTAGGGAGAATCGAAGAGATGAAGTTAGGGTTTTATCACTTGAATTACAAGTCATTTTGTGATGAACAAGATTCAAAATTCAAACTCATGCTGCATAACCTCTAGTTTGCAGACCTCAAACTTGTTATGCACTCCATAATTAATTTATTGCACAAATTTTAGAGGTCTCATTTCAAGCATTCGATGCAAGGCTGTTGTACCCCAAAATTTGCCCTCCCATATCCTTCAAGATTTGGCAAGATCAAGCTTCAAAATCTCTCAAGGGTTGCACAGTCCAATTGCCTCCTAACACAGTCAAAATTAGGGTTTTGGTTCTTGCAAAGAAATTGAGGTTTCCAAGGGTCCAATCAAGTCCCATATGCCTATATACATTTTCAAGCATCCATATGTCAAGTTTCAAGACTCACAACATCAAGTTGCACAGTCAAAAACCCTAATTGCTCCACAGTCAACTGTAGGGGCAAAATGGTCATTTGGCAGTCAAAAGTCAAAAATTTTGGTCAACATCTTATTTTGAGGCCACAATCATCATTTGATCAATTCTTGATCATGATTCCACAAGCATGGCTCAAAAAGTCTCAAGATGCAAAAGTTTCTATTTTTGGACAGTTGAAAAGTCAACTGCAAATTGACCAAGGCATAACTTCTTCATGGTTTATCAGAAAAATCCCATCCAAAGCTCATTTTGAAGGGGATGACATTTCCTACAACTCATCTTCACACTCCAAGTCCAAGAAATTCTCTCACAAAAAGTTATCAATTTCAACATTATAGGTCATTTTCAAAAGTCAACAAAAAGGCACTTTAAGTCAAAGACCATAACTTGAGATTGGTAAATCAAAATGACATGGGACCAAAGGCATTGGTTATAGGATTTCAAGACCTTTCCAAAATGTCCAAGAACATGTTCATAGCTTCAAAATTGAGCAAGATATGCATTGGAGAAGTTGGGAAATTTTTGGGAACTTTCAAAAGTCAACTTTGCCTAAAAAGCTTCAAATTTGCTAATGGGCCTCAAATTCTTTCTTGAATCATTACCCAAAGCCTATGCACGACCCATTGAGCTCAAAATAATTTATTTTCTTATTTTTAATTAATTAATTGAATTTATATTTATATTAATTCATTTAATTGGTTTTAATTATAGGAAAATTAAAAAATATATGTTTTGGATCTTTTGGTGGAGCAAATCTGATCAGGGCAAGCTGGAAAAGTCGTTTCTCAATTAAACAAGGAAAATCATCCATATTTGGCAAGGTTTTCATTGAAAAAGATTGAAAATTTCATGATTAAAAATCAAAGATTGCAAACATTAATTCATGGACTTTTGGGCCAAGGTTTTGACCTAAATTCGTTTACATACAAAGGCATAAGCTAACCCTAAAGCTGGACACACGTGAAAGCTGCTGAAACTCCATAATCACTTTGCAAGATTTCAATAAAAACTTGAAAATTGAAATCCTATTGGCAGTACAATTCAAGGCCTAAAATCGTTTCCAATACACTACTGACATTTCCAGGAAGCTATTACAATCAAGAACGAGGCTTAACACCATCAGAATCATCCCCACTAAGTCACACGGTTTGCCCTATTTTTCAAACCTGCATATCATATTTCACGTGCTTTTAATCTATTTTCTTGTTTGATTCATGCTAATAGGTACCTTCTGAAGCGATTGGTATAAGTTAATTAAACTAACGCTGCCTGAATCAGAATCCACCATGGACGAAAATTAGGTTTTCTGAAGCTTGCAATTAGGGCTTTAGGCGTCAAGAAAAATTGGACTATGCCATGACCATGGTTGAATTCGTCAAGGCCAGACGAATTCAACCAGCCTATCGCGCCCTTTTTATATTATCTCCTCTTTTATTCGCTATTTTTCACTATTATAGTTAGTGGGGGTTTAAAACCCCCGCTATCTTATTCATGTTGCAGGTGAAAACGAAGAAGACAACATGCGTGGCATTGTGTGACTGGAGCATTCAAATCTTAGCGCGTTTTTTATGTTTCAGCATAATTGGCTTTTTTTTCTATATAATAATTGTTGTCCACTCATATGACAAACGCGCTTGGTAGCTCAGATGGTGGAGGACGTATCTTGCAAGCATAGGGACCTGGGTTCGATTCCCAGGTCCCCCCATATAATTGATGATTTTTGTTTTAACATGTTCTAGTGCAGCATTCGTTCAATATCCCACCATGCATCCTCATGCCTATGCTTGCCAAGTGGCTTCAAGGATCAATCCAGTGGCCACAGAATGAAGCCTATGGTATACTCCAGTCAACCATCATGCATACAACCAGAAAGTCAACGAGGCCTGCCTTGTCTAATGGGCCTGAATTGCTGCAAAAACCTCCACATGGGCCAGACACCCCCCTTGGTTTGCCTTGCATAATTTTATTTCTTTTCTTTTCTTTTTAATTCTTTTAATGCTTTAATTATTTTTATTAATTCACCATAAAATAGTTTTTTCCTAATAAAAAATCAGAAACTAAAAAATGTTTTATTTTTAATTATTTATTAATTTCATCACTAACCTATTTTTTGTAAATAAATGTTAACAATTAACTTTAGTTTAATTTAGGTTTAAAATTTAATCTCTTTTCTTAATAAATAAAAAATATATAGAATTAGGTTTTTGACCTTTTTATCTTTTTCTTAATTAATTATTTTCATCATTATTATTATCATTATTAATTACTATTATTTTTGTAAATAACATGTAAATTAATTAATTAGCTTAAATTAGCTTAACTTTAATATTTTTCATTAATAATTAAAATAAACTTAGAATTAGGGTTTTCTCTTGATTTTATTTTCTTTATTTTCATAAATACAAAAAACATAAAAAATCACTTTCTTTTCTTTAATTAAATAACTAATTAGGCTTTAATTTAATTTAATTTCAAGCAAAGGGTCAAAACCCTCGGACGTTCAGTTTAATTTATCCTTTCGCACGTTATTCTTATTTTTCTTATTGATTATTATGTAACTGCTTTCCGGATGTAATAGTAATTAGGTATTTTTTACTTTCCGCATTTTTATCAAAAACGGGTCTTTGTATTTTGGCGATGTATAGACCCGCGCCTTGTAATAGCGTAGCTTTTACCTTTCTGTGTTTAATTTCCCGCACTCCTGAATTCTAAATTGCATGAAAGAATGTATGTTAATTAAAAACAACTCGTAGCTCACAATGCCATGATCAAAGATAAAACATAACAAGAAAACAACACACAATACACACACCACTTCTAGGGTACGCCTCACTCGTTGCCTTCGAAACGTGGTCGTCAAGTATAGGACATTTTAGAAGTCGCTCTTATGTCCATGATCCAGTTGCCTCGAAATGGTTGCCTCAGAACAGTTGCCTCGAAATGGTTGCCTCGGATTAAAAAAGGATCTAGGACATTAGGGTTACTTCTAAGGTGTCCTAACTGTTGCTTCGGTGACCACACTGTCCCTACGATCGAATTGACCCGAACACCTCCAACGGTGGTGCTACCTACCTCTCAATGGTGGGATGGCACTACCTTAAGGACTCTTACACAGCCTAATTCCTTAGGGTAGGTAGATGACTCATGGATACTTGCTCTCTTCAAAGACAAATCAAAAATCTTTTCACACTGACACTTTCAAAAGCTTTCAAAAACCAATTTTTTCAAACACTCTTGAGGACAGATACAAGAGTCATTCAGAAATCTTTCAATGAAACTTTTTTCAAACCCAATCACATTTAGAAAAGCAAACATTTTGAAAACATAAGAGCAAGTATCTAAGAGCCCATGGATAACCATGGATAGAAAGGGTGCTAACACCTTCCCTTTCTATAAATCTACCTCCCGAACCGAGAGACATTCTCAATAAGGAATTTTGCTGTGCTTTTGTCCTGTCCATGTTGGAGAAAATAAAAGACGGTGGCGACTCTTGCTTACCGCGACATTTCGCGAACCAGCTTTAAAGTCAGTTCTATTTCCACCGATCACAAAGGCCATTTTGATAAAGTGGCTTTTTGCACAAAACTTGTTCTTGAGCCTTGCACTTGTTCTCTTCTGATCTTACAAGTCCAATGACTCATAAGAAACTTGTTAGACACTTACAATCACTCAGCCCATGCTTGTACCTCCTCTTAAAACTTGTTTTCCCACTTTTCTTCAAAATCAAGTAACCTAGAAATTAGTTGGTAACTTGTACTTCTGACTTTCAAAACCATTCAAGACCTTTTGCTTATACATACACAAGCCATTTGCCATAAATCCTACGCATGCTTAAGCCCTGAAAACACCAAGAACACAATCATCAAAAACACTACAAAACTTGTCATTTCTGAGTTTTGAATCCAATCTCCAAACTTACTCGTGCGTTTCTTGGCCTTTTACTTTCAAAAGCTTCTAAACAACATATACAAACAGTCCCAACACCTGCAGCACCACTGTAACACCTCCATCATCATCCACCATTTTCAAAAACAGCACCTTGCACCTTGACTTCTCCAGAACTCCTTAGGCACTTTCAGCTCAAGCTAAGCATCCCATTAGCTTCCTGGTAACTTGAGGAAGCTCATCCAATCATTAGAACTCACTGAAAGCTACTTAAACTCCATACCTGATACCCTCTTGCAAGGTAATTTTTCTGACTTTGGAACTTTTCATACAGGCATCATTAATGATTTATTTGTGAATGAAAAATGTAGATATCATTGCCCTAAAGCTAACCATGTCCATAGTTTTCATTAATTTTGCTTGAGCTTAGAAAATTTTAAGATTGAAGTTCCTGAAATTTTTAGGGTTCAGATTAGGGCCATTAAAATTCATGCTTATCTTTGATCTATAATTTTATTTCTTTGCATTTTTGAAATCGTGAAGAAATTTGCTACAACTTTCCTGTTTACAGTTTTCATTTTTGTTGAGATTTGAATAAGATACAGAGGCTCTGGCTGGGCGTGAGGTTGAAGATGAAGTTCAGGCCATGGACTTGTTTACTATCATACATTTATTGTTTTGATTATATAAACAAATATATAGCCACCCCAGTTGTAGAAGCGCGCGCCTGTGACTAGAGGGTCCTGGGTTCGAGCCCCAGTGGTACCCTTTTGGATTTTTCACATTCTGACCTTTTTTGGACAGGCGCCTGGGCCTCCTTTGGGCCTTATGTTTTTTTCTTACTGCTGACCCCCTTGCTGGCTTTCCACACCTCTGGCCCATTTTATTTTATTTTCTCATTTTCATTTTTTTTTTCTTAAATATTTTATTTTATGCTAAAAAAATCATTAAAAAAATCATAAAAAATATAAAAAATAGTAGATTTATATTTTGACTTAGTTCATTTTATTTTTACACAAAAAATTATTTCATTTAATCATTACTTTATTTATCTTACTAATTGATTTTGTAAATTTAATAAAAAAAACTAGGGTTTAGTTATTTTCTTTTACACAATTACAATATATTATTTTAAAACCAAAAAAGACCAAAAATATTTTATAATACTATAATTTATTTTTAAGACAAAAAATACCAAAAATATTCTTCTTCTAAACTTAATTTCTTTTAATCAATTAATAGATTAGGGTTTTATTTAATTTCTTTTTCTAGTAAATTTAGGTTTTACTTTTTACTAATTTAATTAATTATTTTTCTTTAGTTAATTAGGTTAAAACAAAACCCTTTCCTTCTAAAAAATCTAAACAAAGATCCATTCTCTTTGCATTTACATTCTTGCACATTTATTCATTTTTGTACCTTATTTATTTCAATTCTTGTACAAATTCAATATGGTTGTAATAGATTAATTAGGTTTATTTTCTTGTAATCCCAATTTATAATTTGTACACCCCCTCCCACAAGTATTGTAATAGCATAGTAATTTTAAATTTCACAATTTATTGCTTTATATGCAAAATGCTAGTAATTAGGGTTTGTATGGAAAGACTAAAACAAATCAATTAGAAAACCCTAATCAAAGACAAAACCAAGCATGAAAAACAATACACTTGCACACAAGAACCCCTAGGGTAAATCCACTTGGTTGCCTTACTAAATGGCCATATTACGCATGTGAGGTATCTTAGCAAAAACAAGCAAAATACAAGATCATAGTCCCTCGATGATGCTATCTGTGTTGCCTTTCAAATGATCTTAGTCCCTAAAAAAGAGAATGCTAAGATACCTTGCGATATTGCTAATCATGGTTATACGATGACCCACGCCCGTCCCGTTTACCTCCAAAGATAGGGTTACTTACCAAATTAATGGTAAGATAACAATGTCAAAGGAAAAGGAAACGAACATGAAAGACTTTTGAGTAGGTAGAATGCTCCTAATTACTTGATCAATTTCAAAACAAAACATCCTTGTTATTTTCAAAACAAACACCTATACTTTCAAAACATCTTACAAACTTGAAAACATTTTCAAAAGATCAACATCTTTGTATACATTCTTACGAACGAAAATCATTACAAAGTTTGCCTAAACAATGGCCTCTTTACAAAATACTTTCAAAAACCATACAAAGCACAATTTTAAACAAAAGCAAGTGATCTAGAAAGTAACTAAGAGCCCATGGAAAACCATGGATGAAAAGGGTGCTAACACCTTCCCATTCCATAATCTACCCCCCGAACTCAAGAAACAATCTAAAAGGTATTTCCTGTTCTTTTTCACCTTTCCTTTTGGATAAAAGAAAATTCGGTGGTGACTCTTGCTAACCGCAACATTTGCAATAAAACGCAAAACATCCAAGTCTGTTCTCCCACTGTATCACAGAACTAGCGACTCTGCTGGGGATAATTCTAAAAGTGGGGTTACCTTAGGGTTACATCACATTTACTTGCTTTCATTGTTTGACTTGTTTGCTTTATATTATGGTTCTTTATTTGGGGTTGAATCCTCTACCCGGATTTGGGGATACCTTATAGGTAAGTAGCAGTATATTGTGGAAACTGTGCAGGGTATACCGACATGGTCTAAGCAATAGCTATATTAGTGTGACATATTTGTGGGTACCGGTAGCCCTTGAGTTAATCAAGGAGAATACGGGGCCGCTGAGTGATGTCATGAAGCACTAATGAACGTTTAGAACCTTTACTTGACCAACATGGCCTTTAAGACGTAGTGAGATGACCGGCTTTGGTACAATTTGAAGTTGGTAGATACTCGATACTACACTCATTGAGGTTTGGTTTTTTGGGATATTTCGGTCGCCATTAAAGAGGCTTGTGCTGAAACAATGACCAAGGAAACAAACTAGTGATATTGAGCTCCTTAGAATACGATTACTATTGCTAGGACAGGTTTTAAGCCAACTAAACTTCAAGAGGGTACTTACCTATAAAACTCCATTCAAGCCTAAACCTAAGGACTTGTTTTCTTTGTTTGTGTATACATACTTGTACATAACATCATGAACATCATAACATCATACTCATTCACTAACCATTTCAAGGATTTTGGGATTTATCTTTGTTCTGTTTTGTAGGACATGGATTCTATTCACAGGAAAACTATTCAAGTCAGTCTTGTAAGGATCCCTCCTCAACTTAAAGAGCTAGCTTCAAGGATTCCTGAAAACTCTCCATTTACCGAAAGACATAGTTGCCTACTAAACTTGGTCACCTCCAACACTGATGAAGACATGATGAAAGTGCTCTTTCAGTTATTTGATCTCTTAAACCATTGCTTCACATTTCCCGATTATCAACTTGTGCCAACTTTGGAAGAATTCTCTTAACTCTTGAGGATTCCCATTCTCAATCAACTACCTTTCAATGGTACGGAAAGAGATCCAAAGCTAGAAGAGATTGCTCAAGCTCTACACTTGCAATCATCTGATGTCACAACCAATTGGGAAACAAGGAGTGGTGTCAAGGGTTTCCTAGCAAAGTTCTTGTTTGATAAAGCCCAAAACTGTTGGAACTCTTTGGATTTGCAAGCCTTTGAGGAAATTGTGGCTCTACTCATCTATGGGATGGTTTTGTTTCCAAATCCTGACCAACTCATAAACGCGAACACCGTCAAGATCTTCATGTCTCGTAACCCGATTCCTACTTTTCTAAGGGACATCCTACATTATTTTCACACTCGTACTCTGAGGAAAAGAGGTATCCTTATGTGTTGTACTCCTCTCTTGGTAAGATGGTTTATTCCGCATCTTCCCTAATCTGTATTGAAGAACGAGCAAGGTTCAAGGTGGTCACAAAAGTTGATGACGCTCAAATATTCAGACATTCATTGGTGTTCCCGATCCTTAGAGAATGTTACTATTATCGACCATTGTGGAGAATTACCTAATGTCTCTTTACTTGGCATTAGGGGAGGTATCACCTACAACCCCTGCTTATCCTTAAGACAGTTTGGTTATGCCCGAAGGGATGGCCCACCTGAGATGCTCATTCAAGGTTTGGTATTTGACTACGAGAACGACGATCAAGGTCGTCGCCAGAGATTCATCCGAGCTTGGAGGATGTTGAACAAGGTATATAGCAAGACATTGGGGCATAAGAATTCCATCCCTCTTGAGCCTTACCTCAAATGGGTACGAAATCACACTCAAAGTATTATGATTCCTTATCCCTCCATTATCCCGGTAATCATTGAGCCGGTTATGGAAGGAGATGTTCCATACACTATCCTACATCCTGACATGCCCACCTCTCTTGAAGACTTACAAAGAGATTTGATACAACTCAAGGGGGAGCGAGACACTTTCGAAGCCCAATTCTACCCCAGCGAGAAGAATGTTTTAGAGCTCACTAAGAAACTTCATGAGGAGTGGGCTCTGAATGCCTACATCACACCAAAGAGGATGCGTACTACCTTTTTACCTTAGATTTTTTGTATTGTTTTTCCCAAAGAGGCATTGGTGTACTCAAGCTTTAATTTATTAATATAACGTATATTTCCTTTTTGTCTTAAATAAATTGAAATCTTTAAAATCCTTGAAATCATTGCATATGAATTTACCATTCATCATAACATAAGCAGGTTTCTTGCAATAAGTCTCCTCATATTTCTACTGTTTATTTCAGTAAGATGGATCTCGAGAAAATGGTGAAGGACCTCCAGGCACAAAATGCTCAGTTTCAACAGATGTTCTTAACTCTAGCCAAAGGACAAGAAGAGTTAAAGACCTTGTTGGTTGAAGAGAAGAAAAAGAAAGCAAAGAAAATAACTGGAGTTCTAAATATGGGAAGAATATTCCAAGGTCAAGCAAGAAGGACCCTATACTTTGCAACGTCATCTGGTGAGAAAGACAATCAAGATGGGAAAGGCAAGGAAGCTTTTTCCAGCCAGATTCAGAAGAGGAAGCGGGAGAAGAAGATTATTCTGAAGAACAATATCCTTCAGCCGATGACAAGTATAAGCATCTGGAAGAACCGTTAAGCATAATGGAAATTCAAAAAGTGTCTGGATTGGACTTTGAGGAGTTAGGTCTAGTATCTGGGATTGTCATTCCCCAAAAATTCAAGGCACCGGTGTTCGCCAAATACGATGGAGTTTCATATCCCAAAATGCATCTCCGGTCCTATGTGAGGAAAATACAGCCTCACACTGCCGACAAGGATTTATGGGTACATTTCTTTCAAGACCGCCTATCCGGGACTCAACTTGATTGGTTTTATCAGTTAGAAAGAGCCAATGTTCATAACTAGGAAGATCTGGCCACGGCCTTTTACAAACAATATCAATACAACACTGATCTTGCTCCCACCCGTGCTCAACTTTAGAGTATGGCCATGGTTTCAAGTGAAGGCTTTAAAGACTACGCACAAAAATGGAGGGACTTAGCAGGAAGAGTCCAGCCTCCCCTATCTGAAAGAGAGTTGGTAGACATATTTTTGGGCACCTTGTCCAGTCCTTTCTTTAATCACTTAATTGGGAGTTCATCGGTAGGTTTTACCGAATTGATAATGACTGGAGAAAGGGTGGAAGCCGGGATAAAGAATGGGAAGATTCAAAAATATGCATCCTCTATTGCTGTAAGGAAACCATTCATTAGAAAGAAAGAAGTTGTTGTTGTATATCCTCATAGAAATCAAGATAGGGTTGAACACCGTCCAATGGTGGGGGCTGTCATGATTCCTAAACCCGCACCTGCTCAGCAAAGAAGCAACCAGCCAAGAACGGAAAGACCAGTCAGACAGTTCACCCAAATTAACATGACACTATCTCAAGTATTGCCACATTTATTGAGATCCAATCTAGTGACTTTGAAAGAAGCTCCAAAAAATCCTAACACAACCTCTCCTCATTATCATCCTAACGCCCGCTATGCATACCATTCTGAGAGTCCCGGCCATGACACTAACAACTGTTGGGCTCTGAAAAACAAAGTACAAGACCTTCTTGAAGCCAAAGAGATTGAATTCGATGTGCCAGAAATTCCCAATGTAATCACTTCCCTTATACCCAAGCACGGCCGTGATGTCAACGTCGTTGAGGAAGATATGTTTGTTACTTTGGTTGATGAACTTGTGACCCCACTCCTGACTATCAAAAAGAACTTGTTGAATTCCAGTGTATTCCCAGGCTGTGATGAAAGTTGTCATTTCTGTTTATCCTCACCAACCAGATGTCATTTGTTAAAAGCAGGCGTTCAATGCCTAATAGATAACAAGGAGATTTTGTTTGAAAAGACTTCTATTCCAACTGTTTCTTATAATGATGTTTCCGTCGTGACCATTTCCGCCAATTCTTCCAGGGTCTCCACCAAAAGACCCGTTAGAATTAGATCAGTTCCTAAAGTAGTTCCGTTGATAATTACAATGCCTGGACCAATCCCGTATTCGTCAGACAAAACCGTCCCATGTAATTATGGAGGTGATATCTACTATCACGGTATCAAGCAAGATTGGCCAGCTGCTGAAGATTCAAGTTATGAGAAAGTTGACTCTGATATTAGTAACATCGCAGGGACTAGCAAGATAACCCGCAATGGAAGGGTATTCTCTCCAGAAATTGCTCCTCCAAAAGCTATTTACGGACCCATAATCATTCTTGTTGTTGTTGCTCCTCCAAAAGCTATTCCCAGTCCTGCAATCATCTTTGCTAATACTCTTGTTGACAAAACTGTTACAATCCCTATTATCGCCCCTACTGACACTCTTACTGTCGAGTCATCCGAGACTCGAGGTAAAGGTATTTTGGTTGAGCCTGTCCGGACGAAGGCACAATCAGTAGCTATCCTTGAGACCTCCCGAAAAGAGATGGAGGAAATTCTAAAGATCATAAAAAGAAGCGACTACAACATAGTCGAGCAACTGGGGCAAACTCCATCAAAAAATTCCATGCTGGCTTTATTATTATGTTCCGAGGATCATACAAAGGCCTTGGTAAAGTTCCTTAAAACTGCCCATGTACCCCCTGAAGTGGTGAAAAACACAAGAAGGGGGGGTTGAATTGTAAAACTGAAATCTAATGCAATGAACAAGATATTTTTATCCTGGTTCGTTTGATCTCAAACTACTCCAGTCCACCCGTCAAGGTGATTTCGCCTCTCTCCAACGAGGTCTTAATCCACTATATTCAACTGAATATTACAGACTGCTTTAACAACTGCTAAAGCCTTCTTGATTCAAACCACAACCCGGTTTGTCAAGGTAACACTTTCTTGCAAAGAGATAAAACTATGTGTGTGGATGTTTTCTACAAAATTGTATCACAACTGTGATGTATACACAAAATGAAGCTTAGAAACTAGATTTCTAAACAGTAATGGAATATCAGAGTGTGTGGTTTAGCAAAACTTAGAGAACGAAGATTATGGTTTAGCTTTTGTGCGTGTAGAGATTTGGAGAGCATTAGCCATTTCAATCTTCAAAGCCTTGTTTATATAGCACTGAGATGATGAATGTTGGATGCAATATTCTTGATTCAATGCTAATAACAAGCTTTCCTTATTGAGCAGATCTTGTCTGGAATGAGGCCGTTGGAATTAATTTGCTTTCAATGCACAATACCGTTGCTTACTTAATGCAAGTTCTGGCTTGGCTCATTCTGACTCTGCTTCGCTGCTGATGAACTATTGTGTTTCTTTATCAGAGTGTTGAGTGCAGTCTTGTTCATCAGGCTTCAGCATGTACGTGAGTTGATTATCTGATTTTAACATTCTGATAGCAACTTCTGATGCTGGTGTCTGAAATCAAGTTCTGATGCTGAATAGATGTGATCTTGCTTATTTCAATCAGAGTATCTGCAAGTCAGAACATAATAATTTTAGGCAGCAGATAGTTCATACATGAAACTTATAAATACTATATCTTTTCACTTTGTTATCATCAAAACTTAAATATAGGGTAGTAGATTCAAACTTTGTTCTAACAATCTCCCCCTTTTTGATGATGACAAAAACTAGATATTTTAAATGAAAATAACGTGAAAAGGTATCTGGAATATGTATCAGAATAAGAAGCAAAAGAATAGGGAGTAAGGAGATACTCCCCCTGAGTTTATTACTTCCCTTTGATTATACGTGTTCTTCAGGATCAGATCTTTTTGCCTTTCTTTGAACATCAGAGTATCAGAGTCTTTGACTTATCAGAAGCTTTATGTCAGAGCAGAGCTTCAGAGCTTTTCTTGTCAGAGCTTTGCTTTGGATCAGAACTTCATATTGATCAGAGCTTCTAGTCTTCAGAGTGTCCAGGAGCTTCCTTGTGCCTGTAGACTTTAAACAAAAACAGAAAAGAAACATTTCAAGTAATAGAGTTAGAATGTTTGAGAATTTCTGTCTAGTCAGCCGTTATTGATTAAAATATCATTCTTGTTCTCCCCCTTTTTGTCAGCAACCAAAAAGTGTAGGTGATGTGCTAAAACAATTAAGATCAGAAAAACTAATCATATTAAGATAGTTCAGAATCAAAACAAGAAAACATTACAAAACATAATCAAACAGTACATCAGAAAATCAAGGAAAACATGAAAAAGGTCATGCATGAAAAAAAAATTAAGGTTGAGGAGGCAAGCGTGTGAACAGGTTCTCCAGCATGGCTTGGATCTTTTCAGCAGTCTCATTCTGCTTATGCACCATGCTGACAACAGTGTCAATCTTGCTGTCCTGCACATCCATTCTCTCTTTCATCTTCTGATCGCTTTCATCCATCCGCTGCTGCAGACGCATGTCATTCAGCCTTAATTCTTCTAGAGTCTGCCTGTCCAAGGCAGCTTAAGAAGCATCAGAAGGAGGAGGCTTCTCAGAACTTTCAGCAACATCCTCTGCTTGACTTTCTTCAGCTTGAATGGTCTTGTCTTCTTCTGATGATTGCACCTTTGCAGCTTGCTGTTTCTCAGACCAAGGTTCACTGTCCAGAGGGAGCACGTCCTCTTTCAGAAGCTGACTTCCAACTTCATTCAGAAGCTTGCTGAAATTTTGTTGTGCCTGCTCATAGTTGATATCCTGCAACTTGAGGGCTTCAGCACGTACCCAAAGTCTGAATTGTGACCAGAGCTGATCAGAAGCAGCTGGGTCAATCATTCCAGGACAGACTTGCTTCAAAGAAGCAATCCATTGCAGCACACCTGTTTCAAAATTCAAAATACCAGAGCCAACATCTGGTTGCTTTGGTTTTGGGATGGCAATTTTGTGTTTTAGATCAGCAAGACGGTCAAGACTGGTTAAGTCAATGAAAGTCCTGCTGGGGTTTTCAGAGGTTTTCTGAGCAGCTGTTTGTTTTGGAGAGGGAGTATCAGAGTCAGATATTACGATTGGACTGGGTGGTGTTTTGGGAGTATTTGGTGGTGTCGATTCTGATGAGGATGGTAACTGGGGCATGACAACAGTTGTTCCACATGGCAGCTGAATTGCCAGCGGTGATGGTTGAGGTGAATGAGGTTCAGATTGATGAGGGGAAGGAGTTTCAGAGTGGTGAAACTCTGTTTGTGGTGATGGTGGATTAATTTCTGGTTGGGGAGAGGGAGTTGGAATTTCTGATTGCTCAGGGATCAGAGGTTCTTCTGAGAGTGGTTGTTGTTGTTCTGGTTCTTCAGCAGATTGCTGTTGTTCTGGTTGTGGAGGAGGAACATTTTGTGGTTTAGAGTTTGGTTGATCAGAGGTTTGATGATCAATATCAGACAGCACTTGGTCAAGTGCTGATGTTGTTGAGATGGTTGGTTGTTTGGGGTGTTTGGTTCTGGGTCTTCTGAGTTTTAATGCCTCAGAAGGGTCTTCTTCTTGAACAGTTTCATCTATGGTAGGGATGGGGATTGAGATTCTATGAGAGGTTTGAGGGGGGATAGATGCTGGAATAGTAGAAGAATTTAAAACAGGGGCAGCAGATGAATTACCTCTTTTCTTGGGAGTCTGCTGAGATGATCCTTCTGATGGCGCCTTCCTCTTCTTGGTCTTCTTCAGAGTCACTTCTGGTTGAGGTTGATGCATATCTCTGATATTCAGCTTTGGATCTGTACCATCTGCCTTGCACGCATCCAAGTACCTGAGAATCACCTCTGGTTTGGATTCAATTTCAGAAAATAACGGAAAATCACTCAGAGGCACTCTTCTGCTGGAGATATCAGTAATGGGAGTAGCTCTGGGTTCCTTCTGAATATTCTCTATCAGCTTCATCTTTTTCAGGTTCTTTGCGTTCAGAGGTTTCCCAATTGTTGGTTCAATAGTGCTTAGCTCTTGAGCTTCTATCAGATGCTCAATCAGCTTATTCTCTGTCAGAATATCTGATATCAACCTTCCAAAAGGTATCCAATCCCTCTTGGTTCTTTCTTCTTCCCTTGTTTCTTTCACACTGGTTCTGAGGTGGTTGAACAGGAAGTGAGCCAGATTGATCTTTACCTTCTGATCAATAAAGTAGATCAGAAATTGCTGATCCACATTTATGTAATCAGGAGAACTGGTTGGTTTCCTGTGGTTGAAGCACCCCAGAATAATCTTAGCCCACACTCTGAAATGATCCTTCAGATCTTTAATCTTGTTGTTGGGCATCCCAAGAGTGAAAATCCTGTCAGCTACCACACCTATATCAGCACATCTTTCAGCCATGTCCACACAACGGACGCCACCACCACTTTGACCGATTAGCCTTGCAATGAGATCTTCAGTAATCACAATCTTCTTCCCCATAACAAAGGAGGTGACTAGATGTGTTGAGGCCTTGGCGTGAATCCAAAATTCCTTGACCAGCGCTGGGAATGTTGGTCCAACCAACCTATCGAAATACCTTTCCCACTTTTGAGCCCTAACTTCTTCAGTTAGGTCAAAATCGTTCTCCTTCAAGCTTTCAAAATCAATGATTAACTCAGAAAGCACTTCAAGATTCTTCACCGGTGTGAGGAGAGTTCTGAGTGGCACTTGATATTGCTCAGATGATGCTTTCTTCTGATTACCTGCAGAAACGCTACTGGAGGTTGCCATGTTCACACTAAAAGGGTTTTGAGAATGAACTGAGGAAAAAGGTTTGCAAGAGATGAACTCAGAAATATGCAGAAAATGCTTGAGTATTAGTGAGAAAGCGTAAAGAATAAGAATGAGAGATTAATGTGCTTAAATAGAGTTTTCAAAACTATTTTGAAAAGATAAACGTTTTTTAAGAGAGAGAAAAATCATGATTGCCATTTAAAAACATGATTACTTTTCATTAAATGCTTGCTGATTTTGGGGGATTTGAGAAAGATACTTAAAAACGGTTACCAGACATGTGTCTCAATGCACCCAATCAGCGCTTTGCCTTCTCAGAAGCGTGCACGCGTTCTGCTTCAGAGATATGCTGATGATTGGATGACACTTGTTTGATGTATTGATCAGCACGTCTGTCTTTGAGCTTTAGACTCTCAGATCTTTAGACTTGCATCTGATACAATCTGCATGTTCTATCTTTCTGAAAGGAGATTGATCAGAAGTTCACAGTAAAAATAATTACATTCTGAAGGTAAATATATGGAATTAAAAAATTTTCACTCTGGGCACACTTTCATGCTGAGATGTTTCAGAATGAAATTAAACCTATCTTCTGAAAGAGGTTTAGTAAAGATATCAGCCCATTGATGGTCTGTATCTATAAATTTTAAGTTCAAAATACCTTTCTGAATATAGTCCCTAATGAAGTGATATTTTATTTCTATATGCTTAACTCTAGAATGTAAAATGGGATTCTTACTTAAGCAAATAGCAGAAGTATTATCACAAAGTATAGGAATGTTACTCTCAAAAATCTGGAAGTCTTCAAGCTGACTTTTCATCCAGAGCATTTGTGTGCTACATCCTGCTGCTGCTATGTACTCAGCTTCTGCTGTTGACAGAGCAATTGTTGATTGCCTTTTGCTGGACCAAGAGATCAGATTTTCTCCCAGAAACTGGCAGCTTCCAGAAGTACTTTTACGTTCCACTCTGTCTCCAGCAAAATCAGCATCACAGTAGCCTACTAAGCTGTAATCACTAGATTTTCTATAAAACAAACCCAGATTAGTAGTACCTTTCAGATACTTGAAAATTCTCTTAACAGCTGTTAAGTGAGATTCTCTAGGATCTGATTGGAATCTAGCACAGATACAAACACTGAATAGTATGTCAGGTCTTGAAGCAGTCAGATAGAGGAGAGAACCAATCATACCTCTGTAGACTTTCTGTTCTACATTTTTGCTTACCTCTTCTCTTTCCAGAATGCACGTGGGATGCATTGGAATCTTTGATGGCTTACATTCTGAGAGGTCAAATTTCTTCAGAAGATCTCTGATGTATTTGCTCTGATGAATGTAAGTTCCTTCTGGGGTTTGATTTATCTGAATTCCTAGAAAGAATTTCAGTTCCCCCATGAGGCTCATCTCAAATTCTGCCTGCATACACTTAGCAAATTTTCTTCCAAGAGAAGGATTAGTAGAACCAAAAATAATATCATCAACATAAATTTGACAGACTAAGATGTCACTCTTAACTGATTTACAGAATAGAGTAGTGTCCACTTTCCCTCTGGTGAATTCATTTTCAAGCAGAAAGTTACTTAGCCTTTCATACCAAGCTCTGGGAGCTTGTTTCAGACCATACAGTGACTTCTTTAGTTTGAAAACATGTTCTGGATGTTTTGTATTTTCAAAACCTGGGGGTTGGTGTACATAAACTTCTTCTTCTATATAACCATTTAAGAATGCACTTTTGACATCCATCTGATACAGAGTGATGCCTCTATTAACAGCAAATGAAATTAAAAGTCTGATAGATTCTAACCTGGCAACTGGGGCAAAGGTTTCTGTATAGTCTATCCCCTCTTGCTGACTATAACCTTGTGCAACCAGTCGTGCCTTGTTTCTGATGACTTCACCTTGTTCATTTAGCTTGTTTCTGAACACCCATCTTGTTCCAATGACGTTGAATCCTTTTGGTCTGGGAACGAGATCCCATACGTCGTTTCTGGTGAATTGATTCAGCTCTTCTTGCATTGCCAGAATCCAGTCATTATCCAGAAGTGCTTCATCAATAGAAGAAGGTTCAATCAGAGACACCAGTCCCATAAGTGTTTCTTCAGAGTTTCTGAAACTTGCTCTTGTTCTGATTGGATCTTCCTTCCTTCCTAGGATAGTCTCTTCTGGGTGATCCAAGCTGCTTCTGGGTAATCTCTTCTGAGGTTGATCAGCAGCTGTTGTAGGATTTCTAGCAGTGCTCCTTTCGGACGTTGAAGGAATGTCTGTGTTGAGAGCTTCTGATGACTTGTCTTCAGAACCTGCAAATTCAATTTCTATACCTGCAAAAACTTCATTCTGCTTTGACTTTTCAGAGTCAAGCTTGTCATCAAAACGAACACTGATTGATTCTTCCACAATCTGTGTTTCTGTATTGTATACTCTGTACCCTCTTGAGCGTTCAGAGTATCCTAACATAATACACTTCTGTGCTTTAGAGTCAAACTTGTTCAAATAATTCTTTGTATTTAGTATAAAGCAAGTACATCCAAATGGATGAAAATATGAAATGTTGGGCTTTCTGTTCTTCCACAATTCATACGGAGTCTTTTCCAGAATAGGTCTTATTGAGATTCTATTCTGAATGTAGCACGCTGTGTTTATTGCCTCTGCCCAGAAAGTCTTAGCAACGTTTGTCTCATTGATCATGGTTCTGGCCATTTCTTGCAATGTTCTGTTCTTTCGTTCTACAACTCCATTTTGTTGGGGAGTTCTAGGACAAGAGAAATCATGCAGAATGCCTCTGTCATCAAAGAATGACTCAAAATCTTTATTTTCAAATTCTCCACCATGATCACTTCTGAATTTAACGATTCTAAGATCCTTTTCATTCTGAACTTGGTTACAGAAGGTAACAAACACAGAGTGTGACTCGTCCTTGTGTCTTAAGAACTTTACCCATGTCCATCTGCTATAGTCATCTACGATTACTAACCCATACTTCTTGCCACTGACTGAAGCAGTTTTAACTGGTCCAAATAAGTCAATGTGCAGAAGTTCTAATGGCTTAGAGGTAGAAACAACATTTTTGGATTTAAAAGAAGGTTTTGCAAATTTTCCTTTCTGACATGCTTCACACAGAGCATCTGAATTGAACTTCAAATTAGGAAGTCCTCTGACCAGATTGAGTTTGTTAATCTGAGATATTCTTCTCATACTAACATGCCCCAATCTTCTGTGCCAGATCCACTGCTCGTTGTTAACAGACAGAAGACATTTTACATTCTGACTCTTCAGTTCAGAAAGTTTGATTTTGTAAATGTTGTTTTTCTTCTTACCATTAAACAGGATAGTCCCATCTTTCTGACTAACAGCTTTACATGATTTTTGATTAAAGATTATATCATAACCGTTATCACTTAATTGACTTATGGATAACAGATTATGCATCAATCCGTCTACTAGCAGAACATTATTAATAGAGGGAAGATTTCCATTACCTACAGTTCCAGAGCCAATTATCTTTCCCCTCTGATTGCCTCCAAAGCCAACGTGGCCTCCAGGCTTAAGTTCCAGGCTTTGGAACATATGCCTTCTTCCCGTCATGTGTCGTGAGCAGCCAGAGTCCAGGTACCATGACTGGTGTTTCTGACTTGCTGCTAAAGATATCTGCAACATGTATTATTTTATCCTTAGGTACCCAGATTTTCTTGGGTCCTGATTTGTTAGTTTTACCAAAACTCTGGTTGAATTTTGGTTTCACAGAGTGCTTACTGCTAGTATATTTGATATCATGTGTGTGACCATACACAAAATGTGAATTCAGAGGAGTGTGTTTAATGGTTAAGTCCATGACATTCTTTGGTGTAGGAACCTTACCTTGATATCCTATTCCTTTCCTGCCGTTTCTGCTAACTCCATAGATCATTGAAGCCATTCTGCTTCTATCTATGCTTTTAGCTAGGAACTTCTGGAAACTGTGATCATACTCCTTGATGATCTCATCAGCGTTGCTGGGAGTTTCAGAAATTGGTTCCTTCTGAGAGTTTTGTAAAGTGTTTTCTAATTTTGAAATCTTATTTCTCAGCTCAGAATTTTCCAATTTGAGACTCTCAGACTTATTAGAGTCAGATTCAAGATTCCTTTTCAGGTCTCTGAATTTAGCTCTAATTTGCTGATAACGTTCCAGAATCTCATTAAGGCTTTCAGCAAGTTCAGCCTTTGTAAAGTTAACAGCAAAGTTAGGAAATACCTCTTCAGTGTCTGATTCTGAGTCTGATTCAGAAGCTTCACTATCTTCTGAAATGTTAGCCATGAGAGCTATGTTTGCCCTTTCATCATCTGATTCTGAGTCAGCTTCAGACGAGTCAGAGTCATCCCATGTGGCCATGAGACTTTTCTTCTTCTCTCTTCCAAACTTCTTTTTGGGCTTTTCCCTCTGAAGCTTTGGGCAGTCACTCTTATAGTGTCCTTGCTCGTTGCACTCATAGCAGATGATGTCTTTGGTGTTTGGCTTTTTGCTACTGGAGGAGCCTTCAGATCTTCTGTATCCAGAGGAAGAATCTGTCCTTCTGTATCTGGAAGAAGACTCGTTCTGATCAGATCTTCTGGGATTCCTGAACTTCCTTTGTCTTTGCTTCCACAGTTGATTTACTCTTCTGGAGAGAAGGGAAAGTTCGTCTTCTTCTGATGAGGATCCATCATATGTTTCTTCAACTGCCTGCAAAACTTTAGACTCAAATTTTCTGTTAGATTTTAATGCTAAAGACTTACCTTGCTTCTGAGGCTCATCAGCTTCTAGCTCTATCTCATGACATCTGAGGGAGCTGATAAGTTCCTCCAGAGTGATTTTGTTGAGATCTTTAGCTAGCTTTAGAGCAGTAACCATAGGCCTCCACTGCTTGGGTAAACTTCTGACGATTTTCTTGACATGGTCAGCAGTAGAGTATCCTTTGTCCAGAACTTTGAGACCAGCTACCAGAATCTGGAATCTAGAGAACATAGTTTCAATGGATTCAGATTCTTCCATTTTGAACGCCTCATACTTCTGAATGAGTGCCAGAGCTTTTGTTTCTTTGACCTGAACGTTGCCCTCATGCATCATTCTGAGAGAATCAAAGATATTCTTTGCTGTGTCTCTGTTGGAGATCTTTTCATACTCAGTATAGGAGATGGCACTGAGGAGGATGGTTCTGGCCTTGTGATGATTCTTGAAGTCACTCTTTTGTTGATCAGACATTGTTTTTCTATAAATCTTCTGACCACTTGCATTCACAGGGTGCGTGTATCCATCTGTCACCATATCCCACAGATCAGCATCATGTGCCAGAAAGAAGCTTTCAATTCTGTCTTTCCAGTAATCAAAGTTTTCTCCATCAAAGACTGGAGGTTTGCCACTGAATCTGTCTCTGTCCTCATTGTTGTCATTGCTGATGTGAGAATTGTTTCCTGCCATTGTGTTTTTCTGACGCTGGATCTTGTACTGACACGGTTAAGTGTTTTAGCTCAGAACCAGGCGCTCTGATGCCAATTGAAGTGGTGAAAAACACAAGAAGGGGGGTTGAATTGTAAAACTGAAATCTAATGCAATGAACAAGATATTTTTATCCTGGTTCGTTTGATCTCAAACTACTCCAGTCCACCCGTCAAGGTGATTTCGCCTCTCTCCAACGAGGTCTTAATCCACTATATTCAACTGAATATTACAGACTGCTTTAACAACTGCTAAAGCCTTCTTGATTCAAACCACAACCCGGTTTGTCAAGGTAACACTTTCTTGCAAAGAGATAAAACTATGTGTGTGGATGTTTTCTACAAAACTGTATCACAACTGTGATGTATACACAAAATGAAGCTTAGAAACTAGATTGCTAAACAGTAATGGAATATCAGAGTGTGTGGTTTAGCAAAACTTAGAGAACGAAGATTATGGTTTAGCTTTTGTGCGTGTAGAGATTTGGAGAGCATTAGCCATTTCAATCTTCAAAGCCTTGTTTATATAGCACTGAGATGATGAACGTTGGATGCAATATTCTTGATTCAATGCTAATAACAAGCTTTCCTTATTGAGCAGATCTTGTCTGGAATGAGGCCGTTGGAATTAATTTTCTTTCAATGCACAGTACTGTTGCTTACTTAATGCAAGTTCTGGCTTGGCTCATTCTGACTCTGCTTCGCTGCTGATGAACTATTGTGTTTCTTTATCAGAGTGTTGAGCGCAGTCTTGTTCATCAGGCTTCAGCATGTACGTGAGTTGATCATCTGATTTTAACATTCTGATAGTAACTTCTGATGCTGGTGTCTGAAATCAAGTTCTGATGCTGATTAGATGTGATCTTGCTTATTTCAATCAGAGTATCTGCAAGTCAGAACATAATAATTTTAGGCAGCAGATAGTTCATACATGAAACTTATAAATACTATATCTTTTCACTTTGTTATCATCAAAACTTAAATATAGGGTAGTAGATTCAAACTTTGTTCTAACACCCCCAAGAAACATCTGTCGATCAGTTCTGAGACTGCGTAGCCAGCTTGACCGCAAATAATGGTTTAGGTTTTTCAGATGCTGATTTAATGCCAAGGGGGATGAAGCATAATGAGGCATTGCATGTCTCAGTCGAATGTAGGGGAACGACTTTGGCTCATGTCTTGGTTGACACCAGTTTGTCTCTGAATGTGTTGCCTATAAAGGCTCTTGATAGGCGTGACTGTGAAGGATTGACGTTGAAACCTAGTAACATAGTAGTGAGGGCCTTCGACGGCTCAAAAAGGATGGTACATGGGGAAGTGGACATCGCCATAAAAGTTGGAACCCAAACTTTTGATTCAACTTTTTGTGTAATGGATATTTGCCCTCCATATTCTTGCTTATTAGGTCGTCTGTGGATTCACAACGCTGGTATTGTTACCTCTACGTTGCATCAAATGCTGAAATATTCAATTCTAGGGAAAATCACCATTGTTCATGGAGAAGAAGAGTATATGGTCAGTCATATAAATTCCTTCATATATGTGGAATTAGATGGTGAATTTATTGAAACTCCATTCCAGCACTTTGAAGAAGTCCCGCAAACTGTAGCAGTAACCAAGGTTGTTTCTCAAGTCCCAAAGATTACAAGGCCTCCGCTCAAGATGTCATCTTTAAAAGATGCCAAGGAAGTGATAGAAGAATGTGGGTGCACTATTTGGGGCCAACTCCCAGATATCCCATACAAATCTGATAAATTTGGTTTGGGTTTCATTTCAGGAGCCCAGAAAGTTGTACGACGTGCTCGTGCCAGAGGACCACCCTTGAAGACCAGCAATCGTGAAGTCAACGCAGTGGAGGATGATGAAGACAGTTATAACCTGGAGGATTGGATTTTACCAACTGTCAGCGGAGGGCTCAGCAACTGGGAGACTAGAGATTTTGTCCCGATCACATTTATCTAACAGTAATTTGTGTTTAAATTTTGTCGGATAATTAAACAATTCAGACTCTTAAAACCTTGTGTCTTACCCGAGGCACAACGGTCCATTAGTAAGGCTTATTGTCTCATTTCCATATGACATCAATGAATCATGGACATTTTTGCATACAAACTTTGTGTTCATTGTTTTTCTTTTTACATTTTCTTTTCTTTCAAAGATAGTTATACTCTTACATACACTCACACTCAAATTGCATATCTACATCCATTCGGGATCCCATGGGCAATAGTTCTGCTATGGCCTTCTATGATTCTGAAAATCTAATCTACCAAGCCGAAGAAGAATGTGAGCAAGATTGTGAAGTGCCAGGGGAACTCGCTAGGTTACTACAACAAAAAGAGAGGACCATTCAACCCCACGAAGAACCAGTGGACACAATTAACCTAGGTACCGAAGAAGACAAATGAGAAGTCAAGGTGGGTTTCAATCTGGAACCCAGTGTCAAAAAGCGTCTGATTCAATTGCTACACGATTATGTTGAGGTCTTTGCCTATTCGTATAAATACATGCCAAGTGTGATATGGTGAGAGAACTGACTTGAGGTTTTGCGTTTGTGTTCGCAAATGTTTCGGTTTAGCAAGAGTCGCCACCGACTTTTTATTTTATCCAAAGGAAAGGTCAAAAAGCACAGGAAAGACCTTTGAGATGTTTTCTTAGGTTCGGGGGGTAGATTATGAAAAGGAAAGGTGCAATCACCCTTTTCATCCATGGTTATCCATGGGCTCTTAGTTACTTGTTTAGATCACTTGCTTTTGCTTTTCAATTGTTTGAAATGGTGCTTTGTGTGTGGTTTTGAAAATGTTTTGAAAATAGGCCATCGTTGTGGCAACCTTTGTAATGATTCGTGTTTGAATGTATACAAAGGTGTTTGTTTTTTTGAAAAGATGTTTCAATGTTTGAAAGTTTGAAAGTTTGTTTTGAGAAATGTTTTGAAATTGTGTTGTGGGGTATGTTTAAAAATAGCAAGGATGTTTTTGCAAGTTTTGATCAAGTAACTAGGAGCATCTACCCTATTTACTCAAGAGTCTTTCCTACACATTTTTAACCCTTTTACATTGTTGTTTTACCATTTCATTTGGTAAAAAACCTTGTATTTGGATGTTAAATGGGACAGGCGCGGGTCATCGTATTGACCATGATAGCAATTGTGCTAAGTATCTTTAGCAATTTTTTGATGGACTAGATCATTTTGTGTAGGCAACCAACATAGCGTCATCGAGGGACTATGATCTTTTGTTTTGCCAAGATACAAAACATGGATACCATGGCCATTTTAAAGGTAACAAGTGGGTGAAACCCTAGGGATGCTAGTGTGCATTGTGTTATCATTTTCATGCATTTTTGTCTTATATTAGGTGTAACTATTTGTTTTGATTTTGGATTTTTCATACAAACCCTAATCTCTATCATGGCATATTTGAAAGCATAAATGCGTAAAAGTAATCTAAGCTATTACAACATTGATATGGGGAGGGGGATACAATTTTGAATGGGGATTATTTTGCAAGAAATTAAAATCATAAGTTTTACTATTACATCCAAATTGAATTCTTTGCATCAAATAATAAATAAACAATATTGAAATAAGCAATTAAATATAAATATGCAAAATATTATAAATATACAAAAAATGTTTTTGATATTTTTTATGTATGCAAAAAATATAATATTTAATAAGAAAATAAAATATTATTTTTGTTAAGGGTAAAACCCTAATTTTGGTTTAAGAATATGTATGTATATTATAATATTATTTATTTATGTACAATAAAAAAATAAAAATATATTCAAGTGTCAAAAAAATAAAATATGTTAGAAAAATATTATTTTTAATAAGGGTGGAGACCCTAGTTTTTGTTTTAAGATAATATGTATTATATTATTTATTTTATGTACAAGAAAATAAATATAAATATATACAAAGATGTTAAGAAATAAATTTTGTGAAAAAAAAGTATTATTTTATATGTATAAATAATAAAAATAAAAATAAATAAAAATATATAATATTTCTATAATATTTATAAGTTTTCATTAAAGAAAATAAAGGTATATACTAATTAATAATTATTTTTATGTCTAAAAATAATAATAAAATAATAAAATAAAATGTAAAAATTTATGAAAATGTTTTTTGATATTTTTTTTTTATGTTTAGAAAATATAAAATAAAATCAGAAATGAAAAATAAATGAAAAATACAAAACTATAATGAAATGGGCCAGGGGGTGCAAATAGCAAGCTGAGGGGTGTCAAAAACAGAAACAAACCAGCCCAGCCCATTTCCACTTCATCTTCAACCTCTGAATCAAAACAAACGCGCGCCCTGTACAAATGTCCAGATCCTGCATACGTGCTCTAAAGCAAAAACTCACAACATGAAAGTTATAGCAGTTTTCAACACGATTCCAAACATATAAAGAACTTAATCTAACTCTCAAAGACCAGAGAGAATTTCTATGGCCCTAATTTTTAACCTAACTTTTTCAGGAAGTTCATTAATCAAATTCTCTCAGCACACTTAACTTAAATGAAAACTAAGCATATGTACAGCTTAAGGGATATGAGTACTACATTTTTTATTCACAAACCTAAGTCTAATGATTCCTAAATAGAGAGATAGAAAGTTGACAAATACCTGTTTCAGTTGAACACGAGTATGGCAATGTAGCAACTTTCAGTGAGGCCTGAGGTTCTTTTGAGCTTTCCTGAACTTCCCATAACCTTCCCCAATGCTTAGTTTGCTTTGGATTTGCTTGAACAAGCTTGTAGAAGTCAACCTGCACAAGCTGAAAACAGAAATGGTGAAGCTTGCAAATAGAGTTACAGTCAATGGCCAATAGTTGGGATAGCTCAGGTGGGTTATATGAAAGGTATTGGAATAGGTTTTGGGCAAAACGCACGAGTAATTTTTGTTATGCAACTCAAAGTGCAGAAATTGCCCTGTTTTGCAAGAGGAAGGTGATTTTGTGTTTTGGAAGGCTTGAGGTTTGAATCACTCGTGTTTATGGCTCAAGGAAATGTGTAAAACTTGTTTCAAATGCTTACCAGAGTTGGTTATAACAGATACTCAAGTTGTGTAGACTTTTGCACATTTCTTGGTTATGAAACAAAAGGTGGGAAGTGAAAAAGAGCAGGCCTGTACAGGCTAGCTCTAATCCTGCATACATTATGTGAGCTTGGCCCCAAGTTTGTGGATTTAGTTTCCTGTCCAATATTTGGTTCAAGGCTCAAGAGATGCAATTTGACATAAAGCAGGTTTTGACAAAAATGGCAATGTTGCCTTTTTGCTATTTTTGGATTAATCTCTTGTGTAAACCTCTAATGATCAGAACAAAGCTTCAATCCATTGGATTTGCATTTAAATCTTGAGTGTGGAAGGGTTTAGATACCTGTAATTAAGTATAAACAATTCTGGATGGAAATTGCAACTTGTGGCAACATGAAACATGCCATGGATCAAAGTGAGTTTTTGCCAAATTCAAACCTTCGATTCTCCCTAACCATAAATGATTTTGGAGAGTTCTTGGACATTATGGAAATCTTGTAACATTATCTACAATCCATATTTGAAATGCATTTTGATATTCCAAGTGGAACTAGGTGAAAAATTACCATGAAGATAGGTCAAAATCCTGCCTAAACTAGGGCAAAACTTCACTAAGTTAAAAGTTTCATGGACCCTTGTTCCAAAAATCATAACTTGATATCCATGCTTCTTTTGAGAAAACTTTGTGAATAAAAGTTGTACATTTTGTGGAGGACTACAACTTTCATGTTGGGAGTTTTGTTTGAATCCAATTGCATCATTGTTAAAAAGTTGGGCAAAGTTGGGAAAAAATAAGAAAATTTCATAACTTAGAAAAATTCTAAGTTATGAAATTTTTCAATCTTAAACCCTAATTTGCAAAATTAGGTTTCTTGATGAACAAGTTTCATGTTGACTCATCTTGATGAAAAATGACCCTTGGCACTTGATTTTGACCAAAAAGTCAAAGTTTGACTTTTCAGTGTACAGTCAAATTTTGATCAGTTGACTGAAAAATTCATCTGTCAATTCAATGCATTTGGGATCTTTTGAACCTTGTGAATAGGTCAAGATGATTCCATTTAGTCCTTGAATCCATGCTTGAACCCAATTTTCCATTGGCTAGGTGAAAAAATCAGAAATTGCCCTTATACAGTCAAAACCCTAAAAATGACCATTTTGCCCTTTTGATGATCTGATCAAATTTCTTGAGGAGGTGTGGTCCAAACTTGATCAAATGGTTAATATGAGTCTATAATGTTGATGTGGATCAAAAATTATGAGGTTTGACTGTAAATTGGCCACAATTGACTTTTTCCCCAATACAGCTGATTTCTAGGTCAACTGTCCAATTGACTAGGCAAAAATTTGATTCAAAGCTTAAAACTTGGTAGAGGAAATCTTATAAGTCCAACATGAAGTATGAAAGTCACTTTGAGCATTGAAAGTCCAAAAATCTCTGTGCAAACTCAAACCCTAATTTAGGTCATCAGTGCAAGGAGATGTCTTGAGTAGAGCAAACCCTAATCCTGTCTGGAGTTCAAAGAGTCTTGTTAGGGGAAATCTTGATAAAATGAGAGGGCAAATTTTGGGGTACAACAGCTGCCCATGTTCAATCTTCTTGAACCTGAAGAGTTAGATTGGCGAGTTTGCCTTTCATGACTCGAAGGTAAAATATGATTGGACACTAGAGTGCCCGTAAATTTGCACTCGTCAAAATGTAAATGAGGGAATGGGCTTAAAGATGCCATTTGGAGATGGTAGAATCTTGCTGGAGATTGGCTTAAAGATGCCATCCAAGACTGTTTGTTGAAAATCAGGAGAATGAACACCAGAATGGTATCCGTATCTGGAATGTATCTGAGTTGTATCTGGAGATTGGATTCATATGAGCAAAAGAATGGCGTCCGTGTCTGGAGCGTATCCGAGTTGTAATCGTATTTGATTCTTGAATGAATATCAGAATGACTGCCGTGTCTGGAGTGTATCTGTATTGTATCTGAATTCTGAATGAGCGACAGAGAAACAATCGTGTATGGAGCATCTCTGTATGAGTAGCAGAATGACTTCTATGTCTGGGAGTGTATCTGTACTGTAACTGGGATCTGAACAAGTGACAGAATGACGTCTGTGGCGGAGTGTATCTGAACTTGAGGTTGATAGTTGAATCTGAATGAGAAATAGAATGGCTTCCAGGTCTGGAGCGTATCTAGTTTGTATCTGATTGGTGAAGTCTGAATGAGTAGTAGAATGACCTCCGCGTCTGGGGTGTATCTATATTGTATCTGAATAAGAGATCCGAAGGAGTATCAGAATGACTTCCATGTCTTGGAGTGTATCTGTACTGTATCTGAATTCTTTGAATAGTTGTTAACGATAGCTTTTAATCTCATCCTGAAAAGGGTAAAACGTTAGCTGAAACACAAAGTTATGTTGCATGACATGTATGATGCAATAAAATGTGTTCTATCAATGTTTATGATATATGAATGTAATGGATGCGCATGTAAGCTAATTAACTATCTTGTTGAGGAAAACAAATCCTTGATAGCTGGAGATAATGAAATCTTTGACTGCTGTCGGGGAAAATAAACCCTTGACCGTTGTTGGAGATAGAAAATCCTTGGCAACTTGTGGGGATTAACAAGAATTTTGACAACTTCTATGGAAATGTGAGAATCCTTCATGACTTTCCTGGGGATATAGGGATCTTTCAAGTCTACTTGGGAAACCGACTTGAGGAATCCAGAGAGTTTTGATGACTATGGTTGGGGAATAAGGAAAAATCTGACGATTTCTATTGGGGAATTGAAACCTGGGAGGCTTCCACTGGAGAAATAAGAATGAGAATCTCCGATCTGCTGGGAAATAACTCTGTGGGGAGAATGTTTATTCTGTGGAAGAGTTTTCAAGAGCTTGGGTTGTATGCCAATCTACTGAGGAAATATCCAAAGCTGTCGTCTGGTTTAGTTGTCAGGCTTTAAGATAACTTGCAGGATAATCTTCTGGTTTTAAGACAACTCTCTGGGGAATTGGAGGAAACTAGATGGTCTTCCATCGGGGTCTGAGGGTTGAAGTTTTGGACTTTGTTGGGGAAGAAAGTTTCATCTTTACTGAGGGTTTGTAGTTCAAAGTTTTGCTCCACTGAGGATTGGGGGTTTTGAAAACTCAAATCTAATGGGGATTTTGAAACTTAACTCCGCTGGGGATATGTATTTCAAGGCTTTAGCTCTGCTGAGGATTTCTCCTGGAGTAGCCTAAAGACGTTTTCCCATACTTTCAATCTGTCAGTAATTATTCTTTCTCATTTAGTTTTATTTGTAAGCAGTGATTATATTCAAATGCATATGCTCATTTAATAAATCATTGGACATTTTCAAATAAAACATAAGTGTAAAAAGAAAGAAAAGGCAAACAAATTTTTGTACTTTGAAGTATCTTTGTATTAACTTTGTGTAAGTATTTTGTACAAAGGGGACAGACATCCTAGAATGTTGTCATAGAAAATTGAGAAATATTTATACAAAGAAAGATGGATATGTGTAAAATTCCATGGGGTTCCCATTCTGCTATAGCCTTCGTAACTCTGGATATCTTGTCCATTCGCTGCTTCGTCCGAAGATGACTGGATTGATCAGAAGCCACGAGCTTGTTTGGTGAAGAGATTGTCTTTAAAGTGATCTGATGAGACTTAGTCATACGCTTTAATTCCCTAACTTTTTCCTGGACCGCCCTTTCGGGTTTTCAGTCCACCGGGAAACCCTTTTTTGCCCAAGTCGCCCTTTCGGGTTTTCAACTTGCCGGGTGTACAGGTTTTTTTGATTTTATCCCTAATTTTTTCCTGAACCGCCCTTTCGAGTTTTCGATTCACTGGGATGCCTATTTTTTCCCAAGTTGCCCTTTCGGGTTTTTGACTTGTCGGGTCGTTTATGCGTAGTATCTTTTGACTATGTTTGCATTCGCAGGGTGCGGCAGGTCATCGCCGTCCATGGTGGTCAGGATCATTGCCCCACCAGAAAATATGTTTTTGATCACAAATGGTCCTTCGTAAGTAGGAGTCCATTTGCCCCTGGGATCACTTTGCGGCAAGATGATCCGCTTGATTACAAGGTCCCCAACTTGATATACTTGTCTTCTGACTTTCTTGTTGAAGGCCTTGATCATACGTTTTTGATACGCCTGACCATGGAAAACAGCAGTAAGTCGCTTCTCTTCAATCAAGTTAAGTTGATCAAGCCGGGTCTGAATCTAATCGTCTTCACTCAAACCCGCATCTTTCATGATTCTCAAGGAGGAAATCTGAACCTCGATAGGTAAAACAGCTTCCATGCCGTATACCAAAGAAAAGGGTGTTGCCCCAGTTCAAGTGTGTGCCATGGTACAGTACCCGTGCAGAGCAAACGGTAACATCTCATGCCAGTCCTTGTAGGTGACTGTCATCTTTTGAATGATCTTCTTGATATTTTTGTTCGTAGCTTCGACAGCACCGTTCATCTTAGGCCGATAGGGAGATTAATTGTGATGTTGAATCTTGAACTGCTCCCATAGAGCGGCGATCATAGTATTGTTCAAATTTGTACCGTTGTCAGTGATGATCCTGTCGAGGATACCATACCGGCATATGAGGTTTTTCTTTATGAAGCGGGCAACCACATTCTTTGTAACAGAAGCGAAGGAAGCTGCTTCGACCCACTTGGTAAAGTAATCAATGGCCACCAGGATGAAACGATGTCCATTTGATGTTGTAGGCTTGATCTCTCCAATCATGTTGATTCCCCACATAGAGAATGGCCAAGGAGCTGTTAAGACATTGAGAGGAACTGGAGGTATATGTACCTTGTCTGCATAAATTTGGCATTTGTGACAAGTACGGGAATGTTGATGACAATCAGCTTCCATGGTAGACCAGTAATAGCCTGCCCGTAGAATCTTCTTAGCCATCGTGTGACCGCTTGAGTGGGTGCTAAAGGTGCCATTATGTAGTTCAGCCATAATTGTTTCAGCTTCCACCTTGTCCACACAACGGAGCAGAATGCAATCGTGATTGCGCTTGTATAAGATACCATTGCTCAGGAAGAACTTAGCTGAGAACCTCCTCAGAAACTTTTTGTCGTTGACTGAAGCTCCTTCAGGATATTCTTGTGCTTCGAGATACCTTTTGACGTCATGAAACCAAGGTCGGTCCACTACTTCTTCGGTATTGATCTCGTGACAATGTACAGGTTCGTCCATCCGCTCAACAGTGATTTGGGGAGCCTCATTATCGCAGTTAAGTTTAAACATGGAGGACATTGTTGCTAGAGCATCCGCTAGCTGATTCTCTTCTCGCGGGAAGTGCTCCAAGGTGATCTGCTCGAAATGGGGTAACAATGTCAGGACATGTTCTTTGTAAGGGATGAGGTTAGGATGTTTAGTATCCCACTCTCCTTTGATTTGACTGATAACCAAAGTTGAGTCCCCAAATACGATCAAAGATTTGATTCCCAAGTCAATAGCAGCCTTGAGACCAAAGATATAAGCTTCATACTCGGCCATGTTGTTGATGCAGCTGAAGCAGAGTCTAGCAGTGAAAGGTGTATGGCAACCTTCTGGAGAGATAAGTATTGTGCCAATACCGTTTCTAAGTGCATTGGAGGCACCATCAAAGTACAGAGTCCATCGGGATCCTTGTTCAGGTCTGTCATACGGTCTGCTTTCTTCAATGTTGCTCAAAGTCATGATATCCTCATCAGGAAAGTCGAACCTTATAGATTAGTAATCTTCGACAGCTTGATGGGCCAGATGATCGTCTAGCACACTCCCCTTTATAGCTTTTTGGGTCGTGTACTGTATATCATATTTGGTGAGGATCATCTTCCATCTAGCGATTCTTCCGGATAGAGCAGGCTTCTCGAAGATGTACTTGATCGGATCCATCTTAAAGATCAGTAAAGTGGTATGTGTCAACATATGCTGCCTTAGCCGGCGAGCAGCCCATACCAAAGCGCAGCAAGTTTTCTCGAGCAGTGAGTAGCGAGTCTCACAGTCGGTAAACTTTTTGCTAAGGTAATAAATGGCATGCTCTTTTCGGCCAGACTCGTCATGTTGGCCCAATACGCACCCTATTGAATTCTCCAGGACATTCTGATACATGATTAAAGGCCTTCCTTCGACGGGTGGCATCAAGATAGGAGGTTCCAGCAAATACTCCTTGATTCTATCGAAAGCAACTTGACAGTCATCATTCCATTTAACCACCTGATCTTTCTTCAATAGCTTGAAGATTGGTTCACAGGTAGATGTTAGGTGAGAAATGAACCTTGCAATGTAGTTTAGGCGTCCCAAGAAACCTCTGACCTCCTTCTCAGTGCGAGGGGCAGGCATTTCTTGTATAGCTTTGACTTTGGCAGGGTCAACCTTGATGCATTTGTTACTGACGATGAATCCCAAAAGTTTACCGGACCTGACTTCGAAAGTTCACTTGTTAGGGTTTAGTCTGAGCTTGTACTCTTTCAATCTGACAAATAGCTTTTGCAGATGGTCGAGGTGTTCTTCTTCAGTTTGTGAACGGGCTATCATGTCGTCTACGTAAACCTCTATCTCATGATGTATCATGTCATGAAACAAGGACACCATGGCGCGTTGATAGGTTTCCCCGACATTCTTTAGTCCGAATGGCATCACTTTATAACAGAAGGTACCCCACTGTGTAACAAAAGTAGTTTTCTCCATGTCTCCAGGGGCCATTTTGATCTGGTTGTACCCTGAAAATCCATCCATGAAAGAAAATACCTTATGCTGAGCTGTATTTTCAACCAAGATGTCAATGTGCGGTAGTGGAAAGTCATCTTTAGGGCTAGACCTGTTTAATTCTCTGTAATCCACACATATTCTGACTTTTTCGTCCTTCTTCAGCACGGGCACAATGTTAGCAACCCATTGTGGATAGGAAGTAATAGCAAGAAAGCCAGCATTGAACTGCTTCATCACTTCAGCTTTGATCTTTTCAGACATGTCGGGCCTCATTCGACGAACTTTCTATTTGATTGGTGGACAGTCTTCTCCTGTAGGGAGACGGTGAACCACAATATTTGTATCCAGTCCCGGCATGTCTTCATAGGACCAGGCGAAGATCTCCACATATTCATTCAACAGCTGAACTAAATGCTCTTTGACACTTGGATCTAGGTTGGCACCCACTTTAACCTCTTTTCTGTCTTCTTCTGTTCCCAAGTTGATAGTCTCTAACAACTCCTCGTGAGGTAGAATATCCCTTTCTTCCTGTTGCAAAAGTCTGGCCAACTCTCCAGGCACTTCACAGTCTTCATCACCTTCGTATTCGGCATGATTGACCAGATCTTCAGAGTCACTGAAGGCCATAGCAGAATTGTCACCCATGGAATCCGGGGTGGATGGGTACCTGCATTTTGTGAGCGTGGGTGTGTGTAAGGGATAGCCACCTTTAAACAAATAAAATGTAAAAAGAAAGAAAATGAACACAAAAGTTTATATATGAAAACGTCCATGATTCATTAAAAATGGCATATGAAGATGAAAAATCAAGCCCTTACAAATGGACCTATATGCCCCGGGTAAGGCATAAGGAAAAAAGTGTATGAATTGTTTAAAAATTATTACAGACCAATAGAAAATGTTCAAAAGATAAATTACTGATTGATGAAAGTAATGGGAACGAAGTCTTTCGCCTCCCAGTTGTTCAGTCCTCCTTTAATAGTTGGAAAGATCCAGTCTTCAAAATTGCTTTCTTCTTCATCATCCTCTAAAGCATGAACTCCATGATGAGTGATTCTCAATGGCGGTCCTCCAGCCCGGGAGCGATGCACAACCTTCTGACTAGCAGCAGTGAAACCCAAGCTGAACTTATCTGTCTTGTAAGGAAAATCTGGCAGTTGACCCCATATTGTGCTTCCTCCTTCCTCGATCACATCCTTCGCATCTTTAAGGGATGACATCCGGGACACAGGTTTTGTAATGTTGGGCACATAAGTCATTGTCTTGGCTACCGCGATTTCAGGAGAAACCTCTTCAAAGTGCTGAAAGGGGGTCTCGATGAATTCACCATCTAATTCAATATAGCAGAATGAATTCAGGTGGCTTATCATATACTCCTCCTCGCCATGAACTGTCACAATTTTTCCCTGGACTAGGTACTTAAGCTTCTGATGCAGAGTAGATGTAACGGCCCCAGCATGATGAATCCAGGGTCTTCCTAACAAGCAAGAGTAGGAGGGACGGATATCCATGACATAAAATGTGGAGTGGAAAGTTTCAGTACCCACTTTAATTGGGATGTCCACCTCCCCGTGGACCATCCGCTTAGAACCATCAAAGGCTCTTACAATGATATTGCTGGGCTTTAAGGTCAAACCTTCACAGTCCAATTTGTCCAACGCTTTCTTAGGCAAGACATTTAAAGATGACCCGGTATCAACCAGAACGTGAGCAAGAGTAGTCCCTCTGCATTCCACCGAGACATGCAGCGCGTCGTTATGCTTTATCCCCTTAGATGTTAGATCAGGATCGGAGAAGCCAAGACCATTGTCGGCGGTTAGGCTGGCTACACACTCCTGGAACTGGTCCGTGGAGGTTTCTTGAGGCACATGGGCCGTCTTCAGGAATTTGATCAAGGCTTTGGCATGAGCCTCGGAACAGAGCAATAGGGCCAGCATGGAGATTTTTGAAGGGGTTTGCCCCAGTTGTTCTATGACATCATAGTCGCTTTTCTTAATTATTTTTAAAATCTCCTCCATTTCCTTTTGAGTGGTCTCGGGGATGACCAAAGGCTGAGCCCTCGTCCCGACGGGCGCTTCTTGGATCCCCTTACCTTTATCAATAGTAACAGCAAAGGGTACAACTTCGGGAGTTATGATTTCTTCAATCACTGGAGTTCGTACAAATGTGTTGACTGGCACAGGAGTAACCTTAGGAGCGTTTGAGGGTCCGAAAATTGCCCTTGGAGGAGTAATCCCCGGAGAGAAGATTCTTCCGCTGCGGGTGATCTTACTTGTCCCCGCAATATTTCCTACGTCAGAAGTTTCTTTATTGGAATTTCTTCAACTTATTCGGCCTGCTTAACACCATGGTAGAAGATCTCTCCTCCATGATTCCACGGTATTGTCTTGTTGGACTTGTATGGGATAGGTCCCGGCATTGTTATCTTCAGAGGTACAAACTTTAGATCAGGTGTAATCTTAACAGGTCTTTTGGAGACCTTGTAAAGATTGTCAGAAATGGTGATTATAGCAACATCGTTGATTGGAGTAACAGGAGTAATAGGAGTAACAAGAGTTTTCTTGAAGAGGATTTATTGATTATCCATTAGACGTTGGATGCCTAACTTCAATAACAGACAATCGGATTGCAAGGTCAAACAAAGGTAACAATCTTTTTCACAGCCCCTCGTCTTTCAACAGATTCATCTTGATCATTGGTAATGGAGTCATTAAGTCATCAACAGCAGCAACATAAAGATCTTCTACAACAGCATGGACATTATGACCATGTTTTGGCATTGGAGCGGATATCACATTAGGTTTTTCAGGTGCGTCAAACTCCACCTCCTTGGCATCTATTAAATCCTGGATCTTATTTTTGAGGGCCCAACAATTGTTGGTGTCGTGCCCCACGTTGTCCGAATGATAGGCACACTTTGCGTTTGAATGGTAGTAGGGAGAAGAGGTATTCAGATTCTTTGGCGCATATTTCAAGCTTGTAAGGTTTAACTTCAACAGATGAGGGAGAACCTGAGCAGGTGTCATATTAATCCGGGTGAATTGCCGTGCAGGCCTTTCCACCCTTGCTTGGTTGGTTCTGGGTTGACTGTTCCGAGGTTGATCAACTGTGGAATTCTGAATCATTACAGCCCCCACCGCTGGCCGGCGCTCGACTCCTCTTTGACTTCTCTGGGAGTAAACAGCTGAGACTTCTTTCTTGGCTGGAAAGTTCTTCTTTATGGAAGTGGAAGCAGATGCATCCTATTGAATTTTTCCGCTCTTGATTCCTGCTTCAACTCTTTCACCAGTCAGAATTAACTCGGTGAACCCCGCAGACGAACTTCCTATCAGGTGATTGAAAAATGGACCTGACAGAGTCCCCAAAAACATATCAACAAGCTCTCTCTCAGAAAAAGGTGGCTGCACCCTTCCAGCCAAGTCCCGCCATTTCTAGGCATACTCCTTAAAGCCTTCATTAGAGACCATACCCATACTCTGTAATTGAGTACGAGTAGGTGCTAAATCCGCATTATACTGATATTGTCTGTAGAAGGCAGCAACCAAATCCTCCCAATTCTGTACATCAAATCTTTCAAGCTGGTAGAACCAATCCAATTGCTACCCGACAAACTATCTTGAAAAAAGTGGACCCACAGATCCTTATCAGAAGAATGAGGTTGGATCTTTCTAACGTAAGACCGTAGGTGCATCTTCGGACAAAACAAACCATCATATTTAGCAAATGTAGGCACCTTGAATTTAGGGGGAATCACAATCCCAGCAACCAAACCTAGCTCCTCGAAATCCAGCCCAGGCACTCTTTGTACCTCCATAGCTGCCAGACGCTCTTCCAGATTCGTGTACTTGTCGTCTGCAGGAGGGTACTGCTGCTCAGAGTAATCTTCATCCTCTTCTTTTTCTTCTTCCTCAGACTCGGAGGACACCTCAGCTCCCTTTCCTTTGCCAACCCCTTCATCGGATGTTGAGGGGAAATCCATGACTCTTCTAGCTTGGTTCTCAAATCTTCTTCCCATAGTAGCCACGCCAACTCTTTTTTCTTTTTCTCCTTCTCTTTTTCCTTTTCCTTTTCCAACAGGGCTTTAAGATCCTCCTGACCCTTTGCCAAGGTCATGAGTAGTTGTTGGAACTGTGAATTCTGCGCTTGTAGATCTTTGATCGTCTGCTCTATATCCATCTTGCTGAAATAAACAACAGAGAGATAAGGAAACCTGGTGTGAAGATCTGCTTATGCATATGATGAATGATATGTATTCATGTAATGCATTCAAGGATTCAGAAATTCAAATTTGTTGCAAACAAAAAAGAACGCACGTCATATTAATAAGATAGAATTTGTTAGTACATAAGTGCCCCATGGGAAAAATAATACAAAATTCTAATGCAAAAAGACATTGCGCATCCTTTTCGATGCTATGTAGGTGTTGAGAGTCTGCTCTTCGTGGAGTCGATGAGTAAGTTCCAAAACCTTCTTCTCACTGGCGTAGAAGCTGGATTCAAAAGTGTTTCATTCTTCCTTGAGCTATATCCAACTTTTTTGCAACTCTTCCAATGATGTTGGCATGTCAGGATGTAGGAGGGTGTATGGAACCTCTCCTTCCATAACAGGCTCTTTGATCATAGGCAGAATGTAGGGGTAAGGCATCATAAGACTCTGGGCGCGGGTTCGTACCCACTTGAGGTAAGGCTCAAGGGGGATGGAATTCTTGTGCCCCAGTGTCTTACTATCCACTTTGTTGGGCATCCTCCAAGCTCCGATAAACCTTTGTCGAAGTCCTTGAGTGTCGTTGTCAAAGTCAAAAACCAAGTCTGGAATCAGCATGTCATGAAGGTCATCCCTTCGGGCATACCCAAATTGTCTCAGAGCCAAGCAGGGGTTGTAGGTAATGCCTCCCCTAATGCCAAGTAGTGGGACATTAGGGAATTCCTCACAATGATCAATGATGATGACATTTTCTCTGGACTGAGAACACCAATGAACATCAGAATGTGTAAGAGTCATCAACCGTTGTGACCACCTCAAGCCTTGTTCATTCTTCAAGACTGACTGGGGAAGGTGAGAAATAAACCACCTTTCTAGAAGAGGAGTACAACACATGAGAACACCTCTTTTCCTCATTGTTCGTGTGTAAAATGAGTGTAGGATGTCCCGAAGCAATGTAGGCACAGGATTCCGAGATATGAAAATCTTGACAGCATTCACATCTATAAGTTGATCAGGGTTTGGGAACAAAACCAACCCATAGATGAGAAGTGCTACAATCTCCTCAAAAGCTTGCAGATCTAGAGAATTCCAGCATTCTTGTGCCTTCTCGAACATAAACTTTGTCGAGAAACCTTTGACACCACTTCTGGTTTCCCAATGACCTTTGATATCAGATGGTTGCAAGTGTAGGGCTTGAGAAACATCTCCAGGATTTGGTTCTCTTTCCATACCGTTGTAGGGTAGTTGATGGAGAATAGGAATCCTCAGGAGTTGAGAAAATTCCTCCAAAGTAGGCACTAGTTGGTAATCAGGAAATGTGAAGCAATGGTGTAGGGGGTCAAAGAACTGGAAGAGAACTTTCACCATGTATTCTTCAATGTTGGAGTTGACCAAGTTGAGAAGTCTACCATGTCTTTCACTGAAGGGAGAATTCTCTGGAATCTTGGAAGCAAGCTCCTTGAGTTGAGGAGGGATTCTCACATGGTTGATTTGAATTTTTTTCCTACGAAGAGATTCCATTACCTATAAAACAAGAACAAAGATGAAGATCCAAACCCTTGAAATGGTTAATGGATGCATATGATGCTTTATGATGTTCATGATGTATGCACAAGTATATGTACAATCAAATCACACAAATTCCTAGTTTCAGGCTTGCATGGGGTTTCATAGGTAAGTACCCTCTTGAAGTTAGTTGGCTCAACCTGTCCTATAAATAGTAACCGGGTTCTGAGGAGCTCAATATCACTGGATTATTTTCTGTGTTCATTGTTTCAGTTTAGCCACTTAACTGGCGACCGAAATGTTCCAAGAAAACAACCCTCAATGAGTGTAGTATCGAGTATCTACCAACTTCGGACTGCACCAAAGCCGGTCATCTCACTACCCCTAAAAAGGCCAAGATGGTCAAGTAAAGGTTCTAAAAGTCCATTAGTGCTTCATGACATCACTCAGCGGCCCCGTATTCTCTTTGATTAACTCAAAGGCTACCGGTACCCACAAATATGTCGCACTGATATAGGTATTGCTTCAACCATGTTGGTATACCCCACACAATTTCCACAATGTATTTCTATTTACCTATGAATGTTTCCCAAATCCAGGTAGAGGATTTCAAACCCAAACAACAAAACCAAATGTAAATCAATCAAAGCAAAGAAATCAAGCATGTAAAGGTGATCTAAACCCTAAGGTAGCCCCACTTTCATTCTTAGTCCCCAGCAAAGTCGCCAGTTCTGTGATGCGGTGGGAGAACTGACTTGAGGTTTTGCGTTTGTGTTTGCAAATGTTTCGGTTTAGCAAGAGTCGCCACCGATTTTTTATTTTATCCAAAGGAAAGGTCAAAAAGCACAGGAAAGACCTTTGAGATGTTTTCTTGGGTTCGGGGGGTAGATTATGAAAAGGGAAGGTGCAAGCACCCTTTTCATCCATAGTTATCCATGGGCTCTTAGTTACTTGTTTAGATCACTTGCTTTTGCTTTTCAATTGTTTGAAATGGTGCTTTGTGTGTGGTTTTGAAAATGTTTTGAAAAGAGGCCATCGTTGTGGCAACCTTTGTAATGATTCTTGTTTGAATGTATACAAAGGTGTTTGTTTTTTTGAAAATATGTTTCAATGTTTTAATGTTTGAAAGATTGTTTTGAGAAATGTTTTGAAATTGTGTTGTGGGGTATGTTTGAAAATAGCAAGGATGTTTTTGCAAGTTTTTATCAAGTAACTAGGAGCATCTACCCTATTTACTCAAGAGTATTTCCTACACATTTTTAACCATTTTACATTGTTGTTTTACCATTGCATTTGGTAAACAACCTTGTATTTGGATGTTAAACGGGACAGGCGCGGGTCATCGTATTGACCATGATAGCAATTGTGCTAAGTATCTTTAGCAATTTTTTGAGGGACTAGATCATTTTATGTAGGCAACCAAGATAGCGTCATTGAGGGACTATGATCTTTTTGTTTTGTTTTTGTTTTTCCAAGATACTCAACATGCATACCATGGCCATTTTAAAGGCAACAAGTGGGTGAAACCCTAGGGATGCTAGTGTGCATTGTATTATCATTTTTATGCATTTTTGTCTTGTATTAGGTGTAACTATTTATTTTGATTTTGGATTTTGCATACAAACCCTAATCTCTATCATGGCATATTTGAAAGCATAAATGCGTAAAAGTAATCTAAGTTATTACAACATTAATATGGGGAGGGGGATACAATTTTGAATGGGGATTATTTTGCAAGAAATTAAAATCCTAAGTTTTACTATTACATCCAAATTGAATTCTTTGCATCAAATAATAAATAAACAATATTTAAATAAGCAATTAAATATAAATATGCAAAATATTATAAATATACAAAAAATGTTTTTGATATTTTTTATGTATGCAAAAAATATAATATTTAATAAGAAAATAAAATATTATTTTTGTTAAGGGTAAAATCCTAATTTTGGTTTAAGAATATGTATGTATATTATAATATTATTTATTTATGTACAATAAAAAAATAAAAATATATTCAAGTGTCAAAAGAATAAAATATGTTAGAAAAATATTATTTTTAATAAGGGTGGAGACCCTAGTTTTTGTTTTAAGATAATATGTATTATATTATTTATTTTATGTACAAGAAAATAAATATAAATATATACAAAGATGTTAAGAAATAAATTTTGTGAAAAAAAGTATTATTTTATATGTATAAATAATAAAAATTAAAAAAATATAAATATATAATATTTCTATAATATTTATAAGTTTGTATTAAAGGAAATAAAGGTATATATTAATTAATAATTATTTTTATGTCTAAAAATAATAAAAAATAATAAAATAAAATGTAAAAATTTATGAAAATGTTTTTTGATATTTTTTTATGTTTAGAAAATATAAAATAAAATCAGAAATGAAAAATAAATGAAAAAATACAATAATATAATGAAATGGGCCAGGGGGTGCAAATAGCAAGCTGGGGGTGTCAAAAACAGAAACAAGCCAGCCCAGCCCATTTCAACTTCATCTTCAACCTCTGAATCAAAACAAACGCGCGCCCTTTACAAATGTCCAAATCCTGCATACGTGCTCTAAAGCAAAAACTCACAACATGAAAGTTATAGCATTTTTCAACACGATTCCAAACATATAAAGAACTTAATCTAACTCTCAAAGACCAGAGAGAATTTCTCTGGCCCTAATTTTTAACCTAACTTTTTCAGGAAGTTCATTAATCAAATTCTCTCAGCACACTTAACTTAAATGAAAACTAAGCATATGTACAGCTTAAGGGCTATGAGTACTACATTTTTTATTCACAAACCTAAGCATAATGATTCCTAAATAGAGAGATAGAAAGTTGACAAATACCTGTTTCAGTTGAACACGAGTATGGCAATGTAGCAACTTTCAGTGAGGCCTGAGGTTCTTTTGAGCTTGCCTGAACTTCCCCTAACCTTCCCCAATGCTTAGTTTGCTTTGGATTTGCTTGAACAAGCTTGTAGAAGTCAACCTGCACAAGCTGAAAACAGAAATGGTGAAGCTTGGAAATGGAGTTACAGTCAATGGCCAATGGTTGGGATAGCTCAGGTGGGTTATATGGAAGGTATTGGAACGGGTTTGGGGCAAAACACACGACTAGTTTTTGTTATGCAACTCAAAGTGCAGAAATTGCCCTGTTTTACAAGAGGAAGGTGATTTTGTGTTTTGGAAGGCTTGAGGTTTGAATCACTCGTGTTTCTGGCTCAAGGAAATGTGTAAAACTTGTTTCAAATGCTTACCATAGTTGGTTATAACAGATACTCAAGTTGTGTAGACTTTTGCACATTTCTTGGTTATGAAGCAAAAGGTGGGAAGTGACAAAGAGCAGGCCTGTACAGGCTAGTTCTAATCCTGCATACATTTTGTGAGCTTGGCCCCAAGTTTGTGGATTTGGTTTGCTGTCCAAGATTTGGTTCAAGGCTCAAGAGATACAATTTGACATAAAGCAAGTTTTGACAAAAATTGCAATGTTGCCTTTTTGCTATTTTTGGATCAATCTCTTGTGTAAACCTCTAATGATCAAAACAAAGCTTCAATCCATTGGATTTGCATTTAAATCTTGGGTGTGGAAGGGTTTAGATACCTGTAATTAAGTATAAACAATGCTGGATGGAAATTGCAACTTGTGGCAACATGAAACATGCCATGGATCAAAGTGAGTTTTTGCCAAATTCAAACCTTCGATTCTCCCTAACCATAAATGATTTTAGAGAGTTCTTGGACATTTTGGAAATCTTGTAACATGATCTACAATACATCTTTAAAATACATTTTGATTTTCCAAGTGGAACTAGGTGAAAAATTGCCATCAAGATAGGTCAAAATCCTGCCTAAACTAGGGCAAAACTTCACTAAGTTAAAAGTTTCATGGACCCTTGTTCCGAAAATCATAACTTAAGATCCAAGATTCTTTTGAGAAAACTTTCTGAATCAAAGTTGTAGATTTTGTGGAGGACTACAACTTTCATGTTTGGAGTTTTTTTTGAATCCAATTGCATCATTGTGAAAAAGTTGGGCAAACTTGGGAAAAAATAAGAAAAATTCATTAGAAAAATTCTAAGTTATGAAAATTTTCAATCTTAAACCCTAATTTGCAAAATTAGGTTTCTTGATGAAAAAGTTTCATGTTTTGACTCATCTTGATGAAAAATGACCCTTGGCACTTGATTTTGACCAAAAAGTCAAAGTTTGACTTTTAAGTGTACAGTCAAATTTTGATCAGTTGACTGAAAAATTCATCTGTCAATCCAATGCATTTGGGATCTTTTGAACCTTGTGAATAGTTCAAGATAATGCCATTAAGTCCTTGAATCCATGCTTGAACCTAATTTTCCATTGGCTAGGTTAAAAAATCAGAAATTTCCCTTATACAGTCAAAACCCTAAAAATGACCATTTTGCCCTTTTGATGATATGATCAAATTTCTTGAGGAGATGTGGTCCAAACTTGATCAAATGGTTCATATGAGTCTATAATGTTGATGTGGATAAAAAATTATGAGGTTTGAATGTAAATTGGCCACAGTTGACTTTTTCCCCAACACAGCTGATTTCTAGGTCAATTGTCCGATTGACTGGGCAAAAATTTGATTCAAAGCTTGAAACTTGGTAGAGAAATCTTATAAGTCCAAAATGAAGTATGAAAGTCACTTTGAGCATTGAAAGTCCAAAAATACCTATGCAAACTCAAACCCTAATGTAGGTCATCAGTGCAAGGAGATGTCTTGAGCAGAGCAAACCCTAATCATGTCTGGAGTTCAAAGAGTCTTGTGAGGGAAAATCTTGATAAAATGAGAAGGAAAATTTTGGGATACAATACCATGACTTGATGTAGATATCGTAGTACATCGTCTACCTACAAAAGAGGACTGCCCATCAGTAAACCAAAAGGTATGTCGCATGCGACCAGACATGTCAGAGAAGATCAAAGCAGAAGTCATGAAACAATTCAACGCTGGATTATTGGCTGTCACCTCTTATCCACAATGGGTTGATAATGTTGTTCCCGTGCCTAAAAAGGACGGCAAGGTACGAATGTGCGTGGACTACAGAGATTTGAATCGGGCGAGCCCTAAGGATGATTTCCCACTTCCCCACATTGATATTCTAGTTGACCATACGGCATAACACAAAGTGTTTTCCTTCATAGAAGGCTTCTCAGTCTACAACCAAATCAAAATGGCGCCTGAGGACATGTAGAAAACAACCTTTGTCACACAGTGGGGCATATTCTGCTACAAGATTATGCCATTCGGGCTGAAGAATGCTGGGGAAACCTATCAATGTGCCATGGTAGCTCTATTTCACGACATGATACATCACGAAATAGAGGTCTATGTGGATGACATGATAACTAGATCTCAAACAGAAGAAGAGCATCTTGATCATTTACAAAAACTGTTTGAGAGGATAAAGAAATACAAGCTGAGGTTGAACCCAAATAAATGCACATTTGGGGTGAGGTCTGGTAAACTCCTAGGCTTTGTTGTCAGCAATAAAGGTATCGAAGTAGATCCCGTCAAGGTGAAAGCGATACAAGAGATGCCTGCTCCTCGTATTGATAAGGAAGTCAGAGGATTCTTGGGCCGTTTAAACTACATTTCCAGATTCATTTCTCACCTAACAGGTACTTGTGAACCAATCTTCAAATTACTGAAGAAAGATCAAGTAGTTAAATGGAATGATGAGTGCCAAACTACTTTCGACAAGATGAAAGAGTACCTGCAAGAGCCGCCTGTTTTGATGCCACCAGTCGAGGGAAGACCCTTGATCATGTATCTAACTGTTTTGGAAAATTCAATGGGGTGTGTGCTGGGGCAGCATGACGAGTCTGGCCGAAAATAAAATGTTATTTATTACCTAAGCAAAAAGTTTACCGACTGTGAAATAAGATATTCACTGCTCGAGAAAACTTGTTGCGCTCTGGCATGGGCTGCTCGCCGACTAAGACAGTATATGCTGACCCATACTAATTTATTGATATCCAAAATGGATCCAATAAAATACATCTTCGAGAAACATGCCCTCTCTAGGAGAATAGCGAGATGGCAGATGATCCTGACAGAATATGACATACAATATACTACCCAGAAAGCAATAAAGGGCAGTGTACTAGCTGATCACCTGGCTCACCAAGCTGTGGAGGACTACCATTCCATGAAGTTCGAATTCCCAGATGAAGATATCATGATGGTAAACAACTATTAAGAATTTAGACCATATGACAGACCTGAACAAGTATCCTAATGGACCCTGGTTTTTGATGGGGCGTCCAACGCACTCGGAAATGGTATAGGTGTTGTACTCATATCTCCTGAAGGATGTCATACTCCCTTTACAACAATACTTTGCTTCAATTTTACAAATAACATGGCAGAATACGAAGCGTGCATTTTTTGTCTCAAAGCTACCATAGATTTGGGGATCAAATCCTTAAATGTATTCGGAGATTCAACTTTGGTCATTATCCAGATCAAAGGGGAATGGGACACCAAAAACCCTAACCTTATCCCCTACAAAGAACATGTGCTGACATTGATCCCACATTTTGAGAAGATTTCCTTCGAGCATTTCCCGCGAGAAGAAAATCAGCTAGCACACGCGCTAGCCACAATGTCATCCATGTTTAAACTTAAATGGGATAACGAGGCTCCCCAGATCATCATTGAACGAATGGATGAACCAACTCACTGTCACGAGATTAATACTGAAGAAGTAGTGGACCAGCCTTGGTTTCACGAAGTCAAGAGGTATCTCGAGGCTCAAGAATATCCGGAAGGATCTTCATTCAATGATAAGAAGTTCTTAAGGATATTCTCTGCTAAGTTCTTCCTTAGTAATGGAATTCTCTACAAACGCAACCATGACTCTGTTTTGCTCCGTTGCATAGACAAGGTTGAGGCAGAAAAGATCATGGCTGGTCTACACGAGGGCACTTTTGGCACCCATTCCAGTAGGCATATGATGGCAAAGAAAATCCTACGGGCAGGTTATTACTGGTCTACCCTAAAAGCAGATTGTTATCATTATTCTCGAACCTGCCACAAGTGTCAGATCTATGCTGACAAGGTACACGTGCCTCCGGTTCCTCTGAACATCTTGACGGCTCCTTGGCCCTTTGCTATGTGGAGCATCGATATGATTGGGGAAATCAAGCCAACAGCCTCTACTGGACACCGTTTCATCTTGGTGGCCATTGACTAATTCATAAAGTGGGTTGAGGCAGCTTCTTTCGCTTCTGTTACCAAGAATGTTGTCACCCGGTTCATTAAGCAAAATCTCATATGTCGGTACGGTATCATGGAGAGGATCATCACAGACAATGGTACGAATCTAAACAATACTATGATCATCACCTTGTGCGAGCAATTCAAGATCCAGCATTACAATTCTTCCCCTTACTGGCCCAAGATGAATGGTTTATCGAAGCTACAAATAAGAACATTAAAAAGATCATACATAAAATGATAGTCACATACAAAGACTGGCACAAAATGCTACCATTCGCTCTCCACGATTATCGTACCACATCGCGCACATCAACCAGGGCAACACCTTACTCTCTGGTATATGGCATAGAAGTTGTCTTGCCTATTGAGGTCCAGATCCCCTCTCTGAGAATCATGAAGGATGCAGGGCTGAATGAAGAAGATTGGATCCAGACTCGACTTTATCAACTAAACTTGATTGATGAGAAAAGGCTTACTGCTGTCTGTCATGGTCAGATGTATCAAAAATTGATGATCAAGGCTTTCAACAAAAAGGTCAGACGCCAAGTGTATCAAGTTTGAGATTTGGTGATCAAACGTATCATACTGCCGCAAGGTAATCCCAGGGGCAAATGGACTCCTACATTTGAAGGATTGTTTGTAATCAAAAGCATATTCTCTGGTGGAGAAATGATCTTGACCATTATGGATGGCGACGACCTGCCGCACCCCGTGAACACGGACATAGTCAAAAGATACTACGCATAAGAAACCCTCTAGGTTGACACACCTAGGAAAAACAAGGGCATCCCGGCGAACCAAAAAGGTTCGGGCAAAAATTAGGGATAAAACACAAAAAATCTATACACCCGGCAAGTTGAAAACCCGAAATGGCGACTTAGGAAAAAAAGGGTATCCCGGTGGACTAAAAACCCGAAAGGGCTGTCTAGGAAAAAGTTAGGGAATTAAAGCGTATGATTATGTCATGTTGGATCACCTTACGGACAACCTGCAAACTCGACGATTCTGATCAATTCAATCAGCTTTGGACAAGGCAACAAATAGATAAGATGCTCAGAGACACGAAGGCTATAGAAGAATGGGAACCCCATGGGATCATTTCACATAACTATATTTTCTTTGTATCAAATTTTAATTTTTTTTTATGACGGCATTCTCTTACTAGAATGGTTGTCTCTTTGAGAAATGAATTAGTGCTGCAAACTTGAGTCAAAGAAGATCTTGTGATGAAATTTTTGAGAAATGAGAGGGAAAATTTTGGGGTACAATAGCTTCCCCTGTTCAATATTCTTAAACCTAAAGAGTTAGATTGGCGAGTCCGCCATTCGTGACTTGAAGGTGGAAGATGATTGAACATTAAAGTGCCCGGAAATTTGCACTCGATGATAGGTTAGTTGACTGTGTTGGGAATGGGCTTAGAGATGCCATTTAGAGTGACTGGGGAAAGTATCAGGATAAATCCTTTGGTTTATTTTATACTGAAATAGTAGATGTCCTTGGCATGTTGATTTCTTTTCAAGGAAAAGGGTTAGTTTCATGCAGATGTATGCATGACATAATGAGATTATGTTGTATGCATTTGTCATGTATATGTTATGATTTATGAAATTGATGCATTTATTATAGTGTGTCTTTGTCTAGGAAAATAAATCCTTGACAACATGTTGGGGAGCCTTGGGAGGCTGAATCCTGAGCCGTTGTTGGAGAGTAGGTGCATCTTCTACTTGGTTTAAGATGTTTCTGCTGGGGATTCACATTCTGTTATTTGAGGAGAAACTCTGTTGGGGAACGTTGGCTTGTATAAGAAGACTTTGTGAAGAGTGTTGATCTCTTCTTGGGGAAAAGAACTTAGGAATTTTGATTGTTTAATGCTCTACTGGGGAATTATTCTCGGCATGGAGAGCATCGAAAATTGGTTGTTATCTAGTCGAAATCCAGGCTTGGCAGCAATTTGTTGGGGCTAATGAAGTTGAATGCTATCTGGTCGTATTCCAGGCTTCGCAGTGACTTGCAGGGTAAGGTATGAATTAACTGTTATCTGGTTGGAATCTAGGCTTTGCAGAAAATTGCTTGAAGTTGAACTATTATCTGGTCGGGTTCCAGGCTTTATAGTGACTTACTGGGGAAAATTAAATCAAATGTTATCTGGTCAGATTCCAGGCTTCGCAGAAAATTTCTTGGGAGGATGAAGTTAATTAATATCTGGTCGAAATCCATGCTTCATAATAACTTGCTTGAAAAGATAAAGTTGAATTGATATCTGGTTGGGTCCAGGCTTCACAGTAACTTGCTTGAAACTAGTTGTTATCTGGTCGGATTCCAGGCTTCACAACAAATTTCTGAGGAAGAAAAAGTTAATTGTTATCTGGTCGGATTCCAGGCTTCGCAATAAATTACTTTAAAAAGATGAAGTTGAACTGATATCTGGTCGGGTCCAGGCTTCACAGTAACTTGTTTGAAATTAGTTGTTATCTGGTCGAATTCCAGGCCTCACAATAAATTTCTGAGGGAATAAAGTCAACTGCTATCTGGTCGTATTTCAGGCTTCACAATAACTTGCTTTGAAAAGATAAAGTTGAACTGATATCTGGTCAGGTCCAGGCTTCACAGTAACTTGTTGGGGTAGAGGCAAACTCTACTGGGGGAAAGAAGTTAAACCTTCATCTGGTTGAGTCCAAGTTTTTTTTCAATATCTCGAAGAGTTAAACTATTATCTGGTCGGGGCCAGGCTTCATAGTATTGAAAGTTGAACTATTATATGGTCGGGTCTAGGCTTCATAGTGACTGAAAGTGGTACTACTATCTGGTCGGGTCCAGGCTTCATATTAACTTGAAGTGGTACTACTATCTGGTCGGGTTCAGGCTTCATAGTAACTTGAAGTGGTACTACTATCTAGTCGGGTCCAGGCTTCATAGTAACTTGAAGTGGTACTACTATCTGGTCGGGTCCAGGCTTTATAGTAACTTGTTTGGAAGAATGAAGTTGATTGTTATCCGGTCGGATCCAGGCTTCACAACAACTTTCAGAGACAAACTGCTATCTGTTCGGGTCCAGGATTCACAGTAGCTTTCGGAGATAACAATGACTTTGTTGGCGACTTCACTAAGGAAAAGAGGTATTGGTCCTCTAATTTGCAATAGTCTGAGAGGAAAACTCAAGTTGGAGATGATAGACTCAGCCGGGGAAGACAGACTCAGCTGGGGAAATAAACCCTATTGAGGGATATTTGACGAACTTCTGACAAGGTGAGTTCTTTTAGGAAGAGATCCACAAGGCTTCTTCTTTTAGGACCAACTCAGCTGGGGAGAAGGATGTCAAAGAGATTAAGACTCTGGCTGGGGACCAACCTATGCAAAGGGACTTTATGGGCAACTCTGTTGGGGAAAGGTTTATTGTAGCCGGCCCTGCGGGGATAATGCTAATGAGATAACTTTGTGGGGATATCTCAACTGCATTAAACAGATGCTTGTTGCGGCCTGGCAGGACACATGTGCTAAATAGTTTTAATTATGTTCATATGCATATGTTCATTCAATTTTAGTCAATGGACATCTTTGCATTCAAAACAGAAAGTTTGCACTTCAAAGTATATTTGTATTAATGTTTTGCCCGTAAATGGGCGTTTTTGTACAAAGAGACGGAGATCCTAGTAAGAGGAAATCGTTGAAAGGAAAAAAAATTTAAAAACAAAGATAATAGCCATGTGGAAGTGATCTCATTGTGTTCCAACTCTACTATTGCCCCAATGTCTTCGAATGTCCCTTGCCATTGACAGAAGTTGATTGGACTGATATTGGACTGTTTAAACTCGGACCTTGATAATAAATTTGACTGTGGTGATTCCACGGAACATAGTCATATGCTTTCAATCCTTAACTTTTGCCTGGACCAGCCTTTCGGGTTTTCAGCCCACCAGGATACCCATTTTTTTCCAAGTCGCCCTTTTGGATTTTCAACTTGTCGGGTGTACAATCTTTTGCATATATCCCTAATTTTTGTCCAAACCTTTGGTTTGACGGGATGCCCTTATCTTTCCTAGGTGTGTCAACCTAGCGGGTCTCTTATGCGTAGTATTTTTTAACTATGTTTGCATTCATAGGATGTGGGAAATCTTCACCATCTATGGTAGTCAGCATCATGGCACCACTAGAGAAAACTCTCTTGACAACAAATGGCCCTTCGTTGGTGGCAGTCCATTTGCCCCTGGGTCCTCCTTGTGTAAGAATGATGCACTTTATTACCAAGTCACCAGCTTTATTACTCGAGGTCTAATCTTTTTGTTTAAAGCCTTGATCATGCGTTTTTGGTACATCTGACCATGACAAACGACAGCCAGTCGCTTTTCATCGATCAAGTTCAACTGATCCAATCTTATATGAATCCATTCGTCTTTTCCTAAGCCTTCTTCATTCATGATCCTTAGCGAAGGAATCTGAACTTCTACTGGCAGGACATCTTCCATGCCATAGACCAAAGAAAAGGGAGTTGCCCCAGTTAATGTCTGAGTTGAAGTGCGGTAGCCATGAAGGGAAAACAGTAACGTCTCATGCCAGTCCTTGTAGGTCACTACCATCTTCTACACAATATTCTTAATGTTTTTGTTGGCCGCTTCCACTGCGCCATTCATTTTAGGTCTATAAGGATTAGAATTGTGATGCTTGATTTTGAACTGAGTGCAAAGTTCGGTAATCATAGCATTGTTAAGATTAGTCCCGTTGTCAGTGATGATCCTTTCGGGGACACCTTAGCGGCAGATGAGATTATGTTTGATGAACCTGGCTACCACGTTCTTGGTGACTGAGGCAAATGAGGCGGCTTCGACCCATTTGGTGAAATAATCGATAGAGGCCAGAATGAAGCGATGTCCATTGGAAGCAGTAGGTTTGATCTCTCTAATCATGTCAATGCCCCACATTGCAAATGGCCACGAAGCGGTCATGATGTTCAGAGGAATAGGAGGCACGTGGACCTTGTTAGCATATATTTGGCATTTGTGGCAAGTCCTTGAGTGTTGATGGCAATCAGTCTCCATCATTGACCAATAGTAACCAACTCTCAACATTGTATTGGCCATATTATTTCCGCTAGAGTGAGTCCCAAAGAGATCATCATGCATGTCTTCCATAATTTCCTCTGCCTCTTTCTTGTCCACACATCGGAGTAGAGTAGAATCATGGTTGCATTTGTACAGGATTCCATTACTTAGGAAGAATTTGGATGAGAATCTTCGTAAGAACTTTTTATCATTGATGGATGCTCCCTCAGGATACTCTTGTGCTTCAAGGTATCTCTTCACCTCATGGAACCATGGCTTCTCAGCATCAGTGTCAAGCTCATAGCAGTGCACAGGTTCGTTGAATCTCTCAATTGTAATCATAGGAGCTTCGTTGTCTGATTTGACCTTGAACATAGAAGACATTAAGGCCAAAGCATCGGCTAACTGATTTTCTTCCCTAGGGAAGTGTTCAAAGGTGATCTCTTCGAAGTAAGGAATCAAAGATAGCACAAGTTCCTTATAAGGAATGATATTAGGGTGTTTAGTGTCCCAATCTCCTTTTACTTGGCTAATCACTAGAGAGAAATTCCCGAACAAATTCAAATGCTTGATCCTCAAATCAATGGCAGCCTTCAGACCCAAAATGCATGCTTCGTACTCAGCCATGTTGTTCGTACAACCGAAGCATGGTCTGGAAATGAAGGGAGTGTGGCAACCTTTAGGGGAGATTATCAAACCACGAATTCCATTATCCAAAGCATTGGAATCCCCCTCGAAGACCATAGTCCATCGGGATCCTTGTTCAGATCCGTCATACGGTCCAGGTTTCGCGCAGTCGGTCACTAGCATGATATTCTCATCTGGGAAGTCAAAGTTCATAGACCGATAATCATCAACATCTTGATGGACCAAATGATCTGCTAATACACTTCCTTTGATGGCCTTTTCCGTTGTATATTAAATATCGTACTCAGTCAAAATCATCTGCCATTTAACTATCTGTTTGGAAAGAGCAAGTTTCTCGAAGATGTACTTGATAGGGTCCATCTTAGAAATCAGTAGAGTGGTATGAGTCAACATATACTGCCTTAGCCGGCAAGTAGCCCATGCTAGAGCACAGCAAGTTTTCTCGAGCAGTGAATATATGGTTTCACAGTCGGTAAACTTTTTGCTTAGGTAGTAAATAGCATGCTCTTTTCGGCCAGACTCGTCATGTTGGCCCAACACACACACCATAGAATTATCTAGCATTGTCAAGTACATGATCAAGGGTCTTCCTTCAACTGGAGGCATGAGAATAGGAGGTTCTTGCAAATATTCTTTGATTTTGTTAAAGGCAACTTGGCATTCATCATTCTATCTGACTACTTGATCTTTCTTCAAGAGTTTGAAGATTGGCTCATAAGTAGCAGTTAAGTGAGATATGAAGCGGGCGATATAGTTAAGATAACCCAAGAATCCTCTAACCTCCTTTTCATAGTGGGGGACTTGAAGTGGTGAAAAACACAAGAAGGGGGGGTTGAATTGTAAACCTGAAATCTAATGCAATGAACAAGATATTTTTATCCTGGTTCGTTTGATCTCAGACTACTCCAGTCCACCCGTTCAAGGTGATTTCGCCTCTCTCCAACGAGGTCTTAATCCACTATATTCAACTGAATATTACAGACTGCTTTATCAACTGCTAAAGCCTTCTTGATCCAAACCACAACCCGGTTTGTCAAGGTAACACTTTCTTACAAAGAGATAAAACTAAGTGTGTGAATGTTTTCTACAAAACTTTATCACAACTGTGATGTATACACAAATTGAAGCTTAGAAACTAGATTGCTAAACAATGATAGAATATCAGAGTGAGTGGTTTAGAAAAACTGAGAGAGAAGATTATAATGAGCTTTTGTGCGTGTAGAGATTTTGAGAGCATTAGCCATTTCAATCTTCAAAGCCTTGTTTATATAGCACTGAGATAATTAACGTTGGATGCAATATTCTTGATTCAATGCTAATAACAAACTTTCCTTATTGAGCAGATCTTGTCTGGAATGAGGCCGTTGGAATTAATTTGCTTTCAATGCACAGTACTGTTGCTTACTTAATGCAAGTTCTGGCTTGGCTCATTCTGACTCTGCTTCGCTGCTGATGAACTGTTGTGTTTCTTTATCAGAGTGTTGAGCGCAGTCTTGTTCATCAGGCTTCAGCATGTACGTGAGTTGATCATCTGATTCTGATATTCTGATATGGCAACTTCTGATGCTGGTGTCTGAAATCAAGTTCGGATGCTGAATAGATGTGATCTTGCTTATATCAATCAGAGTATCTGCAAGTCAGAACATAATACTTTTAGGCAGCAGATAGTTCATACATGAAACTTATAAATACTATATCTTTTCACTTTGTTATCATCAAAACTTAAATATAGGGTAGTAGATTCAAACATTGTTCTAACAATCTCCCCCTTTTTGATGATGACAAAAACTAGATATTTTAAATGAAAATAACGTGAAAAGGTATCTGGAATATGTATCAGAATAAGAAGTAAAAGGATAAGGAGTAAAGAGATATCAGAGTTGAGAGATACTCCCCCTGAGTTTATTACTTCCCTTTGATTTCACGTGTTCTTCAGGATCAGATCTTTTTGCCTTTCTTTGAACATCAGAGTATCAGAGCCTTTTGACTTATCAGAAGCTTTATGTCATAGCAGAGCTTCAGAGTTTTTCTTGTCAGAGCTTTGCTTTGGATCAGAATATCAGAGCGGATCAGAACTTCATAGTGATCAGAGCTTCAGAGCTTCTAGTCTTCAGAGTGTCCAGGAGCTTCCTTGTACCTGTAGACTTTAAGCAAAACAGAAAAACATTTTCAAGTAATAGAGTTAGAATGTTTGAGAATTTCTGTCTGGTTAGCCGTTATTAATTAAAATATCGTTCTTGTTCTCCCCCTTTTTGTCAGCAATCAAAAAGTGTTGGTGATGTGCTAAAACAATTAAGATCAGAAAAACTAATCATATTGAGAGAGTTCAGAATCAAAACAAGAAAATATTACAAAACATATTCAACCAGTACATCAGAAAATCAAGGAAAACATGAAAAAGGTCATGAATGAAAAAAGATTAAGGTTGAGGAGGCAAGTGTGTGAACAGGTTCTCCAGCATGGCTTGGTTCTTTTCAGCAGTCTCATTCTGCTTGTGCACCATGCTGACAACAGTGTCAATCTTGCTATCCTGCACATCCATTCTCTCTTTCATCTTCTGATCGCTTTCATCCATCCGCTGCTGCAGACGCATGTCATTCAGCCTTAGTTCTTCCAGAGTCTTCCTGTCCAAGGAAGCTTGAGAAGCATCAGAAGCAGGAGGCTTCTGAGAACTTTCAGCAACATCCTCTGCTTGACTTTCTTTAGCTTGAATGGTCTTGTCTTCTTCTGATTGCACCTTTGCAGCTTGCTGTTTCTCAGACCAAGGTTCACTATCCAGAGGGAGCACAGCTTCCTGAGGCAGCTGACTTTCAACTTCCTTCAGCAGCTTGCTGAAGTTCTGTTGTGCCTGCTCATAGTTGATATCCTGCAACTTGAGGGCTTCAGCACGTACCCAAAGTCTGAATTGTGACCAGAGCTGATCAGAAGCAGCTGGGTCAATCATACCAGGACAGACTTGCTTCAAAGAAGCAATCCATTGCAGCACACCTGTTTCAAAATTCATAATACCAGAGCCAACATCTGGTTGTTTTGGTTTTGGGATGGCAATTTTGTGTTTCAGATCAGCAAGACGGTCAAGACTGGTTAAGTCTATGAAAGTCCTGCTGGGGTTTTCGGAGGTTTTTTGGGCAGCTGTTTGTTTTGGAGGTGGAGTATCAGAATCAGATATTACGATTGGACTGGGTGGTGTTTTGGGAGTATTTGGTGGTGTAGATTCTGGTGAGGATGGTAACTGGGGCATGATAACTATTGTGACACATGGCAATTGGATTTCCAGCGGTGATGGTTGAGGTGAATGAGGTTCAGATTGATGAGGGGAAGGAGTTTCAGAGTGATGAAACTCTGTTTGTGGTGATGGTGGATTAATTTCTGGTTGGGGAGAGGGAGTTGGAATTTCTGATTGTTCAGGGATCAGGGGTTCTTCTGGAATTGATGAGAGTGGTTGTTGTTGTTGTGGTTCTTCAGCAGATTGTTGTGGTTCTGGTTGTGGAGGAGGAACAGTTTGTGGTTCAGAGTTTGGTTGATCAGAGGTGTGTTGATCAATATCAGACAGCACTTGGTCAATTACTGATGTTGTTAAGATTGTTGGTTGTTTGGGATGTTTTGTTCTGGGTCTTCTGAGTTTTAATGCCTCAGAAGGGTCTTCTTCTTGTACAGTTTCGTCTATGGTAGGGATGGGGATTGAGATTCTATGAGAGGTTTGAGGAGGGATAGATGCTGGAATAGTAGAAGAATTTAAAACAGGGGCAGCAGATGAATTACCTCTTTTCCTAGGTGTCTGCTGGGATGATCCCTCTGATGGTGCCTTCCTCTTCTTCGTCTTCTTCAGAGTCACTTCTGGTTGAGGTTGATGCAGATCTCTGATATTTAGATTTGGATCTGTACCATCTGCCTTGCATGCATCCAAGTACCTGAGAATCACCTCTGGTTTGGATTCAATTTCAGAAAATAACGGAAAGTCACTCAGAGGCACTCTTCTGCTGGAGATATCAGCAATAGAAGTGGCTCTGGGTTCCTTCTGAATATTTTCTATCAGCTTCATCTTCTTCAAGTTCTTTGCATTCAGAGGTTTCACAATTGTTGGTTCAATAGCGCTTAGCTCTTGCGCTTCTATCAGATGCTCAATCAGCCTATTCTCTGTCAGAATATCTGATATCAGCCTTCCAAAAGGTATCCAATCCCTCTTGGTTCTTTCTTCTTCCCTTGTTTCTTTCACACTTGTTCTGAGGTGGTTGAACAGGAAGTGAGCTAGATTGATCTTTACCTTCTGATCAATAAAGTAGATCAGAAACTGTTGATCCACATTTATGTAATCAGGAGAACTGGTTGGTTTCCTGTGGTTGAAGCAACCCAGAATTATCTTAGCCCACACTCTGTAATGATCCTTCAAATCTTTAATCTTGCTGCTGGGCACCCCAAGAGTGAAAATCCTTGCAGCTATCACACCTACATCAGCACATCTTTCAGCCATGTCCACACAACGGACGCCACCGCCACTGTGACCGATTAGCCTTGCAATGTGATCCTCAGTGATCACAATCTTCTTCCCCAAAACAAAGGAGGTGACAAGATGTGTTGAAGCCTTGGCGTGAATCCAGAATTCCTTGACAAGCATTGGGAATGTTGGTCCAACCAACCTATCGAAATACCTTTCCCACTTCTGAGCCCTAACTTCTTCAGTTAGGTCAAAACCGTTCTCCTTCAAGCTTTCAAAATCAATGATTAATTCAGAAAGCACTTTAAGATTCTTCACAGGAGTGAGGAGAGTTCTGAGTGGCACTTGATATTGCTCAGATGATGCTTTCTTCTGAGGACCTGCAGAAGCGCTGCTGGAGGTTGCCATGTTCACACTAAAATGGTTTTGAGAATAAACTGAGGAAAATAGGTTGCAAGAGATGAACACAGAAATATGCAGAAAAATGCTTGAGTGTTTGTGAGAAAGCGTAAAGAATGAGAATGAGAGATTAATGTGCTTAAATAGAGTTTTTAAAACTGTTTTGAAAAGATAAACGTTTTTTAAGAGAGAGAAAAACCATGATTGCATTTTAAAAGCATGATTACTTTTCATTAAATGCTTGCTGATTTTGGGGGATTTGAGAAAGATACTTAAAAACGGTTACCAGACATGTGTCTCAATGCACCCAATCAGCGCTTTGTCTTCTCAGAAGCGTGCACGCGTTCTGCTTCAGAGATATGCTGATGATTGGATGACACTTGTTTGATGTAGTGATCAGCACGTCTGTCTTTGAGCTTAGACTCTCAGATCTTTAGACTTGCATCTGATACAATCTGCATGTTCTATCTTTCTGAAAAGAGATTGATCAGAAGTTCACAGTAAAATAATTACATTCTGAAGGTAAATATATGGAATTAAAACGTTTTCACTCTGGACACACTTTCATGCTGAGATGTTTCAGAATGAAATTGAACCTATCTTCTGAAAGGGGTTTAGTAAAGATATCAGCCCATTGATGGTCTGTATCTATAAATTTTAAGTTCAAAATACCTTTCTGAATATAGTCCCTAATGAAGTGATGTTTTATTTCTATATGCTTAGCTCTAGAATGTAAAATGGGATTCTTACTTAAGCAAATAGCAGAAGTATTATCACAAAGTATAGGAATGTTACTCTCAAAAATCTGGAAGTCTTCAAGTTGACTTTTCATCCAGAGCATTTGTGTGCTACAACCTGCTGCTGCTATGTACTCAGCTTCTACTGTTGACAGAGCAATTGTTGATTGCCTTTTGCTGGACCAAGAGATCAGATTTTCTCCCAGAAACTGGCAGCTTCCAGAAGTACTTTTACGTTCCACTCTGTCTCCAGCAAAATCAGCATCACAGTAGCCTACTAAGCTGTAATCACTAGATTTTCTATAAAACAAACCCAGATTAGTAGTACCTTTCAGATACTTGAAAATTCGCTTAACAGCTGTTAAGTGAGATTCTCTAGGATCTGATTGGAATCTAGCACAGATACAAACACTGAATAATATGTCAGGTCTTGAAGCAGTCAGATAGAGGAGAGAACCAATCATACCTCTGTAGACTTTCTGTTCTACATTTTTGCTTACCTCTTCTCTTTCCAGAATGCACGTGGGATGCATTGGAATCTTTGATGGCTTACATTCTGAGAGATCAAATTTCTTCAGAAGATCTCTGATGTATTTGCTCTGATGAATGTAAGTTCCTTCTGGAGTTTGATTGATCTGAATTCCTAGAAAGAATTTCAGTTCCCCCATGAGACTCATCTCAAATTTTGCCTGCATACACTTAGCAAATTTTCTTCCAAGAGAAGGATTAGTAGAACCAAAAATAATATCATCAACATAAATTTGACAGACTAAGATGTCACTCTTAACTGATTTACAGAATAGAGTAGTGTCCACCTTCCCTCTGGTGAATTCATTTTCCAGCAGAAAGTTACTTAGCCTTTCATACCAAGCTCTGGGAGCTTGTTTCAGACCATACAGTGACTTCTTTAGTTTGAAAACATGTTCTGGATGTTTTGTATTTTCAAAACCTGGGGGTTGGTGTACATAAACTTCTTCTTCTATATAACCATTTAAGAATGCACTTTTGACATCCATCTGATACAGAGTGATGCCTCTATTAACAGCAAATGAAATTAAAAGTCTGATAGATTCTAACCTGGCGACTGGGGCAAAGGTTTCTGTATAGTCTATCCCCTCTTGCTGACTATAACCTTGTGCAACCAGTTGTGCCTTGTTTCTGATGACTTCACCTTGTTCATTTAGCTTGTTTCTGAACACCCATCTTGTTCCAATGACGTTGAATCCTTTTGGTCTGGGAACGAGATCCCATACGTCGTTTCTGGTGAATTGATTCAGCTCTTCTTGCATTTCCAGAATCCAGTCATTATCCAGAAGTGCTTCATCAATAGAAGAAGGTTCAATCAGAGACACAAGTCCCATAAGTGTTTCTTCAGATTTTCTGAAGCTTGCTCTTGTTCTGATTGGATCTTCCTTTCTTCCTAGGATAGTCTCTTCTGGGTGATCCAAGCTGCTTCTGAGTAATCTCTTCTGAGGTTGATCAGCAGCTGTTGTAGGATTGCTAGCAGTGCTCCTTTCAGACGTTGAAGGAATGTCTGTGTTGAGAGCTTCTGATGACTTGTCTTCAGAACCTGCAAATTCAATTTCTATACCTGCAAAAACTTCATTCTGTTTTGACTTTTAAGAGTCAAGCTTATCATCAAAACGAACACTGATTGATTCTTCCACAATCTGTGTTTCTGTATTGTATACTCTGTACCCTCTTGAGCGTTCAGAGTATCCTAACATATTACACTTCTGTGCTTTAGAGTCAAACTTGTTCAAATAATTCTTTGTATTTAATATAAAGCAAGTACATCCAAATGGATGAAAATATGAAATGTTGGGCTTTCTGTTCTTCCACAATTCATATGGAGTCTTTTCCAGAATAGGTCTTATTGAGATTCTATTCTGAATGTAGCACGCTGTGTTTATTTCCTCTGCCCAGAAGGTCTTAGCAACGTTTGTCTCATTGATCATGGTTCTGGCCATTTCTTGCAATGTTCTGTTCTTTCGTTCTACAACTCCATTTTGTTGGGGAGTTCTAGGACAAGAGAAATCATGCAGAATGCCTATGTCATTAAAGAATGACTCAAAATCTTTATTTTCAAATTCTCCACCATGATCACTTCTGACTTTAACGATTCTGAGATCCTTTTCATTCTGAACTTGGTTACAGAAGGTAACAAACACAGAGTGTGACTCGTCCTTGTGTCTTAAGAACTTTACCCATGTCCATCTGCTATAGTCATCTACGATTACTAACCCATACTTCTTGCCACTGACTGAGGCAGTTTTAACTGGTCCAAATAAGTCAATGTGCAGAAGTTCTAATGGCTTAGAGGTAGAAACAACATTTTTGGATTTAAAAGAAGCTTTAGCAAATTTGCCTTTCTGACATGCTTCACACAGAGCATCTGAATTGAACTTCAAATTAGGAAGTCCTCTGACCAGATTGAGTTTGTTAATCTGAGATATTCTTCTCATACTAACATGTCCCAATCTTCTGTGCCAGATCCACTGCTCGTTGTTAACAGACAGAAGACATTTTACATTCTGACTTTTTAGTTCAGAAGGTTTGATTTTGTAAATGTTGTTTTTCCTCTTACCATTAAACAGGATAGTCCCATCTTTCTGACTAACAGCTTTACATGATTTTTGATTAAAGATTATATCATAACCGTTATCACTTAATTGACTTATGGATAACAGATTATGCATCAATCCATCTACTAGCAGAACATTATTGATAGAGGGAAGATTTCCATTACCTACAGTTCCAGAGCCAATTATCTTTCCCCTCTGATTGCCTCCAAAGCCAACGTGGCCTCCAGGCTTAAGTTCCAGGCTTTGGAACATATGCCTTCTTCCCGTCATGTGTCGTGAGCAGCCAGAGTCCAGGTACCATGACTGGTGTTTCTGACTTGCTGCTAAAGATATCTGCAACATGTATTATTTTATCCTTAGGTACCCAGATTTTCTTGGGTCCTGATTTGTTAGTTTTACCAAAACTCTGGTTGAATTTTGGTTTCACAGAGTGCTTACTGCTAGTGTATTTGATATCATGTGTGTGACCATATACAAAATGTGAATTCAGAGGAGTGTGTTTAATGGTTAAGTCCATGACATTCTTTGGTGTAGGAACCTTACCTTGGTATCCTATTCCTTTCCTTCCGTTTCTGCTAACTCCATAGATCATTGAAGCCATTCTGCTTCTATCTATGCTTTTAGCTAGGAACTTCTGGAAACTGTGATCATACTCCTTGATGATCTCATCAGCGTTGCTGGGAGTTTCAGAAATTGGATCCTTCTGAGAGTTTTGTAAAGTGTTTTCTAATTCTGAAATCTTATTTCTCAGCTCAGAATTTTCCAATTTGAGACTCTCAGTCTTATTAGAGTCAGATTCAAGATTCCTTTTCAGGTCTCTGAATTTAGCTCTAATTTGCTGATAACGTTCCAGAATCTCATTAAGGCTTTCAGCAAGTTCAGCCTTTGTAAAGTTAACAGCAAAGTTAGGAAATACCTCTTCAGTGTCTGATTCTGAGTCTGATTCAGAAGCTTCACTATCTTCTGAAATGTTAGCCATGAGAGCTATGTTTTCCCTTTCATCATCTGATTCTGAGTCAGCTTCAGACGAGTCAGAGTCATCCCATGTAGCCATGAGACTTTTCTTCTTCTCTCTTCCAAACTTCTTTTTGGGCTTTTCCCTCTGAAGCTTTGGGCAGTCACTCTTATAGTGTCCTTGCTCGTTGCACTCATAGCAGATGATGTCTTTGGTGTTTGGCTTTTTGCTACTGGAGGAGCCTTCAGATCTTCTGTATCCAGAGGAAGAATCTATCCTTCTGTATCTGGAAGAAGACACGTTCTGATCAGATCTTCTGGGATTCCTGAACTTTCTTTGTCTTTTCTTCCACAGTTGATTTACTCTTCTGGAGAGAAGGGAGAGTTCGTCTTCTTCTGATGAGGATCCATCAGATGTTTCTTCAACTGCCTGCAAAACTTTAGACTCAAATTTTCTGTTAGATTTTAATGCTAAAGGCTTACCTTGCTTCTGAGGCTCGTCAGCTTCTAGCTCTATCTCATGACTTCTGAGGGAGCTAATAAGTTCCTCCAGAGTGATTTTGTTGAGATCTTTAGCTAGCTTCAGAGCTGTAACCATAGGTCTCCACTGCTTGGGTAAACTTCTGATGATTTTCTTGACGTGGTCAGCAGTAGAGTATCCTTTGTCCAGAACTTTGAGACCAGCTACCAGAATCTGGAATCTAGAGAACATGGTTTCAATGGATTCAGATTCTTCCATTTTGAACGCCTCATACTTCTGAATGAGCGCCAGAGCTTTTGTTTCTTTGACCTGAACGTTGCCCTCATGCGTCATTCTGAGTGAGTCAAAAATATTCTTTGTTGTGTCTCTGTTGGAGATCTTTTCATACTCAGTATAGGAGATGGCGCTGAGGAGGATGGTTCTGGCCTTGTGGTGATTCTTGAAGTCACGCTTTTGTTGATCAGACATTGTTTTTCTATCAATCTTCTGACCACTTGCATTCACAGGGTGCGTGTATCCATCTGTCACCATATCCCACAGATCAGCATCATGTGCCAGAAAGAAGCTTTTAATTCTGTCTTTCCAGTAATCAAAGTTTTCTCCATCAAATACTGGAGGCTTGCCACTGAATCTGTCTCTGTCCTCATTGTTGTCATTGCTGATGTGAGAATTGTTTCCTGCCATTGTGTTTTTCTGATGCTGGATCTTGTACTGACACGGTTAAGTGTTTTAGCTCAGAACCAGGCGCTCTGATGCCAATTGAAGTGGTGAAAAACACGAGAAGGGGGGGTTGAATTGTAAACCTGAAATCTAATGCAATGAACAAGATATTTTTATCCTGGTTCGTTTGATCTCAAACTACTCCAGTCCACCCGTTCAAGGTGATTTCGCCTCTCTCCAACGAGGTCTTAATCCACTATATTCAACTGAATATTACAGACTGCTTTATCAACTGCTAAAGCCTTCTTGATCCAAACCACAACCCGGTTTGTCAAGGTAACACTTTCTTACAAAGAGATAAAACTAAGTGTGTGAATGTTTTCTATAAAACTTTATCACAACTGTGATGTATACACAAATTGAAGCTTAGAAACTAGATTGCTAAACAATGATAGAATATCAGAGTGAGTGGTTTAGCAAAACTGAGAGAGAAGATTATAATGAGCTTTTGTGCGTGTAGAGATTTTGAGAGCATTAGCCATTTCAATCTTCAAAGCCTTGTTTATATAGCATTGAGATAATTAACGTTGGATGCAATATTCTTGATTCAATGCTAATAACAAACTTTCCTTATTGAGCAGATCTTGTCTGGAATGAGGCCGTTGGAATTAATTTGCTTTCAATGCACAGTACCGTTGCTTACTTAATGCAAGTTCTGGCTTGGCTCATTCTGACTCTGCTTCGCTGCTGATGAACTGTTGTGTTTCTTTATCAGAGTGTTGAGCGCAGTCTTGTTCATCAGGCTTCAGCATGTACGTGAGTTGATCATCTGATTCTGATATTCTGATATGGCAACTTCTGATGCTGGTGTCTGAAATCAAGTTCTGATGCTGAATAGATGTGATCTTGCTTATATCAATCAGAGTATCTGCAAGTCAGAACATAATACTTTTAGGCAGCAGATAGTTCATACATGAAACTTATAAATACTATATCTTTTCACTTTGTTATCATCAAAACTTAAATATAGGGTAGTAGATTCAAACATTGTTCTAACAGGACTGGCATCTCTTGGATGGCCTTTACCTTGGCAAGATCAACTTCAATGCCTTTACCACTAACGACAAAACATAGAAGCTTTCTAGATCGTATTCTGAATGTGCATTTATTAGGGTTCAACCTCAGCTTGTACTTTTTTAGCCTCTCGAATAGCTTGTATAAGTGATTCAGATGTTCTTCATTAGTTTGTCACCTTGCAATCATATCATCCTCATAGGCCTCTATTTCATGATGGATCATATCATGAAACAAAGCCACCATATCCCTTTGATATGTTGCCCCTACATTCTTTAATCTGAATGGCATGACCTTGTAACAAAAGGTGCCCATTGCGTATCGAAAGTGGTCTTCTCCATGTCTTCGGGAGCCATCTTAATTTGATTTTAGCCGGAGAAATCATCTGTGATCGGTGGATCTGGAACTGACTGTTTAACACTGGTTCGCGAAATGTCGCGGAAGCAAGAGTCGCCACCGTCTTTTATTTTCTCCAATATGGAAAGGACAAAAGCACAGAAAAATTCCTTATTGAGATTAGTTCTCGGTTCGGGAGGTAGATTTATAGAAAGGGAAGGTGTTAGCACCCTTTCTATCCATGGTTATCCATGGGCTCTTAGATACTTGCTCATTTGTGTTTTCAAAATGTTTGTTTGCTTTTCAAAAGTGTGTGGGTTTTGAAAAAGTTTCTTTGAAAGATTTCTGAATGACTCTTGTATCAGTCCTCAAGAGTGTTTGAAAAATTTGTTTTGAAAGCTTTTGAAAGTGTGAGGTGTGAAAAGTATTTTGTTTGTTTTTTAAAAAGAGCAAGTACCCATGAGTCATCTACCTACCCTAAGGAATTAAGCTGTGTAAGTGTCCTTTAGGTAGTGCCATCCCACCATTGAGAGGTAGGTAGCACCACCGTTGGAGGTGTTCGGGTCAATTCGAGGGTTAGGGACAGTGTGGTCACCGAGCAATAGTAAGATACCTTAGAAGCTACCCTTATGCCATTGATCTTTTTATTCCAAGGCAACCGTTTCGAGGCAACTTGTTTCGAGGCAACCGTTTCGAGGCAACTAGATCAATGGAACATAAGGACTCACTAAGATGTCATGTACTCGACGACCACGTTTCGAGGGGCAAGGCAACAGTGTGATCACCAGAGCAACAGTAGGACACCTTAGAAGCTACCCTTATGCCATGTTCATGGACATAAGGACTTACTAAGACTCCTGTACTCGACGACCACGTTTCGAGGGGCAAGGCAACAGTGAGGCGTACCCTAAGAGTGGTGTGTGAATTGTGTGTCATTTTCAGTTATTATTTGTCTTGTCATGCATTGGGTGAGCTACGCTTTGATTTTATTTGGGCATTCATTCTTTCATGCAATTATTAGCAGTTAAGGGGTGCGGAAAATAAAAATGCGGAAAATAAAGGTCCTACGCTATTACAAGGCGCGGGTCTACATCGCCAAATTAAACCAAGACCTGATTTGAATAAAAGTGCGGAAAGTAAATGTCCTAATTATCTATTACAAGGCTTTGGGGCAAATACATTATATCCACAAAAGAAATAAAAATAAATGCGAAAAGAAATAAGAATCGAGAGTGCGAGGGCGTTGGACCCTTTAAAGAAATTAAATAGAAATTATAAATTAATTAATGATTAAATAAAGAAAAGAGATTATTTTTATGTTTTTTTGGTATTTTATGAAATAAAGAAAGTTAATTGAAATTAGAAATTAAAATAAAAGCCTAGTTCTAAATTTGTTTTTAATTAAAAAAAATGTTGAAGTTTTAACCTAATTTATCCTAATTAATTAAATGTCATATTTATTTACAAAATTAATTAATAATAATAATAATAAGGAGAAAAAGTTATTTATTGAGAAAAGAATAAAGATACTAATAACCTAATTTTTATGTTTTTTTTATAATTATTTTAGAAAAAGACATTAAAGTTAAAAACCTAAATTTAAACTAATTGTTTTATTGGAATTTATTTACAAAAACTATTTAAAGAATTAAAAAAATTAAATAAAACATATTTTTATTTTTTAATGATTTCTGATTTTTTGGTTTTGTGTTATTATTAAGATTAATTTTGGTGAATTAAATAAAACAAAAGAAAAACAATTAAAATAAAAAGAAGAAAAGAAAAATGGAAAAATGAAAGGTGATGCAAACCATGGGGGTGTTGACCCAATTTAGGAGGGAGCACGAAGTCGCGGCAGAAGCGGATCTGGAAGCGACGGTTGAGTCCGCGGTTGCGCGGCGGAACTGCGATTTGGACGCTTCTCGTTCTTCTGTTTCTGATTCAGAGAGCCAAATTCCAGTCCTGATCTTCACAAAGAATTTTATGGATAAAGTTCAAACAATCAAAAAGAAAATTAAATAGAATAAATGAAATTGAAAATGTTAGAATTTTGTGTTGCTTTATCATGACTCAATGATGTTGTTGTGGTGCTGTCAAGAGGATGATGATTTGTGGTTGCATCAGTTTTGAGCTTGTGTCAACGGTATGAACATGAGCTTGTGTAAGGTTTCTGTTTTGGTTGATGAGATTTTTGTTAAAGTTGGTTCATGGGAAATTGCACGTGAAAAGTGAATTTACAGTGCAACAAGAAGAAAAGTGGGGGTTTCCATCGAGTGGCCTCCGTACAGGATTTTGTATAAGAGAATATGAGGTTTTTTTTGTGGAATTTTTTTGTTTTTTCGTTTTAGAGAGTTCTATAGGTTGTGTTCTCTTTTTTTTTATCACTTGCATATGCATTATGTAATGTATTTCAATTGGAATTAAGGGCCTTGAAGCCTTGCATTCATACTTAGGATTTTGCCATAAACCTCTATTAACAAACTTTCCATCTTTGTACCAATTTTGAATTCTTGCTTGATTAGGCCTTGAAACTAATTTGGGATGTTGTATAATGATGATTCAAAGCTAATCAAGACCAAATATCCCCCTTAATTAACCTTCTTGATTTTTATTTGATTTTAAAGGATTTAAAATGAATTAAATCCAATAAAATCAAATAAAAATGAAACAATTAATTTTAAAATTTGAAATAAAATGTGGGACACGTGGGAAGCATGGTCAAGCTGATTCAAATGGAAAAAGTGGGCCCCTTTTGTCAAAAATGAAATTTCAAGGATAAATGATTTTGGCCATTTCACAAAAATTTCCCAACTTCTCCAATGCATATCTTGTTCAATTTTGAAGTTATGAACATGTTCTTGGACATTTTTGAAAGGTCTTTAAGTCCTCTAACCAACGTCTTTGGTCCCATGTCATTTTGATTTACCAATATCAAGTTATGGTCTTTGACTTAAAGTGCCTTTTTGTTGACTTTTGAAAATGACCTATAATGTTGAAATTGATAACTTTTTGTGAGAGCATTTCTTGGACTTGGAATGTGAAGATGAGTTGTAGGAAATGTCTTCCCATTCAAAATGAGCATTGGATGAGATTTTTCTGATGAACCATGAAAAAGTTATGCCTTGGTCAAGTTACAGTTGACTTTTCAGCTGTCCAAAAATAGAATCTTTTGACACCTTGATGATTTTTGAGCCATTCTTGTGAAATCATGATCAAGACTTGATCAAATGATGATTGTGGCTTCAAAATAAGATGTTGACCAAAAAATTTGACTTTTGACTGCCAAATGACCATTTTGCCCCTGCAGTTGACTGTGGAGCAATTAGGGTTTTTGACTGTACAACTTGACCTTGTGAGCCTTGAAACTTGACATGTAGATGCTTGACAATGTGTATGAGCATATGGGACTTGATTGAGCCCTTGAAAACCTCAACTTCCTTGCAGGAACCAAAAACCCTAGTTTGACTGGCTTAGGAGGATGGTTGACTGGGTAGCCCTTGAGTAGACTTTGAACCATTTGAGGTGATGCTTGTCAAAACTTTGAAGATTATGGGAGGGCAAATTTTGGGGTACAACAGTTTCCCCTGTTCAATCTTCTTAGACCTGAGGATGTAGATTGGCGTGTGTGCCTTTCGTGATCCGAGGGTGGAAGATGATTGAACACTAGAGTGCCCAGAAATTTGCACTCACATAGTAGAGTATCAGCAGTGTGATAGCGGGAATGGGCTTAAAGATGCCATTTAGAGAGATGATGGATAGGAGGATGGGCTTATAGATGCCATCTGGAAGTGTGACAGAACCTTGTCGGGAATGGGCTTATAGATGCCATTTGGAGACTGTCGGATAACTGAATTTGAATAAGAAATAGAATAGCTTCCGTGCCTGGAGCATATCTAGCCTATATCTAGTTGTTGACGTCTGAATAAACAGTAGAATGACAGCCGTGTCTGGGGTATATCCATACTGTATCTGTATGAGCGACAGAATGTCATCCGAATCTGGATCGTATCTGGACTGAACAATAGAAGAGCATCCGCGATGGAGCATCTCTAAGTTGTTTTTTAGAAGATTGAATCTGAATAAGCAATAGAACGACATCTGGATCTGGAGCATCTCTAGGCTATATCTGAAAGGAAATCTGGAATGAGTGTCAGAACGTCGCCATGCCTGGGTCACATCTGAACCATATCTAGAAGGAGTCTTGAATAAGCAAAAGAACAGCATCTATATCTGGAGCATTTCCAAGCTATCTCTGAGAGGAAATATGGAATAAGTATCAGAACATCACCATGCCTGGGTCACATCTGAACCATATCTAGAAGGAGTCTTGAATAAGCAAAAGAACAGCATCCATATCTGGAGCATTTCCAAGCTATCTCTGAGAGGAAATCTGGAATAAGTATCAGAACGTCGCCATGCCTGGGTCACATCTGAACCATCTCTAGAAGGAGTCTTGAATAAGCAAAAGAACAGCATCCATATCTGGAGCATTTCCAAGCTATCTCTGAGAGGAAATCTGGAATAAGTATCAGAACTTCGCCATGCTTGGGTCACATCTGAACCATATCTAGAAAGGTGATCTCTGAATAAACAACAGAATAGCCTCCGTGCCCGGAGCATCTCTAAGTTATATCTGAGAAGAAATCTGGAATAAGTATCAGAACATCGCCATGCCTGGGTCACATCTGAACCATATCTAGAAAGGTGATCTCTGAATAAACAACAGAACAGCCTCCGTGCCCGGGGCATCTCTAAGTTATATCTGAGAAGAAATCTGGAATAAGTATCAGAACGTGGCCATGCCTGGGTCACATCTGAACCATATCTAGAAAGGTGATCTCTGAATAAACAACAGAACAGCCTCCGTGCCCGGAGCATCTCTAAGTTATATCTGAGAAGAAATCTGGAATAAGTATCAGAACGTCTCCATGTCGGGGTCACATCTAAACCATATCTAGAAAGGTGATCTCTGAATAAACAACAGAACAGCCTCCGTGCCCGGAGCATCTCTAAGTTATATCTGAGAAGAAATCTGGAATAAGTATCAGAACGTCGCCATGCCTGGGTCACATCTGAACCATATCTAGAAAGGTGATCTCTGAACAAACAAAAGAACAGCCTTCGTGCCTGGAGCATCTCTAAGTTATATCTGAGAAGAAATCTGGAATAAGTATCAGAACGTCGCCATGCCTGGGTCACATCTGAACCATATCTAGAAAGGTGATCTATGAATAAACAACAGAACAGCCTCCGTGCCTGGAGCATCTCTAAGTTATATCTGAGAAGAAATCTGGAATAAGTATCAGAACGTCACCATGCCTGGGTCACATCTGAACCATATCTAGAAAAGTGATCTCTGAATAAACAACAAAACAGCCTCCGTGCCCGGAGCATCTCTAAGTTATATCTGAGAAGAAATCTAGAATAAGTATCAGAACGTCGCCATGCCTGGGTCACATCTGAACCATATCTAGAAAGGAATTTTGAATAAGCAAAAGAACAGCATCCATATCTGGAGCATTTCCAAGCTATCTCTTTAATCTTTTTTGTTAGAACAAAGTTTGAATCTACTACCCTATATTCAAGTTTTGATGATAACAAAGTGAAAAGATATATCATTTATAAGATTCATGTATGAACTATCTGCTGCCTAAAATTACTATGTTCTGACTTGCAGATACTCTGATTGATATAAGCAAGATCACACCTATTCAGCATCAGAATTTGGTTTCAGACATCAGCATCAGAAGTTGCCATATCAGAATGTCAGAATCAGATGATCAACTCACGTATATGCTGAAGCCTGATGAACAAGACTGCGCTCAACACTCTGATAAAGAAACACAACAGTTCATCAGCAGCTAAGCAGAGTCAGAATGAGCCAGACCAGAACTTGCATTAAGTAAGCAACGGTACTGTGCATTGAAAGCAAATTAATACCAACGGCCTCATTCCAGACAAGATCTGCTTGATAAGGAAAGTTTGTTAATAGCATTGAATCAAGAATATTTGCTCCAACATTCAACATCTCAGTGCTATATAAACAAGACTTTGAAGATTGAAATGGCTAATGCTCTCCAAATCTCTACACGCATAAAAGCTGATCAAAATCTTCCTTCTCTCAGTTTTGCTAAACACTACACATTCTGATATTCTATCATTGTTTAGCAATCTAGTTTCTAAGCTTTAAGTTGTGTATACATCACAGTTGTGATACAGTTTTGTAGAAAACATTCACACACTTAGTTTTATTTCTCTGTAAGAAAGTGTTTCCTTGACAAACCGGGTTGTGGTTTGGATCAAGAAGGCTTTAGCAGTTGTTAAAGCAGTCTGTAATATTCAGTTGAATATAGTGGATTAAGACCTTGTTGGAGAGAGGCGAAATCACCTTGACGGGCGGACTGGAGTAGTTTGAGATCAAACGAACCAGGATAAAAATATCTTGTTCATTGCATTAGATTTCAGTTTTACAATTCAACCCCCCCCCCCCCCCCTTCTTGTGTTTTTCACTACTTCAATTGGCATCAGAGCGCTTGGTTCTGAGCTAAAACACTTAACCGTGTCAGTACAAGATCCAGCGTCAGAAAAACACAATGGCATGAAACAATTCTCACATCAGCAATGACAAAAATGAGGACAGAGACAGATTCAGCGGCAAACCTCCAGTCTTTGATGGAGAAAACTTTGATTACTGGAAAGACAGAATTGAAAGCTTCTTTCTAGCACATGATGCTGATCTGTGGGATATGGTGACAGATGGATACACGCACCCTATGAATGCAAGCGGTCAGAAGATTGATAGAAAAACAATGTCTGATCAACAAAAGCATGACTTCAAGAATCACCACAAGGCCAGAACCATCCTCCTCAGCGCCATCTCCTATACTGAGTATGAAAAGATCTCCAACAGAGACACAACAAAGAATATTTTTGACTCACTCAGAATGACGCATGAGGGCAACGTTCAGGTCAAAGAAACAAAAGCTCTGGCGCTCATTCAGAAGTATGAGGCGTTCAAAATGGAAGAATATGAATCCATTGAAACCATGTTCTCTACATTCCAGATTCTGGTAGCTGGTCTCAAAGTTCTGGACAAAGGATACTCTACTGCTGACCATGTCAAGAAAATCATCAGAAGTTTACCCAAGCAGTGGAGACCAATGGTTACAGCTCTGAAGCTAGCTAAAGATCTCAACAAAATCACTCTGGAGGAACTTATCAGCTCCCTCAGAAGTCATGAGATAGAGCTAGAAGCTGATGAGCCTCAGAAGCAAGGTAAGCCTTTAGCATTAAAATCTTACAAAAAATTTGAGTCTAAAGTTTTGCAGGCAGTTGAAGAAACATCTGATGGATCCTCATCAGAAGAAGACGAACTCTCCCTCCTCTCCAGAAGAGTAAATCAACTATGGAAGCAAAGACAAAGGAAGTTCAGGAATCCCAGAAGATCTGATCAGAACGAGTCTTTTTCCAGATATAGAAGGACAGATTCTTCCTCTGGATACAGAAGATCTGAAGGCTCCTCCAGTAGCAAAAAGCCAAACACCAAGGACATCATCTGCTATGAGTGCAATGAGTAAGGACACTATAAGAGTGACTGCCCAAAGCTTCAGAGGGAAAAGCCCAAAAGGAAGTTTGGAAGAGAGAAGAAGAAAAGTCTCATGGCCACATGGGATGACTCTGACTCGTCTGAAGCTGACTCAGAATCAGATGATGAGAGGGCAAACATAGCTCTCATGGCTAACATCTCAGAAGATAGTGAAGCTTCTGAATCAGACTCAGAATCAGATACTGAAGAGGTATTTCCTAACTTTGCTGTTAACTTTACAAAGGTTGAACTTGCTGAAAGCCTTAATGAGATTCTGGAACGTTATCAGCAAATTAGAGCTAAATTCAGAGACCTGAAAAGGAATCTTGAATCTGACTCTAATAAGACTGAGAGTCTCAAATTGGAGAATTCTGAGCTGAGAAATAAGATTTCAAAATTAGAAAACACTTTACAAAACTCTCAGAAGGAACCGATTTCTGAAACTCCCAGCAACGCTGATGAGATCATCAAGGAGTATGATCACAGTTTCCAGAAGTTCCTAGCTAAAAGCATAGATAGAAGCAAAATGGCTTCAATGATCTATGGAGTTAGCAGAAACGGCAGGAAAGGAATAGGATATCAAGGTAAGGTTCCTACACCAAAGAATGTCATGGACTTAACCATTAAACACACTCCTCTAAATTCACATTTTGTGTATGGTCACACACATGATATTAAATACACTAGCAGTAAGCACTCTGTGAAACCAAAATTCAACCAGAGTTTTGGTAAAACTAACAAATCAGGACCCAAGAAAATCTGGGTACCTAAGGATAAAATAATACATGTTGCAGATATCTTTAGCAGCAAGTCAGAAACACCAGTCATGGTACCTGGACTCTGGCTGCTCACGACACATGACGGGAAGAAGGCATATGTTCCAAAGCCTGGAACTTAAGCCTGGAGGCCACGTTGGCTTTGGAGGCAATCAGAGGGGAAAGATAATTGGCTCTGGAACTGTAGGTAATGGAAATCTTCCCTCTATTAATAATGTTCTGCTAGTAGATGGATTGATGCATAATCTGTTATCCATAAGTCAATTAAGTGATAACGGTTATGATATAATCTTTAATCAAAAATCATGTAAAGCTGTTAGTAAGAAAGATGGGACTATCCTGTTTAATGGTAAGAGGAAAAACAACATTTACAAAATAAAACTTTCTGAACTAAAGAGTCAGAATGTAAAATGTCTTCTGTCTGTTAACAACGAGCAGTGGATCTGGCACAGAAGATTGGGGCATGTTAGTATGAGAAGAATATCTCAGATTAACAAACTCAATCTGGTCAGAGGACTTCCTAATTTGAAGTTCAATTCAGATGCTCTGTGTGAAGCATGTCAGAAAGGCAAATTTGCAAAACCTTCTTTTAAATCCAAAAATGTTGTTTCTACCTCTAAGCCATTAGAACTTCTGCACATTGACTTATTTGGACCAATTAAAACTGCTTCAGTCAGTGGCAAGAAGTATGGGTTAGTAATCGTAGATGACTATAGCAGATGGACATGGGTAAAGTTCTTAAGACACAAGGACGAGTCACACTCTGTGTTTGTTACCTTCTGTAACCAAGTTCAGAATGAAAAGGATCTTAGAATCGTTAAAGTCAGAAGTGATCATGGTGGAGAATTTGAAAACAAAGATTTTGAGTCATTCTTTAATGACAGAGGCATTCTGCATGATTTCTCTTGTCCTAGAACTCCCCAACAAAATGGAGTTGTAGAACGAAAGAACAGAACATTGCAAGAAATGGCCAGAACCATGATCAATGAGACAAAAATTGTTAAGACCTTCTGGGCAGAGGCAATAAACACAGCGTGCTACATTCAGAATAGAATCTCAATAAGACCTATTCTAGAAAAGACTCCATATGAATTGTGGAAGAACAGAAAGCCCAACATTTCATATTTTCATCCATTTGGATGTACTTGCTTTATATTAAATACAAAGAATTATTTGAACAAGTTTGACTCTAAAGCACAGAAGTGTATTATGTTAGGATACTCTGAACGCTCAAGAGGGTACAGAGTATACAATACAGAAACACAGATTGTGGAAGAATCAATCAGTGTTCGTTTTGATGATAAGCTTGACTCTGAAAAGTCAAAGCAGAATGAAGTTTTTGCAGGTATAGAAATTGAATTTACAGGTTCTGAAGACAAGTCATCAGAAGCTCTCAACACAGACATTCCTTCAACGTCTGAAAGGAGCACTGCTAGCAATCCTACAACAGCTGCTGATCAACCTCATAAGAGATTACCCAGAAGCAGCTTGGATCACCCAGAAGAAACTATCTTAGGAAGAAAGGAAGATCTAATCAGAACAAGAGCAAGCTTCAGAAACTCTGAAGAAACTCTCATGGGACTTGTGTCTTTGATTGAACCTTCTTCTATTGATGAAGCACTTCTGGATAATGACTGGATTCTGGCAATGCAAGAAGAGCTGAATCAATTCACCAGAAACGACGTATGGGATCTCGTTCCCAGACCAAAAGGATTCAACGTCATTGGAACAAGATGGGTGTTCAGAAACAAGCTAAATGAACAAGGTGAAGTCATCAGAAACAAGGCACGACTGGTTGCACAAGGTTATAGTCAGCAAGAGGGGATAGACTATACAGAAACCTTTGCCCCAGTCGCCAGGTTAGAATCTATCAGACTTTTAATTTCATTTGCTGTTAATAGAGGCATCACTCTGTATCAGATGGATGTCAAAAGTGCATTCTTAAATGGGTATATAGAAGAAGAAGTCTATGTACACCAACCCCCTGGTTTTGAAAATACAAAACATCCGGAACATGTTTTCAAACTAAAGAAGTCACTATATGGTCTGAAACAAGCTCCCAGAGCTTGGTATGAAAGGCTAAGTAACTTTCTGTTAGAAAATGAATTCACCAGAGGGAAAGTGGACACTACTCTATTCTGTAAATCAGTTAAGAATGACATCTTAGTCTGTCAAATTTATGTTGATGATATTATTTTTGGTTCTACTAATCCTTCTCTTGGAAGAAAATTTGCTAAGTGTATGCAGGCAGAATTTGAGATGAGCCTCATGGGGGAACTGAAATTCTTTCTAGGAATTCAGATCAATCAAACTCCAGAGGGAACTTACATTCATCAGAGCAAATACATCAGAGATCTTCTGAAGAAATTTGACCTCTCAGAATGTAAGCCATCAAAGATTCCAATGCATCCCACGTGCATTCTGGAAAGAGAAGAGGTAAGCAAAAGTGTAGAACAGAAAGTCTACAGAGGTATGATTGGTTCTCTCCTCTATCTGACTGCTTCAAGACCTGACATATTATTCAGTGTTTGTATCTGTGCTAGATTCCAATCAGATCCTAGAGAATCTCACTTAACAGCTGTTAAGCGAATTTTCAAGTATCTGAAAGGTACTACTAATCTGGGTTTGTTTTATAGAAAATCTAGTGATTACAGCTTAGTAGGCTACTGCGATGCTGATTTTGCTGGAGACAGAGTAGAACGAAAAAGTACTTCTAGAAGCTGCCAGTTTTTGGGAGAAAATCTGATCTCTTGGTCCAGCAAAAGGCAATCAACAATTGCACTATCAACAGCAGAAGCTGAGTACATAGCAGCAGCAGGATGTAGCACACAAATGCTCTGGATGAAAAGTCAGCTTGAAGACTTCCAGATTTTTGAGAGTAACATTCCTATACTCTATGATAATACTTCTGCTATTTGCTTAAGTAAGAATCCCATTTTACATTCTAGAGCTAAGCATATAGAAATAAAGCATCACTTCATTAGGGACTATATTCAGAAAGGTATTTTGAACTTAAAATTTATAGATACAGACTGTGATCGGTGGATCTGGAACTGACTGTTTAACGCTGGTTCGCGAAATGTCGCGGAAGCAAGAGTCGCCACCGTCTTTTATTTTCTCCAAATGGAAAGGACAAAAGCACAGAAAAATTCCTTAAAGAGATTGCTCTCGGTTCGGGAGGTAGGTTATAGAAAGGGAAGATGTTAGCACCCTTTCTATCCATGGTTATCCATGGGCTCTTAGATACTTGCTCACTTGTGTTTTCAAAGTGGTTTGTTTGCTTTTCAACTGTGGGTTTTAAAAAGTTTCTTTGAAAATTTTCAGTTCGACTCTTGTATTTGTCCTCAAGAGTGTTTGAAAAATTGCTTTCGAAAGCTTTTTGAAAAGGTGTCGGTGTGAAAAGTATTTTTTGATTTGTTTTTGAAATTAGAGCAAGTATCTAGAGTCGTCTACCTACCCTAAGGAATTCGTCTGTGTAGATGTCCTTTAAAGTAGTGCCATCCCACCATTGAGAGGTAGGTAGCACCACCGTTGGAGGTGTTCGGGTCAATTCGAGGTTCGGGACATGGTGATCACCAGAGCAATAGGAAGACACCTTAGAAGCTACCCTCATGCCAGGTTCCCGGATCATGAGGACTTACTAAGACATCCTCTACTCGACGATCACCTTTCGAGGCAAGGCAACAGTGAGGCGTACCCTAGGGGTGGTGTGTGCGATTCGTGTGTCGTTTTCATTTGCATTTATCTTGTCATGTTATTGGTGTTCTACGCTTGTTTTTATTTTTGTCTTTTGTCAAAGTGATCTATGCGTTTGTTTTTATTTTATCATTCATTCTTGCATGCATTTATTTAACAGTTAAGAAATTGCGGGAAATAAAAGTTCTAAACTATTACAAAGGCGCGGGTCCACATCGCCAAAATTTCCAGGACCCGATTTGACAGAAAAATAAAGAAAGTAAAGAAAGGTATTAAAAGTGCGAGTAATTAAATACATGGCTTCGGGAGAGATACATGAATATTTAAACGGAATAAAATAATATGCGAATTAATAATTAAATCGAAACGAGGGCGTTGGACCCTTTTGCAAAAATTGAATTAATGATGGAGTTAATTAATTAAAAGAAAAGGAATTGTTTTTTTGGTATTTTTAGTATTTTAGGATTAAATAGAAAAAGGAGAATTAATTAAAATTAAAATAATATGCAAACCCTAATCCTAATTATTTTTAACTTATTAAGAAAATATTGAAGTTTTTTAACCTAAAATTAATCCTAATTTTTATATACAAGATTTAATTATGAAAAATAAATATTCAATTATTTAATTATTTATGAAAGAAAAATAAAAAGGATGAAATTATTAATTAAACTTAATTCTATGTTTTTTTTAGATTTTTATTATGAAAAGAATTAAAATTACAACCTAATTTAAAACTAAGTTTAATTACATGCAAATTTATTTAAGAAAATACTAAAATAAAAATGATTTATTGTTTTAACTCTTTTCTGATTTTTTTATGTTTTTTTGTATTTTGTGAAAATAATTAATTAACTAAACAAATAATAGTTAAAAGAAAAATAGAATTAATAAATAAATAAAAAAAACATAGCAAACCTAGGGGGTTCAGACCCCAAATAGGAGGTGATTCTTTGGAAATCCAGGCCCATTAAGACATTGGTCCGTTTGACTTTGGGCATTAGCATGTGATGCATTGACTGGGACTTATCATGTGCTTCAATTCTTGACCTTCTGATTGATCTTGAGATGGACGTGGCACGCTTGATTAGGCAGTGTATGGTATGCTTTGATGTTGAGCCTGCATGGGAATATGAATTGCAAAATAATATATGGAAAGTATGAAGACCTGGGGCTCGAACCCAGGTCTTGGACGTTAACACACATAACGCTTGCCAGCTGAACCAATTTGCACATGTTAATATATAATAAACAACAAATATAATAAATAAAACAAGCGTTAGTGGGGGCCTCTGCGCGCGAAATTCAAACCAGCTTATCACATCTTGCCACGAGTTCATCTTCTTCATGTTCCTAAAACACAAATACATTAGGCAACGTTTTTCTACGCGTTCTTTTAGGCCGTCTATGGGAAAATAACGTTTAGCCCAGGAACACTCATAAATTGAGCGCGAGCATGGCTTCTTCTTCGTCCTGACACGCTGATTCCAATGGTGGTGGTCAGTGGTTCTAATTTTTCCTTGTTGCAAAACCCCTAATTTGAAGCTCTGTAAACCCTAGAAAATAATCATGGCATAATCGCGTACACAGCATAAAAATACAATTGAATCATTGGGTTAGCTTTGGAATTGCATGAGGAGTATGAATCACATATTAAAACTTATTAAAAGTGCATGAATGAAGATGCACGATTGTAAAAAAAAAGCAAGGAAAGTCAGTTTATGTACAACGATTCTTTGAGTTTTGATGGATGTTTGTGATTGGAAAATGTTCAGTGGACCTCCAGGAAGGTGTTTGAACAACTATTAAGCCTTGAATCAACCTGCAAAAGGGTTTTCAGTATTGAGTTTTTTAGACAAAATTTCAAGTTTGATAATGGATTTCTGCGCAGCTTCAATGGTCCTCAGCATTAGGGTTGTGTTTTGGTTTTTGTACTGAATGAATTAGGTTAAAGAAACCACTCCAAATCTCTTGCATTCATGATTTTGGAAATTTGATTTTCAAGATCTTTTTTCAAATATTTTTCATGCAATTTTGTATCAATTAAGATCAATTCAATCCAAATCTTTCTATATTGAGTCATGCACGAAATCTTGAGGATAAAACATGCACAAAAAGATTGAAAAAACTTAGGTTAGCATTTTTCATGTATTTATTTTAATTTAAATGAATTGTTATTAATAAAAATCCAAATAAATAAATAAATAATGAATAAAAACTTCCCTTTGGACCAAGTGGTCGTGCACATGCCTTGGATAATGAATTGTGGAAGAAAAATGGGCCCATTAGCAATTTTAGGTCATTTGAATCAATGTTGACTTTTCAAAATATCCAAAAATTTCCCAACTTCCACAAGGCATAACTTGCTCAATTTTTAAGCTTTTCTCATGTTCTTGGACATTTTGGAAAGGTCTTTGAGTCCTCTAACCAATGTCTTTGGTCCCATATCATTTTGATTTACCAATCTCAAGTTATGGCCTTTGACTTAAAGTCCCTTTTTGTTGACTTTTGAAAATGACCTATAATGTTGAAATTGATAACTTTTTGTGAGAGCATTTCTTAGACTTGAAGTATGAAGATGAGTTGTAGGAAATGTCTTTCTCTTCAAAATGAGCTTTGTATGGAATTTTTCTGATAATCCATGTGAAAGTTATGCCCTGGTCAATTTACAGTTGACTTTCTCAATTGTCCAAATAAGGAAACTTTTGCATCTTGATGATTTTTGAGCCAAACTTTGAGAATCATGATCAAGCATTGATCAAATGATGTTTGTGGCTTCAAAATGAGATGTTGACCAAAAATTTGAACTTTTGACTGTCAAATGACCATTTTGCCCCTACAGTTGACTGTAGTGCAATTTAGGGTTTTGACTGTGCAATTTTGAGCTGAATGTCTTGAAACTTGGTATGAGGATGCTTGACCATATTTGTAGGCATGTGAGACTTGATTGGACCTTTGTAAACTTCATTTTCTTGATCAGAACACAAACCCTAATTTTGACTGTATAGGAGACCTTTGCACTGTGTAACCCTTGGGGAATTTTGAAGCATGACTTGGCAATTTCTTGAAGAATATGGGAGGGAAAATTTTGGGGTACAACAGTTGCCCCTGTTCAATCTTCTTAGACCTGAGGATGCAGATTGGATGATGCGCCTTTCGTAATCCGAGGGTAGAAGATGATTGAACACTAGAGTGCCCAGAAATTTGCGCTCACATAGTAGCAGTGATGATGGAATGGGCTTATGGATGCCATTTGGAGGTTGATGAATAGGATGATGGGCTTATAGATGCCATCTGGGTGTTGATCGCATAAGAGATTCCTTAGCGAGAACCTGCATACCTGCAAAAGAAAAATGAGTACCTGACACGTTGCAGGAACTGGTTTTCAGATGGTTGGTATAGATGTGTCCTGACTGGTTACAGGAGCTGAGTCTGGATCTTCAAAAGGTGATGAATGAACCAGGGATGGTTACTACCTTAGCATGGACGCTGAGAGAACCTTGGGTGACTTTAACTTCAACAACGCTCGTTGAGCAAATCTTGGTGGGAATTACCATCTTCGCAGTATCGGGAAGAGAACCAATAGGTAATTATAATCTCGAACGTCTGAGAAAAACCTAAAATGGAATTATCACCTCACGCACCATCGGAGAGGGAACCATAGGAAATTATAACCTAAAAAGGAATTACCACCTCACGCACCATCGGAGAGGGAACCATAGGAAATTATAACCTAAAAAGGAATTATCACCTCACGCACCGTCGGGGAGGGAACCATAGGAAATTATAACCCGAATATGGAATTATCACCTCACGCACCGTTGGGGAGGGGACCAATAGGAAAATATAATCTCAAAGAAAAAACCTAAAATGGAAATCTCATGCACCGTCGGAGAGAGAACCAATAGGACATTATAATCTCAAAGAAAAACCTAAAATGGAAATCTCATACACCGTCGGAGAGAGAACCAATAGGAAATTATAATCTCAAAGAAAAAACCTAAAATGGAAATCTCATGCACCGTCGGAGAGAGAACCAATAGGACATTATAATCTCAAAGAAAAACCTAAAATGGAAATCTCATGCACCGTCGGAGAGAGAACCAATAGGACATTATAATCTCAAAGAAAAAACCTAAAATGGAAATCTCATGCACCGTCAGAGAGAGAACCAATAGGACATTATAATCTCAAAGAAAAACCTAAAATGGTAATCTCATGCACCGTCGGAGAGAGAACCAATAGGACATTATAATCTCAAAGAAAAACCTAAAATGGAAATCTCATGCACCGTCGGAGAGAGAACCAATAGGAAAATATAATCTCAAAGAAAAACCTAAAATGGAAATCTCATGCACCGTCGGAGAGAGAACCAATAGGAAATTATAATCTCAAAGAAAAAACCTAAAATGGAAATCTCATGCACCGTCGGAGAGAGAACCAATAGGACATTATAATCTCAAAGAAAAACCTAAAATGGAAATCTCATGCACCGTCGGAGAGAGAACCAAGAGGACATTATAATCTCAAAGAAAAAACCTAAAATGGAAATCTCATGCACCGTCGGAGAGAGAACCAATAGGACATTATAATCTCAAAGAAAAACATAAAATGGAAATCTCATGCACCGTCGGAGAGAGAACCCATAGGAAATTATAATCTCAAAGAAAAACCTAAAATGGAATCATCTCATGCACCGTCAGAGAGAGAACCAATAGGAAATTATAATCTCAAAGAAAAACCTAAAATGGAATCATCTCATGCACCGTCAGAGAGAGAACCAATAGGAAAATATAATCTCAAAGAAAAACCTAAAATGGAAATCTCATGCACCGTCGGAGAGAGAACCAATAGGAAATTATAATCTCAAAGAAAAACCTAAAATGGAATCATCTCATGCACTGTCGGAGAGAGAACCAATAGGAAAATATAATCTCAAAGAAAAACCTAAAATGGAAATCTCATGCACCGTCGGAGAGAGAACCAATAGGAAATTATAATCTCAAAGAAAAACCTAAAATGGAATCATCTCATGCACCGTCGGAGAGAGAACCAATAGGAAAATATAATCTCAAAGAAAAACCTAAAATGGAAATCTCATGCACCGTCGGAGAGAGAACCAATAGGAAATTATAATCTCAAAGAAAAACCTAAAATGGAATCATCTCATGCACCGTCGGAGAGAGAACCCATAGGAAATTATAATCTCAAAGAAAAACCTAAAATGGAATCATCTCATGCACCGTCGGAGAGAGAACCAATAGGAAATTATAACCTGATAACTTCTACTGAGTCTTTATCAGAAAAATCTGTTGGGAGTCGATTTAGCTGGACTAGAGAAGGCCTTGGACTGGATAAGAACTCTTTGGAGTCGATTAACTGAACCAGATAAGGTCTCGAAATATGATTGAGAATTTAACTGCATCTTTCTTGAAAGGTAGAGGTCAGTCGTATGCCATGCATGATATGGACCAAGCAATGATGTTCTCAACATAAATGAGATTTGTATGATATGATACGTCTATGCATGCTATAATGATGTATGTGATGTTTTATGAATGTATTCGTCTAGGAAAGTAAATCCTTGACGGGTGCCGGGAAGTCACTCCTGGGCTGATGCTGAAGAATAGATTTTGCTTCCGCTGGGGCTGATAGTTGCAAGTATACTGGTAGGAGAAAATGACTTTGTTGAGGAATAAACTTGGCGAATGGAAGAGTCTGCGGGGAGAAAAATACTTTAGCGACCATGCTGGGGAGTGATACTCTGTGGGGAGAGAGATACTCTGCTGAAGTTGTTAGTAGTAACTCGCTGGGGATACTCTTGTTATATTGGAAGTATTACTAGACTTCGCTGGGAATAAGAAGACTGCGTTGACGGCGATCTTTCTGTGGCTTTTGGCTGAGGATAACCCAGTTATATCCTGTTAAGGAAATAACTCTTTAAATAAAGCCGGTCGACGCGTTCGCGCTTTGCGAGGGATAAGCTTCCAGAATCTACTGGGGATAAGCTTACTGCTTGAGGGAGATGAATTCCAACTCTCCGGGGGAACTAGATTGGACTCTTCTGGGGAGTTTTGACTGCGGGGAAAGTGATTCCTTTGAATGTTGGTATGCCGCCGGGGAACAATCTTTAGACCAAGACTGCCGAGGATGCTTGTTAAGAATACATATGCTGCTGGGGAATGTTGAGATCTGCTGGAGGATACTCAACTTCCTTAAGATTTGATAGTATAGCTTGGAGAGAGTGTACTGACTGTTGACTTACTCTCTGGGGAATTAGGATATCTGGTTATGTTTTTCAGCTGAGCTCACCTTGATACCTTGGAGGACAGAACAATTAGATTGCTGAGACAACTCTTTATTGCCCCTGTTTCGGAGGTTGGAGAAGAAGACCTGTGAGGTGCTGATAGTTGTTGATGGACAGCCCTTCTTCTGGTAGACAGGTGACAAGATAACGGGACATAGTCGTACGCTTTGATCCCTAACTTTTGCCTGGACCGCCCTTTCGGGTTTTCAGTCCACCGGGATACCCATTTTTGCCCAAGCCGCCTTTTCAGGTTTTCGACTTGACGGGTGTACAGATTTTTTCATTTCATCCCTTCATTTTGCCCGAACCCTTTTGGTTCGCCGGGAAGCCCTAATTTTTGCCTAGGTATGCCAACCTAGCGGGTCTTTGATTATGCGTAGTGTTTTTTTCGACTATGTCCATGCTCTCAGAATGTAGGGGGTTTCCCCTGTTAGCAGTGTTTTGTCATGCCACCAGAAGGTGTTTGATCAGACAAGATTCGTTGCTGGAGTGCCCCAAGTGGCTCAGGCGGAGATTTGCCCCAGGCTGGTTGGCCTTTGAGAGATTCTCCGAATCTTGATTTGATTGCCCCAGATGGTGGACAATAATCATGCCATGCCCCTTGATTGGAGATACTCTTGTTCATTAGACTTTCGTCGTGCGAACTTCTATGCTGTTCAAACAAAAAGTCATATGCAAACAAAGTTATGTTAAGAATGCAAAGCCTATGTCTGTCTTGAAGATTTTGAAAATGCATTTTTTCGTAAAACAAGTGAATGTTTGTAAAACATGATGTCAACACCGTATTTACCGTAGGCCTTAAGGAGTCAGGATACCTTTCGTAACAGTATGCTTTCGAACTAACCCATGCTTCAGCTAGGACTTTTAAGGGTTATAACGTGGCCTGGTTCACGGTTTAAGAAACAAAGGATAAAGGCTCAAATTATATTTGTACCCACCCGCTCTTCGTGATGTTCTTCAATCCTAAACTCAGTTGATCATACGTTAGACCTTGTTTAAGTCTTTGCTCTGATTTTCCGGTAATGGTTCGGATGTTGATATCTTATTTGGAATAGGCAGTCATTTCCTTTTTTTTTGTTGAGGGTTTGTAGGACCTTTTTCTTGTCTGATTTTTTGTTATCCCTGTTTTTTTTGCCTGAACTGTTTCCTTTTTTGGAATTACAGTCAGCGGGATGCCCCAGTTTTGTAAGTCTCCTTCATGGGTTTTGACCTACTGGTTTTTTTTATTTTTTTGAGATAATGACTGTCTTTCTTTATTGATTATTCGGAACCATCACTGTCTTTCTTTGTTTTGTAAGGATCTTTTTGGTGCCATTCGTTATGCACTTGGATCCACTGAGAGAACTACCCCGCCCCAGGTTATGATAAAGGGTTTTAATTTTCGAAAATAAAAAAAACTCCTACTTCTTTGGCTCAGAGGGGTTGACGAGGGATTATCATCCTTATAACTCCAGTGTTTAGGGATTGAAACAATGCCTGTACCTCATCAGCGGGATCTGTTCAAAAGCATACTGTAGATTGTGGTATCGTTTTCGTCATCCTCCCTCAAGAGGCTTAGAATTATTAATCGAGAGTTGACATCAGAAAAAATATGAAAATAATTTGCGTCTAGTGAATACGAATATATTGCTTCAAAACAGACATATGCGATGCATTAATGAAATAACAATGTTTATCAATGAGTAAATGTTTGAACAAAAGAAAATTGCAACTTGAACATTCGAATGAACAAAAATTCTTCTCATCTCGGGGCTTGTTATTTCAACTGGTGCATCTTGTAGGGATGGCAGGAGCATTCAGCCTGGCCCATCTGGGTAAAATCCACAGCTCTTTCATTGATCAGATCTTGAATCTTATTCTTCAAAGCCCAGCAGTCGTCGGTGTCATGTCCTGGACTGTTAGAATGGTATGCACATCTTTCCTCAGGATTGTACTTTAGGGAGGTTGTATTGAGACGCCTAGGAGGGCCCCTTACTGTCACCAGATTCAACCCCAACAATTGTTGTAAAGCTTGAGACGGTGACACGTTGAGTTTGGTGAACTGCCTTTCAGGCTTGTCTGGCTGAAGCTGGTGAGGTTGATACTGAATTGGTGATACTGAAGCCGTCTGAGGAGCTTTTCCCTTGTCTGCTTGTCTCAAGGGTGGTTGAATGATGACTGGCTCTTCAACCCTAGATGTTTGCCCCAGCTGGTTACCCCGAAACAGTTGGTTAATGAGAACCCCGAGCTCTTCTTGTCTTTGAGCTAACCCTTGAATAGCAGTCACCTTCCCCAGCATCTGGATTTTCAATGCATCCACCTCAGCTTGTAGGTGTTTCAGCCTTTCATCCTCAGCATTGTTCCTGACAAAAGTCTCCATGAGAAGTGTCCTTAGCTCCTCCTGCCCCTTGGATAGATTCAGGAGGATTTCCCTGAACTGAGTCTCTTGAGCGAGAAGGTCCTGGTTATCTGGTTGGGAGGCCATTGCTGAAATAAACAGCGAGAAAGGTAAGTGACCTGCAAAGAACGGGTACCTGTAATGCAATGATATGTATGATATGCATGCAATGTTTTCAAGGACCTCGCGGGGTAAACAAGAAAATTTGTTAGCATTGGAATTTGTAGCTTGATTGAAGGAACTTCATATTGCCGAGAGTCCTTCTTCAAGGGTCAAAAGGCTCACCATATCTAGTGGGTCATAGCCCCTGACTTTAGTCATCACATCTGGTTTTGATTTCCAAACAACCTTAGTTGGGGGGAACCTTCTTCAAGTGTCAAAGCTCACCATATCTAGTGGGTCATAGCACCTGACAACTTTGGCTAGAGGAAAATAAATCCTCTTTGCCCCTTGCTAGACGTTTGATTCACCATGACCTGCATCGCAAGCCCTTGAGATCCTTGAAATGGGTTAGAATATATGCAATGGTATGATGTTATGGTATGCATGGGGTAATGTGAGTAGCCCTGTTATGAGTCCCAATTAAGGACTATAAACCAAAAACCTGCAAGAAACTCAAGTAAAACCTGTCATGAGTCCCAGTTAAGGACTAAAAACAGAACCTGCAAGAAACTCGGTAAACCCTGTTATGAGTCCTAATTAAGGACTGCAAACCAAAACCTGCAAGAAATTTAGTACACCCTGTTATGAGTCCCAATTAAGGACTATAAACAAAACCTGCAAGTAGTTCATGTGTCAGATAAAGCATGCAAGTAGTCAAGTACGAAGGCACACAAGTCACACAAGAGAAGCCCTTAGAGTTTAGGCCAGTATGGGGTCTGGGTATTACCCTCTTGAAGTTGGTGGGTTCAACCTGTCCTATCAAAGTAACCGGGTTCTAAGGGTCCCAATATCACGGGATTGCTTTCATTGTTCATCATTTCGATTTAGCCACTAAACTGGCGACCGAAATATTCCAGGAAAGCAACCCTCAATTGGGTGTAGTATCGAGTATCAACCAACCTCGGACTGCACCAAAGTCAGTTATCTCACTACCCTAAAGAGGCCAAGATAGTTCAATTAAGGTTCCTAAGGTCTGTTGATGCTTCATGACACCACGTGGAGGCCCCGTACTCTCCTTGACTGAACTCAAGGGTTACCGGTACACACCAAAGTGCCACATCAACGTAGCAGGCTGTTTCAACCATGTCGGTATACCCCGCACAGTTCCCTCACAGCCTTGCTGCTACTTTCTAAGAAGGTATCCCCCAGATCCGGGTTAGGATCTATAGAACTCCCAAGCAACCCACAATTTAAAGCACACAAGGAAAACAATTGAAAACACAGTTATGAACTAGCCCTAAGGTACACCTCAATTTATAAGATATCCCCAGCAGAGTCGCCATATCTGTGATCGGTGGATCTGGAACTGACTATTTAACGCTGGTTCGCGAAATGTCGCGGAAGCAAGAGTCGCCACCGTCTTTTATTTTCTCCAAATGGAAAGGACAAAAGCACAGAAAAATTCCTTAAAGAGATTGCTCTCGGTTCGGGAGGTAGGTTATATAAAGGGAAGGTGTTAGCACCCTTTCTATCCATGGTTATCCATGGGCTCTTAGATACTTGCTCACTTGTGTTTTCAAAGTGGTTTGTTTGCTTTTCAACTGTGGGTTTTAAAAAGTTTCTTTGAAAATTTTCAGTTCGACTCTTGTATTTGTCCTCAAGAGTGTTTGAAAAATTGCTTTCGAAAGCTTTTTGAAAAGGTGTCGGTGTGAAAAGTATTTTTTGATTTGTTTTTGAAATTAGAGCAAGTATCTAGATTCGTCTACCTACCCTAAGGAATTCGTCTGTGTAGATGTCCTTTAAAGTAGTGCCATCCCATCATTGAGAGGTAGGTAGCACCACCGTTGGAGGTGTTCGGGTCAATTCGAGGTTCGGGACATGGTGATCACCAGAGCAATAGGAAGACACCTTAGAAGCTACCCTCATGCCAGGTTCCCGGATCATGAGGACTTACTAAGACATCCTCTACTCGACGATCACCTTTCGAGGCAAGGCAACAGTGAGGCGTACCCTAGGGGTGGTGTGTGCGATTCGTGTGTCGTTTTCATTTGCATTTATCTTGTCATGTTATTGGTGTTCTACGCTTGTTTTTATTTTTGTCTTTTGTCAAAGTGATCTATGCGTTTGTTTTTATTTTATCATTCATTCTTGCATGCATTTATTTAACAGTTAAGAAATTGCGGGAAATAAAAGTTCTAAACTATTACAAAGGCGCGGGTCCACATCGCCAAAATTTCCAGGACCCGATTTGACAGAAAAATAAAGAAAGTAAAGAAAGGTATTAAAAGTGCGAGTAATTAAATACATGGCTTCGGGAGAGATACATGAATATTTAAACGGAATAAAATAATATGCGAATTAATAATTAAATCGAAACGAGGGCGTTGGACCCTTTTGCAAAAATTGAATTAATGATGGAGTTAATTAATTAAAAGAAAAGGAATTGTTTTTTTGGTATTTTTAGTATTTTAGGATTAAATAGAAAAAGGAGAATTAATTAAAATTAAAATAAGATGCAAACCCTAATCCTAATTATTTTTAACTTATTAAGAAAATATTGAAGTTTTTTAACCTAAAATTAATCCTAATTTTTATATACAAGATTTAATTATGAAAAATAAATATTCAATTATTTAATTATTTATGAAAGAAAAATAAAAAGGATGAAATTATTAATTAAACCTAATTCTATGTTTTTTTTAGATTTTTATTATGAAAAGAATTAAAATTACAACCTAATTTAAAACTAAGTTTAATTACATGCAAATTTATTTAAGAAAATACTAAAATAAAAATTATTTATTGTTTTAACTCTTTTCTGATTTTTTTATGTTTTTTTATATTTTGTGAAAATAATTAATTAACTAAACAAATAATAGTTAAAAGAAAAATAGAATTAATAAATAAATAAATAAAACATAGCAAACCTAGGGGGTTCAGACCCCAAATAGGAGGTGATTCTTTGGAAATCCAGGCCCATTAAGACATTGGTCCGTTTGACTTTGGGCATTAGCATGTGATGCATTGACTGGGACTTATCATGTGCTTCAATTCTTGACCTTCTGATTGATCTTGAGATGGACGTGGCACGCTTGATTAGGCAGTGTATGGTATGCTTTGATGTTGAGCCTGCATGGGAATATGAATTGCAAAATAATATATGGAAAGTATGAAGACCTGGGGCTCGAACCCAGGTCTTGGACGTTAACACACACAACGCTTGCCAGCTGAACCAATTTGCACATGTTAATATATAATAAACAACAAATATAATAAATAAAACAAGCGTTAGTGGGGGCCTCTGCGCGCGAAATTCAAACCAGCTTATCACATCTTGCCACGAGTTCATCTTCTTCATGTTCCTGAAACACAAATACATTAGGCAACGTTTTTCTACGCGTTCTTTTAGGCCGTCTATGGGAAAATAACGTTTAGCCCAGGAACACTCATAAATTGAGCGCGAGCATGGCTTCTTCTTCGTCCTGACACGCTGATTCCAATGGTGGTGGTCAGTGGTTCTAATTTTTCCTTGTTGCAAAACCCCTAATTTGAAGCTCTGTAAACCCTAGAAAATAATCATGGCATAATCGCGTACACAGCATAAAAATACAATTGAATCATTGGGTTAGCTTTGGAATTGCATGAGGAGTATGAATCACATATTAAAACTTATTAAAAGTGCATGAATGAAGATGCACGATTGTAAAAAAAAATCAAGGAAAGTCAGTTTATGTACAACGATTCTTTGAGTTTTGATGGATGTTTGTGATTGGAAAATGTTCAGTGGACCTCCAGGAAGGTGTTTGAACAACTATTAAGCCTTGAATCAACCTGCAAAAGGGTTTTCAGTATTGAGTTTTTTAGACAAAATTTCAAGTTTGATAATGGATTTCTGCGCAGCTTCAATGGTCCTCAGCATTAGGGTTGTGTTTTGGTTTTTGTACTGAATGAATTAGGTTAAAGAAACCACTCCAAATCTCTTGCATTCATGATTTTGGAAATTTGATTTTCAAGATCTTTTTTCAAATATTTTTCATGCAATTTTGTATCAATTAAGATCAATTCAATCCAAATCTTTCTATATTGAGTCATGCACGAAATCTTGAGGATAAAACATGCACAAAAAGATTGAAAAAACTTAGGTTAGCATTTTTCATGTATTTATTTTAATTTAAATGAATTGTTATTAATAAAAATCCAAATAAATAAATAAAAAATGAATAAAAACTTCCCTTTGGGCCAAGTGGTCGTGCACATGCCTTGGATAATGAATTGTGGGAGAAAAATGGGCCCATTAGCAATTTTAGGTCATTTGAATCAATGTTGACTTTTCAAAATATCCAAAAAGTTCCCAACTTCCACAAGGCATAACTTGCTCAATTTTTAAGCTTTTCTCATGTTCTTGGACATTTTGGAAAGGTATTTGAGTCCTCTAACCAATGTCATTGGTCCCATATCATTTTGATTTACCAATCTCAAGTTATGGCCTTTGACTTAAAGTCCCTTTTTGTTGACTTTTGAAAATGACCTATAATGTTGAAATTGATAACTTTTTGTGAGAGCATTTCTTGGACTTGAAGTATGAAGATGAGTTGTAGGAAATGTCTTTCTCTTCAAAATGAGATTTGGATGGAATTTTTCTGATAATCCATGTGAAAGTTATGCCCTGGTCAATTTACAGTTGACTTTCTCAATTGTCCAAATAAGGAAACTTTTGCATCTTGATGATTTTTGAGCCAAACTTTGAGAATCATGATCAAGCATTGATCAAATGATGTTTGTGGCTTCAAAATGAGATGTTGACCAAAAATTTGAACTTTTGACTGTCAAATGACCATTTTGCCCCTACAGTTGACTGTAGTGCAATTTAGGGTTTTGATTGTGCAATTTTGAGCTGAATGTCTTGAAACTTGGTATGAGGATGCTTGACCATATTTGTAGGCATGTGAGACTTGATTGGACCTTTGGAAACTTCATTTTCTTGATCAGAACACAAACCCTAATTTTGACTGTATAGGAGACCTTTGCACTGTGCAACCCTTGGGGAATTTTGAAGCATGACTTGGCAATTTCTTGAAGAATATGGGAGGGCAAATTTTGGGGTACAACACAGACCATCAATGGGCTGATATCTTTACTAAACCCCTTTCAGAAGATAGGTTTAATTTCATTCTGAAACATCTCAGCATGAAAGTTTGTCCAGAGTGAAAATGTTTTAATTCCATATATTTACCTTCAGAGTGTAATTGTTTTACTGTGAACTTCTGATCAATCTTCTTTCAGAAAGATAGAACATGCAGATTGTATCAGATGCAAGTCTAAAGATCTGAGAGTCTAAGCTCAAAGATAGACGTGCTGATCACTACATCAAACAAGTGTCATCCAATCATCAGCATATCTCTGAAGCAGAACGCGTGCACGCTTCTGAGAAGGCAAAGTGCTGATTGGGTGCATTGAGACACATGTATGGTAACCGTTTTTAAGTATCTTTCTCAAATCCCCCAAAATCAGCAAGCATTTAATGAAAAGTAATCATGCTTTTAAAATGCAATCATGATTTTTCTCTTTCTTAAAAACGTTTATCTTTTCAAAATATTTTGAAACTCTATTTAAACACATTAATCTCTCATTCTTATTCTTTACGTTTTCTCACTAATACTCAAGCATTCTCTGCATATTTCTGTGTTCATCTCTTGCAAAACCCTTTTTCCTCAGTTTCTTCTCAAAACCTTTTTAGTGTGAACATGGCAACCTCCAGTAGTGCTTCTGCAGGTCTTCAGAAGAAAGCATCATCTGAGCAATATCAAGTGCCATTCAGAACACTCCTCACTCCTGTGAAGAATCTTGAAGTGCTTTCTGAATTAATCATTGATTTTGGAAGCTTGAAGGAGAACGGTTTTGACCTAACTGAAGAAGTTAGGGCACAGAAGTGGGAAAGGTATTTTGACAGGTTGGTTGGACCAACATTCCCTATGCTAGTCAAGGAATTCTGGATTCACGCCAAGGCTTCAACACATCTAGTCACCTCCTTTGTTATGGGGAAGAAGATTGTGATCACTGAGGATCACATTGCAAGGCTAATCGGTTACAGTGGCGGTGGCATCCGTTGTGTGGACATGGCTGAAAGATGTGCTGATGTGGGTGTGATAGCTGCAAGAATTTTCACCCATGGGGTGCCCAGCAGCAAGATCAAAGATCTGAAGGATCATTACAGAGTTTGGGCTAAGATGATTCTGGGGTGCTTCAACCATAGGAAGTCAACCAGTTCACCTGATTACATAAATGTGGATCAGCAGTTTCTGATCTACTTTATTGATCAGAAGGTAAAAATCAATCTGGCTCATTTTCTGTTCAACCACCTCAGAACAAGTGTGAAGGAAACCAGGGAAGAAGAAAGAACCAAGAGGGATTGGATACCCTTTGGAAGGTTGATATCAGATATTCTGACAGAGAATAGGCTGATAGAGCATCTGATAGAAGCTCAAGAGCTAAGCACTATTGAACCAACAGTTGGGAAACCTCTGAACGCAAAGAACTTGAAGAAAATGAAGCTAATAGAGAATATCCAGAAGGAACCCAGAGCTACTCCTATTGCTGATATCACCAGCAGAAGAGTTCCTCTGAGTGACTTTCCTTTATTCTCTGAAATAGAATCCAAACCAGAGGTGGTTCTCAGATACTTGGATGTGTGCAAGACAGATGGTACAGATCCAAATCTGATTATCAAAGCTCTGCATCAACCTCAGCAAGAAGTGACTGTGAAGAAGACGAAGAAGAGGAAGGCACCTTCAGAAGGATCATCCCAGCAGACACCCAAGAAAAGAGGTAATTTATCTGCTGCTTCTGTTTTAAATTCTTCTACTATTCCAGCATCTATTCCTCCTCAAACCTCTCATAGAATCTCAATTCCCATCCCTACCATAGATGAAACTGTACCAGAAGAGGACCCTTCTGAGGCATTAAAACTCAGAAGACCCAGAACCAAACATCCCAAACCAACAATCTCAACAACATCAGCAATTGACCAAGTGCTGTCTGACATTGATCAACACACTTCTGATCAACCAAACTCTGAACCACAAATTGTCCCTCCTCTAGAACCAGAACAACAGCAATCTGCTGAAGAACCAGAACAACAACAACAACAACCACTCTCATCAATTCCTGAAGAACCCCTTATCTCTGAACAACCAGAAATTCCAACAACTTCTCCTCAACCAGCAATTCCATCTCCCTCTCCTCAACCAGAAATCAATCTACCATCACCTCAACCTGAGTTTCATCACTCTGAAACTCCTTCTCCTCAACCATCTGAACCTCATTCACCTCAACCATCACCTCTGGCAATCCAGCTGCCAGGTGGAACAACTATCACCTTGGCACAATTGCCATCCTCATCAGAATCTACACCACCAAATACTCCCAAAACACCACCCAGTCCAATCATAATTTCTGATTCTGAAACTCCCTCTCCAAAACAAACAGCTGCCAAGAAAACCTCCGAAAACCCCAGCAGGACTTTCATAGACTTAACCAGTCTTGACCGTCTTGCTGATATGAAACATAAAATAGCCATCCCTAAACCAAAACAACCAGATGTTGGCTCTGGTATTATGAATTTTGAAACAGGTGTGCAGCAATGGATTGCTTCTTTGAAGCAAGTCTGTCCTGGAATGATTGACCCAGCTGCTTCTGATCAGCTCTGGTCACAATTCAGACTTTGGGTACGTGCTGAAGCCCTCAAGTTGCAGGATATCAACTATGAGCAGGCACAACAGAATTTCAGCAAGCTTCTGAATGAAGTTGGAAGTCAGCTTCTGAAAGAAGACGTGCTCCTTCTGGATAGTGAACCTTGGTCTGAGAAACAGCTAGCTTCAAAGGTGCAACCAGAAGAAGACAAGACCATTCAAGCTGAAGAAAGTCAAGCAGAAGATGTTGCTGAAAGCTCTCAGAAGCTTCCTGCTTCTGATGCTTCTCAAGCTGCCTTGGACAGGCAGACTCTGGAAGAACTAAAGCTGAATGACATGCGTCTGCAGCAGAGGATGGATGAAAACGACCAGAAGATGAAAGAAAGAATGGATGTGCAGGATAGCAAGATTGACACTGTTGTCAGCATGGTGCATAAGCAGAATGAGTCTGTTGATCAGATCAAAGCCATGTTGGAGAACCTGTTCACACGCTTGCCTCCTCAACCTTAGTCTTTTTTCATTCATGTCCTTTTCATGTTTTCTTTGATTTTCTGATGTACTGTTTGAATATGTTTTGTACTATTTTCATGTTTTGATTCTGAACCTTTTAATATGACTAGTTTTTCTGATCTTAAATTGTTTTAGCACTCACCTACACTTTTTGATTGCTGACAAAAAGGGGGAGAACAAGAATGATATTTTAAACAATAATGGCTAACTAGACAGAAATTCTCAAACATTCTAACTCTATTACTTGAAAATGTTTTTTTTGTTTTGCTTAAAGTCTACAGGTACAAGGAAGCTCCTGGACACTCTGAAGACTAGAAGCTTTGATCACTATGAAGCTCTGATCCGCTCTGATACTCTGATCCAAAGCAAAGCTCTAACAAGAAAAGCTCTGAAGCTCTGCTCTGACATGCTGATCTAAAGCTTCTGATAGTCAAAGACTCTGATACTCTGATATTCAAAGAAAGGCAAAAAGATCTGATCCTGAAGAACAGTTGTAATCAAAGGGAAGTAATAAACTCAGGGGGAGTATCTCTCAACTCTGATATCTTTTTACTCCTTATCTTTTTACCTCTTACTCTGATGCATCTTTCTGATACCTTTTCACGTTATTTTCATTTAAAAATATCTAGTTTTTGTCATCATCAAAAAGGGGGAGATTGTTAGAACAAAGTTTGAATCTACTACCCTATATTTAAGTTTTGATGATAACAAAGTGAAAAGATATATCATTTATAAGATTCATGTATGAACTATCTGCTGCCTAAAATTACTATGTTCTGACTTGCAGATACTCTGATTGATATAAGCAAGATCACACCTATTCAGCATCAGAATTTGGTTTCAGACATCAGCATCAGAAGTTGCCATATCAGAATGTCAGAATCAGATGATCAACTCACGTATATGCTGAAGCCTGATGAACAAGACTGCGCTCAACACTCTGATAAAGAAACACAACAGTTCATCAGCAGCTAAGCAGAGTCAGAATGAGCCAAGCCAGAACTTGCATTAAGTAAGCAACGGTACTGTGCATTGAAAGCAAATTAATACCAACGGCCTCATTCCAGACAAGATCTGCTTGATAAGGAAAGTTTGTTAATAGCATTGAATCAAGAATATTTGCTCAAACGTTCAACATCTCAGTGCTATATAAACAAGACTTTGAAGATTGAAATGGCTAATGCTCTCCAAATCTCTACACGCATAAAAGCTGATCAAAATCTTCCTTCTCTCAGTTTTGCTAAACACTACACATTCTGATATTCTATCATTGTTTAGCAATCTAGTTTCTAAGCTTTAAGTTGTGTATACATCACAGTTGTGATACAGTTTTGTAGAAAACATTCACACACTTAGTTTTATTTCTCTGTAAGAAAGTGTTTCCTTGACAAACCGGGTTGTGGTTTGGATCAAGAAGGCTTTAGCAGTTGTTAAAGCAGTCTGTAATATTCAGTTGAATATAGTGGATTAAGACCTCGTTGGAGAGAGGCGAAATCACCTTGACGGGTGGACTGGAGTAGTTTGAGATCAAACGAACCAGGATAATAATATCTTGTTCATTGCATTAGATTTCAGTTTTACAATTCAACCCCCCCTTCTTGTGTTTTTCACTACTTCATTTTTAACGTAGACATGCCCTGGCCGGATGCAGGTATCGAATCCACAATCAATCGCTCACAGACATGCCCTGGCTAGATACAGGAATCGAATATGGGATTGCGATAGTTGATAGTAATCATCTTTGTATTGACCTTTCCTGAAAAAAGGCAAAACATTAGTTGTATGCAATGTCATGGTGCATGGAATGCGCGGTGTCATGACGTTTATAACCAATGGGATTGTAGAATGTGATGTTTATATCATGTATGAAAATATGATGTTTGCGAATGTATTTTTGTCTAGGAAAATAAATCCTTGACGAATGTCGGGAGCTTATCCTGGGCTGATGTTGCAAGAATACCGGTATGAGAAGATAACTCAGTTGGGGACTAAGCTTGGCGAATAGATTACTCTGCGGGGAAAATTACTCTAGCAATCTTGCTGGGGAAAATACTATGTGGGAAGAGAGGCACTTCGCTGAGATGTTGTATGAGAACTCCGCTGGGGATACCATTGTTGAGTTACGTTTGGGAGGTTTGAGGAACTCCGCTGGGGATAGGAATACTTCGCCGAGGACGATCTTTCCGTGGCAATTAGCTGAGGATAACCCAGTTATAAGCTCTGGCGAGGGATAACCTTCTGAATAAAGACGGGGAGAGATATGCTCTGCAAAGGATAAGCTTCCAGAATCTACTGGGGATAAGCTTCCTACTGGGGAGATGATTTAACTCTCCTGGGGAGACTTTGGACTGTACTGGGAAGGGCTCCGCTGGATGTCTAGATTCCGCCGAGGAACAATCTTAGATCAAGACTGCCGGGGATGCTTGTTGAGGGTGTTTGTAGACTCCGTTGAGGAATGTTGAGATCTGCTGGGGATACTCAACTTCCTTAAGGCTGGCAGTATGTTAACTCTGCTTGGGGAGAGTGTTGCCGACTCGCTGGAGGTATTGTGCCTTCTCTGCTCGGGGGGAGTATGGCTGAACCTTGTCTCATTCTCTAGGGAATTAAGGTATCTTGGTTACATTCTTCAGCCGAACTTACCTTGGTACCTTGATGGCAGAGCAACTAGATCGCTTAGACAACTCATTATTGCCCCTGTTTCTGTGGAGGTCTTGATAACTGTCGATTTGACAACTCTTCTGGTAGGCAAGTGACGAGATGCCAGGACGTAGTCGTACGCTTTGATCCCTAATTTTTGCCTGGACCGCCCTTTCGGGTTTTCGGTCCACCGAGATACCCTTTTTTGCCCAAGCCGCCTTTTCAGGTTTTCGACTTGCCGGGTGTACACATTTTTATTTTCATCCCTTATTTTTGCCCGAACCCTTTTGGTTCGTCGGGAAGCCCTTATTTTTGCCTAGGTGTGTCAACCTAGCGGGTCTTTTGTTCATGCGTAGTATCTTTTTGACTATGTCCATATTCTCGGGACGAGGGAGTTGCCCCTGTCAGTAGGGTTGTGTTGTCATGCTACCAGAAGATCTTCGTTTGATCGTCCAATGCCCCAAGTGATCCAGGTGGAGATTTGCCCCAGGCTGTTTCGCATCTTGAGAGATTCTCCGAATCTTGACTGGACTGCCCCAGATGATGGACAATGATCATGCCCTTCCCCTTGATTAGAGGTGCTTTCGCTCATTAGACATTCGTCGTGCGAACTTCTATGTTGTTCAAACAAATAGTCATATGCAAGCAATGTTATATTAAAAATGCACAGCTTATGTCTGTCTTGAAGTTTTTGAAAATGCATATTTTTTCATAAAAACAAGTGAATTTTGTGAACTGTGATGTCAACTCGTTATTTTACCGCAAACCTTAAGGAGTCGGGATACCTTTGGTAACAGTATGCTTTCGAACTAACCCATGCTTCAGCTAGGACTTTTGAGGGTTATAACGTGGCCTGGTTCACGGTTTAAGAAACAAAGGATAAAGGCTCAAATTTTATTTGTACCCACCCGCTCTTTGTGATGTTCTTCAATCCTAAACTCAGCTAATCGTGCGTTAGACCTTATTGCGTCTTTGCTTTGATATACCAGTGATGGTTCGGATACTGACGATTTATTTTGATTAGGCAGTCATTTCCTTTTTTTGTTGAGGGTTTGTATAACCTCTTTCTTTTTTGATTTTATGATCCCTATTTTTGCCTGAACTGTGTCCTTTGTGATTACAGTCAGCGGGATGCCCCAGTTTTGTAAGTCTCCTTCGTAGGTTTTGACTTATTGGGCTTTTATCTCTTTTTTTTTTGTAATGACTGCCTGTCTTTATGATTATCCGGAACCCTCACTGTATTTTGTTTTGGAGGACTTTTTTGGTGCTATTCGTTGTGCACTTGGATCAACTGAGAGAACTACCCTGCCCCAGGTTATAATTAAGGGTTTTAATTTTCTAAAAGAAAAACTCCTACTTCTTTGGCTCGAAGGGGTTGACGAGGGATTATCTTCCTTATAACTCCAGTGTTTAGGAATCGAAACAATGCATGTACCTCATCAGCGGGGTCTGTTCAAAAGCATACTGTATATCGTGGTATCGTTTTCGTCATCCTCCCTCAAGAGGCTTAGAATTATTAATTGAGAGTTGATCATTACCAAAGTATGAAAACAGTTTACATATAGCGAATGTGAATATATGGGTTCAAAACAGACATATGCGATGCATTGATAAAGTAATAAAGTTTGCTACGACAATAATTGTTTGAACAGTCAAAAGAAAATTACAACTTGAAAAATTCTAATGAACAAAAATCCTCTAGTTTGAACCAGTCATCTTAAATGGAGAATTCTCAGCGGAAGATTTTCATTTCGCCATCTGGCATGAACTCCAGCACCCCTTCGTCAATCAAGTCCTGAATTTTGTTCTTCAAGGTCCAACAGTCGTCTGTAGCATGCCCCGGGCTGTCTGAATGATAAGCGCAACGGGTGTTGGGGTTATACCTTAAAGGTGTCATATTCGGATTCTTAGGAGGGTCCTTTAGAGTGATCAGATTGACCTCCAACAAGCGCTTCAGTATAAAGGATGATGGTATATCAGTCTCCGAGAAATGTCTTCCAGGCGTATATCGTTTACGCTGACTGCCCCGTTGAGGCTGGGCTCGTGACCCTGAAGCAAGCTGAGGATATTTACCCTTGTCTTCTTGCCCCGCATGTGGTTGAATGATGACTGGAACTTCAACCTTGGTTTTTTGCCCCACTGGATTATTTTGAAGCAGCTTGGTGACGAGGACCCGGAGCTCTTCTTGTTTTTGAGCTAAGTCCTGAATGAGAGTCATTTGGCCCATCAACTGCCCCATCATTTGGATCTTCATGGTTGCCAACTCAATTTGTAGCCCTTCCAGCTGATCGTTCCTGATACCCCCTGCATTCCCTAGGGTCAAGTTCCTTGTGAGGAGAGCCTTTATTTCTTCTTGCCCCTGGGATAGGTTCAAAAACATTTCTTGCAGTTGGGCGTTCTGAGCCCGGAGATCTTGGTTGTCCGGTTGGAAAGCCATTGCTGAAATAAACAGCGAAGATGGTGAGTGACCTGTCGAGAGGGTACCTGTAATGCAATGATATGTATGATATGTATGCAATGTTTTCAAGGAACTCGCAGGGTAAACAAGAAGATCGTTAGCATTTAAATTTGTAGCTTGATTGAAGGAGCTCCATGTTGCTGAGAATCCTTCTTCAAGGGTCAAGGCTCACCATATCGAGTGGGTCATAGCCCCTGACACCTTTGTCTAGAGGAAAATAAATCCTCTTTGCCCCTTGCTGGATATTTGATTCATCATGACCTGCATCACAAGCCCTTGAGATCCTTGAAACGGATTAATCCTTATGCGGGATGTATGCAATGGTATGATGTTATGCTATGCATGGGGAAATGTAGGTAAACCCTGTTATGAGTCCCAATTAAGGACTATAAACAAAACCTGCAAGAAACTCAAGTGTCAGATAACAAGCATGCAAGTACTCAAGTATGAAAGCACACAAGTCACACCACAGCCTTTAGAGTTTAGGCCAGCATGGGGTCTAGGTATTACCCTCTTGAAGTTGGTGGGCTCAACCTGTCCTATCAGAAGTAACCGGGTTCTAAGGGTCCCAATATCATTGGATTGCTTTCATTGTTCATCATTTCGATTTAGCCACTGAACTGGCGACCGGAATATTCCAAGAAAACAACCCTCAATTGAGTGTAGTATCGAGTATCAACCAACCTCGGACTGCACCAAAGTCAGTTATCTCACTACCCTAAAGAGGCCAAGATGGTTGAATTAAGGTTCTTAAGGTCAGTTGATGCTTCACGACACCACGCGGCGGCCCCGTACTCTCCTTGACTGAACTCAACGGTTACCGGTACACACCAAAGTGCCACATCAACGTAGCAGGCTGTTTCAACCATGTCGGTATACCCCGCTCAGTTCCCTCACAGCCTTGTTGCTACTTTCTAAGAAGGTATCCCCAGATCCGGGTTAGGATCTATAGAACTCCCAAGACAGTACCCACAATTTAAAGCAAACAAGTCAAAGCAATTGAAAACACAGTTATGAACTATCCTAAGGTACACCTCACTTTAAAAGTTAATCTCCCCAGCAGAGTCGCCAGTTCTGTGATCGGTGGATCTGGAATTGACTGTTTAACGCTGGTTCGTGAAATGTCGCGGAAGCAAGAGTCGCCACCGTCTTTTATTTTCTCCAATATGGAAAGGACAAAAGCACAGAAAAATTCCTTATTAAGATTAGTTCTCGGTTCGGGAGGTAGATTTATAGAAAGGGAAGGTGTTAGCACCCTTTCTATCCATGGTTATCCATGGGCTCTTAGATACTTGCTCATTTGTGTTTTCAAAATGTTTGTTTGCTTTTCAAAAGTGTGTGGGTTTTGAAAAAGTTTCTTTGAAAGATTTCTGAATGACTCTTGTATCAGTCCTCAAGAGTGTTTGAAAAATTTGTTTTGAAAGCTTTTGAAAGTGTGAGGTGTGAAAAGTATTTTGTTTGTTTTTTGAAAAGAGCAAGTACCCATGAGTCATCTACCTACCCTAAGGAATTAAGATGTGTAAGTGTCCTTTAGGTAGTTCCATCCCACCATTGAGAGGTAGGTAGCACCACCGTTGGAGGTGTTCGGGTCAATTCGAGGGTTAGGGACAGTGTGGTCACCGAGCAATAGTAAGATACCTTAGAAGCTACCCTTATTCCATTGATCTTTTTATTCCGAGGCAACCGTTTCGAGGCAACTAGATAAATGGAACATAAGGACTCACTAAGACGTCCTGTACTCGACGACCACGTTTCGAGGGGCAAGGCAACAGTGTGATCACCAGAGCAACAGTAGGACACCTTAGAAGCTACCCTTATGCCATGTTCATGGACATAAGGACTTACTAAGACGTCCTGTACTCGACGACCACGTTTCGAGGGGCAAGGCAACTGTGAGGCGTACCCTAAGAGTGGTGTGTGAATTGTGTGTCATTTTCAGTTATTATTTGTCTTGTCATGCATTGGGTGAGCTACGCTTTGATTTTATTTGGGCATTCATTCTTTCATGCAATTATTAGCAGTTAAGGGGTGCGGAAAATAAAAATGCGGAAAATAAAGGTCCTACGCTATTACAAGGCGCGGGTCTACATCGCCAAATTAAACCAAGACCTGATTTGAATAAAAGTGCGGAAAGTAAATGTCCTAATTATCTATTACAAGGCTTTGGGGCAAATACATTATATCCACAAAAGAAATAAAAATAAATGCGAAAAGAAATAAGAATCGAGAGTGCGAGGGCGTTGGACCCTTTAAAGAAATTAAATAGAAATTATAAATTAATTAATGATTAAATAAAGAAAAGAGATTATTTTTATGTTTTTTTGGTATTTTATGAAATAAAGAAAGTTAATTGAAATTAGAAATTAAAATTAAAGCCTAGTTCTAAATTTGTTTTTAATTAAAAAAAATGTTGAAGTTTTAACCTAATTTATCCTAATTAATTAAATGTCATATTTATTTACAAAATTAATTAATAATAATAATAATAATAATAATAATAAGGAGAAAAAGTTATTTATTGAGAAAAGAATAAAGATACTAATAACCTAATTTTTATGTTTTTTTTATAATTATTTTAGAAAAAGACATTAAAGTTAAAAACCTAAATTTAAACTAATTGTTTTATTGGAATTTATTTACAAAAACTATTTAAAGAATTAAAAAAATTAAATAAAACATATTTTTATTTTTTAATGATTTCTGATTTTTTGGTTTTGTGTTATTATTAAGATTAATTTTGGTGAATTAAATAAAACAAAAGAAAAACAATTAAAATAAAAAGAAGAAAAGAAAAATGGAAAAATGAAAGGTGATGCAAACCATGGGGGTGTTGACCCAATTTAGGAGGGAGCACGAAGTCGCGGCAGAAGCGGATCTGGAAGCGGCGGTTGAGTCCGCGGTTGCGCGGCGGAACTGCGATTTGGACGCTTCTCGTTCTTCTGTTTCTGATTCAGAGAGCCAAATTCCAGTCCTGATCTTCACAAAGAATTTTATGGATAAAGTTCAAACAATCAAAAATAAAATTAAATAGAATAAATGAAATTGAAAATTTTAGAATTTTGTGTTGCTTTATCATGATTCAATGATGTTGTTGTGGTGCTGTCAAGAGGATGATGATTTGTGGTTGCATCAGTTTTGAGCTTGTGTCAACGGTATGAACATGAGCTTGTGTAAGGTTTCTGTTTTGGTTGATGAGATTTTTGTTAAAGTTGGTTCATGGGAAATTGCACGTGAAAAGTGAATTTACAGTGCAACAAGAAGAAAAGTGGGGGTTTCCATCGAGTGGCCTCCGTACAGGATTTTGTATAAGAGAATATGAGGTTTTTTTGTGGAATTTTTTTGTTTTTTCGTTTTAGAGAGTTCTCTAGGTTGTGTTCTCTTTTTTTTATCACTTGCATATGCATTATGTAATGTATTTCAATTGGAATTAAGGGCCTTGAAGCCTTGCATTCATACTTAGGATTTTGCCATAAACCTCTATTAACAAACTTTCCATCTTTGTACCAATTTTGAATTCTTGCTTGATTAGGCCTTGAAACTAATTTGGGATGTTGTATAATGATGATTCAAAGCTAATCAAGACCAAATATCCCCCTTAATTAACCTTCTTGATTTTTATTTGATTTTAAAGGATTTAAAATGAATTAAATCCAATAAAATCAAATAAAAATGAAAAAATTAATTTTCAAATTTGAAATAAAATGTGGGACACGTGGGAAGCATAGTCAAGCTGATTCAAATGGAAAAAGTGGGCCCCTTTTGTCAAAAATGAAATTTCAAGGATAAATGATTTTGGCCATTTCACAAAAATTTCCCAACTTCTCCAATGCATATCTTGCTCAATTTTGAAGTTATGAACATGTTCTTGGACATTTTGGAAAGTTCTTGAAGTCCTCTAACAAACGTCTTTGGTCCCATGTCATTTTGATTTACCAATATCAAGTTATGGTCTTTGACTTAAAGTGCCTTTTTGTTGACTTTTGAAAATGACCTATAATGTTGAAATTGATAACTTTTTGTGAGAGCATTTCTTGGACTTGGAATGTGAAGATGAGTTGTAGGAAATGTCTTCCCATTCAAAATGAGCATTGGATGGGATTTTTCTGATGAACCATGAAAAAGTTATGCCTTGGTCAAGTTACAGTTGACTTTTCAACTGTCCAAAAATAGAAACTTTTGACACCTTGATGATTTTTGAGCCATTCTTGTGAAGTCATGATCAAGACTTGATCAAATGATGATTGTGGCTTCAAAATAAGATGTTGACCAAAAATTTTGACTTTTGACTGCCAAATGACCATTTTGCCCCTGCAGTTGACTATGGAGCAATTAGGGTTTTTGACTGTGCAACTTGACCTTGTGAGCCTTGAAACTTGACATGTAGATGCTTGACAATGTGTATGAGCATATGGGACTTGATTGAGCCCTTGAAAACCTCAACTTCCTTGCAGGAACCAAAAACCCTAGTTTGACTGGCTTAGGAGGATGGTTGACTGGGTAGCCCTTGAGTAGACTTTGAACCATTTGAGGTGATGCTTGTCAAAACTTTGAAGATTATGGGAGGGAAAATTTTGGGGTACAACAGTTGCCCCTGTTCAATCTTCTTAGACCTGAGGATGTAGATTGGCGTGTGTGCCTTTCATGATCCGAGGGTGGAAGATGATTGAACACTAGAGTGCCCAGAAATTTGCACTCACATAGTAGAGTATCAGCAGTGTGATAGCGGGAATGGGCTTAAAGATGCCATTTGGAGAGATGATGGATAGGAGGATGGGCTTATAGATTCCATCTGGAAGTGTGACAGAACCTTGTCGGGAATGGGCTTATAGATGCCATTTGGAGACTGTCGGATAACTGAATTTGAATAAGAAATAGAATAGCTTCCGTGCCTGGAGCATATCTAGCCTATATCTAGTTGTTGACGTCTGAATAAACAGTATAATGACAGCCGTGTCTGGGGTAAATCCATATTGTATCTGTATGAGCGACAGAATATCATCCGAATCTGGATCGTATCTGGACTGAACAATAGAAGAGCATCCGGGATGGAGCATCTCTAAGTTGTTTTTTAGAAGTTTGAATCTGAATAAGCAATAGAACGACATCCGGATCTGGAGCATCTCTAGGCTATATCTGAAAGGAAATCTGGAATGAGTGTCAGAACGTCGCCATGCATGGGTCACATCTGAACCATATCTAGAAGGAGTCTTGAATAAGCAAAAGAACAACATCTATATCTGGAGCATTTCCAAGCTATCTCTGAGAGGAAATATGGAATAAGTATCAGAACGTCGCCATGCCTGGGTCACATCTGAACCATATCTAGAAGGAGTCTTGAATAAGCAAAAGAACAGCATCCATATCTGGAGCATTTCCAAGCTATCTCTGAGAGGAAATCTGGAATAAGTATCAGAACGTCGCCATGCCTGGGTCACATTTGAACCATCTCTAGAAGGAGTCTTGAATAAGCAAAAGAACAACATCCATATCTGGAGCATTTCCAAGCTATCTCTGAGAGGAAATCTGGAATAAGTATCAGAACGTCGCCATGCCTGGGTCACATCTGAACCATATCTAAAAATGTGATCTCTGAATAAACAACAGAATAGCCTCCGTTCACGGAGCATCTCTAAGTTATATCTGAGAAGAAATCTGGAATAAGTATCAGAATGTCGCCATGCCTGGGTCACATCTGAACCATATCTAGAAAGGTGATCTCTGAATAAACAACAGAACAGCCTCCGTGCCCGGGGCATCTCTAAGTTATATCTGAGAAGAAATCTGGAATAAGTATCAGAACGTCGCCATGCCTGGGTCACATCTGAACCATATCTAGAAAGGTGATCTCTGAATAAACAACAGAACAGCCTCCGTGCCCGGAGCATCTCTAAGTTATATCTGAGAAGAAATCTGGAATAAGTATCAGAACGTCGCCATGCCTGGGTCACATCTGAACCATATCTAGAAAGGTGATCTCTGAATAAACAACAGAACAGCCTCCGTGCCCGGAGAATCTCTAAGTTATATCTGAGAAGAAATCTGGAATAAGTATCAGAACGTCGCCATGCCTGGGTCACATCTGAACCATATCTAGAAAGGTGATTTGTGAATAAACAACAGAACAGCCTCCGTGCCCGGAGCATCTCTAAGTTATATCTGAGAAGAAATCTGGAATAAGTATCAGAACGTCGCCATGCCTGGGTCACATCTGAACCATATCTAGAAAGGTGATCTCTGAATAAACAACAGAACAGCCTCCGTGCCCGGAGCATCTCTAAGTTATATCTGAGAAGAAATCTGGAATAAGTATCAGAACGTCGCCATGCCTGGGTCACATCTGAACCATATCTAGAAAGGAATTTTGAATAAGAAAAAGAACAGCATCCATATCTGGAGCATTTCCAAGCTATCTCTTTAATCTTTTTAACGTAGACATGCCCTGGCCGGATGCAGGTATCGAATCCACAATCAATCGCTCACAGACATGCCCTGGCTAGGTACAGGAATCGAATCTTGGATTGTGATAGTTGATAGTAATCATCTTTGTATTGACCTTTCCTGAAAAAAGGCAAAACATTAGTTGTATGCAATGTCATGGTGCATGGAATGCGTGGTGTCATGACGTTTATAACCAATGGGATTGTAGAATGTGATGTTTATATCATGTATGAAAATGTGATGTTTGCAAATGTATTTTTGTCTAGGAAAATAAATCCTTGACGAATGCCGGGAGCTTATCCTGGGCTGATGTTGCAAGAATACCGGTAGGAGAAGATAACTCAGTTGGGGACTAAGCTTGGAGAATAGATTACTCTGCGGGGAAAATTACTCTAGCGATCTTGCTGGGGAAAATACTATGTGGGAAGAGAGGCACTTCGCTGAGATGTTGTATGAGAACTCCGCTGGGGATACCATTGTTGAGTTACGTTTGGGAGGTTTGAGGAACTCCGCTGGGGATAGGAATACTTCGCCGAGGACGATCTTTCCGTGGCAATTAGCTGAGGATAACCCAGTTATAAGCTCTGGCGAGGGATAACCTTCTGAATAAAGACAGGGAGAGATATGCTCTGCAAAGGATAAGCTTCCAGAATCTACTGGGGATAAGCTTCCTACTGGGGAGATGATTTAACTCTCCTGGGGAGACTTTGGACTGTACTGGGAAGGGCTCCGCTGGATGTCTAGATTCCGCCGAGGAACAATCTTAGATCAAGACTTCCGGGGATGCTTGTTGAGGGTGTTTGTAGACTCCGTTGAGGAATGTTGAGATCTGCTGGGGATACTCAACTTCCTTAAGGCTGGCAGTATGTTAACTCTGCTTGGGGAGAGTGTTGCCGACTCGCTGGAGGTATTGTGCCTTCTCTGCTCGGGGGGAGTATGGCTGAACCTTGTCTCATTCTCTGGGGAATTAAGGTATCTTGGTTACATTCTTCAACCGAACTTACCTTGGTACCTTGATGGCAGAGCAACTAGATCGCTTAGACAACTCATTATTGCCCCTATTTCTGTGGAGGTCTTGATAACTGTCGATTTGACAACTCTTCTGGTAGGCAAGTGACGAGATGCCAGGACGTAGTCGTACGCTTTGATCCCTAATTTTTGCCTGGACCGCCCTTTCGGGTTTTCGGTCCACCGGGATACCCTTTTTTGCCCAAGCCGCCTTTTCAGGTTTTCGACTTGCCGGGTGTACACATTTTTATTTTCATCCCTTATTTTTGCCCGAACCCTTTTGGTTCATCGAGAAGCCCTTATTTTTGCTTAGGTGTGTCAAGCTAGCGGGTCTTTTTTTCATGCGTAGTATCTTTTTGACTATGTCCATATTCTCGGGACGAGGGAGTTGCCCCTGTCAGTAGGGTTGTGTTGTCATGCTACCAGAAGATCTTCGTTTGATCGTCCAGTGCTTCAAGTGATCCAGGTGGAGATTTGCCCCAGGCTGTTTGGCATCTTGAGAGATTCTCCGAATCTTGACTGGACTGCCCCAGATGATGGACAATGATCATGCCCTTCCCCTTGATTGGAGGTGCTTTCGCTCATTAGACATTCATCGTGCGAACTCCTATGCTGTTCAAACAAATAGTCATATGCAAGCAATGTTATATTAAAAATGCACAGCTTATGTCTGTCTTGAAGTTTTTGAAAATGCATATTTTTTCATAAAAACAAGTGAATTTTGTGAACTGTGATGTCAACTCGTTATTTTACCGCAAACCTTAAGGAGTCGGGATACCTTTGGTAACAGTATGCTTTCGAACTAACCCATGCTTCAGCTAGGACTTTTGAGGGTTATAACGTGGCCTGGTTCACGGTTTAAGAAACAAAGGATAAAGACTCAAATTTTATTTGTACCCACCCACTCTTCGTGATGTTCTTCAATCCTAAACTCAGCTAATCGTGTGTTGGACCTTATTGTGTCTTTGCTTTGATATACCAGTGATGGTTCGGATACTGACGATTTATTTTGATTAGGCAGTCATTTCCTTTTTTTGTTGAGGGTTTGTATGACCTCTTTCTTTTTTGATTTTATGATCCCTATTTTTGCCTGAACTGTGTCCTTTGTGATTACAGTCAGCGGGATGCCCCAGTTTTGTAAATCTCCTTCGTAGGTTTTGACTTATTGGGCTTTTATCTCTTTTTTTTTGGTAATGACTGCCTGTCTTTATAATTATCCGGAACCCTCACTGTATTTTGTTTTGGAGGACTTTTTTGGTGCTATTCATTGTGCACTTGGATCAACTGAGAGAACTACCCTGCCCCAGGTTATAATTAAGGGTTTTAATTTTCGAAAAGAAAAACTCCTACTTCTTTGGCTCAAAGGGGTTGACGAGGGATTATCTTCCTTATAACTCCAGTGTTTAGGAATCGAAACAATGCCTGTACCTCATCAGCGGGATCTGTTCAAAAGCATACTGTATATCGTGGTATCGTTTTCGTCATCCTCCCTCAAGAGGCTTAGAATTATTAATTGAGAGTTGATCATTACCAAAGTATGAAAACAGTTTGCATATAGCGAATGCGAATATATGGGTTCAAAACAGACATATGCGATGCATTGATAAAGTAATAAACTTTGCTACGACAATAATTGTTTGAACAGTCAAAAGAAAATTACAACTTGAAAAATTCTAATGAAAAAAAATCCTCTAGTTTGAACCAGTCATCTTAAATGGAGAATTATCAGCGGAAGATTTTCATTTCGCCATCTGGCATGAACTCCAGCACCCCTTCGTCAATCAAGTCCTGGATTTTGTTCTTCAAGGTCCAACAGTCGTCTGTAGCATGCCCCGGGCTGTCTGAATGATAAGCGCAGCGGGTGTTGGGGTTATACCTTGAAGGTGTCATATTCGGATTCTTAGGAGGGTCCTTTAGAGTGATCAGATTGACCTCCAACAAGCACTTCAGTATAAAGGATGATGGTATATCAGTCTCCGAGAAATGTCTTCCAGGCGTATATCGTTTACGCTGACTGCCCCGTTGAGGCTGGGCTCGTGACCCTGAAGCAAGCTGAGGAGATTTCCCCTTGTCTTCTTGCCCCGCATGTGGTTGAATGATGACTGGAACTTCAACCTTGGTTGTTTGCCCCACTGGATTATTTTGAAGCAGCTTGGTGACGAGGACCCGGAGCTCTTCTTGTTTTTGAGCTAAGTCCTGAATGAGAGTCATTTGGCCCATCAACTGCCCCATCATTTGGATCTTCATGGTTGCCAACTCAATTTGTAGCCCTTCCAGCTGATCGTTCCTGATACCCCCTGCATTCCCTAGGGTCAAGTTCCTTGTGAGGATATATCCACATAGTCATGCAACATCTGAACCAATCTGTTTCTGACACTGCTTCCTAGGTTAGCATATATCTTGACCTCTTTCTTCTCTGTCTGAGTACCTAGATTGACGACTTCAACTGACTCTTCATGCGGTTGAATAGCTATTTCCTCTTGCAATAGAAGTCTAGCTAGTTCTCCCGGTATTTCACAATCTTCCTCGCCTTCGTCTTCGGCTTGGTTAATTGGATGTTTGAAGTCGTAGTTGGCAATAGTAGAGTCATTGGCAATGAGATCTGAAGTGTACGAGGACCTGCAAGAGTGTGCGTGTGTGCATGTAAGATACATCGCTATTTTGAAAAAGGTATTTGAAGAAAAAGAAAGGCAGTGAGCATAAATTTTTGAATGCAAAAGTCCAATGATTTGTATTGAATGATCATATGATGAAACGAACATAAATAAAACCCTTGACAAATGGACTATAGTGCCCCGGGCCAGGCATATGGCTTAAAAGTCATTGTTTAATATTACAGACAAAAGGTTCTTGAATTGATAGAAAGCAATAAACAAGTAATTACTCCTCAATGAAGGAGATGGGAACGAAGTCCTTTGCGTTCCAATTGTTGAGCTCTGTTGTAGTAGGATATATCCATTCTTCAAATGCACATTCATCATCACAACCCTCCACATTGTTTACTTTGTGACTTCCAATACGGAGAGGGGGTTTTCCTGCACGAGCACGCCTCAATTCTTTCTGAGCCTTGATAGTAAATACCAAGCCACATTTTTCTGCTTTGAACGGGATCTTAGGGAGTTGCCCCCAAGTATCACAACTTCCTTCTTCGACTGAGGCACGAGCATCTTTAAATGATTCCATCCTTGGAACCAATCCATCGACATTGGGCAAGTCGGAGGAGACTTTGGCAGTAGCAATCATAGGCGGAACAACTTCAAAAGCCTGACACGGGGTTTCTATAAATTCTCAATCCATCTCCACATATTTGAAAGAATTGAGGTGGCTTACCATGAACTCCACCTCACCACAAAGAGTGACGATCCTTCCCTTGACCGGGTACTTGAGCTTTTGATGAAGAGTTGATGTTACTGCCCCTGCTCCATGGATCCAAGGATGACCCAGCAAACAGGATTAAGCAGGATGGATATCCATGATGTAGAAAGTAGAGTTGAAAATTTGTGAGCCCATCTTGATCGGGAGATCTACCTCTCCATGAACCGTCCTTTTGGGCCCATCGAAAGCCCTCGCAATAATATCACTCGGCTTCGACACCAGTCCTTTGTAGTCTAACCGGTCCAAAGCTCCCTTGGGTAGTACGTTTAAGGAAGAGCCAGTGTCAACTAGAATATGTGTTAGGGAAGTCCCCTTACATTCAACAAAAATATGCAGAGCTTTATTTTGGTTCTTTCCAAGTGGTGTCAGATCTGCATCTGAGAACCCTAAACCATTGTCAATCGTCAAGCTTGCCACATAATTTTCAAACTGGTCAGTTGTGGTCTCATGAGGGACATGAGCCTTCTTCAATAATTTGATTAACGCCCGAGCATGAGCATCAAAAAAAAGTAGAAAAGATAACATGGAAATCTTGGAAGGGGTTTGCCCCAGCTGCTCCACTATCTGGAAATCACTCCTCTTTATAATTTTCAAGATCTCATCCATTTCTTGAGCAGAAGGTTCCTTAGCAGCAATGTCTTTTGTAGGCATTTATATCTCAGCGGGCTCAACTACTTTCTCCTTTCCCCTTGTGTCAGCACTAGGCTTAGCAGCAGTGATGCGGACAGGTGCCGCTGAAGCAGTTAGGGGTGAAATGTAGGGCGAAAAGATTCTCCCAGTTCTGGTCACCTTACTAGAGCCAGTAATGTTACCAATGTCCTCAAATTTGCTTTCTTCAATCCAAGCATCTTGTTTTATTCGTGGTAAAACACCTCAACACCATAGTTCAATGGCACTGCTTTGTTGGAAGAGTACGGAATTGGCCCGAGGGCGGTAATTATTAGAGGATCAACAATCAGTTCATTTGAAATCCTGATAGGACCCTTGGAGGAGATCCTAAGAGGCTTATTTGAAATTGTTATGATGGAGAGGTCTTCAATCTTATTGGTCAAACTTTTGGCGGACGGAGTCTTCTCAAATAGGATCTCATGTCTATTCATCAGGATTTGAATGCCTTCCTTCAGTCATTTGTATCCATTGAGTTGTTTGGTGCAGTAATCACAGTCCTTCAAACATCCAGGAAAAACCCTGGCTTTCAGCAGATTCTTTTTGATAATGGTTAACGGAGTAGTCAAGTCTTCGACGGAGGAAACAAAAATGGTGTCTTCAATTTCATTGACACCCTTGCCATGGTTTGGCATTGGTGTCGTTATCACATTGGAAATTGGAGGCGGATCAAATTCGACGGTCTTGTTGTCTATTAAGTCTTGAATTTATTCTTTAGTGCCCAGCATTGGTTGGTCTTATGCCTGGGACTATTCGAGTGATATGTACACTTGGTATTCTGATTATATTTAGGTGAGGAGGTATCTGGATTGGATGGAGGATCACGTTGTGTCACCAAATTAGCCTTTAACAGGTGTTGTAAGGCTTGGGATAACAACATGCCTATCCTTGTGTATTGTCTTCGTGGAGCCTCAAATAGTTTATGCTTGGAAGATTGTCTTTGAACGGGAGTTGGGTTGGAAATCCGAACAACATTAATGGACGGACGATTATCCTTCTTGGTATGGGCCCTTTCCCTATACACAACATTCATTTCGTTCTTCCCAATGAAGGGTTTCTTTACAGGATTGGAGGTGGAAGTAGAGGCTATGGGAATCTTCCCTCTCTTGATACCACTTTCAACTCTTTCACCGGTTAAGATCAGCTCGGTGAAACTGGATGAAGAACAACCAACCAATAAGTTGAAAAATGGATCAGATAAAGTTCCCATAAACATATCAATGTGTTCCCTATCAGTTAATGGTGGTTGAACCCTATTGGCAAGATCCCTCCACTTTTGGGCGTACTCTTTGAACCCTTCATTTTTACCCATTGTCATGTCTTGTAGTTAAACCCTAGTAGGCGCCAGGTCGGCATTGTACTGGTATTGGTGATAGAAAGTGGTGGCTAATTTTTCCCATGTATGAATACGGGAACCTTCCAATTGGTAAAACCACTCTAGTTGAGTCCCATCCAAGCTTTCTTGAAAGAAGTGAACCCAAAGTTTCTTGTCAGCAGTGTGCAGTTGTATTTTGCGCACATAAGACTTCAGGTGAAGCTTTGGGCAGGAAACCCCATATATTTAACGAAGACTGGTATCTTGAATTTATGGGGAATGACAACCCCAAATATTAAACCAAAATCATCAAAATCCAAACCAAGGATGGCTTGAATCTCCACAGCCTTCAATCTATCCTCTGGCTGCTTGTACTTAACATCGGCGGGAGGATACTGCTCGTCAAAATAGTCTTAATCATTGGACACTTGATCATTGATATACCCAGCCTACTTACTCCTTGCTTCTCCAATTTGATTTTCGTTTTCCTCATACGAGTCTTCCACTACCGGTATCTTACGGATTGGCTCTCTGAACCTTCTACCCATGTTGGCTAGGGCTTTCCTCTTTGGTTTCTTTTTGGATGCCAGCAACATCATCAACTCTTGTTGCCCCTTGGCCAGGGTTAGCAGAGTCTCTTGAAACTGGGAGTTTTGTGCTTGTAGGTCCTTCACTATTTTCTCAATATCCATCTTGCTGAAATAAACAACAGAAAGATAAGGAAACCTGTCATGGAAAACCTGTTATGTTATGATGCATGGAAGATGTGCATGCAAATGATTTCAAGGATTTATGAAATTTAAATTTTTCTAGACAAAGAACGAACAAATGTCAAATTGCATTAATTAGTTCAAAATGGTTACAACGTGCCCCTTGGGCTTACAAAATAAATTTCTAAGATAAAAAGGTCGAACGACATCCTCTTTGGTGCAAGGTAGGCGTTCAATCTCTATTCTTCATGTAGTTTCTTTGTAAGCTCCAAAACCCTTTTCTCGCTATCATAGAATTGAGCTTTGAAGGTGTCTCGTTCTTCTTTTAGCTGACTCCAACCCTT